>CM056590.1:24200951-24800951 GCA_029721435.1 Gymnothorax reevesii | reverse complement strand
CAATAGAAGTTCTAGAAGTCTCTCTCTAAAGTTTATATTTTGTTATATCCCCGAACGCCGAATGGCGTTCCGGGGATATTATGTTTTTGGTCTGACCGCCGCCACCGCCGCCGCCGCACCGCCCTACGTGTTAAAGCGATTACTTCAGTATTATTTCAATTAGAAATGTCAAGTTTTGCATATAAGTATCATAAAGAGGAAGAACTGATTCGATTTTGGACAATGTACGATTACTAGATTGGCCACCAGGGGCCAAAAACTGATTTACGTGTTAACGCGATAATATTTCAATTACAAATTTTAAGTTTTGCATATCAGTAAGTATCATAAAGAGGAAGAACTGATTCGATTTTGGACAATTTACAATTTTGAGATTGGCCACCAGGGGCCAAAAACTGAAAAAATTCACACTTTTTATCATATCTCTGGAAATATTTGTCCGATTGACCTCAAATCAAGCGCAAATGAAAGGTCATGACCTGAGGATGTGTCCCACGATGACATTATACCTGTTTGGTTCGAAATTTTGACACAAGGTGGAGCTTTGTCACATAAAATTCATCTTTTTTGCCATATCTTTGGAACTTATTGTCCAATTAACCTGAAATTAAGTTCAAATGAAAGGTCATGACCTGAGTGGCTTTATATTATTTTGGGTCTATTCAAGGATTGGGGAATTGGAGGATTGGGGGCGTTCGGGGATATACCCCTAGCTGTCGCCTCCGACGGCATAAGCCTAGTTTAAGGTTCAAATTGAGTCATACTTTACTTGAAATGGATAAATTATAATGGAGAAAATTCTACGTCGTTTTATTTTTCTTTAACCCCTTTGCGCAGAAGCCAAATATGGCTTTTTAGGTGTTACCTTATTTACGGCTTTATAATTCAAGATTGCAGCTTCACAGACAGAAAAACTTTGGCTCAATTGAGTCTAGTCACTTGAAGGATTTAGACTCCCATCGTATTTTAGTTTATTTTTATGATTTTGGTGGAGAAAAGGGGCTGCAAGTATAAAAAATCTTCATGAGAATTCACCATTGAAATAGCAAAAAAAATTATACTGACAAATAAAAAACTGCTGGGGCTTAAATCCATACATTTCTGGGATCATAAACTGCTTGACCACAAGTACAATTCATCTTGAACATTACATTCTAGATTACCCGCTTGCTATGAGCTAAATTAGATAGCTATCCAGGTGTCTCCCCAAAGTCTGAGATCCATCAAAATGGTTCACTGTCAAATCATATATTAATCATATATTTAACACAAATTAACTTTTGGGGCATGAAATTAAGCATGAACTAATGATTTTCTGGTTGAGTTTAGACAGACAGCCCAGAAGGAGGTGGAGAGGTCAGAGTTGCAGGAGGAGAGAGAGAGGAGGAGCAGGGAGGAGGACGAGCAGCAGGGGGAGCTGCAGAGCCTGCGAGGGGAGCCCCAGGTGACGGGGGAGCAGCTCCAGGAGCAAGAGGTGCAGAGGGGAGAGCGGCAAAGAGAGAGGGAGGCGCTGAGCTCCGAATTAGGTCAGAGGGATGGGGAGGTGGGGGCTCTGAGGAGCAGGGTGGAGGACCTCATCAGGGAGAAGGAGGAGCTGTCGGGCCTCCTAGAGGAGAGCCACGCTGCGCTGGCTGAGGAGCAGCGCACACAGAAGTGGAAAGAGAAGGAGATGTTAATGGAGGTGCAAAGGTGGAAGGAGCAAACAGGGTTGGCTTGGAAGGAGATTCAGGCCTTGGGTTTCAGGGTGATGGAGGGGGAGAGGGCGGCCGTTGCGCTGGAGAGAGAGAAGGAGAGGAGCAGCATGCAGCTGAGGGAGACGGAGACACGGGTGAGGGGGTTTCAGGAGGCTGTGGCCAGGCTGGAGGCCCGCGTGGTGGAGCTGGAGGGGGACAAAGAGGGACTGTCGAAGGAGCTCATGATTAAGCAGCGGGAGGTGGACACCCTACGGGAGGAGGTAGAGAGGGAGCAGTGGGAGAAGGAGAAAGTGGGCTCCTCCCTTGAGTCGAGAGAGGAGAGGAGGGAGGTTGCTGGAGCGCAGCAGATAACCCCGAGAGGGGAGGTGTGCAAACACACTGAGGCACAAGACCGAGCCGGGGCAGAGGTGAGAGAGAAGGAGGCGGAGGAGGAGCAGCTCAGTGGGAGGCCACAGTCCGACAGCAGTCAGAGGAGGGAAGGGGGTCCGGCAGAAACGCATGGAGGGATGGATGACACTGCGTACGGCGGGAGTGCGGAAGGACTGAGAGAACCGGTGAGCGCACTCCTGGTGGAGAGGGAGGAGAGGGACGCGCTCCTCAGAGAGAGGGATTCAGAGGTTAACGCGCTGAAGAGGAGGGTGGATGACCTCAGTGAAGAACGGGCGCGGCTCACAACCGCTCTGGAGCTGACCAAAGCTGCCCTCTTCCGCTGCATGGAGGAGAGCCGGCAGCTGGAGGTGGACCGGGGAACCGGATCGGATTCGCTCTCACGCACTCAGGTGGGAACCACAGGACTGACACACACTTAAACACGGGCGCTTGTGTTACCTCCACAAACCGCCATATATGCATCAATCAAAATGATAAAAGCTGTGTACACACTTACACACACACACACGTACGTGTACAATCAGGTAACACAGAATTGTAAACGTTAACTGGGCGTAATTTGCTCTGCTGTAGAGTGCAGTGATGATTATGCAGTTAAAATGAAGCTAAATTAGAAACCAAGTATTATTCAAGTATTCATTTAATGTAATACTGGATCATATAGATGAAAATGTGTAAACGGATAACAATTATGTCTTTTTTGAGGAGAGGTCAATATCTAGTGTGGCCACCCTTTGCTTTGATTACAGCATTTAATCTTTCAGGCATAGATTTCACATTTTTTATGTCCTCACTCACTGAACCATTCCATCTGGTTTGAAGTTCATTCCAAAGAGAATCTTAGGTCTCCCACCCCCACCCCCGGGAGAGGGGACACCTATTGTTTTAGGCGCGGTTCTCAATCGCATTCATTTCCAGAGCATAACTCCGAAACCGTTTACATGATCTTCACAAAGCTTTGCATACTGACTACTCGGGTCCTGGAGTGGTGCCTTTTGGTATGTGCCTGTCTTTCTATCCTTCCGGATGTCATCAATTCCTGTCCGGAGCATAACTCCGCAACCGTTTGCATGATCTTGACGAAGCTTTGCATACTTGCTACTCAGGTCCTGCAGTGGTGCCTTTTGGTATGTGCCTGTCTTTCCGTCCGTCTGTCCGTCCGTCCGGTAGGTTGGGCAGGAAAGGGGGGCCGGGGGGAAACCTACGTTTTTACAAGTAAAAACACATTCTAGTTTCGATGTTACAACAGATTTGCTTAATTGGATAAAGGTCTGGACTTTGAGTAGGCCAAGTCATTACTTTTATGTCACCTGATGTTTCTTTCTGATGGATAATTCTTGCACAGCAAGTTACGAGTCTGTTTAGAGTCATTATCTTGTTGAAAATAAAATCCCCGACCAATCAGTCTCTTTCCAGATGGCAATGCATACCTCACAAGGATGCTGTGATACTTCTGATGATCCATGATTACATTGATTTTTATCAGTCTGCTTCTTTTGAGCAGACTGAACCCCAAACCATAATATACTGCTCACAAGAACTAGGGGATATTCAAGTTCAACTAACCTTGGAAACCACCTGAATTTAGATGTCAGTGGGTCATTCTGAGTCCAGATTTTGAGAAATTTTCCAGGTCACCTCCTCAAAAAATCTTGAAAAAATTCACGAGTAAATATTCACCCAAAATAAAAATATTAGGCCAGTATCTCAAATAGATTCCAAGTTATAGCCCTTCAAAATTTGAATAATAAAATTCATAACAAAAAAGGTAAGCTGAACATCATTCTAATATTTTTTTCAGACATTGTTCATATTTGTAAGATTGCGCAGTAAAAATTTCAGAGAGATTAATCACTGGTCACACGGTCATTTTATTGACCTCTCCTCTAAAAACATATAATTGTTCTCTGTTTACACATTTTCATCTATATGATCCAGTATTACATGAAATAAATACTTGAATAGAATTTAGTTTCTAATTTAACTTCATTTTAACTGCATAATCATCACTGCACTCAACAGTGGGCTAATTGCGTCCAGTAAACGTTTACAGTTCTGTGTTAGCTGATTGTACACTTGTGTGAGCATATGTGCTTATGTGTGTGTGTGAGTTTGTACAATGCTTTTATCATTTTGATTGATGCATATATAGAGATTTGCGGAGGTGCCAGTGTCATGCAAATGACAGCCATGCCACGTGAGAGTTTGTGTGTGTGCGTGTGTACCCGTGCAAGCGAGTGTGCCTTTGAATGCGCACAGAAGTGAGTGCTCGCTCTGTTTCTCCTGCAGGAGGCGCAAGTGCGCACAGATGAGGAGGATGTGGTGCTGCATTCCCTGAGACCTCAAGTGCTGGAACTGGAGGAGCAGGTCAGACAATCACTCATTCTCTCAGTTTTTCTTTTATAAATTACTTATGTATAAAGGAATTTAAAAATACATGCAGAGAATGGTAGAGAAGAAACCTGCCTCTGCTTCGCATCGTACCAGTTTGGACAACTATGTGTCATCAGTGGGAGTTCCGGAAAGAGTTGATTCCCATAGAGATAATGTGCAGAGGACTCATGGGCTTAATATCCCCTGTGAAAAAGATTTTTCAAAAAGCTGTTATTTGACTGTATTGCATAGAGAACAAATGAAGCAACGTGTTGCTGATACACATTAGTTCATTTTTCCCCCACTATGATTTAAAAAAATAATAAAGGCTTTGCAAATACTGTCCTTAGAGAGACCGCAAGTTTTCTACACCTTGTTTCATGGCCATACAAACTCCACCTCTGAGTGAAAATTTCATAGAATCTTTTATTTTTCAGAAATTTAGTTCTTTTTTATTGTTCATATTTTATTCTCCAATATATGTTCTCTATTTAAATCCATCAAGGTGCGCCACCTGAGGGAATCCCTGGCATCTGATCACAGGGAGAGGGCGGAGTTTATCCAGCAGGTCTTCTGGCAGAACGAAAAGCTGCTCACTCTGAGTCTCAACCTCTACGACTTCTTGGTTATAATGTCGCAGAGCCCACTCCCATCTGTGTCTGAGTCTGAAACACAGCGATTGGACACAAGTCGGAGGGAGGAGGAGTTTCACTCATCTCTCAACCAATCTTTATCCACTGCATATTTGTGAGCTTTTTGCACCACTGGTTGTGACAAATTAAAAATACTTGGGGACAATAATAGACGATAAATGAACGTGGACATGTAACACTGACACCATCTACAAAAAGGGGATGCAGAGGCTACATTTTTTGCGAAAGCTAAGGCAATTTAGGGTTGATAGAGATATGATGCGGGTTTTTGACCATTCTTTTGTTGAGAGCACTCTGTATTTTTGTTCTGTGGCCTGGTATTTTTCCCTGTCTGTTACAAATAAAAATAAGCTACACAAAATAATCAATTTGGCCAGCAAGATTGTTTGCCAGCCACTAAATAGCATGGCCATGACTGTTGAGAGAAGGGTGGTAAAGAAGGCACCTACTATCTGTGAGGATACATCACATCCCTTATATTATGCATATGAGCTGCTCCCTTCAGGCAGAAGGTTCAGGTTACCTTCTTTTCACACAAATAGAGCCCGCAGATCATTTATACCCACTAGTACATCCCTGTTAAATAAGGATTCAACTGCGAGATTGCACTTGAGCTATGAATAACTGCACTTTACACTGTATGTACAGTACGTTGGGGGCTCTGTCATATTGTTTTTTTTTTTTTTTTTGTCTATTTGTCTATTGTGTACAGTTGTAATTATCAGACGCACTGTGAATGTGAATGTAAATGGCACAGAACAAATTTCCGTAAGGACAATAAATATTCTGTCTATCTATCTATCTATTCACCGGTTGAATGGCAATCCATTTGAAGTGTTGCTTACTTTGAATTTTACGTTACTTGAAATGGAAGACAAGGCCGCTGAGATATCTGAAGTTCTTTAAAGTAGGGATTCAAAGAAAAAACAGAAATATGGTAGTTTCGACATCAATGGAAAGCTTAGAACGCGAAGAATGTAATGTAATGTCACTCCGTCTCATTTTCGATACGAGAAAATGGAAACGAGCGCAAACGAGATTTCTTTATCGAGCGTGAACACTTCCGTGATGCTAAGAAAGAGGCCCGTTTTGGGCAACGTCACGGACGGGTATTGCAAGCTGTGCTCTGTGAATTTGTGGTGTTATGGCCCCAATTTGTTATTACATTACAACACAACAGCAACAGCAACAGCAAGGGATGACAGACACAGTTTTAAAAACTCAAACACATTTAATGAACAAAGACAATAACTAACAATAACCTACAACTAAATGACCAAGATTGAATAAAAAAAAACAGAAATATTTACAGTCCCTTTGGTGGGTTTCCTGGTGATGTGCTGGGTGAGGAAAAAGGCTCAAACACAGGCAAAAATCCACAAAAAAAACTTCACAGGTCTTGAACAGAAATGACAGGTCTGGTCACACATATCCTTCTTCTTGCAATTTCTCCTACTACTTTACTGTCTCAATTCTTTGCCTTATATACTCTTTTGTAGACCCCACCCACATTTAGACCTCTTTTTTTTTTTATTTTCGGGGACTTGCCCCAGACATGTCCAGGACATGTCTAAACATAGCTCCAGTCTGAGCTGAATAAAAAAAAAGGTAAATACTGCCATTCAGTGGCCTATATTCACATTACAGTGGGCAGAGTCAATAGAAGTTCTAGAAGTCTCTCTCTAAAGTTTATATTTTGTTATATTCCCGAACGCCGAATGGCGTTCCGGGGATATTATGTTTTTGGTCTGACCGCCGCCACCGCCGCCGCCGCACCGCCCTACGTGTTAAAGTGATTACTTCAGTAATATTTCAATTAGAAATTTCAAGTTTTGCATATAAGTAAGTATCATAAAGAGGAAGAACTGATTCGATTTTGGACAATGTACGATTATTAGATTGGCCACCAGGGGCCAAAAACTGATTTACGTGTTAACGCGATGACTTCAGTAATATTTCAATTACAAATTTCAAGTTTTGCATATCAGTAAGTATCATAAAGAGGAAGAACTGATTCGATTTTGGACAATTTACAATTTTGAGATTGGCCACCAGGGGCCAAAAACTGAAAAAATTCACACTTTTTATCATATCTCTGGAAATATTTGTCCGATTGACCTCAAATCAAGCGCAAATGAAAGGTCATGACCTGAGGATGTGTCCCATCTGTTTGGTTCGAAATTTTGACACAAGGTGGAGCTTTATCACATAAAATTCACCTTTTTTGCCATATCTTTGGAACTTTTTGTCCAATTGACCTGAAATTAAGTTCAAATGAAAGGTCATGACCTGAGGGGCTTTATATTATTTTGGGTCTATTCAAGGATTGGGGAATTGGAGGATTGGGGGCGTTCAGGGATATACCCCTAGCTGTCGCCTCTGACGGCATAAGCCTAGTTTAAGGTTCAAATTGAGTCATACTTTACTTGAAATGGATAAATTATAATGGAGAAAATTTTACGTCGTTTTATTTTTCTTTTACCCCTTTGCGCAGAAGCCAAATATGGCTTTTTAGGTGTTACCTTATTTAAGGCTTTATAATTCAAGATTGCAGCTTCACAGACAGAAAAACTTTGGCTCAATTGAGTCTAGTCACTTGAAGCATTTAGACTCCCATCGTATTTCAGTTTATTTTTATGATTTTGGTGGAGAAAAGGGGCTGCAAGCATAAAAAATCTTCATGAGAATTCACCATTGAAATAGCAAAAAAAATAATACTGGCAAATGAAAAACTGCTGGGGCTTAAATCTATACATTTCTGGGATCATAAACTGCTTGACCACAAGTACAATTCATCTTGAACATTACATTCTAGATTACCCGCTCGCTATGAGCTAAATTAGATAGCTATCCAGGTGTCTCCCCAAAGTCTGAGATCCATCAAAATGGTTCACTGTCAAATCATACATTAATCATATATTTAACACAAATTAACCTTTGGGGCATGAAATTCAGCATGAACTAATGATTTTCTGGTTGAGTTTAGCATGAATTTATCAATATCAGTGCAGTTGAACATCATTGGTCACCAGTAACCTCTCCAAACACAAAACATGCCTTTTCTCCATAATAAAGTTAACAATATTGTCCATTTTCTTGTAAATTTCTTCAAATTTCCCCAAGCATTAAATAAAGTGCTGATTAAACAGCTATAACATTCACGCAGCAATGAAAAGCTAACCGCTCTCACATCCAAGCTCATAACCTTACACCTTATAAGGGTAAAAACTCACTAACTCAGTAATATCTGAATTCTGAAATACACCTTATTTTAACAGAACAGAAATTTCACCTTCAGGAAAAATCAAACGACAGATGCCTCCATATTCAACAAAATGGTGTAATGAACGTACTGAGGGATCTACCGACGTGCGTGGGCTGCATGCATTTGGAGAAACGAAAACCTCGGCATTAGATGTCTTTTAAATGCGGCATAAATTCTACAGCAAAAAGCCATATTGAGCAAAATGCGAACAGAGTAGAAGTATAACCTGTTTTCTTCATTGATGCCCTCCTCCAGAGACAGATGTATTGGGTAGAAGGAACCCTCCAGTACTGTTTCATTTGGAATAATTCCCATTGACCGCGTCCATACAACATGTATCTCGTAAATGAAACTGAACACTTCCGGCCGGTTTCGAGTGTCTTTGTTTATTTGATATCGCATCATTTTCATCTGCGCAACCGTGGCCAACATTCGAAGAACACAACCGACCTTACTTTTACGTTTAGCTTTGTATCCTGTTCTTATTGTCAGATCAATGTATTTCAGTTACTTCAGTTCAGTTTAAACACTCGGGAATTGGATAAGAAACGAGTCTATCAATACATCGTTACCGGGGAAGCTTCACGAGGGCGTGAACTATAACTGTAGTGTTAGGCAGATGAATCTGAGTATATAATTGAGTGACTGGCTATCGACACCAGTACTTGGGTGGATAGAGGGGAGCGCAGAATTTGTCAATGGAGGAATATACGCGTTAATCCATGGGAGGGAACTACGCATATTTTGTGTGTGATTGACAGTAGATTGTGAGAGAATCAATACTCTGCCAGATTTTTTGCTTCACAAAAACGTATTTTTTTAACCACTAATTGGAATACTGTTGGCTCACTGTAGCTAAAATGGTTGCTACAGAGTACTACGTTTTTTCTGTCGCAAGTGATAATTTTTTAAAACTACTGGATCGATACTATGGGAAAGGATATTGACCAGTTTGCACATCAGGCTTAGCTGAGGAGTTTAGTTCATGCTACTCCTGAAATACCGGGATTGGAGGGAACTTCTCCATACTCTAAATCGCGTTTCAGCTCTGCCTGCTTGTGAACATTCAATAGCTGATCCGGGGGTGCCATCTCGTGGTCGAGTACTGTAACTAAGTGCTTAAATTTGCATACCTATATACGCGAGCGTCCACATCTGCAGAAAGGGGTTAAACTCATATTTTTCTATATAGCACATTGAAGATTTACATCAACATATAAATGGTCTGACGGAAATTGTGTAAATACGTGGAAGGCAGGGTTTTTGCCAGGAGTTTTTGAAACTGTGGCGGAGGGCTTCAGCGTCTGGTCCAACCTCAGCATTATCTGGGGTGCATTCAAAGACACACCGGTCCACAAAGTTTTGTTACGGTTTCCGGGTTGAACGACCTGTTTCCTCCAACCGGCGCGCAACAGTGCACAATGGGGTCTGAGGTATGTTTTCTCCTGTTTGGTGGGTGTGCCCGTGGTGTTATCCAATCAGCTGCAACATGTGTAAACAGTGCCATCTTAAAAAGGCAGTTGCGCAATGAATTCAGCGGGGGTAGTATAGAAATGAATCACTTGCTATGAGGTGCCGTTTAGGCCATAATTCAAATTTACCTCTCACATTCACTACTTTTACCTCTCACATTCACTGTTTTACCTCTCACGTTCACTGCTTTTACCTCTCACATTCACTGTTTTACCTCTCACATTCACTGTTTTATCTCTCACGTTCACAACTTTTACCTCTCGCATTCACTACTTTTACCTCTGCCATACAGTTTCATCTCTCATGTTCACTGTTTTCACCTCTCACATTCACTACTATTACCTCTCATGTACACTGTTTTTACCTCTCACGTTCACTACTATTACCTCTCATGTACACTGTTTTTACCTCTCACGTTCACTACTATTACCTCTCACGTTCACTACTTTTACCTCTCACATTCACTACTGTTACCTCTCACATACACTGTTTTACCTCGCACATTCACTGTTTTCACCTCTCACGTTCACTACTTTTACCTCTCACGTTCACTACTTTTACCTCTCACATCCACTGTTTTGCCTCTCACTTTCACTGTTTTTACCTTGCACATTCACTGTTTTTACCTTGCACATTCACTGTTTTTACCTCTCACATTCACAACTTTTACCTCTCACATTCACTGTTTTTACCTCTCACATTCACTACTGTTACCCCTCACGTTCACTCTTTCTTCCTCTCACATACCGTGGAAACGGAAGGTGATCTGTTGGAAACGGAAGGTGATTTGTTAGAAACGGAAGGTCGTTGAATGGGAAGAAAGCGCACCATAATAATGAACTCTCAAGCTATGTTCAGCCAACGCAGTTTATCTGGCCAGAATGTGAAATTTTATTTGGGCAGTGCTCATCTCCACTGAGATTACCCAAGCACCGATGCTAACTTACATGGTTGGAGCCTCTCACTGTACCTGGACGAACCATAGACAGTACACGAACTGTGTCTGTTGCTAACTATGTTAGCAGCTACGCTTATGGGAAACGTATCCCTGCATGGATGGGAATAGAAAGAGAGCGTCTCAGCCAAGCCGCAGCTTTATTGAGTAGCTCATCCCTAGCACTGATTAACCGTAAAACCACAAACCCCTCACTTCAGCAACCTGCTGCTGCATAACATGTCTCCGTTAAAGGAGAATTAAAATCACTTTTCCCGTCAAACAGGAGCTAACTTCACAGCAGTAGCCACTACCACCAGTACCACCATTGACGTCTCTCGTAGTGAGAGAAGAGGCCCGGTATCAGGCACAGTGGTGTTTTGGAAAACGGACAACCGGGAGAAGAACGTGGTGTGCTAGCCAATGTTTGCTAGCTAGCTTGTCAAAATTAGAAACCATTTACCAGGGCTCTGACTTGGCCACGTTTTCGCCAGAAACACATTCGATGCTTAGGCCACCTTAAATGGGTGAAATTACTAAAGACAGCCAGCTAGCAATATAGTGAGGGTTAGCTAACATTTTGTAGAATCATGTTGGTATGAAGCTACACTGAGGTTAATTTACCTCTGTAATGACAGAAGGTCTTGCGCAGGAGATCTATATATATTTTTTTAATAACTTTGCTTACTCGACTCTGTTATGATTCATTTGCTATCTCTCAGGCAATGGTTCAGCAAACGCAGTTTATCTGGCCTGAATGTGAAATTTTATAGGGGCAGTGCTCATTTCCATTGAGATTCACCAAATACCATCAAACCACAAAGTCAATGACAGCTTTCGGGAAATTTCCCGAAAGCACTGATGCTAACGTACATTGTTGGAGCCTCTCACTTTGAATGGACGAGCCATAGACAATATACGAACTATGTCTGTTGCTAACTATGTTAGCAGCCACGCTTACGGGAAACGAATCCCTGCCTGGACAGGAGAAGATTGAGAGCGTCTCAGCCAAGCCGCAGCTTTATTGAGTAGCTTATTCCTAGCGGCTATTTTCTGTAAAACCACAACCAAATCACTTCAGTAACCTGCTGCCGCATAAATGTCTCAATTGAAGGAGAAAACTTTGTTCCCGATGGGCCATAACGTTACAGCACTTCCGCCGCTAGTGTTATCAATAACGGCTTCCCCATGGAGAAGGGAGCCGCTATCAGACACTGCGGCGATTAGGAACGCCGGGTAAAGAAAGCGATTAAAACGGATAGCTAGCTAGTTTGCCGAAATTAGAAACTATTTAACAGGTGCTGTACTTTGCTACTTATTCGCTAGTTCCGAGTTTGGTGTTTAGGCTACCTTAGATGAGTGAAATTCTCTAACCTCTTTGCATTTAACGTGGCAAATTTGCTATCAAACTTTACTCACTAAGCTGGATCGAATTTCACATGAAGTAAACTGATACACGTAGCATTAAAAACTTAACCGGCAGGCGCTTCTTATGTATTGATAGTTATGTTAGCATAATTCGTCCACTGCAGCCTTGCTCCCTTGTCAAAAACTGCTACGGTAATGCAAAGCGATCGTAAAGTCTTTGTTATCGCCTTGATATTGCAGTATGCATGAGTTTACTGGGGTAACTTTGTTATTTGTTAACTTATTATACCAGAAGCAGATTTTATAACGAGTTGGATACGTTTGTTCGAAGACATATGCCCATATGCGCCATTATGATCTAATTTCTGCATTTTCAGGAAAACCCAGCGTGTACATGCAAATATCTGTGCGCTTACAGGTCGGAATGCGCACTGAAAATGAATGTATTTTTATGATTATTGAAGATAGTTAAGATATGAGCGAGGAAACAGCCCGAGATTTTAGGTTTGCACAAGCGCAGAGCCAGAGGTAGCATATTTTGATAGGTAGCAAAATTTGTCAGAACACCGGCTCTGAAGGGTTGAAGAGCTACAGTTTTCGGACCGACTTGGTAATAAATGACATTGATTGCAATCATTGCTTAATTTTGCAATAGCAAATGAATCATAACAGAGCCGAGTAAGCAAAGTTATAAAAAAATATACATAGATCCCCTGCACAAGACCTTCTGTCATTACAGAGGTAAATTAACCTCAGAATAGCTTCATACCAACATGATTCTACAAAATGTTAGCTAACCCTCACTATATTGCTAGCTGGCTGTCTTTAGTAATTTCACCCATTTAAGGTGGCCTAAGCATCGAATGTGTTTCTGGCGAAAACGTGGCCAAGTCAGAGCCCTGGTAAATGGTTTCTAATTTTGACAAGCTAGCTAGCAAACATTGGCTAGCACACCTCGTTATTCTCCCGGTTGTCCATTTTCCAAAACACCACTGTGCCTGATACCGGGCCTCTTCTCTCAATACGAGAGACGTCAATGGTGGTAGTAGCTACTGTTGTGAAGTTAGCTCCTGTTTGACGGGAAAAGTGATTTTAATTCTCCTTTAACGGAGACATGTTATGCAGCAGCAGGTTGCTGAAGTGAGGGGTTTGTGGTTTTACGGTTAATCAGTGCTAGGGATGAGCTACTCAATAAAGCTGCGGCTTGGCTGAGACGCTCTCTTTCTATTCCCATCCATGCAGGGATACGTTTCCCATAAGCGTAGCTGCCAACATAGTTAGCAACAGACACAGTTCGTGTACTGTCTATGGTTCGTCCAGGTACAGTGAGAGGCTCCAACCATGTAAGTTAGCATCGGTGCTTGGGTAATCTCAGTGGAGATGAGCACTGCCCAAATAAAATTTCACATTCTGGCCAGATAAACTGCGTTTGCTGAACATAGCTTGAGAGTTCATTATTATGGTGCGCTTTCTTCCCATTCAACGACCTTCCGTTTCTAACAAATCACCTTCCGTTTCCAACAGATCACCTTCCGTTTCCACGGTATGTGAGAGGTAGAAAGAGTGAACGTGAGGGGTAACAGTAGTGAATGTGAGAGGTAAAAGTAGTGAACGTGAGAGGTAAAACAGTGAATGTGAGAGGTAAAAGTAGTGAACGTGAGAGGTAAAACAGTGAATGTGAGAGGTAAAAATAGTGAATGTGAGAGGTAAAAGTAGTGAACGTGAGAGGTAAAAGTAGTGAACGTGAGAGGTAAAACTGAATGTGAGAGGTAAAACAGTGAATGTGAGTGGTAAAACAGTGAATGTGAGAGGTAAAAGTAGTGAACGTGAGAGGTAAAACAGTGAATGTGAGAGGTAAAAGTAGTGAATGTGAGAGGTAAAAGTAGTGAATGTGAGAGGTAAAAGTAGTGAACGTGAGAGGTAAAACAGTGAACGTGAGAGGTAAAACAGTGAACGTGAGAGGTAAAACAGTGAACGTGAGAGGTAAAACAGTGAACGTGAGAGGTAAAAACAGTGAACGTGAGAGGTAAAAACAGTGAATGTGAGAGGTAAAGGTAGTGAATGTGAGAGGTAAAAGTAGTGAACGTGAGAGGTAAAACAGTGAATGTGAGAGGTAAAAGTAGTGAATGTGAGAGGTAAATTTGAATTATGGCCTTAACGGCACCTCATAACTTGCAGCTGGGTATTGTATGGCCCTATCGGCTGCCTTAGTTGTAACGCCTGTGTGACACAACGGGGTGTCCACCGCGCTACTGTTGCTGTTTAAATATACATTTTGCTACGTGTTGCCGACTTTGAACGCACCCCAGGTGTGGTCAGTTTTCATTAATCAGCACGTAGGCCATGTAATAATTGAAGTCTTTGTGCGCAGAGATTTATCAGTTTCACATGCGTCACGGTGGATTTCATAAATAATATGCAAATCGATTATGACTCCGGAATTGGAATTTTATAATCATGAAGATACAATTAGGTAGAGCAGAATGTGCGCACAGCAAACACAAAAGAGATACAACAACTATAAAAAAGCAATTGAAGCACCTATTACTAAAACCCCATAAGTCACACTTTTGGTGAAATTGAGGTTGTCACGTAATGCAAGGCCAATAACCCTAAATACGGGGTTAAAACCCCACAAGTCCAACCACATGTGCGTAGAACCCCAGAAGTACAAATTTTTTTTTGTCCATTATTCCTTTTAAGGAATAGAATATATAATCAACTCTGAATCCAGTGGTAGATCACCTTTAGAAGTGCAGGCGGACGATTCAGGCTGCTTTTGAGGTATTGGCTGGAGATATTTTCAGGAGTACGATTGTGTTCTAATTGACATCAACCTCGTCACTCCATATTTCTATGTCAGTCAATCACTGTTATGAGAGTCCACTTGATCGTGTTCATCAAATACTATCTTTTTTGTGGCCCTAAGGATTGGCTTATCCAACCTTCCTCGGGATGGTAGCAAGACTCCAATAAAAACATAATTTTCTTTCTAAACTAAACAAAGTGTACGTGTATAGCGCACGCTGTAAAAACTATTACTTAGATAAAACAAAAAAAATAAGGCAACATTTTCCAAGAACTTTTTCTTAGCTTTGTGAACTTCTTGTTTCTCTTTTTTAAGTTGAGAAAACGCAATCATAAAATTTTAGCATAAAGTAAAAATTTTAAGAACAGTCTACACAAAAACCCCCGGAAATTGAGTACAGCCATTGTCAAAATGGACAGAATTTTAACTACATCTAACTTGATTAAATGAACTTGTATGTAAAAGAAAAGATGAATTTTTATTTTCATTTTACTTTTTTCATATTTACCAATTCCAAACCTCTCCCAGCGTTCTGCGTGCTTTAGATCTCTCCCTGCTCCAGCACAGGTGATTCAATGAGCACGTGCATTGTCAATCAGCCTTAGGGGAATAATAACGAGCTGATTATGTGAATCACATGTGCTGGAGCAGGCAGAGATCTAAAATATATAGGACAGGTGGTCCTCCAGCAGAGGTTTGGGAAGTACTGTATTAAACTACAAACCCCAATTCCAATGAAGTAGGAACATTGTGTAAAATGTAAATAAAAATTGAAGGCAATGATTGGCAAATCTTAAACTCACATTTTATTCACAACTGAACTTAGGCAACATACTATGTTGAAATTCAGACATTTCATCATTCCATCAAAAATACTGAAAATATTCGCTCATTTTTAATTTGATGCCAGCAGCACATTTAAATAAAAGTTGGGACAGAGGCAACAAAAGGCTGGAAAAGTGGTGCTAGTAAAAAAACTTGGAGCATTTTTGCAATTGATTAGGTTAATTGGCATCAGGTCAGTAACATGACTGGGTATAAAAACAGCATTCTAGAGAGGCAGTCTCTCTTAGAAGATGAGCAGAGGTTCACCAATCTGCATCAAAAAACTGAGAACAATTTCAGAAAAAGGTTTCTCAATAGCCACGCTTATGAGAGCTTTAATTCCGAATAAAAATAATTTAATTCGAATACAAATTAATTCTGCTTTAAAAAGACCACGTAAACACCTAATTCCAAATAAAAATATTATTCACATACACAACCCGTATGTGACGTCGCCAAAAATGAGCCTGTCGGCGAACTGATTACTGTGGAAAAGGGGCAACATTTGGAAAGCGAATATCAAGTAGCATGAAATTTTGTTTTCTCTTGTTATATGAGTAAATACCTTCAACATAACATGAAATTGCCATAATGAACCAATTTTATGGGTACTTATTTTCTTTGAATCCCTACTTTAAGTTGAGCTGAAGTTTGCTTTTATAACTCATGAGCAGCTCTACAATGCATTGTTACCTGTTTGTTAAGTAATGCAGTTTACATTCTATTTATTTATAACAAGCTAAATTAATTTTTAAACATTAAAATGACCACTTGTATTATACAAATTTCATAGCAAATTGCACTGTGCCCAGTGTCATTTATTGTATAATACTGTACCCTTGAATAGGGCTGCAACCATTATAAAGCAAGTTTTTTTTATGGCGTAGTACCACCACTTGCTGCCATGGGGCGAACAGCCAAGCTTTCCCTTTTGCTTTATTAAACCCACGGATGTATTATAAGAACTGGATACTAAACCGAAAATGGCCGCTCATTCATTTCAATGGAAACTGCTTTGTGGCGCCGCATGCCGACATGAGACCTTACGCGGACATGCGCTGTGTGACCCTGTTCATACATGCGTAGTGTGGGGCTCATGAATGCGCTGACGCCTGAGGTATCCATGACAACAGTCCACGCACTTGCCCAGGACGCGTGTTCATAACCAAAGCTCTCCGGAAATGTAGCTAACTATTTCCACTGCGAAACCCATGCAACAGCTCGGTACGGAATGGGCAAACATAGCACTCAGCTTACATATAGTTTGGAAAAAAAATGTATATACCCAATAGGGATATAAAATGTCAATTAACTATTTTTATTTAACAGGGAAATAAAATTAGTCACTATTGCGAACAATGTCAGCAAAACAGTTGACCTGCTTCTGTATAAGATGACAGTTCAATCTCGCTTTCGACACAGTTGAAAGCAAAGTGTATTAGTGGAAAGTGAAACGTTTCGAGCTTGTTAGTTTGCAGCCTCCCCCATTCTCACTGGATTTAAGACGATAACCCAACCGCAGAGAGCACTGCCCGTGCTTCATGAACTGATAAGTTTTATAGTACATGACGTTGATCAAAATATTTAGCCAATTCTGTCAAGCGAAATTACTTTTCATGTACGAATGCTCAAAGCTGATTAAATCCATCCTTTCTCTATACCTCGAACTGGAGCCAAACCCAGCTGACTCACAGGGTGCACACACCATTCATTAGAATTTAATTTTAATATTTAATATCGTGAATACATGTGCTGCAATATAGCTACTCTTTTAACCCGGGGCGTCATCCATAACATAGCTACTGCAATTATATGCTGTTACCACGTTTATCAGCTCTAGAAATTAAACTCTAAATTTTCTTGACTAAATTCACGCTTGACGTTTCTACAACCTGAACGTTTCTCTAGACACGCAATCATCAAGGTAAGCCAAAAAAGCATTTTATTCGACATAAGTGGAGTTTGAATACGCAATTTTTCCTTCCCTTATACAGGATTAGCAAATTCCTAGGTCCGCACATGATCAGCAGCCCAGTTATAAAATATACATAAAGTCGATCTTTATTTCATTCTCATCTGCTTCTTTCTTCTGGGACCCTCGTATTTTCTCTGCGCAGATGGAGTTCAGCTGCATCAGCGAATCTCTGCGCACTCCTACACACTGATGCCCCTCACAAACAGTGTGTCTTTCCCATCACAGGCTGAACAACAAATACAGTCATATGAAAAAGTTTGGGAACCCCTCTTAGCCTGCATAATAATTGACTCTGCTTTCACCCAAAAAATATGAAAGTGGTATGTCTTTCATTTACCAGGAACATCAAAGTACTGGGGTGTTTTCCAAACAAAGATTTTTAGTGAAGCAGTGTTTTGTTGTATGAAATTCAATCAAATGTGAAAAGCACGCTGTTCAAAAATATGAGTACCCATGTAATTTTGCTGATTTGATTGCATGCAACAGCAGGTAAAACTGGTGACTTGAAACACCAAATAGGTTGGATTAGCTCGTTAACTCTTGAACTTCATAGACAGATGTGTCCAATCATGAGAAAAGGTATTTAAGTTGCCTAAATGGCACTTCTCTTTGACTCTCTGCTGAAGTGAGAAAAAATGGGATCATCAAAGCAGCTCTCAAATGATCTAAAAACGAAGATAGTTCATTATCATGGTTTAGGGGAAGGTTACAAGAAGCTTTCACAAAGGTTTCAACTGTCTATTTCGACTGTAAGAAATGTCAAGAGATGGAAGGCCACACAGTTGCAGTTAAACCGAGGTCTGGTAGACCAAGAAAAATACCAGAGCGGCATAGGCGGAGGATTGTGAGAATGGTTACGCACAACCAACAGATCACCTCCAAAGACCTGCAACAACATCTGGCTGCATATGGTGTATCTTTACATCGTTCAACAATTCAATGCAATTCGCACAAAGAACATCTGTATGGCCGGGTGATAAGGAGCCCTTTCTGCACCCACGCTGCAGGTATAGTCACTTGGATTCTGCAAAAGCTAATTTAGACCAGCCAGATTCATTTTGGGGGAAAAAGTGCTTTGGACTGAGACAAATTTAGTTAGTTGGTCATAAAACAAAGCGCCTTGCATGGCGAAAGAACTTTGCATTCCAAGAAAAACACCTGCCACATGCTGTCAAATTTGGTGGCGGTTCCATCATGCAGTGGGGCTGTGTGGCCAATTCAGGGACTGGGGCCCTTGTCAAAGTCGAGGGTCGGATGAATTCAACCCCCTATCAACAATCTTCAGGATAATGTGCAAGCATCAGTCACAACGTTGAAATTGTGCAGGGGTTGGATATTCCAACAAGACAATGAGCCGAAACACAATTCAACTTCTACAAAGGTATTCATGGAGAGGGCAAAGCACAATGTTCTGAAATGGCCGTCAGTCCCCTGACTTGAACATCATCGAAAATGTATGGGATGTTTTGAAGCGGGCTGTCCATGCTCGGCAGCCATCAAATTTACCTGAACTGGAGCGCTCTTGTATGAAAGAATGGTCAAAAATGCCTCCATTGTGTGTCCAGACACTCATCACAGGCAACAGGAGGTGTCTAGAGGCTGTTATTTTCGCAAAAGGAGGCTCAATTAAGTACTGATGTTGGGGTGTTGGTTTTTTTTTTTCTTTCTCTCTGTTGTGGTGCCCAAATATATGCACTAGTCTAATCTTGTTATGATGCCTATTGCATATTTCCTGTTAATCCAATAAAGAAAATGTCATTGCTGAAATACTTATGTTTCCCAAAGGTATGTCATGTATGAAAAGGAAGTTTCTTCTTTGAAGTACCGACTAAAGGTGGACAAAAATCCAAAAAATTAAGAGGGGTTCCCAAACTTTGCATGACTGTAGATTGACTACTGCCTGTTTGTGCAGTGTTGTCATGCAAGTTTGGCGCATGCATAAAATAACAAACTTCATATTTTGTATCTTAAAAGTTGCTGAAAAGTCACAACATCAAGTATGCTCATCGGCTATTGTTTTAATTAAAGATGAGCATGCAATGGTAAATAAATGATTAGTTTCTTTTTGGCCTGAATTTATCCCATGCTGAAAGTGCACATATGGACGTAGTAAATGCTACTTAGCCTGCATCTAATACATGAGGCAACAAAACGCAGAATCGGGCTAAGATATTCAAAGCAATGGAAATAACTCCGCTTAGGTGCATCTCGAACATTTTAATACGAAAAAGCACAGTAAGTATTAGTTACAGGCATGATTATAGGAAGTCACCTTCAGTACTTACCGAATACACACCCGTTATTCAACCCAAGTTCGACAACAGTCCAGGGGCGAAGCTAGAACCGGGAATTGGGGTGGCACAGACACGTCCCTTTATGACAATTAGGATAGTCCCAGCTAGTTCTCAATTAGCCTATTTTTCTTTATTGACGCGTTTTCCAATTATCATAATAGGCGCTGAAAACATGGTTTCTCATGCGATCTAACAGCGATGAAGTCATGGGGTAAATTCCGTAAAACTGAGAATTGGGGTGGACGTAACATCTGTTTTAAAGAATTATTAGTCCTGACCTGTTCGCAGTCATTTTCATGATTAACAAAAAGTTCACTCCGAGAGCACTGCACACTTAACAATGCTGCTTGTTCTCCCCGATTAGGTAAGACAACAATCATTCATCTGGACGCGTTTGCATAATTTAAATCAAAGTCAAATAGAGAACCATGCTTTTTATAGCCTATCTCACCGCCAAGTGCCACTTTTTCCTCAGCTCAATACCGAGAGTAATTTTGAATAACGTTGATTTGACTGACTTTGTTAAGCATCAATAAGAATGATCAATATCGGATCATTTAGGTCTGTTTCCTTTCTAATGTTATGTTCAAAATGATTACTTTCCTGGAGGAATCTATAAAAATCAATTCTTTCAAGGTCATAGACTTCCCTCAACTTTTCAAAGTTTTTAAACTGTCCCTTTTCTGTAAAAGAGTAGTATGTTGTTCTTCCTTTCAAAATCCATGATTTAAAATCCCTTATCTATAGCGTTAGGCTTAATCTCAGGATCATAGTCACACCATTAAATTATCTGTAATTTATTCCTTAATTTGTACTCCTCTCATCATATTCCAGATTTTGAACTGCACTTTGATCCATGGGTTCTGTATCTTATCTATAAATATTCCCAGATGTTTGTGAGGTCGTATTGCTTGTACTGGGGAGTCTACCAAAGTATAGAGTTCAATATCTTTCCATCTGGCTTGATAGGATGAATTACACAAATTAATTAGGGGTCTAATTTGAGCTGCATAAAAATAATCATTAAAATTAGGTAGTGCCATTCCCCCTTGCTCTTTCGGAAGTTGTAAAGTTTTAAATCTAACCCTGGGATTTTTACCCTGCCAAATAAATCTGGAGATAATCTTGTTCAATTTTTTTGAGGAAATTTCTACAGGGAGTGTCTGGAATAAGAAGAGGTATTATGGAGGAATATTCATTCTGACAGAATCAATGTTACTAAGACTAAGGAAAGAAATTGAGTTCCATCTGTGTTTGTCTTCTTTAAGTTATCTATCTCAACCCTCCCATTCCTCTCTAAAATACTAGAAAAGGCCATTTCAAAACAACTCTGTTCATTTTTACACTCCAATTGTATATTGGAAGTTTTTCAATCTGGTTTCAGACCCTGTCACAGTACTGAAACAGCCCTCGTCAAAGTACTCAATGACCTTCTCCTCGCTTCGGACAGTGGCTACATTTCTGTACTTGTGTTTCTTGATTTAAGTGCAGCATTTGACACTATCGATCACGATATCCTGTTGAATTGACTTGAAAATCTTGTAGGCCTCCGTGGACAGGCTCTTTCCTGGTTCAGATCATACTTATCGGATCGATATCAATTTGTGCATTTTAATAATGACTCCTCGTATCAATCAAGGGTTAGATATGGAGTACCACAAGGATCTGTGCTTGGACCTCTGCTTTTCTCAATATATATGCTTCCACTGGGACAAGTTATTCGCGCACATGCATGGCATTAACTTTCACTGCTATGCAGATGACACACAACTATATCTGTCAGTCAAGCCTGATGAAGCTGCCCAGCTGTCAAAGATGGAAGCCTGTCTTGTAGACATAAAGAAATGGATGAGTCACAATTTTCTCTTGTTGAACCCTAGTAAGACAGAAATAATCGTAGCGGGTCCCAAATCCCAGAGATGCAAAATCTCAGATTACATGCTTAACATTGATGGAATTTCAATCGCTTCAAGTGCCATTATTAAAGATCTTGGTGTTACTCTTAACCCTGATCTCGCACTTGATACACATATAAAGAACATCTCAAGAGTTGCATTTTACCACTTGAGGAATATTTCCAAAATTCAGAAAATGCTGTCATTACATGATGCAGATTAGCTTGTCCATGCCTTTGTTACTTCAAGATTAGATTACTGTGATGCTCTTTTGTCTGGTTGTGCAAAATCCTCTCTACAGGGGCTCCAGCAAATTCAAAATGCAGCTGCTCGTATTCTCACTAGAACACGGAGACACGAGCATATCAGCCCAGTGTTAGCTTCACTTCACTGGTTACCAGCTAAATTCCGAATAGACTATAAGATACTACTTCTTACCTTTAAAGCCTTACATGGGCTTGGTCCATTGTACCTAAGTGATTTACTTTTACCCTACATTCCCTCCAGAACACTCGGTTCGCAGAGCGCAGGCCTCCTTGTTGTTCCAAAAATAGCTAAAATTACCATAGGCGGTAGAGCTTTTTCCTATCGTGCTCCCCTTTTATGGAACGAATTGCCTGCTCATATTCGGGGTGCAGACACAATCAGTATATTTAAAGTTAGGCTCAAAACATATCTCTTTAGTCTGTCCTATAGTTGAGGGACAGGAGTGGGTGGCTGGCATAAGCTATAGAATATTTGGTGGACTGAGCAGTCAGTGCTGTCACTGGATCATTGCTGGTGGTGCCCTATTCTGCTGAACTGGTCATGGTCTGGTGGTGACTGTCTCAACCTGCCCTCGAGGCTGTGTTGGCCCCTGCCCTTGTTTCTCATAACTATGCTGCCATAGTCTTATTCTGCTGGGGTTTCCTTATCGCTTACAGGCACCTCTGTCTCTCCTGCTCTGTGTGCTCGCCATACAACTCCACCTCCCTAACAATATTTTTTTTTCCTCCTCCTGCTCTGGGCACTTGCCCTGAGCTCTAGATCAAGCTTCACCGAACACCCCCTGGCCCGGAGCTCCAGCCTAAGTCCAGCTGTTACCATCTTGTTTCAGCTACAGGACCAAGAGGGTCTTCCTGCCTCATGATGACCTCCATTGCTAATTATTTTACATTAGCCAAGACATCTGTTGGACAGTTTTAAATATACAAATTATTTTAGCACTGATTAGATGGATTTCAATGGAACTCTTGTCATTATCTTGTTATCAACTAGCTAGCCCATGGAGGATGGGCTTCCTCACTATAGCCGAGTTCCTCCTGAGATTTCTTCCCACTGGGGAGTTTTTTCTCACCACTGTTTGAGGATTTTTTCTCCCTACTAGGAGTTTTTTTTGCCTCGCTGTAGTGGGAATAGGGAATAGGTAGTGGGAATAGATTGGGCACTGCCCTTCAGTAACCCATCTCTGACTGTAAAGCATCTTTGTGACAGTGTATCTGTGAAAAGCGCTATACAAAATAAATTGAATTGAATTGATTTAAGTTTCATTAAGAGGGGGCCATAATTTATCTCTGCCAGTTTTTTAAATTCTTTTTAAGTTTATTCCTACAACCCCAATTTCAAAATTGTTGGGACAAAGTGTAAATTGTGAATAAAATCAAGATGCAATGACTTTCAGATCATTTGAGCCAATATGTTATTTACGGTTGAACATAGATAACATTTCACATGTTGAAACTGACACATTTTACAGTTTTATCCACAGAATGAGCTCATTTCAAATTTTTTGGCTGCAACAGGTCTCAAAAAAGTTGGGACACAGGCAAAAAAAAGAAGGGGCTGAAAAAGCAATTCATACATAAAGAGTATTCAGCAAGTAATTAAGTTAACTGGCATCACGTGTGTAAAATAATTGGCTATAAAAGGGATGTCTTAGAGAGGCTGAGTCTCTCAGAAGTAATGATGGCCAGAGGCTCTCCAACTTGTGAAGGCTTGTGTAAAAAAAAAAAAAAAATTGTGGAATACTTAAAAAACAATGTTCCTCACGTCAAATTGCAAAGGCTTTGAAGGTCTCATCCGACATAATAAAAAAATTCAGAAAAACTGGAAAAATCTCTGTACGTAAGGGACAAGGCAGAAGACCTTCACTGGATGCCCGTGATCTTTGGGCCCTCAGATGCCACTGCATCACTCACTGGCATGATTCTGTCATTGACATTACTAAATGGGCCCAGGAATATTTCAAGAAACCACTGTCTGTGAACACAGTCCGCCATGCCATCCACAGATGACACCTAAAACTCTATCATGCAAAAAGGAAGCCATTGTTGAGCATGATCCAGAAGAGCCGTACTGTGGGCCAAGGCTCATTTAAAATGGACTTCAGCAAAGTTTCCTGTGGTCAGACGAGTCCATATTTGACATTCTTGTTGGAAATCATGGGCGTTGTGTCCTCCAGGCTAAAGAGGAGAAAGACCACCCCTCCTGTTATCAGCGTTCAGTTCAAAAGTCAGCATCTCTGATGGCTTGGGGATGCATTAGTGCATATGGTGTGGGACACTTGCATGGTTTAAAAAGCACCATGAATGCTGAAAGGTGCATAAAGGTTTTAGAGCAACATGCTCCCCTCCAGACGACATCTATTCCAGGGAAGGCCTTGTGTATTTCAGTAGGACAATGCAAACCACATAATGCAGCTATTACAACAGCATAGCTTCGTAGTAGAAGAATCCGTGTGCTGAACTGGCCTGCCTAGAGTCCTGATCTTTCACCGATTGAGAACATTTGGCGCATAATTTAACGAAAAGCCCGTCAAAGGAGACCCAAAACTCTCCAGCTGCTGGAAGCCTGTATTAAACAAGAATGGAATCAAATTCCAATGGCTAAACTCAAGAAACTTGTCTCCTCAATGCCCGGACACCTTCACTCTGTGTTAAAAAGAAGGCGGGATGCTGCACCATGGTAAACAAGCCCCTGTCCCAACTTTTTTGAGACCTCTAGCAGCCATCAACTTTGAAATGAGCTCATTTTGTGGATAAAATTGAAAAAATTCTCAGTTTCAACATTTGCTATGTTATCTCTGTTCTATTGTGAATAAAAACTGGCTGGTGCGATTTAAAAATCATTACATTTTGGTTTTATTCACAATTTATGCTTTGTCCCAGCTATTTCGGAATTGGGGTTGTAGATCTTTGAATGAATTCTGATCCCAATTACAAAACCCAAAACCAGTGAAGTTGGCACGTTATGTAAATCGTAGATAAAAACAGAATACAATGATTTGCAAATCCTTTTCAACTTATATTCAATTGAATACACTGCAAAGACAAGATGTTTAATGTTCAAACTGAGAAACTTTATTTTTTTTTGTTGCAAATAATCATTAACTTAGAATTCAAAGGCAGCAACACATTGCAAAAAAGTTAGCACAGGGGCCTTTTTACCGCTGTGTTACATCGCCTTTCCTTTTAACGACACTCACTAAACGTTTGGGAACTGAGGAGACCAATTTTTGAAGCTTTTCAGGTGGAACTCTATCCCATTCTTGCTTGATGTACAGCTTAAGTTGTTCAACAGTCTGGGGTCTCCGTTGTCATATTTTACGCTTCATAATGCGCCACACATTTTCAATGGGAGACAGGTCTGGACTGCAGGCAGGCCAGTCTAGTACCTGCACTCTTTTACTACAGAGCCATGCTGTTGTAACACGTGCAGAATGTGGCTTGGAATTGTCTTGCTGAAATAAGCAGGGGCGTCCATGAAAAAGGCGTTGCTTAGATGGCAACATATGTTGCTCCAAAACCTGTATGTACCTTTCAGCATTAATGGTGCCTTCACATATGTGTAAGTTGCCCATGCCTTGGGCACTAATACACCCCCATACCATCACAGATGCTGGCTTTTGAACTTTGCGCCTATAACAGTCCGGATGGTTCTTTTCCTCTTTGGTCCGGAGGACACAACGTCCACAGTTTCCAAAAACAATTTGAAATGTGGACTTGTCAGGCCACAGAACACTTTTCCACTTTGCATCAGTCCATCTTAAATGAGCTTGGGCCCAGCGAAGCCGGCGGTGTTTCTGAGTGCTGTTGATAAATGGCTTTTGCTTTGCATTGTAGAGTTTTAACTTGCACTTGCAGATGTAGCGACGAACTGTAGTTACTGACAGTGGTTTTCTGAAGTGTTCCTGAGCCCACGTGGTGATGTTCTTTACACACTGATGTCGGTTTTTCATGCAGTACCGCCTGAGGGATCGAAGGTCACGGGCATTCAATGTTGGTTTTCGGCCTTGTCATTTACGTGCAGTGATTTCTCCAGATTCTCTGAACCTTTTGACGATATTACGGACCGTAGATGATGAAATCCCTAAATTTCTTGCAATAGCATGTTGAGGAATGTTGTTTTTAAACTGTTCAACAATCAGCTCACGCATTTGTTCACTAAGTGGTGAAACTTGCCCCATCCTTGTTTGTGAATGACTGAGCATTTCAGGGAAGCTGCTTTTATACCCAATCATGGCACCCACCTGTTCCCAATTAGCCCGTTCACCTGTGGGATGTTCCAAATAAGTGTTTGATGAGCATTCCTCAACTCTCTCAGTCTTTTTTGCCACTTGTGCCAGCTTTTTTTGAAACATGTTGCAGGCATCAAATTCCAAATGAGCTAATATTTGCAAAAAAAAATACAAAGTTTACCTGTTAGACCATTAAGTAACTTGTCTTTGCAGTGTATTCAATTAAATATAGGTTGAAAAGGATTTGTAAATCATTGTATTCTGTTTTTATCACTGGTTTTGGGTTTTGTAATGTAGAATTTCTCCCTAAGTTGTTTCATTGGTTTATAGTTGATAGCCAAAATTTGTGTTTTTTGTATATTTAATTTATATCCTGAATAATTACCAAATGTTCCGAGAAGAGCCAATAATTTTGGGAGTGAATTAGGAGGGTTACATAAATAAACCAAGATGTTTTTAGCATACAGTGCCACCTTTTGGTCTTCTCCATTAATGCAGATGCCTTTCATAATCTGAGACTGTCTTAACCACTGAGCCAGGGGCTCTATATAGAGTGCAAATAGCAGGGGCAAAATCGGGCATCCCTGTCTCGAGCCATGTTCCAGTATAATGGCATCTGAAAGGTATTCATTTATTTTTATCTGGGCCAATGGTTTGCTGTATAATGTACGAACCCCTCTAATGAAAATGTTGTCCATGCCAAATCTTTCTAAACTTTGCATAGAAAAGGCCAACTCACAGAGTCAAAGGCCTTCACTGCGTCTAAACTAATTAAGCAAGCTTCAATATTATTCTGTTGGATATGATGTAATATGAGTCATGATGTCTGATGTTGTCGTGAGTCTGCCTTTGTGAAATAAATGCAGTCTGTTCATTATGTATAAGCTGAGGGAGGATCTTGTCTTGTCTTCTAGTGAGGGTGGTTGTGTAAAGTTTGTAGTCAACATTCAGTACCGAAATAGGTCTGTATGAACTGCACTCTAATTTACTTTTCCCCTCCTTGGGTATAACGGAAATCACTGCCTCATTCAAAGATGGGGGCATTTTAGCGTCTGTTAATGTCGTATTACAAGCTTGGAGAAGGATTGGCACTTACTCAGCTTTAAAGGCCTTATACCACTCTTAGGAAAAGCTTTTCGAGCCAGGCAATGTATTTGTTTTCAGGATGGAGATGGCTGTATTCAGCCCTATCTCAGTTATAGGGGCTGTTAATATTTCATTTTGTTCTTCTAATATAGCAGGTAAATTGAGAGTTTTCAAGAAGTCATCAATTTGCTGGACACTTTCTAATTGGGATAGTGTATACAGGCCCTTGTAGTATTTTCTGAATGTTCTTTGTATTTCATCTTGTTTATACTGTATAGTTTTAGAATCTGTATAGAGTGTCTTTTTAAATTGTTCCCTATGGGAAAATTTCTTTTTGTCCCCCATGGTATCACATGACTTGCAATATGAGCTTGACCCTAAGCCCTTGTCAGCGTGCGTTTTAGCCCTGATTCACTATCCAGTTCTCATAATACATCCCTGATTCAACTTGAGGCAAAGGCCATGGGAATTGCTACCGGAAAAACTTGACTGATTGCTAATCAAGCAAAGTAAACAGGGATGGGTTTACAAAACCCAAAACCAGTGAAGTTGGCACGTTGTGTAAATCGTAAATAGAAACAGAATACAATGATTTTCAAAACCTTTTCAACCTATATTCAGTTGAATACACTGCAAAGACAAGTTACTTAATGTTCGAACAGGTGAACTTTGTAATTTTTTGCAAATATTAGCTCATTTGGAATTTCATGCCTGCAACATGTTTCAAAAAAGCTGGCACAAGTGGCAAAAAAGACTGAGAGAGTTGAGGAATGCTCATCAAACACTTATTTGGAACATCCCACAGGTGAACGGGCTAATTGGGAACAGGTGGGTGGCATGATTGGGTATAAAAGCTGCTTCCCTGAAATGCTCAGTCATTCACAAACAAGGATGGGGCGAGGGTCACCACTTAGTGAACAAATTCGTGAGCTGATTGTCGAACAGTTTAAAAACAACATTCCTCAACGAGCTGTTGCAAGAAATATGGGAATTTCATCATCTACGGTCTGTAATATCGTCAAAAGGTTCAGAGAATCTGGAGAAATCACTGCACGTAAGCGACAAGGCCGAAAACCAACATTGAATGCCCGTGACCTTCGATCCCTCAGGCGGTGCTGCATGAAAAACCGACATCAGTGTGTAAAGGACATCACCACATGGGCTCAGGAACACTTCAGAAAACCACTGTCAGTAACTGCAGTTCGTCGCTACATCTGCAAGTGCAAGTTAAAACTCTACAATGCAAAGCGAAAGCCATTTAGCAACAGCACCCAGAAACGCCGCCGGCTTCGCTGGGCCCAAGCCCATCTAAGATGGACTGATGCAAAGTGGAAAATAGGGGTGTCAACGTTAACAATTTTTTCTACTCGTGTACACGAGACTACTAACCGACGTGTACGTTCAGAGATTTATGAGCTTTTTCTATTGCAGTTGCGCTGTATAACCACAAAGTAAAATGAGTTGAAAATAAAATCCTCTATCATTTTGAAAGATAAGAAAACGTACAAGTGAAAGCTGAAAAAGGTTTAACCTTCTTTTTTAATCACTGTTTTAACTATTGCTCACTTTTGTACATTTTTTTTTAAACTTAAAGTGCAAACTGCATCCCTGTCTCGCAACGGGAGCTGCGTCTGAATTTTAATATGCGTCTCATTGTAAAAATAATCTGGAATTGGCGAGAGAAAGAAACTCAAAAAGAAGCCAAAGTAAGCTGAAGTGGGAGGAAAAAACTTCACCTTTATATCCACCAAGTTAAAAAAGTAGAGGGGGACTCTCACAATTATTCACTAAAATTAGCGAAAAAAATGTGCTTTCTTCCTCCTCTTTAGAAGCGAGGATGCGTGATCAGGTCGTGAAAAGCCGACAGAACACCAACCAACAATATAATGTACAACAGAGGTAGATGTGTTTCGAAGAATGTTCATTAGCACACTTGGCCAAAAGGCCCAAGTGGTTAAAGGGGTTACAGTGAGAGCAAGGCATCACGAAATCATGCTTAATGCAGATGACATCTTAATTACTGTAACTGACCCACTTCAATCAATTCCGGCTCTAACTTACTACATCAACCACTTTGGACTTATTTCAGGTTACAAGATTAACTTTGATAAATCAGAAATAATGCCTGAGGGAACTACCAATATTGTGGAACCTAAATATATATCAAGCTTTTGATGGGCCCAGAACGGATTTACTTATTGAGGGATATGTTTCACCCCCTCAAATTAATCAGTTGTATCCTCGCAATTTTAAACCTTTAAACCTTAAAGCGCCAAAAACAGCATTTGCCACTCGCAGATACAATGAAATAAAATCAAAGCTTTTGAAAACCTATTACGCGGCGACTTGTTGAAGAGAGCTCCTGTAGGGGAAGTTTTCAAAAGCTCCGGATATATAGAATTTTTAAGCGTTTGAAAATTGATTTCGTCGCCCTATGGATTAATACAACAAGGATGATCTTATACGATAGAAGAATCTCCCACTTTCGCTTCTTGGAAGGATAAGTCTCGTTAAAATGATTGCTCTACCAAATATTGTCCTCTCGTTATCCATGCTGTTCACTCCCTTGAGTAATCGAGACATTGAGAAAATTGATTGTAGTATATCCAATTTCATTTGGGCGGGAAGGAAAACCAGACTAAAACTAAATATACTCCAACTCCCCAAGGATGGAGGTGACTGGGGTCTTGCTAAAGTTAACTACTACTGTATGCCCACATAGCAAAATTGGTGTGGCCCAGTTCTGGCCCAAATAATGCACTTTTACGGCCCAATTCTGGCCCACATACATAAAGGTTGACAGACCTGTTGTGGCCCAGATCTGGTTTGCCAGAGCTGGCCCACATATGGGCCAGCACAGGGCCAGCTTGCATACAACCGGCCCACATGTGGCATGCCATCACAGAAACGGTGCCATCATTGCCAGACCTGGCCCACATCTGGTCGACATACCACTTGCCATGCCAGCAGTCGCCCAGCAGTGCCGGCTTAATGCCGGATCCGGGCCAGACTCGTCTGCTATGTGGGTGGGCGGGTAGTTCAGTCACAAATAATTCTAGAATGGGTGCATGGAAATGTGGATTCACCATGGTTTGCGATTGAATCTGATCTTTGCGAGCCTATTGCCCCTGTAAAACTTTTAGACAGATGTCCGAAAGACTTTCTCCCAGCTATAAAAGATTACCCGCTGACACTGTGTTGCCAAAGCTTGGGTTAAGATGAGGAGGGCTACTAACTGTTTCCATTTCCCATTTTCGAAACCTTAGTTGATAATCCGGGTCTTGTACCAAGTAAAATTGGATCTCACTTTGGAAACTGGAGGCAGGCTGGAGTGATTAGGCTTTAAGATTTATTTAAGAAAGGAGTTTTTATGTAAATTAATCAGGTTTCTGAGAAATACGATCTCCCACTCCATCATTTTTATAAGTATCTACAAGTCAGGCACTGTGTATATACTATGTATATACTCTCACTCACTCACTCACTCACTCACTCACTCACTCACTCTCCCTCCCTCCCCCTTTGTCTGTTTCTGTGTCTGTGTACAGCATAGAGTTTGGTATTGTTGTGATCTGTAGTTTACAGTCAGGCATGAGTGACCGAGCGAGCTAGTGTGCAGTTTATGATGACATAACTTTTATTTTTCATCTCAACCAATCGCGTTGCTCAAAAGGTCTCACTAACTCGCTCCATTGCGCGCTCACGCCTGACTGTAAACTATAGATCAGATTATTGATGTACACAGACACAGTGCAGAAACAGAGAAGGGCAGATAGGCAGGTGTGTGCGCGTGTGTGGGACAAGAGAGAGGAGGGATGAACAGATCAAGGAAAAAAAAAGAAGCAATACAGTCACCAGCGCAGCACATGAACACCGTTCATTGTGTGAGCACATGTTGAAGTCTCTTTCATTGGTCATTCTGAGTCAAATCAACCAAGAATTTGCAGACATCTCTCAAAATTTTGTGAAAGTTTGTGGATGAGTGGGGACCTATGGGTAACAAATAAATCTGAAATATTTTTGCTCAATGCCTCCTAATTAGTGAGTAATTTGTAAACGAAGTTTTCACTAATTAGCAAACCCTTGCGACTTCAAACGCGCGTATCCCCCTTATTATAAAAGCTAGAGAGTTGGTTCTGGTCTCATTGGAAAGCTCTTTTCAAGCCCTACAAGTTTATTCTTTCAAAGTTCTCTCCATAGAGTCAAATGGAAAAAAGTTATAGCAACCCAAAAAGGTTGCCTTTCAAAGGTGTATTGCAAAAAAATTTATGTTTCAAATTTCTTTAAATTCCTGTGAGAAGTAGCTTGTGATGTTAAGAAGCTCTCCTGTACGTATTGTGATGGGCACTCAAACAGTCTTTGAGCTATAAGCAAATGTGTGCAGGTTTAACAGTTGAAATGTGTTTTATAACCCCCCCCCCCTCTCTGATAGACACTGACTTAACAGACAGTAACGAGACGGAAATCTGACAGATTACCACTTTAAATTGAAGACCGTTGAGGTCACGTTTGTAAGACTGAGTCAGTATTAAAAGCACTAAAAGAAATGCTGGCGAGCAATGTTTGCTTTGCCTGGGAACACTGGTCAAATTCATCATTTGGTACTCTAAAAGGGGCGTATGCCAAACCAAAACTCCTGCGATGTAGGTCTTCATACGCTAGATGGCACTGTAAATATAGATTATCATTCATTAAAAAGTCAGATATATCAATATGTAAAGGTATGGAAATTGCCGCTCACCGTCTCCTGCTCGCATTCCTCTCCGCATTAAAACACAGGTGCTTTGTTCTAAAACACCTTAACCGACTCTTGTTTATTCACAATCACAGTTTAAAAAAGGTTTGCACATCATAGAAAATACAAATTACATTAAGAGGGATTAAGATCCCCCTTCTTTAGTAAAAAAAAAAGTACAAAAATACATTTTTATTGTTTTTGCTGTGTCCATAATATAAAAGCTTTTTATAATCGGCTATATATATATTCATTGACCACGTACATTCATTAATCCTGCGATTATCAGAGGATAATAGAAACCAATTTACACATATTGCAACAATGCCAATGAATAATGATCTGAGAGGTTTCAAGGGTCATATTTTTTATTATAATTACATTAAAATGTATATTAGATGTCCCTGGACACTGGTACCAAGCGAGTCCTCGAGGGTTTATGTATTGCTGGTATATTAACTCACCTGGTTTCCAGAGCCATATCCTGCATGTCTTTCTCGCAGGTTGCCCATGAAAGAGTGCGGCCGGATGAATAGTTGATGGTTTTTGCAACACATACAGGAGATTAGATGGAGATGAAAACTTCTTCTACCCTCTACAAACAAAATATTGCTCCCTATTGCTCAAGGGAAGCCTTAGGCCTCCACAAAGATGCTTGTCTTAAGTGCATAATTTATTAAAATGTGTGCTACTTCAGACGGTTGTGCAATTGTACCCCTCCAAGCACATATATGGTAAGTTGGATGTACTTAAAAGGATTCTGTCAAGATTTTGAAAATGAATATACAAGTAAAATTCTAAAATGTATTATGATATATTTACAATATAAAAAGTGACACCAACTTTTCAGAAAATTAAAACAAACAAGTGTCATGGACAAAGAAAAAAGGGGGTGGAGGGCTACAGCGTTCAGATACAATCAATTAATGCAACAGATAATAATTAGAAGGTGCTCATTGGTTGAAAAAACAAGTCTGCGAGAAAGTAGTGAAACCAAGGAACTCTTCTTCTAATAAAAAGCTTTAATCAATAGGCTAGTTCATAATGGAACTTATTTTAAAAAACCTGGCCAACATTTTTCGGCTTAACACACAGGCCTTCATCAGGACTAGAGTATTGTCATGGACACTTTTGAACAGTTGTATGGTATACCAATATATTTTACACTTCAAAAAAAGATGTTTGGTGAATATTAGAGAATAATCAGAATTTCTCACATCAAATCGAATTGAATTTTGAACTAGATAATACAGCCGACTAGGAGCAGAAACATAATTCATGCGCAGACAGAAATCCAGTTCAGTGACTGTATTAAGACGTGAGGTCATACAGGCTGGGTAGTTAGCTGACCTGCACAATCAGCTGAGCCAGAGGCACTAACGTCAATCCAGCTTGGGCCGTGCAATCAACTGAGGCAGTCAGCTGGGCGAGAGGCGCTTGCCTCAGCCAATACTTGTTGTGCTGAACAGCTTGGGCCGAGCGGTCAGCTGCGCCAGATTGGCCACTGGCAAGGGATTTAAGTTTAAGGCCTGACTCCGTTGCCTGCCTGAACTAATGCAATGCTCAATCTGCGTGTGTCGCAATTCAAAAACAATTTCTTTGGTACAGGCTGGGTATGGCCAGTATTTGCATCCAACCTACAGTGCCCCCTTGGGGTGAAATTTTTCAACTTTTGATGTTGAATATCAGCTCCACTGAAAATACTCCCATTGAGATTTTACAAATGCTGTAAAGTACCCCAAATGGACTATGTACTGAGAGAAGTTTAGATTTTCTATCTTGCTGGGTAAACAAAATAATGCCACCTAAACATAGGCACAATCTGCTATGAAATGGTCATATTCACCAGCTGCAAAGTGAGATACGGACATAAAAATTTTTGCTTTTTCCGTGAGACACCCGTATCCACCTTGGTGCCAAGTTTCATTCAATTCTAGGGGTGTCAACTCCTCAACTTCTTCAAAAACTGCCATTTTCTCACGGAATGGCTCTTAAGGTCTGTGGTGGATGTGAATTAGTAAAGTCCTGGGCGTACAGTCTAGATAACACTGATAGTACATCCTGCAAGTTTCCCCCACAGTTTATTCTCATGGAGGGCTGGATTGAGTCAATTTTAATCTTGAGTTATCCATTGATTATTCTTATTTTATTATTGTCTTGTTCCTTACTCCTCCACTGGTATTGCCTTCCTCTGCGTATCACACCTGTTCCCAATCTGTTCATGGCTGTCTTGTCCATTGAAGTAACATGTCTTCGTTTTTCCAAGGTTTTGTGTCTTGTATCCTCCATTTTTGGTGTATGTCTACAAGGGGACCAAGAATCTATTGATAAGGGAAACTCTTCCCAGGTTCTCAGTGAAGTTATGTCTTTCAGTTTCGTCATTACTCCTGTTCAAAGGCATACACCTGCCTGCGTGCTTCGGTCCTTCTGATTTACCATCCTGATACTAACCCCACACGACCCTCTTCAACTTTATTGAGCAACCAGCCCTCTTATTCCCATCTGCTTTTGCCTGACCTCACATCATCAGCTCTGAAAGGACTTTGTGTGCAAGTGCTGTTTTGTCAACAAAGGCCAACTTTGGCGAAACTTGTTTTCTGCACTTGGCTCTGTTCTGAAATCCATGACAACTGAGGAGTAGTTTAAAAACTTCCAGACTCTCTGCCATTGAGAGAGAGAGAGAGAGAGAGAGAGAGAGAGAGAGAGCAAGCGAGAAATGAGAAAGAGGGGGAGAATGAGAATAAGATACTTTAGCGCTTCTTTCAAGGAAACAAAAAAAGTCATAACAGAGATGGTATAATATTGGATGATAATAAAACTTTTTTTGTAGATTGTGAAATTTATGTAAATGGGCATAAATCAGTGATGAGCGAAGGCCTACGGGAGTGGGGGAGTTTCTGGCTTCATTTCTGCCTGCATAAACATCTGTCTTCCATAACAAAAGGCCTGTGTAGACAAACCCTGTTCATTTTTCTTATACTACTGCAGCTGTGTATCGAGGGCTGACTGCAATAAACAGTTATGTCCAATGTATAACATCTGCACATAACTGTTTATTGTAGTCAGCCCTCGGTATGTATGTGCGTGCGTGTGTGTGTGTGTGTGTGTGTGTGTGTCAGGGCATGTTTGTGTTTGTGTAGTGGGGTGAAAAAAGATGATGAGAACCAGACAAATATTTTTGTAAAATGGTTGGAAAAGAGACATTTGCAAATATCTATAAAGTCATCAGACATTCAGCGCCATCCAGAATTATTAGAGCCCTGATGAGCAATATGAGTAAAATGCTGTGAGTCTGTCGGCTGTTTAACCTCTTGATCTTTAATTCAAAATATTCTCAAAAATCCTACCATTTAATTGAAGTAAAATTATTGGTAGAAATGTTGATATTAAAAAAATAATTTTCTGCAAAACAAGTGACCACAGTTGGCTCCCCTAAAGAACCTATGATTAGAATCTAAATAAAGTATATTTCCAGTCTTATTTTCATTTATAAGTTCTCCTGTTCTATTAGGAACTCCTAAGTTCTCAACCATGAATTCCTGTTTCCCTGGGATATAAATATGAGGCCAAGTTCCTGCAGTCATTCATGGGAAACACCAGCAAACACAGTGGCGATGTATGACGAATGTTAAACTCAGCAATCAGGAGACAAATATACAAGCATCTTTTACCAGTTCAAAATACACATTTCCACTAATGAAGCACTTGCGTTGGCTCTGACGGGTTACGCTGTCATGATATCTGATCAGCTGTTGGTCACCTGATAACACTTGACTGACACTTGACTTCCCTGGAATGGTTGATTGCTTGATTGTCCATTGTCTTATTTAAGCTCACCATCTTCATTGATTCTGCACTCGCCGCACAAACACTCCAGCACCCTAGCTGCACCTGCTGCGCATACCTTCACAACGATTTCTAACAATGTGTCTTCTTTGATGTCATTGTTGCTGCAGGCTCTGCTCTGTTGGGGGAATGGGGCTTACTTGTTGCTCCCTGATTTTAGTTCCAGGCCTGGACAGGCAGGAATCTACCAGAACAGATCCATGTCATCAAAGTCAGTTCATGCTTGTTTGCTGTTAAAGGGGACCTAACATGCTGATCCTTTTTTTAATACATATTAGTAATGTTATAATATTGGTTGCCCATACTCAACCTCTGAAAAGTTTCTAAAAATAAGATACAGGGATTTTGCCGTAATCCAAGAACGTGATTTCGTGAGCATGATTTCTTCTCTGAACAGCTCCTCCTGAGATCTTCAAGATATGTGGGCAAGACCTGATGTCAGGTGGTGCCGTCCAATTAGTACAGACCTAGCCAGAGCCAACCACTGCGCTGGACCTGCCAACACCGGAAACGATTCTAGCAGGCAGTACGAACGGCAGATCATACTATGTCTTAGTAGCGTCTACACTTTTGAAAATACAAAAGAAGAACTGCAGATCATTTGAGGTGCAATTTTGTCAGTATCTCTCCCAAAGTTACTTGACCGTTTACTTTTGGACGCAAAGAAAAACAATTATTTCTCTTCCAAAAGACGATGCCACCAGAAGTCAGTGGGTGGCTTCTTTTGTTTGCTGGCAGCAAACAGCCACGGCCAAAGGGAATGTTAGCTGCCTGAGCTCAGCATTTCACCAAAGACAGCTTTGTAAATAAAGGATAATTTGACACAGGATAAGCATTTCAGCTGCTTCTCAAACCTGAAGCAGTTGATCGATCAAGCGCTCAGCTGTAAGTAACCATGTAACAGCAAATAATGTAAGTGAAGCCAACGTGTCACTAGGGTGACTAGCAGGACCGCTAGCGATGTGAGCACTAACAACTGGCCTCAGACGCAGGCTTTCTAAAATATCTGAAGATAAAGCCTGTATCAGTCGCAACTGTCCGTGACTCACAGACACTCCCCTCCACACCAGGGAGGTCCATATGGTACAGGTGGTAGTGTTAAGCAAATCCATGTAGAACTGGTGTCACTGAGCATGCATTAACGGTGCCAGTGGGGCTTGCTACAGCCTTAGTTACTGGGGAGGTCCATATGGTACTATTGCTTAGAAAATCAAAAGTGATCTAACAGCCTGGAGTAAGTGTTGGGCCTCTGTGCTGCAGGAAGTGGATGGAGGGGTGTCGTCTGTTTCCTGACCAGTGTGCTTATAACTTCTCACTTGGCACATGACAGAGGACGGTACTTTTATTATCATGCAGTAGTTTCATCCAGTGCTTCACACCCCTTTCTTCTGTGTCTCTTTCCGAGGATCTTTCCCTCCACTTCCCTGAGTCCTGGACCGTATGAGCCCTGTCCCTCATCATGAGCGCTGGCTGCTGCTGTCCTACTGTCCTGATCCGATCCGGTCCGGCCCAGGTCCAGTCTTGCACCATCCTCGACTTGCCACTTTCTGAAGCTACCGATGCCGCTGTTCAGATGGACTTAAATGGAACTCTTCTGTCGTTTCATTCTATTTTACTTTTTTGTTCTTAATTACTTTTGTAGCTAGCCCGCGGAGGATGGGCTCCCCCACTATAGCCGGATTCCTCCTGAGATTTCTTCCCACTGGGGAGTTTTTTCTCACCACTGTTTGAGGATTTTTCTCCCTACTGGGAGTTTTTTGCCTCATTTGCTGCAGTGGGGAATAGGCTGGGCACTGCCTCTTTATTTCTTTAAACTCTCACTGTAAAGCGTCTTTGTGACAGTCTCTGTGAAAAGCGCTATACAAAATAAATTGAATTGAAGTTGAATAGAAGCTATAAGTTGCTTTTACTGCATAAGCCAACCTGACGTGATATGTGGCTGTTGCACAGTGGCTAACGTAGCCAAGTTACTGTTGCTAATGTTTGTGTCCTAAATATGCAAGAGTAGTATCAGGGGAAATTCAACAGAAGGTATGTGAACATAAACCTCATTTGAAGGTAACTTTTAATACTTGTTTGTAATTTGGATGCTTTGTACAACTGTTCACAGTAACAGATCTTGCTGTCTGTAAAACCTTTATTGTGTTGTGCTAATTAAAAATGCTCCTGGTTCACTTATATGCAGTAATTCTGATCAGTATGCTTGTGTTACTTCAGTAAGCATTAATGTGGAAGTTTCATCATAACGTTGCCCAATTGTAGCCACTGCAGTTAGTGATCGCTTCACTTATCCATGACCGGGATCAGGCGGATACTTCACAAATGTCTGAGCAAGCTCTCAGGTGCTACCATGAAAGCAATGCAAAACGCAGAAGCTCTACCAGTTTACAAATGATTTCTCTGCACTACCTTGACATAATTTCATTCCCCTTTAGAAATTGTTCTGGCTAATAAAAAGCCAAAAAAGGCGGAGATTAAATAATTCTTTCCTATTCAAAGTCATGACCGCTTATCAGCTACTGCATGTTAGTTCGCGTGCTCTGCCAATTAAAAATGCTCCTAGTTAACTTATATGCAGCAATGATGATCGGTATGCTTGTTTTACTTCGGTAAGCATCAATGTGATAGTTTCATCATAATGTTGCCTGATTGTAGCCACTACAGTTGAAGCTAAATGGAGAGGTGCTGTATGCGTCTGCCAAGTTGGGCTGCAGTTAGACCAGACGTAGATTTTGCAGAGCTTGGTGTGCGTTTTTGGGTGCTTATGAAACGATGGCTTTACTTATCCATGACCAGGATCAGCCTGATGCATCTCCAATGTCTGGGCAAGCTCTCTGAGGCTACCGGTGAAAGCAATAGGGAAGCGCACAGGCTATAATGTGTCCGGTATAACAAATGATTTCTCTGCATTGCCATCGATTGAATATTAAATTCTTTCCTGTAAAAGTGATCGATTTGCTGGCTCCACATAAGCAACGGTTCACGCAGACGGAACTTGTGGTCTGTAAAACCTGTATAATGTTCATGACATAACCGGAGCTCTATCTAGCTCTCACACGCTATCCATAATGAGCCCATTATCCGCGAGGAAAAGCTGGTCATTCCGAAGCAATAAGTAAACCAATACCACGGGCAATTTCCGAAAAGGTTGTTTAGCTTGGAGCTTTCGCCCCTCCGTCATATACCAGCGCGGAAGATGTTCATCTCTCCACGCTAACAACACACCACAGCTATGCACTCGAACCAGCAGGTCCTAATACACACCGAAGCAGTCCATAAGCTGTTGGTCCACTTTTAGCTGCTCCTCACTGTCCATGTTTCCCTCTAAACTCAGACCCACCGGATTTCTACGGCCTCCGGTCTACACTTGGGTATGTTGACCCGTTCCACAAATGTGTCTATATGGGGTGGATTCTAGCTTTGCCTGCATCTTACCTACAGAGTAGAAAAACCACTGTACTCACCAACTGTTGCCGTAGCAAACTGTAGCCGATAGCAAATTCGTGTTTGAGCTGCTAGACTTTCGCACTGCATCCTCCACTTTCGCTGTTGCGTTTATTAGAACAAGTTAATTTCATTAGATCTATACACATGTTCTGCGTTATATTGCAGAATATGCTTGTTGATTCCTGTCAGTTTCACTCTGGAACTGGACCAGGAAAACTGCATTCTGCTGCTTTATCCCGGCTAGATCTGCCCTCCACAGAGCTAGAAAGTGGGAACACGGGGAGTGGGGGCCATAGCGGTAGAGCCACCCCAATGAGGTGTTTCAGGCAGAGACTATATGGACTGCAACAGTAGCGGCTATAGACCCGGGAATGACGGGGCGCAGACACGTCCCTTTATGGCAATTAGTCCTGGGTAGTTCGCAATCATTTTCCTTTACTGACGCGTTTTCCAATTATCGTACTTGGCAACTTAAGACTCGGTCTCTCCAAATGTGATCGAACAGCGATGAAATCATGTGCGAAATTCAGTACAGAAAAAAAATTTACTTATTAATAGGCCAGTGCTTCGCGTTGATTGATCAGGTCCGTGTTCCAGTGAAATATCGCCTTTCACTCTCGGTATTGTGTGGGTTGATAAAAAAGAGGCACTTGGCAGTTAAATAGGCAGCGTGCTGCTCAAGCTGTTTGCGTGAGAGTCGTCAGGTATGCAAGTTTGACTAACGTTGATTTAAATACAGCAAATAAGCGTCCAGATGAACGATTGTCTTCTTACGTAATCGGGGAGAACAAGCAGCAGCTGTTAACTGTGGAGTGCTCTCGGAGCGAACCTTCGGTTACTCATGAAAATGACTGAGAACAGGTCAGGACTAACGACTGTTTTAAACGGATGTTTTGTCACAATTCTCAGTTCAGGTTCCGCCACTGAGCTGAATTAAGCCCATGATTTCATCGCTGTTCGATCGCATTTGGAGAGACCGTGTCTTGAGTTGCCAAGTACGATAATTGGAAAACGCGTCAGTAAAGGAAAATGATTGCGAACTACCCAGGACTAATTGTCATAAAGGGACATGAGTGCGCCCCGCCATTCCCGGGTCTAGAGCCGCTACTGGACTGCAAATGAGGTTTTTTGAGGATGGCAGTATCAGCGAAATAAGTACCCTTTTTTACTTTGCGCGATCAGGAGTACTCTAGGGGAGTCAAAGACCTAAATATAAACTTGGAAAAATAGCATATTAGGTCACCTTTAAATATTTTGTTCGGCCAAACTGGTCCTGTCACAGTCTGGGCAATAATTGAGAAATTAAGAAGTTAAAAGCAACAGGAGATGTTTAGACTGAGCCTCGAAGAGGACATGTGTGTACATTGACTCCATGCACCATGAAGAGGATGATTCACCTGGGAGAAGAATCTACGAGGATCAAAGCTGGAGAATTGCAGAGGGTTGTTGAGTCTTGGAGATAAAGGGTCTTCAAAACCATCAAATTCCACCTAAATCAGCACAAGTCATACCAAAGTCTTGCCAGAAAAAAAGCCTCTGCTGTTGATCAACAACAAGCAAAAGTGGCTTATAGTTTGCCTAATTTTACTGGGACGTTTAATGAAACTGGGTTATCTGTCAGACGAGACCACAATAAAGCTTTTTGGCAACAACACATGGGACTAGTGTGTAGACAGAAAGATAGCCGTGCAGTAGAGCACCTCCAGCCCTTGGAGGTATTGTCGTGGATCTTTGATTTTGTTCTCTCTTCCTAAGGCCCTAGACATCTTGTTAAGATTGGCCTATATAGTATTATGGAGTCTATCAAATACCAGCAGATATTATATGAAACCTGACAGCATTTAGCAGGAAGCCTAAAACTGGCTGAGGTTGGACTTTCCAGCAGGACAAAGGACACCTCAAAATCTACACAAAAATATTTCACTGACAGCCGAATAAAGGTTTTGCAATGGCCATAACAGTCCCCTTGCTAAGCCCCCACTGAAATATTGAATGACTTTTTGGTTGCCAATAATTTTGGCACAAGCATTTTTAAGAAAGCAGTTTCATGATCATTTTTTTTTTCATTGAATTACTTAAACCAAAGGCTGGATTTTTGTGAATATTTTGAATAAAAGATCATCAAGAATAGAGACTTTTTTTTAACCCCGTTCAAACCAAGGAGGGGGTGGTTACCCCCCCCCATCAGATTTTTTGCTGTCGCACAAAAACTTTAACAGATATGATCTAATGCTTCTAGGTGATCGTTTATTCATCCTTTGCACTCATTTTCATGAAAAATCGATGAAGGTACCTCACCCCCTGGGGGTAGGGTAGGCCGTCAAAGTCGAAGGGTGAAGGGGGGTGGTTGCCACCAGCGGAAATTTTTGATACAAAATATGCTTACAAATTAGTTGCAGATAGTCTGCTATTATTATGTTTCATGCTGAATGAACTTTGCAGACCACACTGATTGTCATCCTTATTGAGTTATTGATGTAGCTTGTCCTTGTATTAGTAAATCTTACAATTACAATGACCAGCAGTGACCAGTAATCTTCACTTAATAATATTAGCAGTGCCTGACCAACATACTTGTGTTTGACTGGTTACTGTACAGCTACTATTTTTATATACTGTGCTATAGGCCTACTATTATACCAGTTCATAGAATTGTTCATAAAGTTGTTCCCATAATTCATAGATAAACCTTTTATGCAAGTGTGTAACATTTTGAAGATATTTGTGCATCTATCCAGTGAACTTGAATCATTTTGCAAGGTAAGTTAATTTTTATTGTTCATATGCTTATAGATGAGATGGTGCATTCAGGAACCACTCGCGAGAACAGGAATTCCAAAAATCATAAGCCTTTATTGCAAAAAGGATCAAGACCAGAAGACAAGAATTGCCAAGCCAAAAAAAACAATATCCAAAAAGCAAAGTCAAAAAGACAGGGAGGGGTCGAAACCAGTAAAGCAGGGTTATCCGTAAAGGGCCGGTGTGGATGCAGGTTTTTGTCCTCGCCAACAGTGCTACTGCACCTGATTCCACTGATTAACTGATCAGGGGTTTCAATCAGGACCTTGGTGGGTAGAATCAGGTGTGTTAGTGTTGTGCTCTAACCAAAACCGGCACCCACACCGGCCCTTTCTGGAAAAGATTGGTCACCCCTGCAGTAAGGCATATGTGCAGTGGTGCATCGACAGTAAGCCAAAATCCCCAGTCGAAATCCAGAAAGGTAGGTCATACACAGGGCATCCATAACAGAAATCATGGTCGTTCAAAAGCAGGTCAAAATCCAAAACAGGAATGGTTGGGCAAGGCCAACTCGAGGTCAGACAAAACAGTCGTGACGAAGCAATAAACAAAAGGCATACAAGGAGCTCTGCACAAATGAGTATTGATCAACGTTCGGACGGGGAACAAACTGCATTTAAGGTTGAATGGACTAGAGGGAAGTCACATGCTATGCAGGGAACAGGTGAATTGGATGAGAACTAATTACAAAGTTAAGCACACGTGGGGAGGTCCTAAACCAAAACAATTGGCAAAAGCCAAGACACGGACAGGATCCACGCAGACAACCTATGACAGATGAACAGCTCCCGTCAAGCAGTTCTAAGTGCACAGCAAAGAGTGCAGGATAGCAATTAAGCACGTGCGAGAGATCTCGCAGAAATGCAGAAAGATGCAGGGAAAGGAAAGCAAGAGGCGGAGACTAGAACAGGGCGAATGCTGAGAATAAATTAGTGGTAATTAGTAATGGTGCAGCTTTACAAATTAACCCAAATGATCATTAGTAAGTTAGTAATATATACATGGATTTTTTTATGCTAGTAAACTATGATACAAAATATAAATGTTAGTATTATTAGTAATCAAGGACAGCAAGGCGAAGGAAGTAAACGAGAATTGAAGTAATAATATGAAACACCAGAAACCATTGAAATCACCCAAAGTGTGAAAGTCCACAGGCTGGGAGAACGGACTGAACCAAACAGATCTCAAGACAGGGGTGACAAGTGCAGTGAAACCTGAAATGGCATGAACAGAAAACCGGGATGTATAATAAGCAAAAAGAATAAAGAAAAGACATGACAATGAACACATGGCATGACATCAAAACACAGAACCATAACGATACCTGAAAGTAAAATTACTTGCATTATGGGTGTAGTTTCTTTGGGTTTGTCAGATGGATAAATGTGGGATTATGTGGGTGTATATGAGAAGTTGTGTTGGTGGCATTTGGGTATGGGGTGGGTGTGAGTGTGAGTGTAGGTGGAGTGTGTACATTTTGGATGGGAGTATATGTTATACAATATTACTTGATACTACAATATTAATTGTAGTTCAATAGTTCAATTGTAGTTCAATAGTTAATTGTAGAGGTTAAAGAGAGTTACTTATTTTCAGCTAAAACTGATTAAAAAAACTTGGATTTTTTCGTCATTTTGATGTTTTTTCCTAATATGGTGTTAGTTATGACGTCACCATCTCGTCACAATGTTGAAATGTGGTTTTTTTTTGTACTTGACTTGAAGAGAGGACATCTGTTGTTGTACACTGATACCAAACAAGATAATGTTTATTGCTTAATTTCGAAATAATCGGGGCCGGTCGGGGTTGTAGTAGAAAAACCCTTGTTTGGACGAGGGTTAATCTCTTCTTGCTTAGCTCATTTATACTAACGGGTGCCAATAACTCTGGAGGGCAATCCACATACACAGTGTGATTTCTTTTTCTTCGTTGGACTTTTCCTAATTTATTCAGGCTATTTATTTTCCTCTTTGGCATAAAATAACTCAGTGATTCTCAAAGTTCTTCTATCATGCCCCCCATCAGAAGCCAAAAACGCACATGCCCCACATCCCAGCCAGATTAAATTTGATTTTTAACAATCATTGAAAATTTGAACAATTGAAGTAAACAGACGATTCAGGTTAGCAAAATAGCATTTTTAGCATCAGAGGGCTTTCGTTTGTTTATGTCAGCGGTTCTTAAACTCTGCCCAGAGCACCCCTGTATATGCTGGTTTTTCTTCCGAGCACAACTGAAATCAAACAATTTTAACATACTGGAAATTTTTTTTGAACAATTGCTTTTGATTTTTAGATGGACTACTTACCTTATTTATCAACATTATGCCAGAAAATGCAATGCCTCAAGGAATACATGCAATGCGATCCCCAAGTTAATATTGAACTTCTTGCTAAATGGCAAACAATATAAAAAGAGGTAACATAAAACACTGAGGTAATAGGCTCCTAATAAAATTGGCCTTAGAGATTAATACAATGCAAATTTGCCTCATTTAGTTTGTCTTTGAGTTGTTCATCGTCTATCGGATGGTTTGGTTGGAGGCCAGAATTGAACTTCCACTAATTGCAGCCCATGCATTCAGGTCAGTCTCTATTTGATAAAAGATTATTTTCCCCATGTAATTTAAGTTTATGTTTGAAATATAGCCCAATAAGCTCTTCATGTCCACAGAAATGTAATTTAAATCATCATACAATGCTATTTATGATGTAATGTAATTAAGATTTTCAGTAATCTTGCATGGAAAGCGCCAAGTTTGCGCCTGGTCCAGATTGTGCACCACTTCATTGGCAAAGCATTTGGCTGGCAGTGTCAAAGAAAAAATGTCAGAAGGATGAGTGTAATGGCTCTGCGCTCAAAAATGGGGAAAAAAAGACATTATGGACTTCGGCTGCATGAAATGCAAGTCCTGATAATAATGCTGGGTGTGAATACAGTCTGTAATTTGATTAATCAAGTTGTTTTTTTTTTTTTAGAGTAGGGTAAGTAATAATAAGTCAGTATGTTCTTCATTCGCACGCGCCGCGAAAAGCATAAAAGTATAACTGCACGTCTCACGTACAATTTATTGTCTGCGTCTAATAACGATTTAGGGGAGACCGGTGTTACTTCGGTCACGGGGTAAAGTTTGTCACCCCAGTTTTTTTCATTGCAAACGCACTGACGGGAAAACTAAAATATAAAAATTATGTGACATCCCAGCGACGTCATCTCTTGGAAAGAACAAGGACTTGTAGTGTCATGTAAGTGTTTTCTCCCTAAATAACTGAATTTTGGCTCAAATTACAAACTTCTGTTTCTGAAAGAAGTGTGTCTAGCTTCTTTGAAGACAAAGATTTCCACAGGGTTTTTACTGTTTCATAAACGTATGTAACTAGAGTTATTAACCACAGAAAAGATAAAGCCCTTCTGCCATCATGAGATGAGATATGCGGCCTGATTTCCAAAATGGGAGCACGGGGCTACACTGGCCAAGCAGCATGGGGTTAGTTTGTCAGGGTGCTGAGGTTGCACCACTTGTAGGTCCTGTGTTTGGCCTGTATTAAAATATTCCAAAGTCAAATATAGGAGCCGATTTATTGTTTTTCAGACTCCTATAGTGTCTTACTAATTCTAATATTTGCATTTATGTTATGTTTATGATGGAGGACCTATAAGGGTCTTTGTTTGTAGGACACAAGTATAAATGCGTAAGGGTTTGCTCCTTGCAGCCCCTCCCATTTCTCATTCTTTCACCTCCACCTTCATGGGCCACAGGTGGGTTGGCAGGTGTCAGCCTTGGGGCCTCTGCATTTCATTCTATTCCTTTGTCAGTGGGAATTTTTGCTGCTCCTCTTTGGTGCCTTGGTCCTTACTCATCATCCAAAGGTGGAGAGGAGTGGGTCCAATGCTTCTCATGCAAAGGGTGGGCACATGAGGACTGTGCAAATGTCCGTGTGCTCGCCTACATATGTCATAACTGCAACTCTGATGGTGATTATGCATAAATCATAGCTTGTTTTGGTTCGTTGTAAAAATAAAACAGTTCTCACCATTTCTGTTCTGAGAATATTGGACTGTCTTTTTCAGCTTCAGCTGATTGCCAACTATGACAATTATACCCCACCCATCTGACAACCTTCGGCATGTTTGTGACATATCGAAAATTGAATATTGTGACGAAAATATACGTTACATTGAGATTGTATCAATACAACTTTTGTAGGCGACATTCTGCACTACACATGGACCATAAATGTATTTCTCTAAGTTTTAGCAACAAAGAGTTATGAAGCCAAATACAAAATCATGACGAGGTAACCCCGGTCTCCCCGACTCTTTTTTTATATCAAGATAGAATAAATTTACGAAGATGTTACATTATTCGTAGCCACTGTGTGACTGAAAGAAATTGTTTTCGTGTCCGCAGAAGGAAATACAGTCTATCGAGAATGATTAACGTGTAATTATCTGGGTTGAAACCTGGCACCGCAATCTCGGAGTTTGATTCGTGCAGGAGTTGAGCAGTCGCTGGACTAAGGAGTTACCCATGCAGCTGCGCCCTCCCATGAAATGAAAGCACAATGTAGGAGTTTATTTACAGTCTCACGCAGTTTCGCATAAGGATTTTCCCCGAATCTCCCGTGTTTTTCCTCATTAGTGTGGAATGCAATGGCCAGTCCGAGCCATCAAGAGTATTTCAGGTCTGCCAGCACGGAATCGTCCGCCTTTATCATGGTTCCGACTAAAGATCCGCGGGATAAACCCTCAAAGTTGTGGCTCGCCATGGTGGTTCTCGTCGTGGTCGTACTGCAGATTGCTTCGACCACGGCACTCTTCCTTTACCTGAACACATCGATATCTCAGGTAATTTTACTATTTGCTTTCAGTTTATTAGTATTATAGTAGACTAAGCCTTCCGTTACAAACCACATGCACGGTCTTTTATAAGATATGAACCAATGCCCTTCACTGAACGTTGTCGCTGTGACAATAATGTCACATACAGCGTTCTAATCGCCTATTAAATATTAATTAACGTTACCAGCAAGAAAAAATACGATTCGTGCTGCTCGGTTTCAGGTTTTTTTTTTTTTTTAATTTCGATAACTGATTTTCTATTTCGGGGCTCAGGTTTCTGCTCAGGTAGATGTAGCCCACACACTGCATCCGCTGGACAATTTTATCTTATAGCTGTGACTTACAGAGTGACTTGAGCCCACGTTCCGTCTGATTATATTTTCGGTGACCCATAAAGTGATTAAATGCAGCCGAAACTCGCTTGAATGCAGATTGGAAGCAGATGTTTGAACATTTCTGGAACTTTAACGGCTGTTCATATTATTTGTGCCGGGCTCGGTGTAACTATGCTTACCTTTGGCTAGAACCCTGTTCATTGAGGCCAGTAAATATTCGAGAGGCTTTTAAAACGTAAATAATGATAAGTAATTATTTACACTGGCGCAAGAAATAGGTGGGATTTTGCACAAGGAATTTTGCACACAAAAAAATCCACTGCAGAAAACTATAGCGATCGTTTTGCACCGATCAGTTTGCAAGCTTTCTGCAGTAGCCGTCAATTTGCTTGCGGAGGAAAATTTTTACTGTAGCTATGCATCTGCTGATAATCAAGACTCAGTGTAGAAAGTGGTGAAAGTAGTCCTTCATATCAAAACAGTCTGTAAGTCCAGTTGCGTGTCCGGTTATTTCATATGAAATAGGCTAACCTTCGCTATTGAAAATGAGTGGAAAAACTAACAGACACATTGCCTCCGCAGACCCGTTATACCTCTTGATCACATCTACTTCTTAAGTGTACTTTTCACTGGACATATTTATTAATTTTGCTGGCACTTTGAGCCTAGGTGACTGACTGAAGTACTCCTCAAATGGTGAGCAATCTCTGCACAAGCTGAAGATAAGGAAAGTTGCAATGCTGAGTTACAAGGAAACATACAGATAGCGTGTGTGTGTGTGTGTGTGTGTGTGTGTGTGTGTGTGTGTGTGTTAGTGCTATACCGCCAAAAAATGAGCGTGGAACCTGGAATCACTTCATGCCGGTTCTTAATATTTTGGGACTCATTGAAAATTATTACAATGACAAGTTATATAGTCAAAATCCATCCTTCATCCTCCTGAAATACTGCTCAGTTGTCGAGAAAAAAAATATTATAGATTGGCTGCCTTTACACTCTTAGTTGTCTGTAGTCAGCAGTCTTTAGGATTCTGTAGATGTCTGTGACCTCAATGGAATTTCTCTTTTCTGAAATTTAAATATGCTTTGTAGTTCAATACAAATGGTTTAATTTTGCTTGGAATGATACTTTTACTGTATTACATGACTTCCAGTATAAGATCTGATTTAGTCAAGCTGTGTTCAACAACTTATGCATGATGATGCATGCCAGATTACTGTTATGGCTGACTTTCATGAAACAGAGCCACATATTAATATGTGATTCATAGCATAAACCAGAAATAGACCTGGGGGAATTACTGATTACACTCACACATATGTACACACACACACACACACACACACACACACGCAGCAAACCAAAAGATGAGTCATTAATTTTAGATTTCAGAAGGAAAAGCAATATATATATATATATATATATATATATATATATATAATTTTTCAGAGAATTGTTTTTCTTATATATTTCTTAAATATTCAGTTTTCATTCAAGAAGCAGAGTTATTGATTACGATGGCAGAGATGCAAATTTGGTTTCTACATCAAAGCCAGCATTCACCGCGCGAGTTTGTGCAGAAAAAGTTCAGCGAACGCATCAGCATTTGCTGGTTCGTGTTTGCATACTTAGGGTAAAAACACACAAAACTCCTAGGGCACAATAACAATGAGACCTCATGGCTAGAAATCTCGAAAGCCTATAAATCCAAATCAAGGGCCATGGAACTGTATGGAAATTAAATGAGAATTATTATTGGCTGCCAATTTTTCGTGCTTGAACTGGAATTAGCATTGCCTTATGTTATTGGGCGCATTTCTCAACGTAGCTCGTCCATTCGCAGTCAATGGGCCCAACCATTTAAGTTAGCATCTGTGATTTTGGGAAATGCACACATTGTGGGAGTGGCAGGGTTTTCAAATTTGGTGCTTTGATGTTGTCATATTTTATTCCTATGCTTTCCATCAATAGTACTTCATTCTCTCCCTCCTCAGTGTCTCATTCAGTCTACACATGAGAGAAGCCCCTTATTTGAAGACCACAATGGAAAAATGATCAGTCACATTTTCACATTGTGGAGAAATGATGAATTAAAAATTCAAAACGATCTTTGGAACAAAGCACTGAAAAAATATGCAAAAAAAGATGATATGAATATATAATATTATTAAATATTATTATAAGTATTACAACAGTATATTATATTTTAAATATACAAAATTGCAAAATTTGGACTGATTGTTTCTCCATTGTGGTCTTAATTTGTTTTCATGGCCTTATCATACTCCTGAGGGGGCACTGTAAGACTCAAGTTCAGTTCTGAAGAGGTCTTTATCAGTGGTGATATTTTGTCCAAATGAAATTGCAGTTAAGACCTCAGACAGGATGGTGCTGTAGCAAATATGGGCACCCCATGACATCTGATGGAGCCAAGAAAAACAGTGTTCTTTGTCCAAAGAGAGCTCAAATGTAGCCATACTACTTTTTGTGCTGAAATTTTTTTGTGGATTCAGTTACTTCATACTGCAATAGAGAGAAACTTTTTTCTTGTTAAGTGACATGCTATTTCGCAACGTCGAGATGTTTGGGAAATATTGGCACAGGCTTGTTAATGAATACCTTGACTGGCGACATTTCATGCTGTCTTGGCATGGTAGACAGTCCATGCCCCATTGAATGAAAATAACAGGGCAAATAAATATAAAAATTACATAAAAAACTTGACATTTTTTAAAATTTCATATATATTCCTCAATTATTTTGCGATTTCCTTCCTGTTCGAAATTTCCAAATGCTCTGAAAAGCTGTAAAACTCTTGTCAGAGGTGCTAAAGCATCTGGGTTTAACCTTACCTGCAAGATTACTGTCTGAAAAGGACGAGGGACCAGTGTTCATGACAAAGATTTGGGCTGGCCTAACTGGGTTTGAGTTAATAGATCACGGTAGATGTTCGGTGGCAAACCGGAGGTTATCATAGTGGATGAGAGCACAATGGTAAAGTCTGATTAGAATGGCAGAAAATATCATAGGTTCCAAGGCCGGAAGGAACTTGCCAGTTAAGTTGAGATTATTTAACTTTTTATTGTAATATTGAACAACATTTCTAACCAAGTGTGACTCAGTATAACACAACAACACAGTATGGACAATGAAAACTAGAAAGTATTTTTCCCCAACATAGCTGAAGAGCTACTCAAGGCTCAGTTGTCCATTTCCTGCTCTTAATAAAAATGAGCTGTATTATAGGGTTGTCGCTGAGTAACATCACAGGCGCAGAATATTCTTTATTTGCTATTATACCCTCCTACTTTTTTGTCTCTGCACCAACCCAGATTTGCACCGACCCATTGTTTTCTATAGTCTATTGTAGTCCATGTGAATGCATGACTCTGGGCTGAAATATAGGTACTAATACACAGTTCCTGTCAAAAGTTTGGACACACTTTGCTAATATCACAGCGCTCTGTTTTCGGAGAAATTTAAATGGCTTAACTTCTCTATATAATTTAGAATGAAATCTGGTAAGAAGTAACAGTAAAACAGATTTAAGAATTAGATCTTTTTTTGGCAAAATAAATGATGCTTCTTTATTTAATATGAAATTGAAGAAAAATGTGGGTATGTCCAAACTTTTGACTGGTACTGTATGTATAACATTTGGCTCCTTTCCTCTGTGGACATTGAAGGCAGTTTAGTGGATTTCTGCTTGCATGTCCCAGCCTCCCAGGGCAATGCTTTCCATTGGGCAACTGTGAGCTTTGCACTGGGCACCTGTGTACTTTATATCTGCCTCAAAGCGCTGAGCACCGTCACTCAGGTTTGCCAGGAAAGAGAAACCTGGCCTTTGAACGACTGCGAAAGAAAGCTTTCCTTAGCTCTCCATTTCTCCTAGTTTAGTTCACCTCTGGCCCTCTGTCTTCACTGAGTGAGAATCTAGGTATTTCCTCTTTTTTTTAATTGGCCAGTTCTGCTCTGGCTATTCCAACCACAGTCATGAACCTTGAAAGCAAAACTATTCTGGTTTTCAAGGCACTGTACAGGCTCAAATCAGGGGAAAACTTGGAATGTTGCCTAACAGATATGTTTTCTTATGTTGGTCTGCCTGATGAAGAAGTTGACATTAAAATGGCCTTCAATTACACTGTTATAAATGTACGTCAGATCTGAGTCAATTATTATCGTGAATACTAACTCTGAGATGCCAGTAAAATTCCTGCAGAATCGTTCAATACAGAATGCTTCTTTGTTACAGTAGCCCTATGTTCTGATGGAATCACCCTGTTTACTGCAATGCATGGTGGGATTGAAAGGGGGGGGGGGGTCATCATTGCACCAAGCCATTAAGCATAATCCCCATGCCCAGTCCTGCTATTTGCCTTAAAAATAGAAAATCAATACATTGGGCCAAAATCACTCAATTAAGTTTATTGTGCCCAAGAATGCTTGAAAATCCTAAAATCCTCGAAAGCTTCTCTTCTAGAAAAAACAGCGAAGATGAGAACGAAACATGTACTAATTTACATGAGACACGGAATTTTACCTTATGATAGGTGATATTTATTGTATTGTATATTCCAGGAATACTCATCCCCAGAATATGTCTTTAATTACCCCCAAGTGTAATATGAAGGGATGCTAGAGTTTTTTGTCCAAAAATAAAACAGCAAGTTTGTGAAGGAAATAGCGGGGTTCAACAGGATTTACAGGCTGCCTGTGCATGATGAAAATCGTAGCAACTCAGTCGAAGTTAATACTTTTGTGGTATTTAAAGCAACAATATCAAAGTTATAGATATAGAATGAGGAACTTGTGAGAATTTAGATCTGCTCAGGTTTGAAGGGCCATTTTACTTTGTTATGATCAAACAGCTTCAGCAAAAGGCGAGTCAGCCAAATGCGTGTGTATTCTTTTTAAAATAAACCTTCGCGACTTAATTGAACTCTCATTTCACCGTTTTTATTTGGTGCTTCCAATCGATTGTTTGCCAAATTAGAAATCAAGTTACGAGCATTGAGTTGATATGATTTTATGTTTATACATCAAGTTAGACTTGCAATGGAAAAAAAATCTCAGAATCCCTCTGTTCTAATGAACAGCATTACAGGAGGGGTCCCGCAAAATGAGGGATCCTTCTAATATGTTTTAATAAACTTAAAATCCTTCAACTTTGCTCAAATGTAGTCATATTTGTGTATTATGACTGGGTGCAATCCGTTCGTCCAAGCAAGCACTGTAATGGCGTGGAGGTGTAGGACGCCAGGAGCAGTGGCTAGAAATAAAAGAAAGATGCACCAAAGTGCTAAACTTGAACAAAAGGAAATATATCGGCTCGCGCTACCCACGGGCCTAACGCCTGACCGTGGAAGTCAACAGGCGAGCTCAAAACAAAATACCAGGCAGCTAAAAAACCTGCCTATACTCTCACTTCTCACATTAATAATATAATGCAGCTAAATTCCTGCCTATTCTCTTTTCTCAAACAACCTTACCGGCTCAAGCGTCAAAAGCATACTGACACTCCAGCAACCCGAACGAGGAAAGGCAGGAGCTTAAATAGAGTCCGGGCGACGCCCCCAATTAATGCCAGCTGGCTAAGGAATCCGATGGTGAGCGAAACGATATCGTCCCGAACGAGAGCAACAAAAGGAGCCCACAAGGCTCCCAAACCATGACAGGACCCCCCCCTCTAAGGGACAGCTCCAGAAGTCCCCAAGGAACCCCGCGCACGAAAATCCGAAATAAGCGAGGGATCCAGAATATCCCGAGAAGGGACCCAGCACCGCTCCTCGGGACCATATCCCTCCCAATCAACCAAAAACTGGACCCCACGACCTACGCGCCTCTCGGCCAAAATGCGGCGCACGGTATAAACCGGACCGCCCTCAAGCATGCGCGGTGGCGGCGGCGGCGTGTCTGCGGGTGCCAGGACGCTAGTGCTAACCGGCTTAATCCGTGAGACGTGGAACGCCGGATGTATGCGCAGAGATCTCGGGAGCTTCAACTGGACCGTAACCGGATTGATCCTCCGTACAATCTTGAACGGACCGATATAGCGAGGTGCCAGTTTACGGGACTCCACCTTCAACGGGAGATCCCGGGTGGACAGCCAAACTCTCTGCCCAACCCGATAGGACGGAGCCAAACGACGCTTTCTATCAGCGAAGGATTTTTGTTTGCGCCCCGAGCGCAACAGTGCCGAACGGACCTTAGTCCAAACAGACCGACAGCGCCGAATGAAGTGGTTAACTGAGGGAATCTCGGAATTGTTCTCAGTCTCTGGGAAAAGTGGAGGTTGATAACCCACTTGGGCTTCAAACGGGGAAAGCCCCGTGGAGGAATTACACAACGAGTTATGAGAATACTCGGCCCAAGCTAAAAATCGACTCCAAGATGAGGGGTTATCTGCCGCCAAACATCGGAGAGTGTTCTCGAGAGACTGATTAGTACGTTCCGTCTGCCCGTTGGTCTCAGGGTGAAACCCTGAAGAGAGGCTAACAGTGGCCCCCAACTGTTTACAAAACGCCTGCCAAAATCTGGCCGTAAACTGCGGGCCTCGGTCAGAAACAACATCCTGCGGGAGCCCATGCAACCGGAACACATTGTTGACCACAAGATGCGCTGTCTCCCGTGCTGAAGGCAGCTTGGGTAGTGCGACAAAATGAGCCGCTTTAGAAAAACGGTCGACCACCACCAGAATAACCGTGTTGCCATCAGAAACAGGCAGCCCCGTAACAAAATCTAAAGCAATATGCGACCAAGGGCGCCTGGGAACGGGCAAAGGTCGCAGCAAACCAGCGGGAGGGAGGTGGGAAGTCTTATTCCTTGAACAGACGCAACAGGCAGCAACAAACTCCCGAATATCTTTCATCATCTCCGGCCACCAAAATCGTTGGGCCAGGAACTGCTTGGTCCGATGGGCCCCCGGGTGCCCCGCCAAGCGGGAAGAGTGTCCCCACTGAAGGACCTGTGACCTAACACCCTGTGGGACAAATAAACAACCAGGAGGCTCCCCCCCAGGACCGGGATCAGACCTCAACGCCTCCTGAACAACCGCCTCAATCTCCCACTGAATAGGTGCTACGATCTGGGCCGAAGGAATGACAGGCTCTGGGGAAGGATCGCTATCAGTGCGATCAAACAAACGTGACAGCGCGTCAGGCTTAGTATTCTTAGAGCCTGGGCGGTACGTAAGCGTAAAATCAAAACGGTTAAAAAACAATGCCCATCGCGCCTGCCGGGAATTACGCCGTTTGGTCTGCTGAATATATTGGAGGTTTTTATGATCAGTCCAAACCACAAAAGGGTGCTCAGCTCCCTCCAACCAGTGGCGCCACTCCTCGAGCGCCAGCTTGACCGCTAATAACTCCCGGTCACCAATACTATAATTACGTTCGGCGGCGGACAAAGACCGGGAGAAATACGCACACGGGTGAATCTTATTATCCCAACGTGGGCGCTGGGACAGAATAGCACCCACGCCCACCTCGGAAGCATCTACCTCAACGACAAATGGGAGGGAGGGATCGGGCAAAACCAAAATCGGCTCCGAGCTAAAACGTTTCTTCAATTCCTGAAAAGCTGCGTCTGCTGCAGGGGACCACAAAAACGCTGAGGAGGTATTCTTTTTAGTGAGCGCAATAATGGGGGCAGCAACCGCGCTGAAATTACGAATAAACCTCCTATAAAAGTTTGCAAAGCCTAGAAAGCGTTGGACCTCTTTAACACTCTGCGGCGCAGGCCAATTTCTGACCGCAGCCACCTTGTCTGGGTCCATCCGCACCGAACCCTTAGACACAATGAAGCCCAAAAAGGAGACAGTCTGGGCGTGGAAAACACATTTCTCGGCTTTAACGAAAAGTTTGGCACGGAGCAGGGCTGCCAGTACACGTCTGACGTGTTGTTTGTGCTCAGACAGTGTTGAAGAAAATATCAAAATATCGTCGAGATAAACGAAGACGAATCTCTCCAACATCTCTCTGAGCACGTCATTAACAAATGCCTGGAACACCGAGGGCGCGTTAACCAGCCCGAACGGCAAGACCCGATATTCGTAGTGCCCGTCATGCGTGTTAAAAGCCGTTTTCCATTCGTCTCCCTCCCGAATGCGAATCAAGTTATAAGCGTTGCGAAGATCTAGCTTCGTAAAGAATGATGCCTCCTGTAGACGTTCAAACGCGGAACTCATTAATGGAAGGGGATATCGGTTTTTAACAGTGATCTTATTTAAACCCCTGTAATCAATACAGGGTCTCAGCCCACCATCCTTCTTCCCAACGAAAAAGAATCCCGCTCCGGCAGGGGACGTAGACGGCCGTATAAAACCATTGGCGAGAGCCTCCTGGATATACTCTCGCATAGCCTTACGCTCAGGTCCTGACAGCGAATACAGCGAACCCCTAGGTGGAGTTGTCCCAGGATATAGGTTAATCTCGCAGTCGTACGGACGATGCGGGGGTAACGTAGAGGCTCGTTGTTTACTGAATACCTCAGCCAAATCGGCGTAATCCTTAGGAACATTCGGAGGCAAGTCGAAGTTCAGGGTAGCCCCAAATTCTTTACCCTGGTCAGAGTCTAATGAATCCGTGACTGATTCCACATCGCTGAAATTCTCCAAAAAGTTATCATCCTCTGGCTCTCGCCAGTCAAATTGAGGATCCCATTCTAACCCCTCCTCTGCCCCTTCTTCCAATCTAGGAGGGTACGGAGTAATAACCTCCTCAAACTCGCTATCGGTGTCAGCCTGACCCATAGCCTCACGTCCGAAAGAACCATTATCCCTGGTTCTACAATGAGTGCTACACTTGGGACCCCAGCGAACGATGGGATTAGTCTGTCTCCCCCAGCTGATACAAGGCTCATGCTCCCGTAACCACGAATGCCCCAAGACTATAGGGAAAGTGGGAGACTTGATAATGAAAAATCGAACCTCCTCCGAATGACTACCAAAAGAGATGAACATCTCTAATGGTTCAGACACCTCGGTTATAACTCCCGTTCCAAGCGGGCGACCGTCCAAAGTTCTGACCGAACGCGATTGTGAAAGAGCAACAGTGGGGACGGCGTGTCTCCTAGCCCACTGAAAATCCATGAAGCAGTCCACTGCGCCCGAGTCAACGAACGCTTCAATGGTAAATCTTTTACTCCCCACAGTAATTTCTACGGGGATAAGTGTTCGGAAGGGAAGTTGGATCTGCCCCTCTAGCGTCCCCTGAATCGCTAGAGGGGCTTTTCGTTTCCCCGTAGTTTAGGGCACTGTGGACGTGTATGACCCGGTTTGTAACAATAAAAGCAGATTATTTTTCTGCTAATGGGTCTTTTAGACTGACGGTTAAACGAACCATCAACTTGCATGGGCTCAACTAAGGTAGAATCCTTAATGGGTGAACTAGGAGATGAACAATCGCCTTTAGCAATCTTAATACCATTGTCAGCCAGCGGAGATTTATTCAGTCTCTCCCGGCTGCGTTCGCGTATGCGATTGTCAATTCGCACAGCAGTACGAACTAAGGAATCTAAAGTTGAGCAGGGTTCTAACGTAGCCAGTACATCCTTAATCTCCTCCGTAAGAGCATGGCTAAAAACTGTCATCAGAGGAGTCTCTGGCCAGCCGGTTTCCGTGGCCAGAGAACGAAATGTAATCGAAAACTCAGCTGCGCTTTCCTTGCCCTGTCTCAAGTGCATTAAACGCGTAGCTGCGTCTTGGCCGCAAATGTCCTGATCAAAAACAGAAACCATCTCCCTGACAAGAGCCTCTACCGAATTAACAACCGGTGAGTTAGCTCTAATTAGTGGACCGACCCAATTGAGCGCTGTGCCAGCCAACAAGGACAATATAAAGGCAACTCGAGAGTCCTCATTAACAAAACGTGACGGCTGAGCTTTAAAAAATATCTCACACTGGGCAATAAAATCCCTACACTTTCCAGCCTCGCCACTGTATCTTTGGGGGAGTTGTAACTTTGGCTCTCGGGGAAAATGTATGGGTTGTGCTTGTGCAAAACGTTGTGGAGCCTGTGACGTTAGAGGTTTAATACTCTCTGATAATTCTAACAGGACGCTCTGCTGGTTCTGCAGCGCCGTCTCCTGCACGTGCAGCCTATCAGCCAGTTCAGAGCGCTGATTGATCAGCACAGAAAGTGAATTGGCAAATCCAGCCAACATCTCCTGCTGACTGGCAATAGCTCTCTTAATATCGGCCACCGCTGACGTCTCCATTGTGGCTGGAGTGTACTGTAATGGCGTGGAGGTGTAGGACGCCAGGAGCAGTGGCTAGAAATAAAAGAAAGATGCACCAAAGTGCTAAACTTGAACAAAAGGAAATATATCGGCTCGCGCTACCCACGGGCCTAACGCCTGACCGTGGAAGTCAACAGGCGAGCTCAAAACAAAATACCAGGCAGCTAAAAAACCTGCCTATACTCTCACTTCTCACATTAATAATATAATGCAGCTAAATTCCTGCCTATTCTCTTTTCTCAAACAACCTTACCGGCTCAAGCGTCAAAAGCATACTGACACTCCAGCAACCCGAACGAGGAAAGGCAGGAGCTTAAATAGAGTCCGGGCGACGCCCCCAATTAATGCCAGCTGGCTAAGGAATCCGATGGTGAGCGAAACGATATCGTCCCGAACGAGAGCAACAAAAGGAGCCCACAAGGCTCCCAAACCATGACAAGCACCTCTTTTATTTATTTTTAATAAAATTAGATGTTGAAAATTTTTATTGGCTTTATTGTGTTACCCGGTGTATTTCAAATTCTGCTCATTTATCTATGATTTTATTTTATTTTCTCTGAGGATGTCATTTTCTTTCACTCTTTTTTGCTTGTATAGTAATCAGCAAAGACAACTATGGCTGTATGCAGATGTCTGACTTCACTGGAGTTCTTAAACGGAAGAAATAAGCGTAGGCTTACTTTATTTGCCTTCCAGAAAAGGGCATGGTGATTGTGCTTTACAAATGTACACTGACGAGAACGCACAATTATCTGCGTGCAGAAACTGTTGCTTTGTGTAGTATTTTCGCTCAAAATGCCTGGTGAAAACTGTTTTGTGCTGGAATGTGTGTCACCCTCTCGCAGAACACCTGAGCTGAAGTGCAGTTGGCTTCCTTTCATATTCCTGTCATACGAGGCTGGTGTACTCCACGCCGATGACCCCCCCAGTCAATCCCACCATGCACTATGGTAAACACTGTAGTGTGTCATTGGAACACTGGGTTATTTGGCCGTTGAATTTATAGTGCACTGAATACTGTCAGTAATTAAATGGTAGGCTTTAATTTTTTTTATAATAACTCCAAAATATTTCTTTTCATGTCACTATTATTGCAATTATTGGATGTGTTTGGAACAATATGTCTGACCAAACCCTTAATTCAAAATGTGACTTAAAATAGCTTTGCTCTTTTTCTCGACACCACCACACCCGCATTTGTCACTTGAAAGAGAGCTTGATCCAGATGCCCAAGAGCATGCTTTCAGCACTGCAGGGCAAAGTAGAGTAGTCTCTGACAGAAGATTTAATTACACACCTGGCTTGGTTCCTAATCTGGAAAAAACATTCAGAGCAGATTTGAAGCGATTTTTCTGCAGTTCTGTTGCCAGAGGCAAAGGTAACCCAAGAGCGTCGTTCCTGGATTCCTGTGTCACAGGGTTTTAAAAGAAAGATTGGCCTCAGTGCAACTTCCTGTCCCACCACAAGCCTCCAGCAGGCATTCATGGAAATTTGTGTCATGTTTCCTTATGATCTAATATTTTTCTTGAGCCTAGACAAGGAACTAAATAATGTTCTGTGTTCACATTCACAACTGTAGTGATTTTGAATTCCGTTTTTATTGTGCCTGAGATTAACGGGCAAGGTTCAACTTGCTTCGGGTTCTCCATTGTCAGCCAAGTAAAATTGCCCCGCTGGTGCTTTCAGAAACCTTCCCAGGCACTTTACTGGTTACAGGCAGGGACAGGTAGGAGGTTTTTGGCTCTGGCTTCCTTTAGGTGGTTAAGTAGTTGTCTTTCATTTCTCTGGGAAAATACAGGCCAGGGCAGAACATGCAGCAGTGCTCTTGCACTTATTACTCATCAAAGTTAATTTGTGGGATGAAGGATTTTTTTGATTTGTCATAATGTCTCCCACATTAGGGTGCTGTGCACGTTAGCAATGTGGGTCATTCCGAGTCATTCGCGCCAAGAAATGAGGTTTGACACCCACAGTCTCAAATGTTGCTGAAACTCTATCAGATGTTGTACACTGATTATTTGTTAAGCATTTTTTAAAATGGTGATTTATTTAAAAAAATTAATTGATTTATTTAATAAATGCGGGCCAAGTTGGCCATTTTGACTGCAAATATTTTTTTAAAACTCTCAATAACTCATCTGCTCATCTGTTGTTCAATCTCGTCTCTTGAGATCAATTTGAGCTGCTCATATTCGTATCATTCTGTGATTATTTGTTTCTGAGTTACTTCTCCTAAGGGTCCCTTAGGAGCAAGTGATAAGCTAAAAAGGGACAAGACATCACTAAGACACTAAGGAGGTTGAGTTGAGATAACCATTTGAGCAATACTTGAGAAGTGGGATGAAGAGAGGAGATGTCATAACCCATAGCTTGCCTCACAAGTGGCCAACATCAAGCTCTGTTTTAAAACTTTAATTCCTGGTCTTGTTGAAAGACATTGCACACAGGCTCGGTGCCGCCCAGGCGCAGCATTAGACCTGAAAATTCCAGGGCAAATTTCCCTCCCTTTATTGACAACAATTAGTCCTGGCTAATTCTAGATGGTTTTTCTTGATTAGCTCGTTTTCCAATTCAAGATTAATCAAGTGGCAATTGAAGACAGGGCTTCTCTCCCCCATGCGATCTAAAAGCGACAAAATAATGGGCTACATTCAGTACAGAAAAATTATTTAATTATAATTAGGTCTATGCACCGGCACTCGGTGACAGAATTTCAGAACTCTTCAGCTATATATTATGTCTATTTTTTTTTGATAAACTGATGTGTTATTTGGATATTTGGACTATGGGGGAATATCTTGTGAACAGGAGCTGGTCGTGGCTGTGCAGCTATACAGTGCAGACTCTGGCTCCAAATAGTATGACATGGAGGCACCCAAAAACTACACTGTTTTCCCAGAATGCTTTTCATCTTCACCGAGGAAAGTCAATGGCAGACGTCATGGTGACTTCCTCCATATTTTTTTACTCTTATTTCTTGAATGATGAAAATGGATACTCACTGACCTTTAATTTAACCCTGCTTTGATGTGTGCTGTGATTGACAGGTGAAGAACCAGGGTGTCACCGAGGAACTGAAGTGCCTGAGTTTGCTGAATGCCCTTGATAAGCAGCAGGACATCCCCGAAAACCTGGCCCAGCTCTTTGGAGAACCCTGCATGAAACTGGCTGAGGGCATCAAAGCCTACATCTCCAAGGTTAGCACACAACCATTCCTGAGTGGTGTTGATTTTATAACCTCAATTCTAAAAAATTAGACACATCATGGAAAATGGCAATAAAATTGAGAAGGAGTAAATTTCGTCTCAGCTGAATTGAAAACAGCGCAACACATTATTTTATGCTATTCAATTTACTATTGGAGCATGTGCACTTATTTCAATCCTGAGGAATTCAGCAGTCCCCAAAATAGATGGCACTGGGGTAGTTTTGGAATAATAATGATGTGACAAGTTTCAATGATAAGCTGATATGTAACGGGATGTTAAAATGATACGCTACTCATTTCACAGTGTAAACGGAGCTTCCAAAAAAGACCCAGTCCCTCAAGAGCAAAGATTGGCCAGGCTCACCAATTTCCCCACAGATGCATAAGCTTATAATCCTTCACTTTGAGAACAAAGTTCCATAATTTAAAATCGATAGGAGTTACAAACCTGGCTTGGTAACAAGCCCCCACTTGCCTCTCTATTGTTGGCTAGCTTCATGTTCATCTCCATTGTTGGCCCATGTCACTCTCCTCACCGCAGGGTTGACTCCAGCACATTTTTGCTGTCAGTATCGTGTCTCCTCCTGCTAACTGCGTGAGGCTGCATCCCGTTATGGCCGGAAGATCTGCAGGCTTTTGGTCCTTAATTCCAAACACGTGCCACTAGAGGACACGAATGCGACCACCAGGCCATGGAAAGAGTTTGATTTTCTGATCCGAACATGAGGCGAACAAAAAGAGCGAAAAAATCCGTCCTTGTCTGATGGAGGAAATGACCCTTGGCCCGACAAAATAAAATAAAATAAAATAAATAAATAAATAAATATTTAGAGGGGGAGTGGGCTGAAGTTTTTTAGGGAGGGGAAAACTAAAGGGGTGGAAAAAAGAAGACCAAAAACCTCCACCACACATGGAAGTTATTTACTGCTGAAAAAGTGTGAAAACTAAGGAATAATAGAGAGAGAGAGAGGAGAGGACTCGACAGGCCGTACTGTAGTTACACTCCTGCCCAGCTGCTGCTCCTAGGTCTTATGCTGCATGCTAATTCATAACTGAGGGTTAGGAATTGGCAGGAGAAAATCTGTCTGGATGGCATCCCCTGTACCCAGTTGCTGGCAGGGTTTGGCTTGGTGTGTGTGTGGGGGGGGGGCATAAGGAAAGGTTTTGATCAGTTACTGATGTTGCCCTGTGCATTCAGGATTTGGTCCTTGTCCAATTTTGAGTGATGGAGCAGGAGGTTGTGATATCACCCTGCAGTCCAGTGGCAGCGATGGACAAGTTTGACTATTCCTTGATGGAGGGCGTTAGAGACCTATATTAGAGACCTAATATGTCTGCCTCTCTCACTCAACTCTGCGTATCAGTGAGAAGGAAAATTTAGGAGGCCCCGTATCACAGTTTTAAGTCTTATTGTCTCCTATTTTGAGCACAAACATAGAAAACTACTCTCTGTATTTCTCCTGAGTGTGAATGTGCAGGGTGATTACGGCTGGGGCCTGACACTGCATTTGTCAGCTTGTAATAAAGAGCACTGTACAAGCATGTCCTCTCCCCAGTAGTTCAGGGCAATATATCAATATTATATTGACACTGCGTTATAAGATATCATTGATATCATTTTAAACATTGTAATATTGTGATATGCCGTAAGTAATGTCTTTTGCGGTTTTTAAGGCTGTATTATTGGAAAGAGATGCAATTGTCTGTACTTTTTTGAGTGTTCTAGCTATTACTTACCTGCTTCGTCAGAATATCCACATTACTAATGACTGTTTATCAAAATGGAATTATGTTAATATTTTCCCAAAGCTCCTATAGTTATTCTTTCAATATTGTCACAATATCATTATTGGGTATTCGTTCAAAAGGATTGTGGTATTTTTGATTTCGTCCACACCGCCCTGCACCACTCCACAGTGTTTGAGCGATCCAGGACTGCGTGGACTGCAGCATTAGGCTGATCCTGCAGTACAGCTCTGGCCACTTGAAAAGCCAAAGAATTTGAGGCGTGTGCAGTTGGCGCTCCTGAAAGGTCGGCTTCGTCAATTCTGGGTGTTCAAAATTCCCTTCAGCGGTCGCAAAGGAGAGACATTTATAGGAAAGAAAAAAGCATTAAAATTTATTTTTTGGCACTAAAATATGGGACTGAACCTGTAATGTCTTTCAACTGACCTTCCATTCGTGGAAAAAAGGATCATCTTTGACGGCTTTGAAACTTTATTAGCTTCCTGTAACTTGAAGCGGGTTGGGGGGAAGTGATGATGCTGTTCCCACCCACCCCCCTCCTCCCACACACCCCCTTAGCGATCCAACATCCAGGCATGGCTCAACAAGTCCTCTTCTGAAATAAGTCATCTGTGGGGTGTTTAAAGTGGTTGAAGGACTGTAGACTTTTGTTTGGGAAAGTGACTGTACTGTTTTGTCTGGGAATTTCATTGTAAAATAAGCATGCCCTCAAAGTGCCCTGATGCCTGTGGGGAGTCTTTGCCGTGATTCGGTGAGGTGTTGACTCCATCTGCGTACCCTGTGGGGGAAGCCTTAGCGCAGACTCAGGTCTGACAGATGTGTCTTTGCTCTGGGGCGGGAGTTTCTCCTCTGTTGGACTAATCACCCTGCCGCAAGGGATGGGACTTTCCCAGCTGGGAGCTCCACGTTCAGGCTCGCTTGAAAAGAGCATGACCTTATAGTGGACTCCCACCGTCGATTGACTCCAGCATTATTTCAGCACGGAAATAAGCCATTACAGCACACGCTGCACATAATAGCTGTGTTTATTTTGGCTGTTCTAATTGTCACGGCTGTGCCTGCAGTGCCTTCTCTGTGGCATTTCTGCACAATTGCATTCCTGATCGTAGCACCGATGTTTCACTCTTTGTGAGTTACTCTCAATACCTCTGCTGTTAGGGGGTAAATGTGATGTTTATTGGTTTAAATGCATTGACATTTGTACTGCGTTTGTATCAGACGTCTTGAATCTAAAGATTGGTCTTGACCTGTTTTCAATCATTTATTTCAGCTTTACATGAACACGGAAAACACTCAGCACTATCAAGAGTTGCCTGTGCTCCCTCTGGCCGCTCTTGACCTGTTTCCTTGATTAACATGTTTTCCAGTGATTATAATAAGCCATCAGCAGTTAAACACAGCTTTCTTCTTAATGTAGCAACGAATAAATGGGAAATTCAGTTCTGAAGATGTTTTATGTATTAAACAGAGAAGATGGACGAAAACCGGTCAAGCATGTTGAAGTTGAGTGTTTTTGGAGTTTATGTAATATAAATTTAAATGAATGATTGAAAATGGGCCAAGACAAATCATTTGTTCCAAGGGATGGTCTTTGCACCTCCTCAATTTTCAACTCACCTACTTCCACTGATTATAAAAAGCATTTTTAAGTTGAAGTTCCCCTTTAGTTCCTCAACATCCCTGTGCTTAATTTGATTTGTTCTACCTCAAAACTATTGTTTTCACCAAAGAGGTAAATGCATGGTGAAGCTGCAGATTGTAATTTTGATCGTTAAACAACTGAATGTGGCTAATTCAATTTACTGTATATATTTATTTATTTTTTAATCCAGATGAATTATGGTGATGAATAATATATGGTTTGCCTTCAGCAAGCATTTATAATGTCGTTCAGAAAAAATCATCAGAGTGTGATGATTAGCTGTCGGAGACCTAATGATTCATGGCCCTGACAGTGGGGATTTACGAGGCTGCATTCATCACCCTTCAGTCATGGCTGGAGTCCAACATCTGAGTTTTCTGAGGAGGAAGGCAGTGTTGGTCAGACCCTGAAAAGGCCCTACATGATGACAATACCGCATATTTAAACTGAAACAGAATCACGAACTGCCCCAGTCCAGTCAACTTCAAACAAGACAACAATGTTATCACTATCCCCCACCAAGATCAAGGGCCATAACTCCGTCAAAAAATATGCTTCAACATCCGTTTTCGAAGTCAGCATAGATCATGAGTCGCTCATTAAGCGTACAAAATTTCACACATCTCGGTATTATACTGCAGTTTCAGAGAAATCTTGTACCCATTGTGGCCTGGACGAACGGACGCCCACACCGATGGACGGATGGACCCCAATCCAATATCCATTTGTCTTACTTCGAAGCGGTGGATAATAACCATCTAAGCATGTTATTTTTTTATTGTTGCTCTCTTTTTGCCTCGCGATCCTGTAACTTTTTCTTTTACTAAATGAGGCTTTTTTTGTTACAGGTGACTGAGAACATCATATCGAAGCAGACGTTTCAAGGTAAAATGTTACTGGCCCCTCTCCAACTTCACTGCTCCATTAGGGAGTGTATTTCGCCATGGCTTGTCTGTTATCACTGCCCAAAGCAAGATGATGATGTAAAAAATGACTGCCACCTGTAAGTGGGCGGACGCCTCTCACAGTATGTTCTGGCACTGTAGATGGAGTTTCCATACTTCTTATTCCTTGTACAGAAAAACTCTGGCCTTCTCATTCTCTGTTGCTTTACAAAAGAGAAGGAAGGAGGAAAAGTGTCATCACCAACAATGTAAACATATCTTCGTCAATGCTATCAGACCCCAGCAGGTGAACTTTTGACCCCAAGTTGATATTATTTTTCTGTTTGTACTACAGAAGTGAGATCCTTGCCTCGAACATTCAACGTGTCCGGGTCAAAGGTCATCTCTACAGTCACTCAAAGACCGTCTGCCCACCTCACTCTACTCGAAAGTACTCTACAGGGTAGGCTGAAGTTTGTGTTTGTTTCTACACAATGCACTGATTATTTCTTGTAAGCACAACTAAGAGTCTTAGGAGTGCCAAAAATCTGAGCTTAATATGAGGAAGTGGAACTAAGGCATATTTACCAGAATAACCTTTGAGATTTGATGGGTGGTGTCATGAATTCTTCATGATCATGTGAAATGCTTTCCCTGTAAATGACTTATAAGAAGGGAGGTATCTAAAGTTTATCGCTCTAGTTTATTGTAAAAGAAAACTAAAACTTATCGTCAGTTTAGTGCTTTAGTACATGCAGCAGAAACAGACCTACAAACTCCCTGGACCTGCAGACCTGAATCTGAAATCCAGTTTATAGTTTAAAAGTGGGAAAAATTGCCTCTGTTGAGAGTATGTGTTGTGGATAGCCAAGCCTTTGGACCAACTGAGATGGTGATAGAGGAATTATTAACATGAAAAATGACATATTAGTGACTCATCTGTCGTAGTATCTCCCATATTAGGACAAAAAAGCACATTCTGCAGTTTTTTTTCCATTTGCTGTTTAAGGCTGCTAATATATGACAGTACTGTTGAATGTGGAATGTTGCTTTGTTTGAGTAGCCTTTTGTTTGCCTCTTTTGTGTCTGATTGCTCTGCCCACCATTTTGTTTCCTCGTTCTTTATCGTAACCCTCCCTGCCCGTTTTGTATTCCCGTTTCCCTCTTTCTCTCGTCCGTCTCCATTTATGCTTTATCCTTTTCTCGCATTCTTCCCATTTCCACTTTCCTCCTTCATTCTTCCCTCTCTCCCGGACCTCTCTTTCACACCTCCCCCTTTCTCTGTCCTCCTCGTTCCCTCTCTCCTATTTCTCCTCTGTATTCCATATTCCTGTCTAACTCCTCTCCACCTCATACTCACTCCATCTTTCTCTCCTCAATCTGTTACCTGCGTAATCCCGTCTACTCTTCCGTCTTTTCCTCTCCTTTTCCACATTTTCCTCCTCCTCCTAATCCTCCTGTTTACTTACGTCTTTATTTCTGGTCCTGCTTTTCCGTTCGCCACACTTTCTGACGTCTCTCTTACTTCTCCCCTCACTCTCTCATCTCTTCTTTCACTCTTCTCTCTGATCGCTCTCTTTAATTCCCTCTCGTTTCTCTCCTTCGCGCTGCAGCCCCACAGCTGGGCCTCCACCAGTCATGTCGCCACCCAATCCGGTCCTGGGGAAACAAAAGCTTCGGCTCGCACCTTCACAACATGACGCTGACCAACGGACACCTGCGCGTGCCCCTGGACGGCCGCTACTTCCTGTACTCTCAGGTCTACTTCCGCTACCTGGCCCCCAGAGAGGGGGAAGAGTCCTCGGTCAGTCACCAGCTGGTGCAGTGCGTGTACAAGAAGACCTCGTACGCGCAGCCCATCCAACTGCTGAAGGGCGTGGGCACCAAGTGCTGGACGCCCGACGCGGAGTACGCCCTGCACTCGGTGTACCAGGGCGGGCTGTTCCAGCTACGCGCCGGCGACGAAGTCTTCGTCTCCATCTCCTCGCCCTCCGCCGTTTCCGCCGACGACTCTTCCAGTTACTTTGGGGCTTTTCGCCTCGACTTGTGACCCTCTGACCTCATACCTCCGAACCCTCGAGGGCGAGAGGAATCGAGAACAGTTTTCACGTCTCAACATTTGGGACGCTGCTTGTCTGCCCATTTTTCCCACTGATTCACTCTCTTCTGTGGTGGAAGGAAATACTGAGTTCGCAGAGGAGGCCTTTTTTAAGAAAGAAAAAGAACAAAAGGCCCTGTTGTTTTCAGGACAGACGGAATGTAACTGAGAGATAGATCACCTCACTGGTGTGGAATGGTGGCGAACATGATTCGTTTATCCTGAGGGGGGAGTGGGGGATGGGATGGATTGACTTCACCACGCTTCTGTGTTTAGAGGTGACCAGGACAAACAACGCTGCCCTGCGCGAGAAGGGGTTAAATGACTTTTCCTGCGTTTAACGCAGCGTGTTATACAGGAGGAGAGAGGGAATCCTTAGTGGATTCCACAGAGAAAAAGAATGTGGCAGTACCAGCCACAGCGGAGAGCTCAGGAATCTTTGGCGGGAAGAAGGGTATTGTTCAGTTCTGCCATTATCTGGTCCGGCCCGACCTGCAGGACTGCATTCTGAGAGGAGTCAGGAGGGGACGGCTGACTGATCATTATTATTCTCAAAGGGACACGTGAATATTTTCAGTGAGGGGAGAACATGCAAGCTTATGCAACACAAACACTCGGGTACAGCACTGCTAACTCTCATGGAAACATTCACTCTCACATTCACAAACCCTCGCCAACATTATCGCAAACTCTCTTATGAAAACAGTCACTAACTCACATACATTATGAACCTCTATCACTATCCAAAACACGCACACGCACACGCAAACACAGAGGCTCGCCAACATTATCGCTGTCTTATGAAAACAATCATTGTCACTCATACACACACGCTAAAACTCGCAAAAATTATTGCGCACTCTCGCCATCAAAAACACACGCTCACATACATTATCGCTTACTTTCACTGTCAAAAACACACGCACACACACATACAGACATATGAGAATATGACAGATCAGGCTCTAAGAAGCATGTCCCTCCTTACTGGTGGCTGGAGAGAGATTTTACGCAGTTATCGCATGTAAAGAAAGGTGAACTCCAGACTGGGGTTTACTCATTCTGAAAGCATGCTACTCTTCCCTGTCTCTTTTATCAAGGTATGTACAAGGTACATGCAAATATGTATTTTTTGTTTTAACACTCAAGGACACTGTAGAAGCTTTCAGTGCAAGGCTGTCTGTTTGCCATCATGCGGTTGGAGGACAATCGTAATTTTTGGAAAGTGCAAATTGTATGTGACAGTATGTGAATCTGGGTCTCGCTGCAGCAGCCTGTGTATATTTGAAACGAGACGGTGAATCTCTCTGTGCAGCTGTTTAACACAGTATGAATGTGCTCTCGCTGCTTGGCAATATTGTTAATACACGGGGGTGAGACGTCTCTCTGTAAAGTTCATTTGTCACGGCCTGCCTTTGAAAAGTGCTGTACAAATAAATACATTGAAATTGAATTGAAATATCTGAAGGGGGTGGAGCCCATCGAGAAGAATTTCAGGTTTATAAGACTCATCAGATACTGGCTACATATCTTCTCCCCTTTGAGCAGACTAATTACCAGATTAGCAGTATGATTACTGAAAATCTCATCCAAACTGCCTATTGCTGCCAGGAGGATGCCTCAGCATTGGTGATATGGAGACAGCTGAGTATCTGATATGCAGAGACAATGTATTGTGATACACAAAGGCTATTCAGCGGTTCATTTGAGTCTCATGTGATGATGTGATCAGGTGTGGCAAATGTAAACCCCCTTGTGCTGAATTCTGGGTAAAAATTGAGCGAATGTAAATTAATGAGGGTAGCCAGTTTTGCTGAACCCCTTGAAGGATTACTTCAACTTGGAATTAAACAAGTATTCTGACTGTAAACGACTGGCAAAACGTAGCTTTGTTAGTATAAACAAATATGCCCATATGTCTGTGTGCGTATGTGTGTGTGTGTGTGTGTGTGTCTATGTAGTGTGTGTCTATGTAGCATACAGTCTTTTGGGAGTGCAGTTGTCACTTTTAAGGCTACCACAAAATTATTTTTGGGTTTTATTGAATGAATTATTTGTGTTAAACCCAGAAGAGGGCGTTTTATATCAGTTTTTATTCCAGATATCGGTGCTCCACACATATACCACTAGTTTTCCAGCAAACTCTATAATCCTGCTTTTAGCTGGCTCTGTGTTCATCTGACAATACAAACTGGACTCTGGCTAATTTGACGCAAGTGTAAAACCGTGTAATTTTGGGAAAAAAAATGCTAATTGAGTAGTAACTCTTGGATAAATAACTGGATGGACTGTAGGATATAAAAATAAATAAAATTGGGCACAGAGTACAGCAAATGGCTTCAGAACGCGAGGCTCAAGGAATTAAATTCGCCATATTTTGGACTTGCAGAACTAGTGATGGAAGGTACCAAAAAAACACTGCCAGGGATCCATTTTATTTAAGTAATTTGTCATCACATTGTTTATACAGGAATGAGATATGTAGCACACTTGCTTTATGAGGGGCTTCTCCTCTACACTTAAAATGAGGAAAAATTAAGCACATTTGAGAAAGATTGACTGTCGTGAATCATATAATTGTGTTCCTTGTAAATCAAGTCAACTATCAAACACAAAATATCATATAGGAAAATACATTAGAAGCCATTATACTAGGTATTAGTTGTTCACCAGTTTTTGTTGTTCGGTATAATGTAATTACCAAACATATTCCTCTTCTGTGATGCCAACACTAATCTTTTGTGTCTGAATTTGAATAATGTAATGAATGTACAGCTCATATAAATAAGTGTCTTTTGATGTTTTTGCTGCATCTTTGATTTTCAGCAGTTTTTTATACTGGATTTGTCTGTATAATTTGTTAATAGTGCCAATAAATGACTTGTTCAGATTCAACATCATTCTGTGAGCTACGTGACTAGATGTAATGCAAACGTCTTGCCTTGTGTTAACTCCATCAAACCTACGGACCCATATATGGGTCTGTCAAATGCATCTGCTGCATTCAAAACTGTTGAACTTCTATCCAATTTTAAATACTACAGGAGATCCCAAGGTTTCCAACGATCCCAAATATGCTCCGCTGAATTACAGGGAAATCTCTATGAAATGATATGCAAGATAAGGATATTTTCCATTTGAATTAATGCTGTGACCATAAAAACATTGCGTCCTGGGTTTGAATGTTGAACTTAAATTAAGTGTGATGAAGCATCAGTGAACTGCTGGAACCGGCAGACACAGAACATGTATGTTACATTACAATATTACCTACAATATGACAATTTTTTTTAATGTTGAATGAATTAAAGGGAAAATGTAAGTGGAAAAAGTCAGAGCCTAAGGCTGGGGTCGCTAGTCTTTCCCAAAAAGGGCCGGTGTGGGTGCAGGCTTTCTTTGCCTCCAAGCAGCTACACACCTGATGCTGCTAATCAAGCTTGTCAGCAAAGAATCCAGAGGTTGATTAGAAGCATCAGGTGTGTAATTGCTTGTTTGCAATGAAAGCCTGCACCCACACTGGCCCTTTCTGGGAAAGATTGGAGACCCCTGGTCTTAGGGGTTAAATGAAATTCTCATGACTTGTAGCTCATGTAGTTCCCACAAACCTCCCCATTTGGGCATCAATGCATTATTCAGTGAGAAATGGTAGTTCCTCAGAGAAAGCATTCCTGTATCTGCCACCCCAGTCCCAGGCAGTCAGCCATCAGACTCTCAGCATTATTGTTTATGGCACCTCAACCCATATTATCCAAAATTACAATTATGTGATGAAATCAGTCAAATGCCCTCTTAATTCCCAAACTGGAACATAACGGTAGGTGGTTGAAATGTGAAATTTGAAATTATATGTAACATATCTCCCCAGACACTCCCACATCACCCCCCATCTTACTGCTCTGCTGGTAGCCTGATATAGCTCACATCAAGTTTGAAACATTGGAGCTAACAAACCCAGCTACTAAGGCTAGGTTTACATGATGACGGTGTGAACAGAAGACGCAAAAGTGGCGTTGCGTCTTCACTTTTTATTTCACGTTCAGACTAGCGTTCTCGGGAGGAAATCTGTGTGCATACGGTGACGCAAAAAGTGTGTAGAAATCGATTGGGTATGCATACCAGACAGCTAGGTGTTGCTGTGATACACTAACACAAACGCCGCCATGCCTACGCGCATGCGTAGAATCTTCCTTCTTCTCGTCACTGTGCCGCGAAATCACAAACTTGTCCCACCATAGACTGGTTCTGCCAGGTCTGGTCCAAACCTGTCTCGCTCGCCTCCGACGAATTGGAGCATCCAAAATTTGCAAGAGTTAACAATAGATCCTCCTCTGTTCGCCAATAGCATGTGTACAGATTCTGTACATTTGTAGTAACGATTCCTGTACATTTATTATGGCTGCCAGAGTAGCCTGAAGGTCCGAAGCATGGATGTAATGTAATCCGACATGTTTGTTTACTGCGTGACGTAAACGCCTACGGGACGTGAGCAGAACAGCAGATCTGAGCCAGTTTTGCGTCTTAGCCAGGTTAGACGGAAACGCTACGCCGGAGCGTATTCAAGTTTTCCACATTTGAGGGTGGTTTGAGATTTTTGCGTCTTCAAGCCCCAAAAACGCCGTCACCATATAAACAAAAGGCACTTCGTTAAAATATTTTGTCGTCTTTACTCACAAGCGTCTTCGTGTAAACTGGGCCTAAGGGGACCGCCCCGGCTCATCTTGAGAGGCTCTTCAGACCCTATGCACCCTTCAGGCCCCTCTGCTCTGCCACTACTGGACACCTGAAGGTTTCCCCTCATTGGTTCCGGTGCCACCCAGTCCCATCTCTGGTCTGTTCTGGCCCATTCAAGGTAGAATGACCTTCCCTGAGGGTATAATGGCTGAGACTCCGACCTCCTTCAAGCACAGTTTAAAGACTATCCTAGTCGGACTTCGCCTCCTACCCTCTACCAAATGTACAACCTGATACTAAGCTCAGGCCTTAAGCTGAATTGTGTTTTTAGTTGGCTAAATGGCTTAACAAATTGTTTGAGGGACACATTTTTCCCACAGGTATTCTCCAGGGCAAAGTCCTTCCTGTATATTGTTCCTTCTGGTATATTAAATGTTACTTCCTTCCAGGCGTCTGGGCGCTCGTTGTCCCTTCAAATGCACCAGTCCTACACGGCTCTGAGCAAGTGCCTCTGCCAAACGGGAGTAATGTAATGCGTTATCTGCCAAATACCACTGGTCTCGATTGCAGTGATAGCAGCTAAGTTTTATTTGATATATCACTGCAAAATGATGGGCCAGATACCAAATTTGCTGCAATTCAGCTGATGTAGAAGAGCTTGTAGAAGAGGGACATTTGGAATTGTTAGATCTCTTTGAAGCAGCTGGTTTAAGCTGCCAATCTACTGCCAGACACTCGAACAGTGCCCTCGCCTCTGGAAGGGTGCAACTCCCTCAACAGGAAGGGAGCCATACAAATAAACTCTGCATTTAACTCATAATAGGATAATTTTCTGGCCATTGCGACTGCTCCATCATGCCAACAACCATTTGCCATGGGCTTTAAAATGCCTTAAAAATATTATTGTCCTTGATCAATTGGCTGGTTAAAATTTCATTCACAAAGCTAGAAACCTGTAAAGCCAACATACTCCTCTGACAGGCCAACTTCAGTGAGATGTGAACCAAGTTTGTCTCCCCCTGCTTTCAAAATGGCAGTTTAAGATTTTATTTTTTTTAGGAAAAAAAAATGTCCACAACCATGAGTTAAAAGTCATATAATCATTAATTTATTATGAACATTAGGTCAAATTAAAGTGATCATAATATTGCAGTTCCTTCACAACATTTTGAAGTGGAATTAGCATGTGCACTAGAGAATTGTCATTTGCAGTCACGCATTGCAGTTAAAAACAGCTTTGACTGTCAAGCAGACATTGCACATGAATACTTTGACAACAGTGATGGTATTGGTAATGCACCAGCAATGCACCCCAGCATTTCATTGCAGGTGAAGGACACGTTATAGATCTCTCCACAGGCTTAGGCAGCATGGAGTAAGTATACAATGCTTTGGTAAAGAAAAACTCAAAATCTCTGCCATTCTTTTCTCTGCTGTCCAATCACATGAAAATACATCTAGTGTTTTAGGTTTTGTTTGGTTCCATTGTAAACAAAGATGGCGGAAAAACTAGTTCTAACCATTATCACTGACCCTTCCATGAATTTAGCCATCACCCACTGACTTGGCCCTTCCACATAAAATATAAAATGACTGCTGGAATTGTAACAAATTTCATCTTTCACCTTTCAAGGTACTGGCTCAGAGTGGGGAAAGCAGATATTGCTCCCTGTCAATAGTAAACACAGAAGTTTAACTAAATCTAACTAAACTAAAAAAATCTAACTTTAACTAAATACTGTATAAACTTATACAGTAAACTAGCTTGTCCAGTGAAATGCAGACAAGTGCTTTGATACAGTACTGTGAAAAAGTCCTTCCCAATTTCAATTTTTGCCCATTTGTCACGCCTGCATGTTTCAGATGAAACTAATTTTAATATGAAACAAAGATAACCCAAGTAAACGAAATCGCAGTTTTTAGTGATTTAATTTATTGAAGGAAAAAAAGCTACCCACCCTACCTGGCCCTATGTGGGAAAATAATCACCCCCTTAACTACTAAATCAACCAATAAAACTTTTTTTTTTTTTTTTTGGAAAAGTAGGTTCCATTTCAATAGACACACTCAGGCATAATAACTGCCAGTTCTGTTGAATCTAAACATCACAGAAATAGAACCTGTCTGGCAATGTGAACTAGACAAAAATAGCACATAATGCTGCAATCTAAAGCAATTCATTAATAGATGTGAAACAAGGTCAATACCTCAATCTGGAAAGGGTTACAAAGCCATTTCTAAGGCTCTGGGACTCCAGCCAACCACAGAGACAGGCATCATCAACAAATTTAAAAACAAAAAGGCTCGTCTCACATTTGCCAAAGTCTTTGAATGGCTTGGAAAAAAACAAAATGGATGTTTGAGTGGCTGAGTCGAAGGCCTGACTTCAATCCAACAGAGATTCATGACTTTGAACAGGCAGTTTGTGCTTGAAAACCCTTCAATGAAGCAGAATTAAAATTAAAAAGGGCAAAGAAGAGTGGGTCAAAATTCCTCCACAGTGATATAAGAAAGTCATTGCTAATTATTCCAAATGTTTGATTGCAGTTGTTGCCTTCAAGGGTGGCACAACCAGTAATTAGGGTTCGGGGGGGGGGGGGGGAATTATTTTCTCAAATGTGTGATATAGGTTTTGAGTACAATAAATTAAGGGATCTTTAAAAAGCTGCATTTGCATTTACTCACAGTCTTTGTCTTTTATTAAATGAATTAGATGATCTGAAATATTTCTATATGACAAATAAGCAAAAATAGAAAATATCCAGAAGGGGGCAAATACTTTTACAGCACTGTACCGAACAGAAGTTGGCTAGGCATGGTGGACTACTCTTTTGTAGCCGGCGTCATGTAAATCTGATCCCCCCCACATGACTTTCGCCGCAGATTGCACGTCAAGTCGCATCATTTTGGTCAACTGCGTGATTTGCATAGTAATGAAGTATTCTTGGAAATAAACAAGCCAATTCATAGTATTTAAAAGCAATTATTACTACAGCCGTTGGCGGATGTTATACAATCGTTTGCTTGAACTGAAGTAACGAGCTAGCTAGCTAGCTAATAATGTTCCAGCTTGCTTTTTTCTGTAACAACCGCTAGGTAGCCAGCTAAAGTAATACAAAAGCAAACTCTAATGAATAGCTAACACACCGTTGCAGTGAGCTAGCCAGCTAGCTTGCTAGTAAGGTTATAATTTGCTTCTACTGAAATAGTCGCTAGCAAGCTAAAGTGATAACAAACACTTTAATGATTAGCTAGCACACCAGTGTACCGAGCTCGTTAGCTTGCTAATAATGTTACAATTTGCTTTTACTGTGATAACCGCTAACTAGCCAGCTAAAGTGATAAACTCTGTAATGAATAGCTTACACGCCAGGGTAGCGAGCTAGCCAGTTAGCTTGCTAGTTAGGTTACAATTCGCTTCAACAGTAATAATTGCAAGCTAGTTAAGGTGAAAAAAATCTTTAATGATTAGCGAGCACTCCCAGAGTAGCGAGCTAGCTAGTTTGCTAGTTTTGTTCCTAAGGGTCGTGACAGAATGACCCACTACTCAGCCTCTGATTGGCCAGCACTTGTTGTACTCTTTGGTTGGGATGTTAGATTGAGGCATGAGGGGGGGGGATTTGTTCGGGTTAGGGTAAGAATATCAGGGTTAGCCAATCAGAAGCAGAGTAGGTATGGTCATTCTGATGCCAGCCTGAACACCATGTCCCCTGCTCCGCTCGCTACTGTGGCGGAGTGTTCTGGGAGGGCCAGCTGACATGTAAACTTCGCCATTTTTTCCCCAAAGTGTGCAAAAACATAATTTCCAACCTAATTACAACCATTTCCTTAAATTAAGATTGAGGTGGCTAAACAAAATGCCTTTGAATATGTCCAACCAACCCCCCACCAAATTTGTGATCCAGCAATTTGCCAATTTAAACACCCACACAACAGACACAAAGAATTACAAGACACCTCACAAGCTTCACTTTTAATGTATAGGAAATGCGACTTAATTCAGGGATTAAATTATACTGATCAGTGTAATCCATGGTTTGAGATTGCATCCATTTACAATCAAAAAATGACAAACGCAAAAGGTGGACAAAATTTTCTCTTCATGTACAAGTACAAAATAAATACACATTCAATTGCAAACCAATGTAAAGTTATGGAAATAAATGCACAAAAAAAAATAACAATAATATTAACAGACAGACATATGCATGAAGCACTTAGCGTACCAATAAATCTTAACGTTGATCTGATCAGCAGTAACCAGAGTTCTTCTCTACAGAGACGGAGAAGTTCACATTTGGAGTTCCCCCACTTGGACTACATCACCGCAACAAGGACAGGAGGCAGTGAGAACAGGACATCTTCATCGAAATACCCCATCACCATGGAGACCAGTTTGGAACCCAATCACACTCGTGACTAGTAACACACGCACACGCACACACACTCACAGAAAATTTCATTCATCAAGATAATTTGTCAATAATGTACTACTGCAGTGCAAAGCTATGCTTCAGAGCTGAGAGTCTATGACAGGCATCTTCAAACTTATCCAGAAAGAACCAGTGGGGTTTCAGGCTTTCATTCCAACCAAGCAGTGACACGCTTGATGCTGCTAATCAGCCCATAGGGTCCTCGCTGAAGTCCTTGATTAGTAGAATCAGGTGTGTAACTCTGTGGTTGGAATGAAAGCCTGCATCTACACCGGCCCTTTCTGAATTAGTTTAAAGATGCCTGTCGTAGATGCCTGTTCTTTTGTTCTATGGTGGCGTTTCCCAAACCGCTCCTGCAGTACCCCTTGTGCTGCATTCTTTAGATCTCTCCCTGCTCCAGCACAGGTGATTCAAATGATTCGCTTATTATCAAGCAGCTTCTGGGATTAATTATGACCTGATCATTTGAATCACTTGAGCAGGAAGAGATCAAAAGCATGCAGGACGAGGGATTCGCCAGGAGAGGTTTGGGAAACACTGTTCTAAGAAAATGCACCCCACTCACAATAGCAACCCCCCCACCCCCCACCCACCCTCCCAGCCCCCCACCAGCTCTGGCAAACATTCCAAACCCAACCTACAGCACTTAAAGCTCCTTAAGTCAAGATACGCGGAACTCAGAGTTAATCAATAATCGCAAGCAGAGAATACAGTTAGTGTGCAGAATCTCTTGACCACGCACTGGCTGATTCTGGAGCCAGCACAGATGCCAAGTGATGTCCTGCCCCACCAAGGGGTTTGCTTAACCTCTCTCCTCCCCGCTAGACTTTCTCATGACGAGGAGTTAACCCACCCATCCTCCTACAGCTCAAACCTGTGTCAACAATGCAGACCCTCCCTCTCTCTGTCTACATAACTCTCGTCTCACATTTATTCATTTGGTTTGGTTTGCAGTTTGAAAAAAGACAGGAAGTCAACTTTCCAAGAGTGGAAACCGGTCTTGTAACGAGATTGGCCACAGGAAGAAATGGGCGGAATACATCCTGGCCGCCGCTGTCGCCGAGCCCCTGCCGCCGTCGCCGCCACCATCAGCCTAAACAATGGGCAGCTCAGCCTCGCCGCCCAGTCTCCAGGGATTCAAGAAAAGGCTGAACACAACCCCAACACCTGCCTCACTCAAACCCCTTTCATGAACACAGACGGGTGAGCAAAGCCACTTGAACCAGAGATAGAATTTGTATTGCATTTCCCATCAAGCTGGATTAGTAAGGTTCTTCCACCTTGCGTCAGGGTCTCCTTACAACAGACCGAAGGCGGATACAAACAGGACTGTTTGGAGAAAGTATTAAAGGAAAGGGGATGGGTGTGGATCACACAATGACTGCTGGAATCACATAGGACATGGAAACCTAGGCTATGAAGAGATGAAACTTAGCAAATGATGAAAAAGATAAGAAAGTGGAGCTTCACAGTTTAATACTGATCTCCAGTCAACATTCACCATAGAAAACAAAAAAAAAAAAAAAGACGCAGAAAGTAGTTGTGGTGATCAGGAGCAGACAGTGAACAAATGGAGTGACAACTGTAACCACACCCCCTTTGCCATCCATCTGAAAAAACCTGCCAGCGTTCAAAAGGTAATGATTCAGAATTTAGCATTTTTCCAGATTTTTCCCTTAAAGGCAGCAACATTCCTTGATACCCGAGACCCGCACTGCAAGCTCACTACGGAAACAAAACTTCAAGCGACAAGAACTCCGCTCAAATAATTATAGTCTGTGGGGAGACTACCTAGTCCACAATAGCAGCGCCTAGTGGCCAGAATGTAAAGTTGCAGCCTAGTAGCCATGCCTATTGCGAGTAGAGCATTCACAGGTAGGGGCTGCTATAGAACGAATATTAAATCCCAAACTGCACAAGGAAATCAAAACGGTGTCCAGCTGCAATCAAAGAGCTTGTGTCCTCCATTACACCAGAAATACATTTGCAGATGAGACATCAAACTTCTAGATTTTTCAGCCAGGTACAGAACCTGCCCGCTGTAAACTGATGTCCCCACAGGAAAGTAGAATTGGGAGGGATCATTGTTATGTAGGCTAAGGTCACATTTTCTACAGTGCACTGTAAAAGTGGCTACATTTTAACTTTAGCATGTGCCATGTAATTTCTGAACAAGCTTAGACAGCAAATATTATGCTGTAAACTATCGTCTTAGCAAATTTACCAACATATCCGGCAACAGCACCAAAATCAGTCAATTTAGCAAAATATCCCAGAGCTGTGATCCACAATTCCCCTTTGTGTGAAATGTTGACACCAGATGTCCAAGCCTTCATGAATGACATGGCACATTTTCAAAACAAACTCCTGCTAAGGTCAACAGATTTTCCAGTCAGTTACAGCAAAACTGAGATTTGTGAAAACAGAAGACTCCTAAGGCCAAGACGAGCTGCGAGAGACAAGCCAGGCAGTTTGAGGCTGTCCCAAAGTAGGCCTGCTGATAGCTGGATAGACATAGCTTTCAAATGTAAAACATAGTATGCAAAAAAAAAACAAAACAAAGAAACAAAGAAACAAACCAAAAACATTTTGGTTTCTATCAGTTTTAACAGTTAAAATAAAGTAATTCTATGTATTGCACATAAATACTAACTTTTAATCTCATTACATGTTGCTTGAGTGACAGATTTCAGAATCTTAATGAGAGGCAAAAAATGTCATGATGTTAAAGCTTAAAAGCTCATTTTCAAGTGGAGCCTGTGCCTTCAGATTAATTTCTCCCAGGGCCAAATGACTCATCCGTTTAGTCAAATCATCCAAGAAGCCAAATGTGATAAGAAAAAACCAAGTGGAGTCTTTGAATCATCCGTCGTCGTAGCTGTATAAAGTTCTTCATCATTGGGTAAAAGTGCTGAAACTCTGCTTCATTGCGTAGAAACGGATAAAACGTTAGACAGAAATGCTTACTATTCTGCCTCCAGAATGCAGTACTGAGAATCAGTGGGAGTGCGGGTCGGCTCCCAGCATGCAGCAGAAAGCGAGTAACGATTCCCTGAAGAGTTTTTTTCATTTCAAGCGGTAACAGATTTGTCAACGCACACCATCTGCATCGAGTCACAGCTCTTGCGGCGATGATATGCATTTTCGCAAATGAAAGAAAAAAAAATTCCATCACCCAAACCCAACTGAAACCCTCCCAGCCACCTCGTACCTCCCAGCCAACTGGGGAGGCCAAAGGGGAGCAGGCCGGATGGCTCCACAAACGCAGATACGAGGATGGTGGGAGATAGAGGGCACCCCTCCTCATCCTCAGCAATGGTATGGTCCGTTGTTCCTCCCCAAATCTATGCCACTCCCAGTAATAGTGCAGTTACCCGGGCTGCTCAAGAGGTAAAATAAATAAAGAAACATGGGGTGGGGACAGCCCTACAGCGGGTCGGCCCATGTCTGTGGAGGGTGGGGTCAGGAGTATCAGTTAAAGAGGATGGAGTCAGGGTCCCGATTGGCCATCTGAGCCATGTGCTTCAATATATCCTTCTTGGTGATGATTCCTAACAAACGCCTGCACAAAGAGAGAGGGCAAAAGGTTAATGGCAATAAAATCATCAATTCAGACGAACTGCCATCTAACACGAGGAAACATGACGCATCTTCTTATCAGGTGAAGCAGCACATTGACAGGAAACACTTCCAGACATCAGTGCCCGGTCACTGAAGCCCACCAGATCCAGTCTGGGCCGAGGTGGATCGTAACTGAGAAACAACATGCATAACCACCAAAATATCTTCAATTTCCCTCAGACACCATGATGGGAAAATGCCAAAACACCCACTTATGACTAGTGGAGTATTTTCCAGGGCATGTGTGATTACAGTTAGCAAAACCATACCCTTCGTAAAAAAAAAAAAAAAAAGAAAGAATAAAAAACGAAAATCAGGTCTGAAAAAACGACATCAAGCAAATGTGAGCTAACATAATATATTTGTAACACAGTCATTCACAGCTTATAAATATTCTCATAAAAGTTACGCCATTTTTAGGTCCTTCAATGCAGTGCACCCCCCCGTCCCCCCATTTTGCACCACCACCTTTTCCTCTAACCATCTGTTGCTGTTAAGGCAAAATTTTCACAACCTTGATTTGAATATGGGGCATAACATGTATACCCTAGGTGTGCTAATACATTTAGTGATGCACTTACCAAGATTCCATGGCTCTGTGACGAAGTGATATTTGAAATTGACATCTCCATTCACTAGCATTGCTCCCACAAATATTGCAGAATACGTGATTTGTATACTTCCAAGAGGTTATGCAGTACTAGGTGTTTGTTATATGATTTCTTCCCCTTAAAAAGGTCAGTTAAATTTTATCGAAAAAGTGTTTAGTTCATATGGTCCTATTTTTATTTTGTTGTGCTGCTCATAGTTGCAGAAACTGTCACTACATAATCTCACCCTGGAACAGCCGAGTTGGTTCAGTCCAGAACAGATCCGCCCACGCTAGGTGGTTGGACCAATGGGAGAATGTCTAGTGGCGCGTTGAGGTCATGACTGATGTCAAAGAACTTCTAGTCTAAAATACCATGGCTACTTGTGTTTAAAACGGTTTATAAATGGTATTTACACAAAAACCAAGCACAGAAATGACTAACAGAAGTAGAGCCTTTTATTGAGTTTATAAATATCATGGTATATTAAAAACTTTGGATTTGAAATGCGTAGGTTATATTAATGTGAGTCACCATAGCAAGAGAATGGGGAGGAAAATTTCTTCGTCACAGAGACACGGAATTTTGGTGAGTCAACAACTGCAAGATGTGCAGAACGCATGGATAATGGCAAATTAAGCCCTATAATCAAATTTGTGAAAATATTTTAGACAATTCAACATTTACGATGAATCGAAAGCAATAGAGTTCCAGAACAACAATCATCAAATTATCAATAAATTATCCTTCACACATGTTCAATAAGGAACGGAGGACTTTAATTCCCACCCTTCCATCTCCCAATGGGACTGACCCGTTATGCGTGACCAGGCACTGTCGCAGGCCGAGCTTGCGGAAGATATCCACCACGATCTCCATGGTCGTGTGGTCGGTGACGGTGAAGGGGCTCAGGTCCATGATGCCCCGGAGTTTGAGGGGGGCGGGGCCATCGGGCGGCTGGGGCGGCATGAACTCGGTGAAGAAGATGCGTGACGTGCTGACGATCCCGTCCTGACGCATGCGGGCGTTTTCTTAGGGGAGGGGTGGGATCACAAACACCAGGGTTACAAACATACCGCACGGCCAGGGCTGAGCAATACGGATAAAATTAATTCTCTCTATTTTAGACCAAATACACTGATGTCCACTTTGCACCGATATTGTTGGGACAACTCGGCGCTTTCACAAAATATTTACACACAGTGATTTTTGATAATCAGTCATTAGTAATGTGGATATGATTACCGAGCAGGTACAGAGAACAGCCAAAACAAAAAAAAAAAAGGCAAAGTCCATGTGGCTCATCAGGCTGGTGCTCAACTGTGGTTTCTGAGCCTGAGGCAACTAGGAGTATCGCTATTCCCCCTGGATGGGATGCCAGTCCGCCGCAGGTACTCCCCCAGCTCTTTCCCTGTTAATTTGCTGGCACCCAATAATACACCTGGGTTGAGTGTCAAAGAACACACTGCGAAAAACGAGGCGAGGACTTGAACTCAGGACCTTTTGACCCCAAGTCAATCACACTTAACCACTGCGCCACCGTGTACATTTATATATCGCCAACCACAACGCATGACTCCAGCAAAATGCCCAAAATATCACTTCCGCATTGGCGAACGCGCACTGTTCAACATCGCTTCAGAGCAAATCACGAAAACATCCCATCATATATGAGAGAAAGTGAGAGTCAAAGTCACCAAATCATCACGGATCGCGCTTAGCTCACTTGACTCACACATCCCGCTCCAACAGACGCACTCCGCTCACCTATAGAGATGATGAGATCCCTGCGCAGTACAAATCCCACCAGGCGCTGCGACTCGTGAGAGACCACCACAGGGAACCCGCTGTAGGTGGTGTCGGAGATGAGCGTCTCTGCGTCCTCCACCGTCAGGCTGTCCTGCGTCAGCACCGAGAGCGGCGGGTCGTTACGCCGCGGCCGCATCACATCCATCGCCAGAGTTTTGTGGCTGAACTCCTCCTTGGCCTCCAGGAAAGGGTAGCCATTGAGGCGGATGTGCGCCTCGTAAATGCCCTCTCGCCCCAGCGCGTCGGCCACCCACTTGCTCGTCATGGCCGCCGCCATCAGGGGCACGATGTACTCCAGCCCGCCGGTCAGCTCGAACATGATGACCACCAGCGACACGGTCATTCGTGTCACTCCGCCTGAAAACCGCCACAGGAAATTCACCATGATTATTAACTTTCATTTTTCGCCCTCCACCTGTACAAGTTGTACCCCACTAGGTTTATTGAGACAAATTCCCTTAATCACCCATCCCTGCTATTTTTGCCATCAGGGGTGCATTTTCCCAATAGATATTCTTTTTAAAGGAAAACTATATTGTCCCAGGCATAGGAGATGTCTCACCGAGGCAGGCGGCTGCGCCCACCATGGCATAGAGCCCAGGGGTGATGCAGTCTGCACCAGGGGAGCACCAGCCCCTGAACACAGGCCAGTCATGGTGGTTATACGCCAGCTGCTCCATTCCCACTCCCAGTAACCTTCCCGCTATCGCCCCCACTGCCATACTGGGGATGAACAGACCCGAGGGGACCTGCAGCAGGAGGAGGCCGAACACAACAGGGAGAGAGAGGGAGATACTGCCAGCTTAGAGAGAGGCACTGGAGCCTTTAACGCTATCGGTTTCATTTCTCAATACCAACTTTGCACCCAAGACCCAATAAACACAAATGTGCACACATAGACACACACACACACACACACACATAAAAACACATAGACACACACACACACACACATAAAAACACATAGACACACACACACACACAAACAAACACACACACGCGCGCACACACACGCGCACACACACACGCGCGCGCACACACACGCGCACACACACACGCGCACACACACACGCGCGCACACACACACGCGCACGCACACACGCGCACGCACACACGCGCACGCACACACGCGCACACACACGCACGCACACGCACACACACCTGTACAGGCCTAGTGGCCTAGTTTTGCTTTCCTTCAGGGAATGCAACACTAGGAAACAGCATTGGGTCAACTGTGAGTAATTGGGTACTTCCTGGTTTTGAGCAGAACACATTTTAGGGCTTCCTGGAGTTTTAATAACCTCACTGCAAGGGCATCAATCTGCTGAAATATCGCACAAGTAACAACACCACACACAGCAGGTGGTTGGCAGTGGATTTAGAACAAGCTATATAGAGGGAGACAAAAGTAAACAGACTTGGGGGGGTCACACCAGAATGTGATCATCTGGGCCAGGTTCCCCAACTCGGTCCTGGGGCGTCCCTGCGTATGCTGGTTTTTGCTCAACCCTTGATTGCCATCATAAGATTTTAACAGGCTATCAACTTAGGAGCATTTAAATTTAGAACAACAATGTATCCTCTCTTGACATACAATATTTTGACAGATAGACATACACATAGTGAGGAATAAATTCCACACCCACATTGCGATACAAGAGTAACAACTGCATAAAAAAAGGTAAAAATGCACCCAATCAAAAGGAAAAAAAAAAAAATCTATGAGTTCCTCATTGGTGGAAGCGTGGGCACACAGTCGCAAAAACTTACAATTTACTAGACAAGCAAATGACGAGCGCATTGGCTACCTTCATGCCGAACGTGACCACAGTGACGAGCATCTTGAAGACCAGGGCGAGGGAGAGCTGCCACATGGCGGTGTAGACGTTACTTCCGGCGGGACGGTCGGGAAGCTCGTTGCTGCTCTTGCTGGTGTTGACGCTGACGTAGTCGCACAGCTTGGAAGAGTCGAGCAGCCCGCAGTCGTTGAAAAGTTCCGAGATCAGCTCGCTCGTGCTGGTGCGCGTGTAGTCATTGGGGAAGGCCAGAACGGCGGTAACCGCGGTGACCACGAGCACCTCTAGGACTGGGTAGTGGCCGAGCCGCGTGGTCTTGCGGCGGCGGCACCAGGCGATGTTGGCACGTATGAACAGGGCGCCCCAGATGCCCCCAAAGATGCCCAGCAGGATAAAGGGCACCAGCTCCAGCAGGTGCCAGGGGCTGTGGAACTCCACATAGAACAGCACCAGCCGGCTGTTGCCGAAAGGGTTAATGGAGCGCAGCGTGAAGGCCGCTACCAGGGCGGCGAAGAAGGACCGCCAAAGCGTCTTCAGCGGAAAGTAATAACTCACCTGCGGAATACACATGAAGTTGGGTCCGCAGCGGGGTCATGTGGAATGTGTGTCATGAGCTGAGGTCACGAAGCTCCTCAATCATTTATCATAACAAAATGTACAATATAAAAATGCTATTGATATCTTTTATGCCTCTAAAAAAAATGCGGCCCAAAAACCAGCACAAAATTAAATTTGAATTTAAAAATTTAAATGAAAATAAAATTAAAGTGTGAGAAGAATAATGGTTGGATAAGTGAGGACAGGCCAGCAGGTCCTGATGCTTGCTCACCTCCTCCAGACTGAAGAGCACTCCTCCTATTGGAGCACCGAAGGCCACAGACACACCCACTGCAGCAGCGGCAGAGAGGACCTGACGAACAAAACATGGCCGCCAGGTCAAAGACGCACTCAACACAAGCACACATGAAGGCAAAGCCTGCTGCAAAAAGGGTCCTTTAACATCTACACATCCAACTGGCTAAAAAAAATTAAAAATTTTGGTTAGCCCTCCTCACATTTCCATTTTCAGGGGCAGGCCGGGGTTTTTTTTTAAATTCTTTATTGTATTATAATAAGAATTTCAGACCAAAACAAATCCAACTCTCACATACACGTATTAACATACAGAATTAAATCTGCTTGACCCATAAGTGGAAAAGTGATTGAAAGCCAAACAGATCGTCTGCTGCATGGACAAAGTCAAGTGCGTTTTAACCTGTAAAACCAAGAAATCCACCCCAGAAACCTGTTGAACAATGTTCTGTAAAGTCAGTGTATCTATGAAGACATCTGCACACTATCAGGATCCGTAGCTGGACTGTGTCGCCAAAAGTTTGTGTTGCTTCAATGGCAACAACACATTTAGTGAGGGAAAAAAAAAAAAGAACTGCTGCTTGCATCTACAATTCACCCGCCAATTCCCATTAAAATAAAGGTCATTTGGTCTGTCAGGTGCCCTTTCATACGCACAGAAATATAGCTCACTGTAAATGTTCCAAATTTAGTTAACATTATTGATCACTTTACAAGAAAATTTAAATACTACGCAAGAGCAGACATTTGCATTTTTTGAATATCTTGTTTGATGCAGTGTGAGAGAAAGGGAGAGCACGACGCAACTGGATTTGGATGACAGAGGACTGGTGGAATCTGGGGACTTCGCGCAAAACACTAATACACAGAGTCCTGATGTACAGCAGTCTGTGCAGTGGAGCACAGTCATACCTCCCTGCGCTTGGCCTCATTCTTGCGATATTTGGTGAAGAGGTGACACAGGATGTTGCCGCAGCAGCAGGCCACGTGCACCAACGGGCCCTCCTTTCCCAGGCTGAGCCCGGACGACACGGCCAGAACCAGCGTGATGGTCTTTATCACCAGGGTCCACTTGCCCAGGTAGCCTCGGATGATAAACCCGCTGAGAATGGTTTTAATCTGCGGGGGGAGGGAAAGCAAATGCCAGTAAACTTCCCTTTCACTCCACGGCTCTGTAAAAGATTACAAGCCACTGAGCAGGAACTAGAAACTTCTTCAGCAGCTTCCTGTAAGGCCCACTGCTGCCCACTGTTTGACCAGCAGCTAACAGTCAGAATGCTAATACAATAACTGGCTAGGCATGCAGGCCCTACCTCAGGGATCCCAGAGCCGCACGCGTATGGAGCGAATGCCCTGACCAGGGAGACTGCGAGGAAGGAGAAGAGCAGTGCCCAGCAAACGTACATCAAATAATTAATGATGTACGCAAACGCCCCCTGCAGGACATAAACAGAGTTTGTCAATTCTAATACAACTTCTTTCATAGGATGACCATGCAGTTCAAAGAAATAGTTACAATGCACACTTCAGGGCCCCTAGCAACCAATTCCCAATGTGGCTACCAAAATACTAAAATCTGATTGGTATGGTGAAACACACCTACCCCCAAAACGTCTTTTGCCACGACTAGCAGTTGGAACTGGAAACTTCCATGCAGCAATAACCGCAAATAGCAGTCATTATGATGATAGTTATTGCGGCTAAAGCCATGACTAGCACTTAAAGGGTTAATGTGGCCATGAATTCAGCTCTGAAACAGAAAATCCTGAGGAAGAATGGCTGGCCATCAGTTGGTGACCCAAAGCTCAAGCACATTTGGGTTATGCAGCAGGACAATGATCCTAGTTGAAGCCCAGACTTAAATCCAATCGAGAAATTGTGGCGTAATCTTAAACAGGCAGTTCAAGTACAAAAATCCTCCAATACAGTGGAATTAAAACAACTATATGCGGAAGAGTGGGTCAAAATTCCTCACAGCGATGTACACAGCTCATAGCCAGTTATTGCAAATGTTTGATTGCAGTTGTTTCTGCCAAGGGCGGCACAACCATTTATTAAGTATAAGGGGGCAATTATTATTTCCACACTGGTAGAAATAATGGGTTTTGAATAACTCTTTCCCTTCAATAAATGAAACGATCATTTAAAAGCTGCATTTTGTTTTTACTCATGTTGCCTTTGTCTTATATTTAAATTCGTTGGATGAGCTGAAACATTCAAATATTACAAATAAGAAAAAAAAAAAAAGAAAGGCAGAAACCGGATATGAGAAAATACTTCTTCACAGCACTGCAGCCAACTAAGCATCTCACCAGTACCTACCTAACCAAGACCACCATATGGTTGCTACATTTATTCTGACCACAGTATTATCTTGACGACAAAAGTGCATTACTTACTTTGTACCATTGATATAAAGACTAGTTGGAACACGCTTTGAGATGCTATCCATTTAGACATGATAGTGTCACTCGATTAATTTAAAACTATATTGTTGCATAAAATGGATTCACCCTCTGACAATACTGGTTTAACCTTCCAACTTCAGTAATGATCTCTGTTCTCAACAATACTCTCAAGTAAAAGATCTCAGACTGCAGTGAGTGTTCCTGGTTAAAGAAAAAAAAACCATGCTTAAACAATGCTTACAGAAATAACTGCAGCCATGCAGTGTCAATCTTTCAAGCAATTGGTGCAGAGGGCACAATTAACAGACATGAGGTGCGAGGAGTAACATTAGCAATGGCTGAGATTAATCGACTCACCTCTGTTGTTCCGATTATGAGCTCCGCCCAGCTCTTCCACTGCGGACATTTGTCCCGCTCCTGGAACGTTGTCTCATTGGACGTCCAGCAGCAGTGCTCGTGGTTGAACCAGAAGCCGTTCAGACACAAGCCCTCCTTCAGGTCAGTCATCCAGTGGGCTGATATGTCGATGCCTCCAGCCAGAGCTCCTGCACAACAGGATGGGCAACCATTGAAGTCCAGACACAGCTCGTCAGCCGATAAGAAACGAGTTAATCAATTTAGCGGGATGCCCCGAACTTTGACAATGTCTTCCATGAGTAGCAAAAAGAGAAAAAGTAATTCAGAAAGTAAAGATTTAGAGCTCTAGCCCATGAGGTTAAGGGGTCTCCAACCACTCGTCAGGAAACGAAGTTATCAACGTCATGCACACTTGCCACAACTGTTGATGACACAGCTGAATTGCCTCAACTGGATTCTTTGGTCTAATCTCATTTAGAGCCAAACCTCTATCCTCAGTGTCAAACCAGAAGATGCATGCAAAACTAAATAAACTAATATGATGGGTAATTCGCGGAAATTCATTTTATTGTCAGTGTAAATGATTTAACCCATCACTTGAGCACATAATAAAATGGTAAACTTGAGGACTGTTCAGATGCGGACACATCAAATCCTTTGACATATGCAAATCCTATTCTTTTTCCTATAGAGAGCAGGAAATCCGTCTGCGCAGTGCATTCTAGATGCAGCCTGATGAGCTCTGATGAGCTGACTGACTGTTCGCCGTATCTGAAATTGCACAAATCTCTACTACACAAATACAGCGTACTTCATGCAAAACAGGTCCATCGGCGCAACGTGGCAGGTTTTCAAAACTCGGCTCGAACTATCACACTAGGCTGTGCTAATCAAATAAGAATCCAGATTCTGTAACTGCTTTGTCCATGTCTCAAAAAAAATATTTTCAGAAACATGTTTTAGTGTACCACTAAGGTGTACTGCGATAGAGTTTGATCCGACAATGTCGAAAGCGGTTGAGCTAAAACCAACGCCCTACTCGCAGTTACGTCACCAGCCTGAGTGTTTACAGCAGGGTTGTCAAACTCGAACCCTGGATGGCTGCAGTGTCAGCTCGTTTTTGCAGTGTTTCTGTATTGGTAATTAATTCGACAATTAGCTAATGAACCCACATGCCTTAATCTCAAAGACGCTAATCAGTAGCTAACTAGACGGAGGCCGCAAAAGCCTGCAGCCACAGTGGCCCCCTAGGACTGGAGCTCCACACCCCTGGTTTAGAGGTCCGTTGCATCCAGATGCGTTTTTACCGGATTTGATGTGTCTGCACCATTAGACTGCATCACATGAGCGACTAATTTCATGACAGATAAAATAACAGTTCGCCACATCCCAAGACAACAGTGTAACAGGTGATAGTAGCAGTGGGCGGGGCCTGCCCTACTGACCAGCCATAAGGCCAATGAGAAGCATGAGAAGCCAGCCGGAGAAGGCGTCGCTGACACTGTGGAGCAGAGCCCACGTCGACTCTTTGCTTTTACTGGCAATCTGCACACAAACACAGACGAGACCAGGATGAGACAGTGATGAGACGCCTATCGTGAAATGGGGCTCAGAGCAGTGAATTCACAAAACAAGACCAACATTTACACACCGTACGCGACAGGACATCTTGTCAGCTGGAAAAGTCTGAGACAATAGTTGTAAGCATAGAAAGACAGAAGAGGAATAACAAAGCACAGGAAAAGATGCGCACTGAGCAGAGATGAAACATCACAGCTACAAAACGCACTTACAGCCAGGTCCATAAATATTTTGACTTTAAGTTACTGTCATTTTAAGCCATCAACCACATCACCTTAGAGTTGAAATTAAATAATGAAAACAAATTTGATGTGCAGACACGCAGTTTGAATTTCCGAGTCTCTGAAGGTAGATTACTGCTATAAAAATGCCATTACCATTTCCACATTTTTCACATGCCATTTCTCAAAAATGGTTTTCCCTGACCCAAAAAAATATGGCTCTATTGGTACTCTTATTTTCAGGGGTTGCTGAATATATACTCAGTCCATATGAAAACGCACCACTCACGAAATCTGGAATAGCTCCACGGATTGATATGTGAAGTATATACGTATGATGCATTTGAGATAATGAATGATTTAAGAAGACATGTAAACATCATTCAATTTCATTCACAATGATGTTAATGCGCGAGAGAGGTTTAACTGGTGTAGGGGTCAAACAGGAAAGTCAATAACGGGTGTGACCGCCATTTGCATTGACACATGCGGTGCATCGTCGTAGCATGGAGTTGATCAGTCTCTGGATAGTGTTCTGAGGGATAGCATTCCACTCCTGAACAAGGGCAACCTCAAGTTCTCGGATGTTGTCCATCTGGCGTCGACGTGAAAGACGTCGTCCAATTTCATCCCATAAGTGCTCGATAGGGGAGAGGTCGGGTGACAGAGCTGGCCACTGAAGCACGGGGATGTTCTGCTGTGCAAGGTACAGCATGGACCCCCTTGCAGTGCGTGCCCTAGCGTTGTCCTGTTGGAACGTGTGGACATCGTGGTGTTGGTTGAAGAACGGCACAACATGGTTCTGCAGCACCTGGTCCTGGTAGTAGACACCGTTCACCCTTCCTCTGCAGATATGGAGAGGGGTTCTGTGACGGTAGCTTATTCCACCTCACACGTCTCCACCAAACACGTATACGGCCATCTACGTTCCTTAAGTGAAATCGTGACTCGTCAGAAAAGATGACACCGTGCCATTGTCGTAGTCGCCAATTCTGGTGCCTGTTTGCCCACTGTAGACACTAGTTTCGGTGACGATCCGTCAATATGGGGCCGAAATAAGGTCGTCGTGCACGCAGGCCTGCAGCTCGCAGATGGTTCCGTACGGTGTTGGGGTGAATGAATCCACATCGTCCTTGGACGTGAGCAGCCGTTCTTGTCGCTGGTAGTGTTCGGTCTCGGACATGATCCCGTACGATCTGACGGTCCTGACGTGCCGTTGTCACACGTTGACCCGGTCGAGGACGGTCCCGAGTGCTCCCCGCTTTCAGAATCCTTTGATGGAGTCTTGTGATCGTTGTGTGTGCGCAGTGTAGTCTGGCAATTTCCCTGGTGCTGGCGCCAATTTGAAGCATGCCTATGGCATGTTCCCGTTCAGGGGCTGTAAGTCGCGGCATAGTGTCGACGTTTCACAAGTGTCAGTGAAGAAGTGAAATTTTATTCGGATTCACATGCTTTTAAAGGCAATGTGTGCACAAATTCTGAGTGAAATTCATTTTTCCCGTGGTGTGCTTGCAAGATGTTGCGTTTTTGCAAAAAATTGCCTAGCATTACAGTTAACTAGAAATTCTCGCATTTCTTGCACCTGGCATGTCGGGTGATGTCACTGTAGTGTTGTTGTTGTATAAAAATGATATTGAAGTTCATTTGAACTTAAATATTGACTTTTTTCCAAGTGGTGCGTTTTCATTTGTACTCAGTATATACGGAGGTAGAGAACTTTCAAGTCAAGGGAAAAATTTCAAAAAACCTTTGCATTTTGTTAAAGTATCCCACTTTAAGAGGTTTAGCCCATAGATGTTGGATCAGACAACCTGTGTGCAAAATGAGAAGTTGACATGTCTGTTAGTAACTGAGGTATGGCGTTTTGAAATGGTCATATGCCCCTTTGCGACGGCCATTTTGGACACCTAATTTGCATGATTTATGCAAATCACCTCCATCCCAGCTAATTTGAATGTGCGCTTCTCATAACAATAAAGCAATTTGATGTAAGTGATGAAATAAAGATTTCCATGCTTTATAGCAGTATTCTACCATAATACTGGGGACACTGGTGTAGTGGGCAGTGCTGTCGCATCACAGCTAGAAGGTTCTGGGTGTGATTCAGGTCTGGGGCCTTGCTGTGTGGTGAGCATTTTATCCCCACGTTCGTTCACATAGGTCTCCACCAGGTACTATGGTTTCCTTCCACAGAACTAAGTGATGCCTGTCAGGTTAATTGTGAGCCTGTATGCCAGGACTAACACAGTCACAGCCAAAATTTGATTTGACAGCGGTGGTCATTAGCAAACAGCACCTATACCTATTGAGCAGACCCAACAGCCTGGAAGAATCCCACCCTTGGTGAAAAGAAACCATTAAAACAGGTCAAGAACACCCTCCAGGAGGAAGGTGTATCTGAGTCAAAGTCAATCAAAAAAAGACTCCCTCAGGGTACACGCACCAGAAGACGTACATTATCGGTCGGTCTCTCAGACCTGAAAGAGTTGGCAAAAAAAAGAAACATCTAGAAAGCCTGTTCTGGAACAACAGGTAAGACAAATTTTAATGGTACTCGATAGTGTTAAGAAAATGAAAGGAACTGTGGCACGCCGCCAGATTTCAATTTCTACCCACCACAGTTACACATCCTAGTTACCAGCAACCACTTCCTGAACACCACTCTCCGTACAATTTACTACTCATGAGTTTACCATCCAAGTAGAACCAAATAGAATGCCCATTTCTTTGGCACCATACATTGCCGTTTGTCCACATGTTGTCATTTTCTCTACTCAGTACCCAATAAAGAAGGCACTAACTATACCAACAACACACTAACCCAACAGAACAATGCACTGATTGGTCCAAACCCAGGCAGGAGAGTTCCACTGAGATTGACGGAGCTGCATTACAGGGACAATTTCAAAGAAATGCCTCATAATTATGTGCAACCTGCCATAGTTGTCAACTGACATACAATGTACTCATTAGATACGAATGATAAATACAATTCAATCAAGAATCAGCGGGAAGAAATGATCAAAATCTTAAATCAAGATATAGTGCATTTTTTACCCTGATAACGATATGCATCAAAATATACCAGTTTTTAACTAATGCAAATAAATATAGCGTACGGCTTTTGTATAATATTTAGTTGCCTTTTATCTGGTGCACTAATGGTACTTTAAATCTATGCAAGTTAAACAACTTACAAGCAATAATTCATTCAAATATTCTAATTTTCCTTGGGGCTTTGAAGTATTTGACATACAGTATATGAAATTTTAAAAACTAAAAAGATGAATACTTGGCACATGAAAACCCTTTAAGGCCAAGACCAAATGTGGCTGGTATAAAAAGGATGAGGCCCCTTCACCCCGATTGGCCCAAAGCTGGTAAACCTGAAAAATTTACCCCCATCATGTGCAGTTCAGCAAAACGTAAGCTGCGAAAGATAAGTCATACTGTTAAGTCATATAAAGCAGGAAGCTCAAGGACCACCCCAGACAAGCCCGTCCACCACCCTTCTAGAACATTGTGTGGGGAACACCGAGGAAGAGCTCAGGATCAGACGCAGTCCTCATCATCAGTGAAGCATGGTGCAGCTAGAGTTGAGGCGCTGGCATGTCTGGCTGCAAATGAAACAATTTTTCCCTTTAATTTATTAATAATTTGACGGTTGACAAAAGCAGCAGGAGGACTATGAAACTGGATGGAGCCTTTTCAATTTGCTCTGATTCAACTAAATACTTCAAAACTCAGTGGAACATGCATGGTGCAGATGGACAGTGCCCACTACATACTACAAAAGCAGCTCACAGCAAAGAGGTGCAATGTTCTACAATGGCAATCCCCTGACCTGAATCGAACAGAGGAACCATTTTACTCACTGAAGAAAAAAAATGAAGAACAAAGACTGCCCAAAGACTAAACAGGAAGTGAAGACTGCTTCAATGAAGGTCCGGCAGAACGCCAGCAGGGCAGAAACCCAGCTTCTGAGGAGGCCTTCTGGATCCAGACTTTGGGCAGTCATCGATTGCAAGGATTGGCAACCAAGTATTAAGGAGACAACAATGTCATCAATAATCCAGTTTTGAGCCCAATCAAGGTCATGACTACACACGCACACACAGGCACGCGCACGCACACGCGCACGCGCACGCGCACGCGCACGCACGCACACACACACACACACACACACACACACACACACACACACACACACACACACACACACACACACACTTTGACGCATCTTCATAAAGTAGTTTCTGGGAAAACGTCCCCACTCATCCAGATGGAAGACAGATGGAACGGACAGATGAGCTCCAAAGCAATATCCAATGCACTACTTTGTGTCATAATGAGGGATAAAAATGAAAATTTAGGATGGAATTTAATCACATTTCTTAAATATTTTTCCAAAAACTCAAATAATAGGTGAAAATCCACACTTCACGTACATTGTAATATTTTCATTTCAAATCAATTTTTGCGGCATACGGAGCAAATAAAATCATTAAGGTTGTGTTACTGTCCAAATACTTATGGATCTGAATGAAAAACAGAAGACTGAGGCAATAAGAGACAGACAGAAGAAGAGAGGCCACGCTGGAGAATTAATGGCGACCAGCACACCTCTCTGTGGCGATCGCGATCTTTGGACTTCTCGCGGACCCAGTCGATGGTGTTGAAATCCTCATATGTGCCCAGTCCTGGGACAGGCTCATCCAGCAGGTCCATTAACCTGGTTCCCCCATTCAACAGGTCTCCCCCACTGTAATGGGTGCCATAGCCTGTTTGGGGAGAGAAGAGTGCACCAAGGCTTAGGCCTCACATGCATGCACGACCACGACCACACTCAACCACATGTGCATCACTGCAAATGGCCAACACCTAAGCCCTGATGCAGTCACACCTTGGCTAAATATTACTTTCCTGTTCAAACTGAATAATGTACCAATGCAGAATAAAAAAAGCAAGAATATACGCAAGAATGAGCAGCACGACCCAGTAAATAATTTCAAAGCCAAAAACCTTGGCTTTCATTCTGTAAATTCACAAGAAAAAGCAGAGAAGCTGTGATTACAGGAAATGAGGTGGCCCACAGCGCAATAGAGTTCCATGAGCCTGCACAAAATGAACGCATGCGTTGAATTAAATTACACGCAAAGGGTGAGAGCCAGACCAAATAACAGCCTAACAGACTAAACATCAACCATAACAGGAAACAGCAGGGGACTTTGATCGTGTTGTTGACACAGCAGCTTTTTTCCTCCCCCGCTCTCGTTCAGGCCTTCCAAAGAAAATGACCAAGCTGTAACAAAAGTTTGTCAGAGGTCTTCCTTTTCCAAAAAAACCAGCAACTCACGACTGAAAATTCATTTGGTTCATCTCTGGGTTTGTTACAGTCCGTATGATTTTTTTTGAGCTTTGTTCTGGTGAAAATGTATCGACTTCAAAGTGTTGTGGTGCAAAGTTTAGCAAGAATGTGGCATGTTTTTGTGTTGCAGGTTACTTGAAAAAGGTAGACATCTGACAAACTTTTGTTACAGCTAGGCCGTTTTTTTTTTGGTAGGCCTGTCTTTGTACCTCAGACAATTCAGGACATGCAAGATGTTCTTGTTCCACAAAAAAAAACAAAAAACTGACATTCCCAAAACAGACCTTAGCAATCACTCCAAGAGGACATAGTAAAATAATTTCATTTTCAGGGCTTAAACAGAATGAGCAAAGGCCAAAGTTCAGTAAGAACCAGCACCATTCCCAATAATTTAACCAAGACAGCCTGACAACATGAATTTGTACATCCCTTTCTGAGGCCCAAAGATTCAGCTGAGAAATAATTCAGTCGAACGGGTTTTATAAAAGACACAATAACTAAGGTGAGTGAGCTGGGACCCAAGAAGTGAGATTTTCTACAAGCATGAAAACATGTGACTCCAAAGATTACCACAGCTGTAGCAGATTATTAACTCCTGCAAATAAACTATGACTTTAACCAGGCAAAATGACAGCATTTAAAACAGTAGGTTTATTCTTTATATGTAACCCATTACTCTCCACAACCATTTTTTAGTGTGAACCCTATAGGAAGAGAAATTTTCATTCCCATTCCATTTTGTTGCTCATTCACTCCTCCTTAGATTCCTAGTGTGCATGCGCTTTCGTCAAATAGAAACCTTGAACAAATGTAGCATCAACTAAGAATTGGATATTCCTGTAGCCGAAATGGAAATCTACGGAACAAACTGGCAGGCAGAAGCCGTCCATTTCCAATACATCTCAATGCGTCGCCTTGAAACCCTTCCCATCTCCGCCCAGTTGGAGGGAGCCACAGTCATTGGGGACCGAATTCCTGTGGGACACTACAGGACTGCACACTAATGCAGCTGGCTGAAATGCATACTTACACAGCCCACTTGAGAAACAAGGACAAGGGCCTGTGTGCTTAATTAAGACCGTGTGACAAAGTCTGTTCTCCCTTAAACTGACCCATTCATTTGTGTGAGCTGAAAACATTGTAGTCATGAGGTACAGCAACAGATGGCATGTATACAGAGAGCGTATTTTACACTGAACAAGAATATAAAGGCCTAATGTCAAATATTGATGCCACATGAAGTTAACAACTCTAAGTGAGCATATGCTGACTTTTACTTGTACAATAGGGATATTTCTCTTGACCTATGTACCATTTTTTAATCCATCTCTCTGTCAGTGAGCATTTGCTCAGTGATGCAGTGATTTCAGTCAGTACATGGGTGTGGCATTTCCAGACGCTGATCAGACAGAATGAGCAGTACTCAGACACTCCTTATACTGGGCACAATAAAAGGCCACCCCAAAATGTCAAATTTTGTCAAAAATCATCTTGCCTCAGATGTCACAGATCATGCGGGAACGCGCCATTGGCATGCTGGATGCAGGTATGTCCACCAGAGCGGTCGCTGTGCAGCTGAATGTTAACTATCGGACGATAGGCTGTTTGAGAGTTCGTTTCCGACAAACGGGCAGTACTGCAAATCGACCTCATCCACGTCGGCCACGTGCGAGATCGCTACATCCGGCTTGTCCACCTGCGGGATCGGCTCAGATCAGCGGCACACACAGTGGAGGAGACCGTTGGTCTGAACAGCAGACGCATCACACCACAGACAGTCAGTAACCGCCTGCGAGAAGCCAACTTGCACACTCGGCGTCCTCACCGTGGTCTGTATCTCACCGCTGTCCGGAGTTGGAACCAACTCGCGTGGGCAAACGCACATGTCCAAGGGCCCTTGGCACGCTGGAGAAGAGTGCTATTCACAGACGAATCCCGGTTCCTGTTTTTTGTTAATAAAAACGCAAAAATTTGACATGGGGCGTTTATTTTTTTTTTCACTGTACTAGTATAACAGGCAGACCCGGTACTGGCACAGCATACAGAAAACAGTTCAAACAGAATGAATGAAAATTAAGTCTTAAAATGGCACAGAAAAAGCTCTTTTTTGGTCTTTATGGTCTGAAGCTACACACCAAATTTGGTTGTCCTATCTAATAGTTTGAGAAAAGTTGTCCCCTTCCTCTCGGACGGACGAACAGACGAACACACGCACGCACGGCCGGAGGTCAAACCTATATCCCCCTCCCACTTCGTGTTGGCGGGGGATAATAATGGATAGGGGAGGGTGAGGGAGATCGTCAGGAAGTTTGGCACAAGAGAAAATCCCAGCAATCAGTCATGCAGGTTAGACGGGTTTTACAAGGAAGAACCAGGGCAGTGCCGCCAACGGCAACGCTGTGAGGAAGTATATGGCCCCTTCCGGATTCCTTCCATTTTTGCTTGTCATACTTCAATGTTTCAGATCATCCAAATAATATCAGTACAAGACCAAGACAATGCGATCAAAGACAAAATGCAGCTCTTAATCCCTTGCCACTCCGACAGCCAGGGAAGTTAAAAACAAGAACAGCTTTCAATTTACTTTGGGTACACATTAAAAAGGGCATTTTAGGCAAATGTTACCAGAGTGAGAAGGGGTTAAATGATAATTTCATTTATTGAAGTCAAGATTTAAGTAGCACATTTAAAAACAACCAATGCTGACCCAAAGTGCTTTATAAGGAGAAAGGCTGCCCCCCCAAGTGCCTCACAAAAGGTTACACAACCCAAGCACGGTACAGACTATGGATAGTAGGGAAGTTATCAAAATCCGAGAAAAGTGTATTATAAGACTCAAATTAGTGCATAATAAGGGCATCAAAAAAAAACTCAAGTTAAAAGGAGGTCAAAATCAGAATAAAGTGCATCATGAGACAAATCAAGGACTCAAAGGTGCAGTACACATAATAGGATAAAGTAATGCAGCCACATACTAAAAACAATATAACAATAAAAAGATAAAAGTATAAAAGATAAAAGAATAAAAACAGCAAGAAGGTAAAAACTTAGGTAAAAGCAAAGGAGTAGAGACAGGTCTTTAGATTAGTTTTTAAACATTCAGTTATAAGACGTGCAGCAGCATTTTGTACCATCTGCACTCTTGCAATATTGGATTGAGTTAGCATGGAGTATAATGAGCTGCAGTAATCTCATCTGGATGTGATGAAGGCATGGATGATTCTTTCCAGATCGACTCGTGTTAAAACTGCCTTTAGCTTGGCAATGTTTTTTAACTGATAAAAACTTCCTCTCACCACACTGCTGACCTGCTTATCTAGATTCAGTGAGCTGTCCAGCCAGAACCCCAGGTTTCTGACTACCGGATGAAGGCTTGCAGCCAGGGGGCCAAGACTACTGCCCAGCCCAGAGATGGAGCTCGGTGGGCCAAAGAGGATCACCTCCATCTTGTTTTCATTTAATTCAAGAAGTTGTTTGCCATTCAAGATTTGACATCATTAAGGCAGGCAAACAACATACTAAAATTGGTTTTATTGGGAGAAATAAGGAAATAAAGCTGGGTAACATCTGCATAGCAATGGTATTGACTGTTGTACTTCTCCAAGATGGAGCAGAGGGGTAACATGTACAGTGAGAATAACAGGTGCCCCAAGATGGACCCTTGAGGGACCCCACAACTAATGAAAGCAGTAGAGGAGGTACAGGTACCCAGGGTGACAGAAAAGGTTATTTCAGTGAGATAAGAAGAAATCCAACTCTACATAGAGCCCTGAAGTCCAAAAGTCTCTCTCAGCTGTTCTAGCAGGATGTTGTGATTGATCGTGTCAAAAGCGGCACTGAGATCCAGGAGGACGAGGATGGCACAGGAGCCAGAGTCGAGGCGTTATGGGATGTCATTTTGGACTTTCAGCAGGGTGGATTCTGTGCTATGTAACGCTCAGAAACCAGACTGAAACTTATCAAAGTTTCCTCAAAGTGTGATACTGTGTGAATTCCATGAGCTGTGAAACTACTGCTTTTTCTAAGATATTAGAAATGATGCCAATTTAGAAATTGGCCAATAGTTTACTAGATCAAAGGGATCTAGAGTGGGCTTTTTCAACAGTGGCTGAACACAGGCCTGCTTGAAGCAGGAGGGGACTATGCCATACATCAGAGAACTATTTGTGTCAAAAACCACTTTAAAAGGGGGGGATGATATTGAGGTGGCAATAGGAGGCCTTCAGGCTAGAGACAGCCTCAGGTAGCTGAGACGACGACACGGGTGAAATGTTGAAGCTTGCAAACTGGGAATGGGAGATTTCTGAAAAAGTTGATGCTGAAGGAGGAATGTTGGCTCTGATCTTGTCAATTCTTTCAATTAAAAAAAATCTCTCCTAGGTTGACTGTGGGAGCAAGAGTTAATGAAGCAGAGGGGGGGGGGGATTTAGTATGGAGTTGATCATACTGAATAGCATTTCTGATCTGTGTGCATTAGTCTGAATAAGCTCAAAATAATAGTCAGTTTTGGCTTGTTTAACAGCCTGCTGGTAGTTTTTTTAACTGTTCACGTAATATTTCATAAGTGATATGTAGTTTTTCTTTCTTCCATTTGCGCTCAGTCCTCCTGCAGGTTTTTCTGAGCACGAGTGGTCTCATTTAACCAGGGGGAGGCAGTGTTTCTTCTAGATTTCTTACATTTCAGCGGCGCTAATATGTCAAGGGTGCCAGTGCAGACGGAATTAAAAACGGTGACTAATTTTTCAATGTCAACTCAAGCAAGGATGAAGTCAGAGAGGAGGGATTGGGGAGGGTAAAAATGGTCAGAGAAACAGGAAGCTGTGGCAGAATGAATCGAGTGTACCAAAGAGTTAGCTGGGGGGGCAGTTGGGAGTTGGGCAAGACCATGTAGATTCAAAGAAGATTAGGAAGTGATCTGTGACAGCAATATCAAGAATAAAAGTGAGAGAAACAGAGAAGCCAAATCGAGGGCCGAGGATTAACTAGTTCTATCTGACATTTTACTCAAAAATGAGATATCTGTCCTACAATAGTCTCAGTACTAACGAGTTTCATTTGAGATATAGTTCCATGTTTTAGTGGTTACCTGTAAAGGCCAAAGGTCAATGTAACATAGGTACATCTGAATTTTCAATAGAAATATTAGTGTTAACAGGTTCTATCTGCTGTCAGTCAATCTGTTTCTTCAGTTTGGTCATGTGATACATGCTTGATCAAAATGGCGGCACCCCTTGTCACCATGGAAAATTGATGACTGATGATGAATTGAGAGACGTATTTGAGAGGTAAGTGGAGTGTATCAAACCTACAGATATTGTAGATTCTCTGTATAGCAGCGTTATATGACATTTCAGCAAATTTGTAGTCTACTGTTCAAAATCAAGGAATCATATCTTAACTACAAATAAGTTATGAGATATGTACCTTTTATTGTTTTAAAATAGCAAATAGCTAAATATAAAAACTCATTTTTCTCAAAAAGTAAAAAATGCTAGATAGAACTAGTTAATCCTCGGCCCTCGAAATGACAAAACAAGATCTAACATAAACCCTTTTGGTGGGTTGGGCTCATTACAGACTGGACTATATTAAATGACTGAGGGTCATAGAGTCATTTTACTCTTTGCCTTAATTTACTGAGGGCAAAGAGTGATTCAAAAACCTATGTCACCCATGTGAAAAAAATGTGCCACCCTACACCCAATAACTGGTTGTTGCCACCCTTGGCAGCAACAACTACAATCAAATGTTTTGAAAAGCTGGCAATGAGTCTTTAACATTTCTGTGGAGGAATTTTGGACCTCTCTAAGCAGAATTGGTTTGATTCAGCCAAACTGGAAGGTATGAGCATGAACTGCTCGTTTAAGATTATGCCACTGCATCCTAAACGAATTCAAGTCAGAATTTTGTCTAGGCCACTCCAAAACCTTCATTTAGTGTCTTTTGAGCCATTCAGAGGTGGACTTGCTCATGTGCTCTGGATCGTTGTCATGCTGCATGACCCAACTGCCCTTGAAACCTACATCAGGAGCTGAAGGCTGGACATTTTCCCGCAGAGTTTACTGGTAGAGAGCAGGGTTCATGGTGCCATCAACAATGGAAGGTCATCCAGCTCCTAAAACAGCAAAACAGCCCCAGACCATCACACAACTACCAAGTTTGACTGTTGGTATGATGTTCTGATCATTGAGAGCTGCATTAAGTTTTACGCCAGATGCAATGGGGCACAAGTCTTCCAAAAATTTCCACTTTTGACACACCTGCCCCTCAGAATACATCCAAAAAAATCTTGGGGGACATCAAGCAGTTTTTAGGCAAATGTGATGAGAACCTTCGAGTTCTTTTGGCCAGCAGTGGTTTTTGCCTTGGAGCTCTCTCGTGAGTGCCATTTTTGCCTGGTCTCTTTCTTACTGTGGAATCATGAGCACTGACATTACTGAGGCCAGTGAGCTTGGCAGCATTTTTAGATGTTAGTCTGGGATCTTTGGGACCTCCTGGATGAATTGTTGATGAGCTCTTTGAGGAATTTTCGTAGGCCAGACACACCTCAGAAGGTTAATCACTATTCCACATATTCTCCATTTATAAAGGATCTTACCATTGTTCACTGAAGTACCAGAGCCCTAGAAATCGCTTTGCAACCCTTTGTAGACTGACAAATGAGGTTCTATTTAAGTGATATTTAGATTCAACATGGCTGGGTGTTATCATGGCTGGGTGTGTCTAGCAAAATTGAACCCAATAAGCAGTTAAATCTGTGTAATTGCTTGATTTCGAAACCAAGGTTAAAATAATTTTTTTCTGCACATGGGACAAGGCAGGGTTGGATAGCCTTTTCCTTCCACAATAAATAAAATCATAATTTAAAAACTGCACTTTGTGTTTACTGGGGCGCTCTGTGTAATGAAATTGGTTTCATTACCCGAAACATTTAAGGGTGACAAATATGCAAAAATGGAAGGAACTGGAAAGGGGGCAAAAAGTTTTTCATGGTGCGGGTAAATCAAAGGAAGACAACATTACACATACCCTGCAAGAAACACATGCGCCTTTGTATTGTGCAGCAGCGCGTTAGCTGCTAACATAATCCTAAACTACTGGCAAACCCTAAGAGCATTTAAATGAACAATATTACATTTAAAACAGCCTGGAATTCACATACACATGACTATTCTCCTGTTGGGGCAACATTCATGAGTTATCCAGTCACTTTATGTCAGGCAAAATGTGGATGTACATGACAACTTTACGAGGCTGCAGGTCATGCAGCAGAAAGTAACATCTCGCGCAATGTAGCTGGGAGGTCAAACTCTGTTAGACGCACCCAGACACAAAAGCAAGTGTTCTTATAAAAAAGCACTTCGGAAAATGAACTCTGCCCACCATTAATGCAACCCATGCTTTTCAGTCTAGATGTTAGCTGAGCTGTAAGGACAGCAGGGTTTTATAGAGCAATAACACAAGGTGATGCGAGGTCACAAACTCAATCACAAGGGACTTTTTAACAGAACGGAGTTCAGCCCTATCCACAGCAAAAGCTCAATCTGACGCAAAGACCCAGGTGCACATACACGTTGCTACGTTCAAACCTTCCAGTATTTTTGTAACTAAATGATTTTATTAGAGCTTGAGCATCTGTGGTGCTGCAAAGTATTTGCCCCCTTCCGGATTTCTTTTTTGCTCATTTGTCTTATTTGAAGGTTTCTGATGAGCCAACTAATTTTAATAGAAGACAAAAGTAACATGAGTAAACAAAAAAATATGCTGCTTTTAAATTATCATTTTATTAATTGAAAGCAAAGAATTATTCAAAGCTCATATCACCCATGTGAAAAAAAAATGAAACATGTGAAAGCTCCCTGAAACATAATAGGTGGTGCCACCATTGGAAACAACAACTGCAATCAATCAGCAACAACAACAACAACTGCAATCCACAGCAATGAGCCTTTTACATTGCTTTAGAGGCATTAGGCACAAAATTAATTTCAGAATTGCTTTAATCCAGGCAAATGAGCATGACCTGGCTGTTTAAGGTCATGCCACATGGCACAGTGGTTAGCACTGCTGCCTCTGTGTGGAGTTTCCATGTTCTCCCCGTGTTCGCGTGGGTTTCGTCCGTGTACTCCGGTTTCCCCCACCCACAAAAACATGCATCATAGGAACACTCCTGCCAGTTCTCCTGACCGAGGAATTGGCTGTAGAACTGGAGTTGGTCCCCGGGCGCTGCTCTGTGGCTGCCCACTGCTCCCAACTATAGGAAAGGTCAAATGCAGAGGACAAATTACCCCACGGGGTTCAATAAAGTATATCTATCTCAACTGAATTCAAGCAAGGACTTACCAAGGCACTCCAAAAACTTTTTTAAACTTTTAAGTTGTTCACACGTGGAGCTGTCTGTGTGCTTTGGATCATTTTCCTGCAGCATAACCGAACAGTGCTTTAGCTTTAGGTCATGAGCGAGGGCTGGACATTTTCCTTCAAAATTATCTGGTAGAAAGTAGAATTCACAATTCCATCAATTATGGCAAGCCAGCCAGATCCTGAAGCAGCAAAGAAGTTCTAGACCACCACACAACCACCACTGTGTTTTCTTGGCATGATGTTCTTATTGGGGAAAAGTGTTGGTTTTACGCCAAATGTAAAGGTACCCATGTCTTTCACCAAGTTTCCCCTTTGACTCATCAGTAAACGGAATATTATCCCAAATATCCTTGGGGTCATTGAGGTGCTTTTTTGGCAAATGTAACACTAGACTTTGTGTGCTTTTTGGTCAACAGAGGTTCATTCAGCAGTTCTCCCATGGATGCCATTTTTGTTAGTCTCCTTCTTATAGCGGAGTCGCGACTTGAACGGAGGCAGGTGAGGCCTACAAGTGAGGCCTTACTAATGCCCCCAAAGTCTTCCAGGCACTCATTAACGATGTCATCAGCTTATTTCTACTTTGATGACCTGTTGCTATTTTCCTATTCCAAGGCGGAGTGCACCAGCCACATCAGAAGAGTCCTCCACAGGCTGCTGAAGAACCATCCGTTTATTAAAGCAGGGAAGTTCCACTCCAAGTCTGTTTCATTCCCGGGATTCATCGTCTCATTCTAGGGCATTCAGATGGATCAGCAGAAGGTTAAACTCATGGAAGATTAGCCCACGCCCAATTCCAGCAGAAGCTCCAGCGCTTCTTTGGGTTCGACAATTTTTAATGTGGGGTCATCCAGAACTACAGTTCGGTGGGGCTCCCCTAGTTGCTCTTATCTGCTCGGCCAGGAAGTTCACTTGGACCCTGACTGTAGGCCAGGCTGTCCAGACCCTAAATGACCAGCTTACCACAGCTCTCATCCCGATCCAACCCAAACCTGCTCAACAGTTCGTGATGGGTGTGGATGTGTCAGGTGTCAGCTGAGGTGCAGTCCCCTCTCACATTTCCTCAGACATCAGGAAACTTCATCCCTGAGCTTTCTACTCAAAACCTTAAGAACACAATTACCATGTGTGAGTTCACAAGCACCTGGTGGTCAAACTAGCCCTGGAGGACAGAGGGCACTGGTTTGAGAGAGCAATGATCCCATTCCTCGTATGGATTGGTTATAAGAACCTCGCATATCTCCATTCTGCCACGCATCTCATCTCCTGCCACACATACTGCTCCTCGTTTTCCCCTGCTTCAATTCTTGCCTGTTTTTCAAGCCTGAGGCCAAGAATGAGAAGTCTGACACGCTCTCCAGATGTCATGTTTTATCTGAGGTGGCCAGAGAGGAGCAATACCATTCTGTCTCCTTAGTGCGGGACTGCGTCAGTACTGTGGGATTTCAAGATGGTGGTTCACTCTGCACAGCTGGCAAGACTTGCTCCCAGTGCCCGTCTCCTTTTCCTCAGTCTGTACTTTTGCAGGTGTTGTAAAGTGGGTAATCTTCTCGGCTGGCCCGTCCCTTAGGAGTCTGACATACTGCAGCCCTCATCAGACAGCAATTTTGAAGACCTTCCCAGGAAAGGAATGTTAACAGTACTGCATTTACCTGTTCTGTCTGTGCAAAAATCAAGACTTCCACCACCCTGCCAACTGGTTTGTGGAATGCTCTGCTTATTCTTCATCAGCCTGGTCACATATAGCCTGGCATTTTGTCACCGATCTGCCTCCATCTAAGGGTAATACCACCATTCTTACCATTGTTAGCTCATCTCCTGCCTTTGCCCAAAGTTCTTTCATTCAAGGAGAGGGCAAAGCTTTGGGCCAAAATGCATTCAGGTTCCATAGTCTACCAACCAACTGTGTCTGACGAAGGTCCTCAGTTCACCATAAACTTATGGAAGGTTTTCCGTAAATTACTGGGAGCTTCTGTTAGTCTGCCCTCAGGCTCCCATCCACAATCCACAGGCAGTCTGAGCAGGCTAAGCAGCATATGGGGACTGATCCATGATGCGTCTCCTCTGCCAAGCCCAATGCCTGGAGACGTCAACACCCTTAAGTGGAAAATGCCATTCATACTCTACTTTCCTCCTCCACAGGACTGTTCCCATTCCTGTGTTGCATGGGTTACCACCTTCTCTTGTTCCTGACTCAGGAGGGAGGAGTTGAGAGTGCCTTCCACCGCTGCCTTCAAATCGGCACTGCCAGCGGACGTGGAGGTACACTTGTCCTGCCCTGCTGTGCACCGCCCGTCTTGTAAAATGGGCAGCGGATCACCATTGGTCTGTTGCTACCAGCTGTGTCCAGGGCCACCACATGTGGCTGTCTACTCGGGACCTACCATTAAAGGTGGATTCGATGAAGCAGACATCGCGGTCTATCGTGCCCTTTCCAATATCCAAGGTCATTCGTCTGGTAACTGTGCAGCCCCAGCACCTGCCTGCCCTCTAACACATATTCCACCTTCCATGTTCCCCAGGTCAAGACAATGGTCCACAATGCCCCGGTCACCGCCCCCATAGAGCCTTTGCTAACCCACCTCATTGCTGGTTCTGGGTCATTTCCTGTTCACCGCCTGCTGAAGGTTAGCTACTGGGGTAGAAGTCTTCAGTACTTAGTCGACTGGGAAGGGAATGGTCCGAAGAAGTGCTGTTAAGTCCCATCCTGAGACATCTTGGACCCTTCTCTTATCAAGGCGTTCTATAGCCAGCACCCTGATGATCCTCCTAGACCACGAAGGGACAGTTGGGGAGGGTTCTGTCAGGGACCTGAAGGTCAGGTCATGTCCTCCCCATTTCCTTGCAGTTTCAGTCTCGGTGTTTTCATTTCTACACGCATATACCTTTCCTTCCAGGCACCTCTTCCCCATGCTCCTTAAGTTTGTTTCTTGTTATTCCATCATTATTTCCTCGTGTTGTCTTGTTACTCACCCCGCCCTCACCCACCTGTTTCATTTTAGTTAATTTTGTCCACAGGTATATCCGTTTCCTTCCTTCTTTGTTAGGTGCGCGGTTATCCCAGTTTTCTCTGCGCTGTTAGTCTGCTTGGCTACCAGCTCTGCTGCATTAACTCTTTGTTCCCCAGCCAGTCTGAGCCCAGTATGTTCCTGAGCTTTCTGGCCTGACTCCGCACTCTCTGGTGACTGAGCTTCTCAGATCCCAATTTTGAGCTGCAGTCTGCCCATCTGATATCTAACCCTTGCATGTTGTTCCTAATTACTGACCTGTACTGCATTCTGTCCATTCTGTAATCAAAAGCCAATATGCTGAAAGTCTTGGATTCACAGATTTTATGAAACAATTTGGTGGATCTGATGTCAGAATGGGTAAGATTGGTGGATGGACCAACTAATCAACTAGCCAACAATGGGTCAATTGCCAGAAAGTGTTTGTCAGAAAATTATATCATGTCACTCAGGAAGTGCGATAAAGAACAGGCTCAGATGAGCAGAAGTATCTAACTAATTCCAGAGTGATCTGAAAAGACCTAAATGCTTTGTTTTCCAGCTTATCATTTTATGCACTCAACAAATTCCAGTTGTTTCACAGGTGTTCCGGTTTTGATCTAACAGTTTTAAAACCTTTTTTCCTGATAAAATTACTGAACATTTTGCTCATATAAAACCATAAAACACAAGCAAAACCAATAGCGTGGCCAATGATTGGTGCAAAGCGAATACCCTGACCAATCATTGGCCATGTTACTGGTTTAACAGCTGATTGGTTTCACACATGCAAAAGCAGATTTAGAAAATCTGGGCCTGCGCCTTTATTGAAGTCTGGAAACTCAGCAGATCTTTTTTTTGGTAGTTTCACAGTCCTGGTGCAATCTATATTTGCCACACGCGAACTCAAAATTAAAATCACTTTTAGACTGTTTATTTTCGTATAAGGTAATGCAAGACACCATCCAGGCCCAGGGGGAAAAAGAAAGAGGTGACACAAAATCAGTTTCACGTGAGGTAAAACAGTGATATGAATTAACTAATGTCATTCTTTTTATCTTTCGGTGTGCATTTTCAGCGCAATTGCTGCAAGGTCATTCCACCAAGCTTCTGAATCGATGCAGAGCATGTCACTTTTGCAAAAAATGCACTTTTTTAATTAATTTGACAACAATAATGGACCTACAGTGACCTTAAAATGAAAATTAGGAAAATGAGATCATAAATTGAGATATTTTTAGAGGCCAAAATTGCATTATTCCATGCTCAGAGAAGATATTTTCAATCAGTTTTTGAATTTTATCTCCTCCAAGAATGTGTCGTGTTATAGGAATCCACACATTCATGTGAACTGGACCACAGTTTGACAAATCAAGAGAACACATGCAAATCTGAAATATGCTCAAGACTGTGGAACTGTCCTTATGCATCAATCTTGTCTGCTGTTCGTAAATCTGATTCACAACCATAAGCAAAGCTGGGTAACAGTGCAATGGTGCACCCAAACACTGTACACTGAAACCCAATATCCAAACTGCCTGGCAAAGCCCTTTAACAAAAAGGGTGACAAGCCCAGTGGAGTGAAACAAAGCAGATAGTAGTGAAAACAAAATGTAAGATATAAAGAGCTCAGATTTCTCAACTGCAGCATTTAACAGGACAAAGTTCTATTTAAGATCGCGTCATATTACTGCACACAAGTTCTGAGAAATGCAAACAAAAAACCTAAAACAGGGAAGTGAGGGCTCAGTGTGAATCCCAGTTTTGAAACTTGAACACTGAACACGAAGTTCCCAGTTTCACTGGGGAAGTATTCTCAGGAGGGACGAAAGAGTCCGAGTGCCAAAAAAAAGAGCCAACTGAGGTTACAGCCCCAGGATGAGCCCCTGACCCCATGCACGATCTTGCCTTCATGAATCTTTGCTTATTTAGCTACAACTCTGTTACACATTGTCTATCGCTAATTGCCCAAGTCTCTCAATAGAGAAGTACATTACTTGAATAAATTTGACATGTACTTCAGTAAGATTGCATTGCCTAAATAAAAGAAAGATAAGCTACAATGACTTGCATGGCAGGAAAGTGGACTGACTGCATGACTAATGGACATAATGTAAAGACTATTAAAAACACAACACATATCCTAAAATAGAGGAGGCACAGCTCTGTGATAATGACACTGAAGGTCCCATCTTGGTGGATGGGGCCGTTCAGAAGCCAGCACTCCAATGACTCCCCCTCTGATTCACCACTCATCACCCCCAGCACCCAAATCCCCCCGCTCCCATCCTAAGGTGCAGGCTGAAGACAGTAGTCTGTAATGGGTAGAGGCATAGTATTATGGCCAGCTTAGCGATGGCTGGTTTCACAACCTCTTCATCCGAAAGACAATTCATCATAGAGATGCACCAGAACGACACAATGACTTGAGAAGGAATTAATAACACAGGCTGACAGCGCTAGCCCACACCTCCCAGATTGGAATAAATGCCATGCATCTTAAACATCAACTAGATGGTAGTTAAGTTCAATGCGACAGAACTTAAAATGGTTGCCTTTGAAGACTTGCATATCATAGAAGAGTGGAATATTGGCTTTGGCAGAGGCCTGTGTTCTCTGAGCACCACTCTTCCAATCCCACAATGGTGAAGAATCCGTTAAAAAACTCCTGGACCTGAATGGTGATCTGGACGATCACCAAAATCTAATGGACTGTTCCCTGGACCATGGCTCACATTTCTGCTAAATACCATTTTAAAATTGTATGAGAAATTTGAAAGAAACGACCTGGATAAACAAACAGACCATCATGTAGACAGGGGTGAATATTCAGGTAACAAACACTCTGACGCATTAAGTGACCGTTATTCATTTTGTTTCATTAACAGTACATGGCGTGTCCCCAGCCTCTCCAAAGTTCCTTCCACTTACCCTTATGCATTGGAATAAAACATGATAAAAGTAGTACAGATCTAAACCAAAACAAAATTGTCAGAAATTCTTGCATCAATCTTAATTGCGATTCAATCAGAGAATCAATTGAAGTTGGAGCTCTCCTCTTACTCAGAAAATGGAGCCACATCTTCGCAGGTTGAGACTGGGCTCTGGATAATTAAAGACTGCCTTGACTGCCTTTGTGGTAGGCTTGGTTCACACAGATTTGTGCTCCCAATGGAATTGGCACTGCATGCTCTAATGAACTTATCAAGCCAATATCTTTTACTCATCCAGCACAATCCCTTACCTGAGCAATATTCACGGTCCAGGGGTGGCACATCATCAGTGCTGGAGAAATCTAGAGTGGAGCCAGCGATCTCCACCATGTCCTCGTCACTGGTGCCGCTCTGAAGACTGCTGAAGCTCTCATTGCAATACCCCGAGTTGTGCATTCTAACTCCTATAGGCACAAAAAAAATTTGCCTTTTATTGTCGTGCCAACAGCCCATTCATTTAAACATGCAATTTGTACTCCATACAAAGCAAGAGCCATCGGGCAATGGCGTATCCCCCCGGCCCCCCACATTCATGGATTAACTGCTCAAGAAATTCCTTAATACCAAAAGGCACAACTACATGATATATCAGATCTACACATCAAATTTCGTGAAGAAATATTGAACGGTTTTTGAGTTACGCTCCGGAAATGAAATGATTACGGACGTACAGACGGACGGACATGGCTGTCGCTATATCACCCCGAATTACACGCCGGGGGGATAAAAAGATAATATAATTGTTCATATGAAGTACAATAGCAGATTTTGAATCCCCGTTTAACTTGGCAGGTTGAGTTAAAAAAAGGAGAAAACAGCCAAGTTGTCAAAAAGGTGCCATTTTTAAGGGGACTTAGTCCAAGATATTCACTATTGAAACTAAGAATTATTATCAAAATAATTCTATTAGAAATTGCAACTTAAAACACTGAGTTTCTGTCGCGTCACATCAGTGGTTGCCATGGCAAAAATCAGTTATTGAGATGACTAAACAGAGTTTGGTTATAATCTCAACTGTAATGTGAAGGAAAAAAACATTCCTAATGTCACTTCAGACCTTTTTTTTTCCGGGTTTCTATGTTCTAGTATTGATTTTTACCCCCCTAAATCAATTTCGGCAGGGAACAGCTAATTAAATATGTATACTTTGATTTACTCATATTCAGAGCTACATATTGTAAAAAGATCTCTGTACAGACACAGATCATCACAATATGAAGAAAACTGCCAATTATGAAGTTAAATTGGATGTACAGTCGCTGGGAAATCTGTATTTGGGTCAATGACGTGACATTATCCGAGAGCACCACTTTGTTTCAAATAATTTTAAATGATTCATAATAAGCATCATTTTATTGTATAAAACCTGCTTAATTTGAACACATTTTCAGTTTATCATAAAAATGATATACATTTTATGTTTTCCCCATCTCAAACCCTCAAAATGTCAGGTGGCGCAACCGTCCGAGCAACTTAACACTATGTGAAATGTATTAAATACAGTGCCGTGAGAAAGTATTTGCACCCTTCCTGATTTCTTTTTTTTTTTCTTTGCATATTTGTCACACTTAAATGTTTCAGATCAGCACACAAATTTTAATACTAGACAAAGACAACCCGAGTAACTAGAGCACTCTGCAACCGAGCACATGTATCCCCCGAAGGCCCCCCAGTTGGGCCCAGATGGTCCCAGAGTACCCAAAAACAATAGGTGTCGTGAACTTACCATAATACATGTCCCTGCAAAATTTGAAAAGAATCGGTGCACTTATGTGGGCTGTAGAGCGTTTACAAGAAAATCTCTGCGGACACGTGACGAGGCCAAATCCATAGTATCCTCGAACTTCGTTCGGGGGATGAAAAAATACAAAATGCAGCTTTTAAATGATGATTTAATTTATTAAGGGGAAAAAACTATCCAAACATACCTGGCCTGGTGGGAAAAAGTAATTGCCCCCTAAACCTAATAACTGGTTGTGCCACCCTCTGCGACAACAACTGCAATCAAGTTTTTGCGATAACTGGCAATGAGTCTTTCACATCACTGTGGAGGAATTGTGGCCCACTCTTCTTTGCAGAATGCTTTAATTCAGCCACATTGGAGGGTTTCTGAGCATGAACGGCCAGTTTAAGGTCATGCCACAACATCACAATCGGATTTAAATCTGGACTTTGCTTAGGCCACTCCAAAACCTTCAGTTTTTTTTTTTTTGCCATTTAGAGGTGGACTTGCTGGTGTGTTTTGGATCATTGTCCTGCTGCATAATCCAGGTGTGCTTGAGGTCACCAACTTATGGTTGGATATTCTCCTTCAGGATTTTCCAGTAGAGAGCAGAATTCATAGTTCCATCAATTACGACAAGGCCTCAAGGTCCTGAAGCAGCCCCAAACCATCACACTATCACAACCATGTTTGACTTTTGATATGATTTTCTTCTTATGAAATATGTTAGTTTTATGCCTGATGCAACAAGATGCAAACCTTCCAAAAAGTGCAACTTTTGTCTCGTCAGTCCGCAGAATAATTTTCCCAAAAGTCTTGAGAATCATCAAGATGTATTTTGGCAAATGTGAGATGAGCCATTGGGTTCTTTTTGGTTAGCAGTAGTTTTCGCCTTGGAACCCTCCCATGGATGCCATTTTTGTCCAGCCTCTTTCTTATTGTTGAATCATGAATACTCACTTTAAATGAGGCAAGTGAGGCCTGCAGGTCTTTAGATGTTGTTCTGGGTTCTTTTGTGACCTCCAGGATGAGTCGTTGATGCGCTTTTGGAGTAATTCTGGTAGGCCAGCCACTCCTGGGAAGGTTCACCACTGTTCCAAGTTTTCTCCATTTGTGGATAATGGCCTTCACTGTGATTTGCTGGAGTCCCAAATGGCTTTGCCACCCTTTCCAGACTGATAATGTCAATTTCTTTGTTTCTCATCTGTTCTTGAATTTCTTTAGTTCGCAGCATGACATGTTGCTTTTTGAGATCCATTAGCCTACTTCACTTTGTCAAACAGGTTCTATTCAAGTGATTTCTTGATTCAACAGTTCTGGCAGTAATCAGGCCTGGGTGTGGCTAGTGAAACTGGATTAAAAAAAATGTGGTTAATCACAGTTAAATCATAATTTAACGAGGGGGGCAATTACTTTTTGACATAGGACTAGGTAGGTTTGGATAGGTTTTTCCACTTAATAAATAAAATCATCATTTAAAAACCTGAGTAAATACAAAACGCAGTTCTTTGTCTTTCATTAAAATTTATTTGATAATCTGAAACATTTAAGTGTGAAAAATATGCAAAAAAGCAAGAAATCAGGAAAGGGGCAAATACTTTTTCACGGCACTGTATGTAATTATGCAATTTAAAATATGAATTAAAATAATATTAATATGGGGGCATAATTTTATATTGAAAACCTTTCAAATAAACAAAGTTTAATAGTTTAATTGTTCTTAAATTGTTTGGAAAACCAAAATACCCGCCCCTCACAATAAAGAATGATAAGAATCTATAAGTTGATTTTAATACCCAACTCAGTTACAAAATAGAAATGTTTTAGGCAGAGTAGGTATACTTACTAAAAAAAAAATCACTTAGCAAAATTAAAAAAGGGAAGCGTGTTTTTTTTTTTTCCAAGAAACTATTGGCTGCGCCACCTGACAGTTTTTGGCTGGTGAAATTGCAACTACAGTCTAAAACTGTACTAAAACCATGTAAATGTTGTGCAACCATTAAGACTTGTTTAAACACACTCTTCCAATTTCAAATAAATGTATTCTGTTCATTTTTAAAGATTTATTTAAAAAAAAAACCTTTTTAAAAGGCTTATTTGTCATTGACCCATTTACTTGTTGAAAATCTGTATTTTTAGAAAAACGTGATTTTAGTTAACCAGTAATGTGATCAAAGTTTGACAGTAATATTCTCAGGAGGAATACATTAAGTATTTTGTTTTTGCTGGTTTTTAGCATATTTTTACCTCCTTAAAAGGTGCCAGCCTCATAAGTAACTCCCTCTTCTTCAATCTGTTTCTTCCCTAGTTTTACATGCTTGTCGAGCGTCTATTCGTTTCTACCCCCCCAAATTCTACTGCAGTTCTTCACTCTGTTTCACACATTTTCTGTCCATTTTGTGATAGCCTTTCATTGAGTGCGCTCCTGCCATTATGCCAAATTTCATAAAAATGGAGGCAATTCCTCGTTAGCCATCAGTGAAAGTCACCACACTCATAGCTGTTCCATCCTTGAAGACAGTTCTCGTGACAAATGTTTCCTTTGGAATACGACTCCATATTACGGACTATTTGAAGGAGCACTTCATGTTCTTACCTCAAAACTGAAATTTTGAACCAAAATTGGTATTTTGCGTAGCTATAGGTCCCCTTAAAACACTATCATAGCAACAATGGCACTTTAAGGAGCTGTGTCACAATCACTGCACACGTGATGCTCAGTATTTGCATCCTGAGATAGGAAATCTGCTTGACTCCAGCTCATAATCTGATTCGATCATTGCCAATCTGTCATCATTTTTCATTGTATATACATTTTAGTTACTCCATCATTGTGCTTTTTATATTTAGGAGCTTTCCATGGAAATTTAAAAATTCAAATAGCCATTTAGCTTTAGCCATGGGATGGGAAGAATATAAGCTGCTGGTTGCCATTAATCGTAGATGAAGAAAACACCTTCTAAATTCTGACTTGCTGTTGAGCGGATGTACTTCCTTCAAAGTTGTGAGCTTGAGCAGTAAACATGACACAGCTCCTTTAAGATGGCCCACTGTCTGTCTTCAAAAATTTGTAAAATCTAAAGGAAACATATTCTACTAGCCTTCAGTTATTCAAAATGAAGTGAATGGATGCCAGAGAAGTCAGCCGATACAGGACAAGAAATATTTTCACAATGGCTGAGGCTATTCGCACAGCGGCTGTGCAAATAAGCACCATGGCCATGCTTATTCGCAAATCAGCCCGTTTTGACTAAACCAGAAGTGGGCAACGAGGGCCGTATCTGTCCCTGGTTTTCTCACAAACTTCTGGCTTTTAATTAGTTGATAATCTAAATGAGCCAAACTATTTTTGAAATCTGACATTTCAGGCACTTTTCTTTAAATTAGCATGAATGGGTAAAAAAGACTGTTCTCATCTCTCCACATAAAAATGTTTTCTTTGATCCAATCTTTGCAAAAATCTATATTTGTGTATGCAATCAATTAACTCAATTAGTCAGGGTAATTGATAGGGATAAAAACCAGCATACACACCGGCCCTCCAGGACTGGAATTGCCCACCCCTGAACTAAACAGTCGTATTCTACCAAGATCCGTCCCTCCTCTGACTCGGATTGGCCTTGACTCCCAACTCGAACCCTAATCTAAACTCTCTCACTCCTCATTGGTCCTTATTTATCGCGCATATAGAGAAACTTTGAAGACTTACTCGCACAGCTGTTTTTGGAGCCGCCTGTCCCTTTAAAAATTGCCCAGATGTTACTCTTAGGAACAAAAAGTCCGTATCACACTGTTTTGATAGCTCCCCAAGTGAGTTTAATATTCAGATGTTACTCTTCGCATGAACGGTGACTCCCAAACACACATAAGGCAAATTATACCAATGAAAGCAAATTCCATGAATATAAAAGCTGATTCCGTACTTTTTGCTCATACATTTTTTTAAAATAACCAAGTGAAATCCCCCCCGCCCCCAAAAAAAACAAAGAACTGCAAAGGGAATGAAACGGATACACGACGATCATCCCAGTGAGCCGGAGTAAACTAACCAGCAATAACATAATTATGAATGTAAACCGGAGCGCGATACGCATTCGCTGGTCATCCGTGTTGTAGACAGCAAGCGCGTGCTTCATTACAAACTGTCACGCGCCGTGCGAGTTGCACAAGCAACGTTTTCCGATGATCTGATAAGAGCAGAACGCGACCTACTGACCAACATTAACCAGCCAACTAGACAGCTACAATCAGCCTGCAAGGAGAGAGCCAGCAGCAGGGAAACAAACACAAGTGAAGCATACGGCGAGTTCGAATGACATTATGTATCCAACCTCAACCACATTTAACAATAGACTTAAATGTCCCAGACTGTGGATGAGCCAACCCCCTGTGTTGTGACAGCACGTCAACATGCATGGCCAAGATAGTCAGCCTATCAACAAGAACATGAGCGAAGTTAGCTACCCTACTTAGTGCGAATTCGCCCAATTATTCAAATAGCGTACCTACATGGCTAACGTAAGGATAGCAAGTCCTCATTCATAAGCTTGCCGACTTTAGTTCGGAACCAGCCAGCTCACATATATGGGTCACGCAACTGACGTTGCCGTTAGCTGATCCGGCCAATAGCCCAGGCGAGCAAGTGACGTTACTGATTCTCACAGCTTAACTGACAGTGAGAGCTAATCTTTACAATAATGACTCCAGCCAGAATGTGGATGACTGTCATACTCAGGATTTCTATCTAACATTACTCATCTTAATTTATGTGTCACTGAACTACCCAATTCCTGAATTATTTAGAGACAGATCACCAGGGTAACATTTCGCGGCTGATGTCGGCACACATGTACACACTAGGCAAACGTTAGTTAACGTATACAACACATACATTCAGACCTCAAGGAATACTGCTGTTCTTGGACTTGTTAGCTAGCTAGCTACCTTTTTATCTTGGACGGCCAGCTAATTAACCAATAATATCCGAATGAGGATCGTGTTTGTAAACGTTAGGTTATCTATCATTAGCTGGATATTTAGAGTCGCTAACATTGCAATTTTTGCCAAAAGGATAAAACTTTAAATATGATGAAACATGCAAATCATGCTAGCTAAGTTACCTTGAGCCCACCCGCGCCAACGAAAGGAGTCTGAAGTGTCGGTGGGACCGGTAGAGACGTAGCTAGCTAACTTAATCTACGTCAACTCAGCTAACGTTTTATCGTTCAACCAGTGGCGTCCGTTTGGCCAATGAGATTCTTACTTCCGGCAGAGTTTCTCTACAGAGTTTCAAAATAAAAGAAGTTGTGGCAGCAATGGCTTTTATTGCGTTAGGCTTCTAGACTGCGAGTTAAAAACGGGAACCATTCACATTAGGGGATTTTTGGGCTCTTTGCAGAACGAGCAATGTCCTCTGAAGCTCAACAGTTATTGCCAGGCCAAGGGCTTTAAAAAAAACTACTGAAAACAGCGTCTCTCAATCCAATCACGAGCTAGGGTCTGTATTTACTGGGATCGAGAGGGGATTGGATGAATTCAGTCCAGTCCAACTGCGATTTTCTAAGCTGCACTTGCGTCACTTCGCATGACTGAAATCAAGGTAAAGTTAAAGTATCTCGTAATCTCACTTTGTCTTACTTCACTGCGGCCTCATTGCTAGCTGACACTCTTTCGCCGAGCAAAATTGAAGTGCCTTATTACACTGCCCGTCAGCACTGTGCAGCTGGTGCCTACCATGCATTGGAAAACTTTGAAAAACTTTTGCAAGCCCTTAAAAAACTTGCATGTAACACCCTCGCCCATGTAAAGACAACTTGTCATAACTTCATGGACTTTTTATTCACAAACCATACGATTTTGCAAAGATTGGGGATCTTGCAGATCGCTGTTAGCTACGTTGACACTTCATGCCATTGAACTTTACTGTTCGTACGAGACCGTACTGAATATTATTTTCTCCGAACGTTTAGACGGAACAATGACTGAGTCGAATGACCACCTCACACTGAACAAAACAGAGTACGTGGATGGGCCCAAACTGGAGCAAAACTGTAGTGATTTTACACCGATTTCGAACGGTAATCTTCCTCTAACATTACTGTCTGTTAAATTTGCGCATAGGTTCTCCAATTCATGCGTTCGCTAGGAAACTCTTCCTGACATGAGGAAAAGCCACGCACTAGTTCCGCTGTTTTGCACTCGGAGCACTGGCTGACTGTGAGGTTGAGACGTGTGCTAATTCGTCCCGCAAAACTGCATTCATTCGGGTGAAATAAGTCTGATGGATCGACTGTATATATAGACTGTATTCATATACAGTTAATGAATGGTCCCATGCAACAGAGTGGATAGTGCTGACGTGGGTGCAGAGGAGGAGCTTCTTGTCAAGCCGGCGAAGAAATTTTGTAAACAAAACACGGGCAACAGCAGAATGTTGCCAGTAAACTATGGTAGGAGATCCACAAATGCTGTCCCACACATTGCAAGCGGTAATTCTGCAGAAAACAATGCTCGTAATATTGCTTTGTAGCTTTAATCCACGGTAAACTTGTGTGTGCATCAGGGTCAATGTAAACAAATATAGTGGCCTCTAGTGGCAGGTCGGAGACATCAAGGACAGCAACCTGGTTTTGAATTAAACCGCAAGTGAGCGTAAAACCACATATTTTCAGAGAATGGTTGAAGTTACGTCGCGACTGGTTTGGACTTAGCCAGGTTTAAACTCGTTTTAAGATATAAACTGCAGCTAAGCTGCGAACACAGCAATTGCACCAGGATGTTAAAAAGTTAAACAATTTAGCATGGTATTCGTGGTCTGATTATTATTATTTTTATTATTATTATTTTTTAAATCAGCTGAAAAGAATGCAACGAGTAGCCGTCTATAGTGTAAACAGAATATTAAGGAGAATGATTGGTTTCTCATATAATTTGTGGCTGGCATTCATAGAAGTTTAAACCCACAGAGTAATAGAAGACATTATCTTACCATCTTGCTCCTTGAAGTGTGGCATAAGGTAGCCACGTCCGATAGGCTGGAATACAGTAGTAGCTGGTGTCTTAGCTACAGGCTATTCACATAACTCACATTTCCCTCTTCAATATTGAGACAACATTTAACTGCAATCAATCCTCGTCTGCTTTCAGCTCTCGCATGCCTGTCAAGTCTCACGCATCTCGTGTGAGAATCAAGCTTTGGCAAGAATAATCACACTCACATGCACCGTGATTAAATTTTGCGCCTAAATAAATAAATTTGCTGAGATTTTCTTTTTGTGTTTTTCCCATTTGTTTTAGGTACAGCCCACTCACATTGGCCCTGGGGTAAAGAGCACCATGTTTTGTTGAAAGCTTCCTGGTCTTTCTATCCAAGGTATCAAGTTTGTTTTTAGTCCATTTTATCACATCTCCACTGTATTTCAGAATTGATATAGCCCAGTTGTTGATTGCTTTGATCGTATTATCACCACCCAGTTTCAAAGTGAGTACTTACGTTTCTCTTCTGATGTACTCATTCTTCAACATAGTCTTCATTGCATGGTGCATGATATTGTCAGCTTCTGAAACGCCTAGATATTTATGCCATTCATCATCTTCGGCAACACTTTGGATCTTTGCTCTGCTTGGGAGTTTTATCCCTTCAGACTTATCCCACATTAACATGACCGCACACTTTTCAATTCAAAATTCCATTCTAATGTCACCAGTAAACACACCTACTGACTGAACAAGGGAATTGATCTCCTCATCTTTTCCATATAATCTAAGATTTCCTTAAACATCAGGTGGTTGATCTTATGCTCCTCCTTACTAATTTGATAGTCAGCAACAAACTTTCTCGACATTGGCGTACACAGACTCTAGGTGCCCTTTTGGAAGTTTTTTTTTTTTTTTGTTCAGTGTGTAAATGCGATCATCGATAAATTTTTGACGATAAAAAGCGTAAAATAAGAAGCAGCAAGTGCCCCCCGCACAGCAAAATAAGAATCATCAACCTCCCCCTCTCAACAACATAAAAAAAATTTACTACCCCCCGCCCTGGTCTGCCACCACACATTGCTTTATTGTCCGTGGGAAACACTGAAGTGCCTTTTTAATCTTCACAGAGTACCTGCCCCACAGTGGATACCACTGTTTCTCAATATACTAATATGCCGTATTATAGAAGTCAAAAATAATGAAGGTTATAAGGAATCCCATTGAAATATTTCTCCTTTTATGAGTACTTCTCACAGATCATTGTCACTTGCTGTTAGTTCAGTTTTCCATATATTCATGCTTGCGTTCATCAGGCGTCACATGCAAAATTTTGCCCCATTTCACCTCTAGATGATGTTATAAAAAGCAAAAATGTGAAAATGCCTTTATCTTTACAACCACTGTATGTGAATGGTTCTAATTTTGTATAATGTATCTCTGTGTAAGCTTCGAATAGTCCTTCCAACGAACGAGAGCTACCTTAAAAAACATAGCCACTATTAGTCAATCAAGATGTAGATGCTATTTCACGTGCATAGCAATGACCAATCAACATGGAAGTTAATGGCTATATTTATACCAGCAGACCATTTACCAACCTGAACACCTCGTCCACCACCTATAAACAGCCTAGCAACCACCGTGTAGTACCTATCAACCACCTAGAAATACCGTGTCAACAAATCTCTACAGCCCAACAACCACCTAGAAAATCATGCTTCTAACCACCCTGTGGACCCAAGAAACCATGGAGAAACTCCCTAGCAACCACTTTGTGTGCCCTATTAACCACTCTTTGCAGCCTAACAACTTAGAAATAACTGAACAACCATCCTGTACAATCTGTCAACCACTTAGAAACGGCCTACCAGACACCCTGTTCTGCCTGGCAACCACTTAGGAATACCGCAACATCCATCCTCTATACCCAGCAACCACTAAACATAGTGTAGCAACCATCCTGTACACCCTAACAACCACCTACAAATACTCTAGCAAACACTGTGTATACCCCAGAAACCACCAAGGAGCAGCATAGCGACTACCCTGTACACCCTTGCAACCACCTAAAACCCCCATAGGAAGCACTCTGTACATTTTAGCAACCACTTTTTGCACCAAACAGCCAAATCGATCAATAACTTTATTCTTCCCTCCGAGGGGTAATTAGTTTTGGCAGCAGTGAGATGAATGCATTTGATATATGTAAAACACAGGGCACATGCAGTGAGTACAAGAGCAGGACCGTAAAAAACAAATCAAATACATTAAATCGAACAATACGTACATGCAAACAAAATAATACTCGGCCAATTAAAAGAATACAAACCTTGAAAAAAAAACTACAACCCCAATTCCGAAATAGTTGGGACGAAGTGTAAACTGTGAATAAAATCAAATTGCAATGACTTTCAGATCACGAGCCAATATGTTCTTTACAATAGAAATTAGATCATATTTCAAATGTTGAAACTGAGACATTTATATTTTTATCCACAAAATGAGCTTATTTCAAATTTTCTGGCAGCAACAGGTCTAAAAAAAAGTTGGGACACAGGCAAAAAAAAGGGGCTGAAAAAGCTAGTAATATATAAGATAAACAGCTGTAATAACATTTAGCAAGTAATTTAGTTAACTGGCATCAGGTGGGTAACATGATTGAATATAAAAGGGATTTCTCAGAGAGGCTGAGTCTCTCAGAAGTAAAGATGGCCAGAGGCTCTCCAACCTGTGAAGGTTTCTGTAAAAAAAATTGTGGAATACTCTAAAAACAATGTTCCTCGACGTCTAAGTGCAAAGGCTCTGATGGTCTCATCATCGACAGTGCACAATATCCTCAAAAGATTCAGAGAAACTGGAAAAATCTCTGCGCGTAAGGGACAAGGCTGAAGACCTTTACTGGATGGCCATGATCTTTGGGCCCTCAGACGCCACTGCATCACTCACCAGCATTATTCTGTCATTGACATTACTAAATGGGCCCAGGAATACTTCAAGAGACCACTGTCTTTAGAGACGGTCCACCGTGCCATACACAGATGCCACCTAAAACTCTATCATGCAAAAAGGAAGCCGTTGTTGAGCATGACCCAGAAGTAATGCCGTGTTCTGTGGGCCAAGGCTCATTTACAATGGACTGTAGCAAAGTGTCCTGTGGTCAGACGAGTTCAAATTTGACATTCTTGTTGGAAAACGGACAGAAAAAGAAGCTGCTGGCTTTTCATTTATACAATGTTAGCACTACTGTCAAATGTCAGTTTGTCTAGTTCCCAAATATTTGCATACATGTCAACTTGTACGAAGTGCCCGAAAGATATACAGATTTTCCTCCATTTATGCTGCTTATGGTACAAATAACAAATTTTTATTGGGGAAATCTTTGTTCAAATGATTTATCAAAAGCTACTCATTTTGACTATGATGAGAGATCACATGAATGCTCACAACAGTAAAGTAACAACTACTGGATGCTTGTTTTTGTTGCGGAACTGAATTTTGCATTTGTCATGGTGGACCATTTTTCTGAGATTCTGCTAAACATATGAACAGACAGTAGAGTGTATAAAACAAGGTACAGTCTGTACAGTCACTAAAAGTATCACTTGCATATGTACAAAACCCAAAACCAGTGAAGTTGGCTCGTTACGTAAATCGTAGATAAAAACAGAATACAATGATTTGCAAATCCTTTTCAACTTGTATTCAATTGAATACACTGCAAAGACAAGATATTTAATGTTCAAACTGAGAAACATTTTTTTTTTTTGCAAATAATCATTAACTTAGAATTTAAAGGCAGCAACACATCGCAAAAAAGTTGGCACACGGGCCTTTTTAACACCGTGTTACATCGCCTTTCCTTTTAATGACGCTCAGTAAACCTTTGGGAACTGAGGAGACCAATTTTTGAAGCTTTTCAGGTAGAACTCTTTCCCATTCTTGCTTGATGTACAGCTTAAGTTGTTCAACAGTCCAGGGTTTCCGTTGTCGTATTTTACGCTTCATAATGCGCCACACATTTTCAATGGAAGACAGGTCTGGACTGCAGGCAGGCCAGTCTAGTACCCGCACTCTTTTACTACGGAGCCATGCTGTTGTAACACGTGCAGAATGTGGCTTGGCATTGTCTTGCTGAAATAAGCAGGGGCGTCCATGAAAAAGACCTTGCTTGGATGGCAACATATGTTGCTCCAAAACCTGTATGTACCTTTCAACATTAATGGTGCCTTCACATATGTGTAAGTTGCCCATGCCTTGGGCACTAATACACCTCCATACCATCACAGATGCTGGCTTTTGAACTTTGCGCCTATAACAGTCCGGATGGTTCTTTTCCTCTTTGGTCCGCAGGATACGACGTCCCCAGTTTCCAAAAACAATTTGAAATGTGGACTCGTCAGACCACAGAACACTTATCCACTTTGCATCAGTCCATCTTAGATGAGCTTGGGCCCAGCGAAGCAAATGGCAAATGGCTTTCGCTTTGCATTGTAGATTTTTAACTTGCACTTGCAGATGTAGCGACGAATTGTAGTTACTGACAGTGGTTTTCTGAAGTGTTCCTGAGCCCATGTGGTGATGTCCTTTACACACTGATGTCGGTTTTTGATGCAGTACCGCCTGAGGGATCGAAGGTCACAGGAATTCAATGTTGGTTTTCAGCCTTGTCGCTTACGTGCAGTGATTTCTCCAGATTCTCTGAACCTTTTGACGATATTACGGACCGTAGATGATGAAATCCCTAAATTTCTTGCAATAGCTCGTTGAGGAATGTTGTTTTTAAACTGTTCGACAATCAGCTCATGCATTTGTTCACTAAATGGTGACCCTCGCCCCATCCTTGTTTGTGAATGACTGAGCATTTCAGGGAAGCTGCTTTTATACCCAATCATGGGACCCACCTGTTCCCAATTAGCCCGTTCACCTGTGGGATGTTCCAAATAAGTGTTTGATGAGCATTCCTCAACTCTCTCGGTCTTTTTTGCCACTTGTGCCAGCTTTTTTGAAACATGTTGCAGGTATCAAATTCCAAATGAGCTAATATTTGCAAAAAATTACGAAGTTTACCTGTTTGAACATTAAGTAACTTGTCTTTGCAGTGTATTCAATTGAATATAGGTGGAAAAGGATTTGCAAATTATTGTATTCTGTTTTTATTTACGATTTACACAACGTGCCGACTTCACTGGTTTTGGGTTTTGTCAAACACAACACAAATTATCAAGAAGAACTTTGTTCCTGAGGCTGAACAGAAGCTGCTATTACTAGAGGTTGCCCTTCTCCCTCGTAATTTAGGAGTGGAATGAAAAGAATTGGATGAGAGATTGTTGATTTTGGTCGAGATTTTGACGGAGTGGAGTGAAATGTAGGATCCTTAACATGCTCGTGTGGAACAGCGGCATAAGCATGGCAATGGATGAGGCTTTGAGGTTTTTTCTTTACTTTCTTGAATAGAAAGCTTTTTCAAGCTTTTGAAAATATCTTCATGAGATGTTCACACTCCATTTATAATTTTTCAAATAAAAAGTTGTTGTATTGAGAAAAAAAACCCTTGGAAAAAGATCTTATGGTTTTTTTAAAAGGACTTTATGGATATTTACTGAAGGTAATACTGGTTGGAATCTAAAGGGGCTGACGTGTGCATTTGTGAGGTTCCACCATTTCTATAGTTTGACCATCAATCACTAACCAGTCTGTTCAAAGGTGCAATTTTAAAAAAATCAATACTAATGTTTATTTTTTCTACATTTAGTACAAAAAAATGCCACCTCATTGTGAAATGGTCAAAAACTAGACCATGGGAAAACAATAAATGTCATAGAAACACCCTAGCAACCACCTAGAAACACCTTAGCAACCACCCCGAAACAACCTAGCAACTGCCCTGTACACCCTATCAACCACCTAGAAACCTGGTGAACTAAAAATTGGTGAAGCATACACCATCCCTTGTAAATAATTATTGGTCTTGACCTGTTTTCAGTCAGTTGATTAAATTGACTTTATGTGAACTTTGAAAACACTCAGGACTATCAGGCATAGCCAGTTCTCTTTTTTTAACATGTAGGTGAGTATCGATTAATCTAGTTTTCTTAGATTAACAAGTTTTTCAGTGATAAAAATAGGCCATTAGCTGTTAAACACTCAGCTTTCTTCTTAATGCAATGTTGCAATAATGAACTTGAAAAATGTTTTATTCACCTTCGCCAAGGAGGTGTATGTTTTTACCGGAGTTTATCTGTTTGTCTGCCTGTTAGCAGGATATCTCAAAAACGGCCTCCTAGATTTTAACCAAACTTTGCAGGATCTTGGAGTAGCACAAGTGGAACAAGTGGTGAAATTTTGCCCTATTTAGGCCAAAGTTCAAATCCAGCTATGCTGGCAGAGATTTGAAGTCTTTCCAATGGGCTGGATTTCCAATCGGTATGCTTTTGGGTTTTGCTGCCACCTGGTGGTGAAATGCAACAACAACCTATATCAGCCAATAAAAATAACTAATGCACAGAGTTGCCTTGGCATGGCGGAGGCGCTGCATTCTCTGAGTGCGCTTGTTCACTTAACAAAAAAGCTAGACGATGGTGTTGACTTTCCTATTTGCTTTAGGTACATCCTTCATTATGCAACTTTAGCTTCCTGGTTGTTTAGCAAAGAAAATTTGCAACAAATATCTGCAAATGAATAACATTTATTATTGAATAACGAAGATGCATGTTTTCACTGCGGGTAAAATCATGAAGTGGGGGCAGTTTACCGTGATGGAAGAAAGCAGAGTGGGGATGATGAACACATTCACCTAGTACAATGTAATATGTAGAGGCAAACAGCAAGGTATGTGTAGATATACGAATGATAAATGTTGGTGAGATGGTTTGAAAGCTGTCAGACGCCAGGGAAGTCGCAACAGTTTATTTTTTACATTATGACAAAGGCTGTGGGTTACGTTTTTGGGCTTATTTATTTATAGAAGCACATCGTTGGCCTGCTGATAAAACCTTGTATCATCAAAATGATAAACTTTACAGGAGAGCATAAAAAAGTTTAATTTTGCATGTAAGAATGCCGTTGAGCTGTGTTCGGGCAGGATGACTATTTTTCTTCCAAGAATATGTTTTGTATTTTGCAGTATTTATGTTATTATCGTGGACAAACCAGTTTTTGCTTCTCATCAAATTTGGAGATACGAGGTTTTATCATCAGGCCGACGACATAATCATTTGATACACTCAATAGGTGGCGGTAAAACAGAAAAAGGGTTTATGAAACTCGACCGAAAAGAAGAAGAAAGCCTGTTGCTAAGTTACAGTCTGTGGGAGGCAGGATGATGGAGGATCCTTATGATGTTCTGGAAATCAACGAAATGAGCATTTAAGATATCTTGTAAATTAAGTAGTATTTGGACTTTATAATAATCAAATCCAAAAGGTAGATATCAGTGGTCGATTTTGCCCTTGCGGTTAAATAATGTAATGTATGGTTAACGTTAAGCTATAAATGGCATTGAAGATGGTCGCGCTGGTGGATGCAGGCCCACATTACTGCAGTACATCATCCCGTGCAGTGAACGTGTTTTCCGGGTGAGGGTCAGCCAGCCTTCCGCTGAGTCAAACTGCGCCAGTCTCGCCATCAGAGCGAGTATCGAAGAGAGCGAGTGCCGCGATTGCTCAAATGCAAAAAGTAAGATGTTTTCGCTTGCTCTTGGTTGGATTTCTTGGGAATCGCATGCGTCGTGATGAATCCTCAGCATTAGCTGATAACGTTACTACGGCATGAAGCCGCTTTCACACCCGACTCGAAACGAATTTTCCGCGCGACAGATTACATTCAAAGTCAACGCAAAGACGCGAATACACGCGAAACGCGTGCATTCGCGTCTTTGAGTTGACTTTGAATGTAATATGTCGCGCGGAAAATTCGTTTCGCGTCCGGTGTGAAAGCATCATTAAGTCGGCCAATGTACCGTTTAGTCAGTTAGCTGATTGCGTTCCAGCGAGCTAAGATGCCTACAAGTACGAAGCTTTTGAGTAATCTGGCGTACTTTGCTAACTAAGCAAGCAGTCGCAGTCTCTGAGCACTCACTAATATCAGAGCGCTCGATAACATTTGTTGTCAGTTCATTCGTGGTGTTTATATTGTACTTATGTTACAGTGTTAACAACCTGGCGGTATGAGTTGTCATTAAGCGGCTGCCATTGTTACGACGCTGTGTAACGTTTCATCTACCAGCATTTCGGTGTGTGTGTCTATAATGGTATCATACCTTGCTAATCAGTATTGGTAGCATATGCTTGCTAGCTAGTTTCAGTGAGTTTCCTACTTGCTTCAGGTCAAAGCGATTTGACAGTAAGTATTTGATGAGGAGAAACGAGCATAGCTTCCATCCGAAGCGGCATCAAACTTTTTCTAATCGTATGTGAGCCAGCTGGTTTTTGGATTGGTGCCCTTTTGAAGCCAGGTTCTAATGTGAAATTGAGTGGCAAAAATCTGAAACGATTTTTACTTATGTCTGAATAGCGAGCGCCAACTTTGGGAACACAGGTATGTGATGAAAGTAGAGGCCAGGCGCGGCCAACTTCTTGTCATTTTTTTCACGCAGATTTTGATGGGCTATACCTCAATAGCGCCATCACATACAAACAGCTCTCTTGCGATTGAACTGCACAGAATTATGACCTGAAATGTTTATGATTTGCATCGGAGTGGGTAGTGGTAAGGTAACAACGCCTAGTAATTTTCTTTGATATTGGATAATACTTAATGAAATAATTACTCAGTTGTAGATCTCCGTGACTTCAGCCAGTACAAAATGCCTCGTATCTCATTTACCATTGCATTTAGGGTCTAGGTTTTGTATTGAGGACTAATTGGAACTCTATTTGGCACATCAGTTTGTGACCTTGGGCTTCAGCTTTGACCTTATGATCAAGGCCAAATACTGATCTTTCAGTATTGTTTAGGTGTCATTGGTTGTGGCCTGTGGGTGATCAAACTATCTTGTCGGTCATTCCATGTCAATTCACACTCCCTCCCCAGTGATTCAGATTTGCCTGAAAAAAATTCTCAAATTATTTTTTGACCACAAATTAAGGAATCCCAAATATCAGCTTCTTATCTTAAGTCATTTTGGCATTATGGCCCTGGGAAACTTGGATGCCACACCCACTTTTTTCCTGCACTTGTAACCATATATCTAGCGACCCAAAGCTTTTCTCTCAAATGAGCTACTAGGCTAAACGTTGATAAAGTGGTCATTGATTGCCTCCTCTCTTGGAACCAATGCTTACAAATGGGATATTAGTTCCATTGTATACAATATTAACCCTTTAAAACTGAAATGAAGGAACCCCTTGCGCTTCAGCCCCTCTGTTAGTGGAGGTCGGTGCTCGCAGAAAGGTCAATAAATCCGAATATAAAGAAGAAACTGGAGCACTCAAATCACCAGTATAATTTATTAAGGTGCCAGTTGGCACCTTAATAAATTATACTGGTGATTTGAGTGCTCCAGTTCCTTTAAAACTGAACTTTGTTTCATGTGGAAATGATTTTTGGGATATTGGAGTGTCTAGATAATTGAGATTTGTGTGTTTGAAGGCTTTTTGATAACTTCTCCATGAAATATGCTGACATTTCTGTAACTCAGATGATTTTCAGTCACACCAGATCATTAATGGGGATATTGGGGGGGGAAATGGTCACAGGACAAACTGACCCATCAGAACCCTCATTTTAGGCAATGATTTCACCATGTCTCCACTTGAGATATTAAAAGCAAACAGTTTATGACCAACTTATACACCTTATCCTACTTCAGGGCTAATAAAAAGTTAGCTTTTTCAACTCCTCCTGTGTGAACAGATTTTTTTTGAAAAATGGACTCTTTAGTCCACATTTCTCAAAAAATGACTCGAGTCCAAAAAATTGGTCAACTCTGAAGAGCTCAGTCTTGATGTTTTGGTGGTTGAAATCACACTAATGACAAATAATGATACACAGAATCCCTTGTTCGTCATATCAGGGTGGAATTTCATCAATGATATATGCTCATGATATAGCTAGTTAACCTTTCAAGGCCATATTTATGTGAAGAGTTTTTACCTTCATGTGATGATTAAATAAGCTCTTCTGCACATCATTTTGGGGCTTTATACACACATTGTATCTAATTTAACTGCAACAATAGTTTAGCTTTTTTCTGAGATGCTTGAAGTAGCAAAAGGTAAAGACAGCCTTGAAAGGGTTAACAAGCCAAATTAATGACTTTGTAAAGGGCTTTCACCTTGATATAACAGTTATTCTGAGTATCATTTGAATCTAGTGGAGTGTAATAATTCCAACCACCAGACTAAACACAGAGCTAGTCAGAAGTTTACCTAGTTTCCGGACAGCAATATGGCCTTGAAAGGGCAAACAAGCTAAATCAAGTTCACTTTGATGAAACTGACTTAACTGTTTGTAACGGATAACTTGTGGTTTAATTCATTTGATAGAGTTTCGATTCAGCTGGCCAGTGCTGTCATTTCATGTTTACAGCTTTATTTGCAAAAAAGTTCAGTTGTTTGCTCCTGTATGTCCTGATGATTTTGATCATTGGATAAAGATAAAGTATACAGACTGGCCTATTTATGTTTTGCCTAAATGCCGAACTGCGGCAAACCACGAGAGAGTGCTTTAATCATTAGCACAGGGAGCTAAATAGAATGCTTGGGCTCATTTATCAAATTGAATCATGTTGAAAATGCATTTGCAAATATGTCCGTGCACAGTTGATCTAAAATAAGTTTCATATTAACTGCAGATTTATTTCCTAGTAGCCCTTGAAAGAAGATAAATGTCCTGTATTCTATGGCTTTCTTTTGGGAAACGTGCTGGCCAGTTGAGGGTTGTCACCTCATTGAAATTTTTTAGTGTAATCACCTGGTTTAGTTATTGGTTGGAATGAAGACATTTATTCTCTCAGCCCTATGTGGCACATGACTTGGCCCCATTGTAAATGGTTTTAACCCCCAAATACTTGAAATATTAAATACATGTTGGTCTTTCTTAGAAAGCCCCTATACTGAATATACTTGGAGGATTACTTGAATGCCGGGGTGGAAATGAATAGTCCTCCCTGGAACTTTATTCCAATTACCTGCATTTGCTTATTTCAGGACTGTCAGGACTAATCAATGTGGTCAGGGGCCTCATTTCTAAATGGTGCGTAGGCACAAAAAAAGATGCATACGTCACTTTCTTTGCAGATTTCTGATTTATGAAAACAAACTTGACTTAAAAAAAAAAAGTGGAGTTATTAAGATTATGCGCATGTCAATAAATTCCAAGCTCATCCTGATTAAATAGATAAAAATTGAATGCAGTTTGTCTCACCTAGGTTTAGAAATTTGGTTTTTTCTACTGTAAGCCATTTTTATTTTTTTGTGCATGTATTGGGTATGAAATTCACGCAAATTTTTATAAATAAGGCCCCAGCTTTTTTCGTGAGGGGGGGGCAGAAAAATGTGGTAGGATTTTTACTTTCTGAACATTAGATTTTCCACCTCTGCATAAATGACAGGTGATTCCTAACTTTAGAGTGGCAGTGTATCTCTCAGTGGTCTCAGTTGAAAGTTTGATTTTTGGGGTCAGCTATTCCTTTTGTTTCGCTATATGCCCATTTGTTTTACAACCCCAATTCTGAAATAGTTGGGACGAAGTTTAATTTTGAATAAAATCAAAATGCAATGACTTTCAGATCACATGAGCCCGTATGTTATATACAATAGAACATTGATAATATTCTAAATGTTGAAATTGACACATTTTACATTTTTATCCACAAAATGAGCTCATTTCAAATTTTCTGCCTGCAACAGGTCTAAAAAAAGTTGGGACTCAGGCAAAAAAGGGCTCAAAAAGTAATTAATGTGTAAGAGAATCAGCTGAAAGAATATTTAGCAAGTAATTACATTAACTGGCATCAGGTATGTAACATGATTGGCTATAAAAGGGATGTCTTAGAGAGTCTGAGTCTCTCAGAAGTGAAGATGGCCAGAGGCTCTCCAACCTGTGAAGGCTTGCATTAATAAAATTGTGGAATACTTTAAGAATACTTTAAAAACAATGTTACTTAACGTCAAATTGCAAAGGCTTTGAAGGTCTCATCAACAGTGCATAACATCATCAAAAGATTCAGAGAAACTGGAAAAATCTCTGTGCGTAAGGGACAAGGCTGAAGACCTTTACTGGATGCCCGTGATCTTCGGGCCCTCAGACGCCACTGCATCACTCACCGGCATGATTCTGTCATTGACATTACTAAATGGGCCCAGGAATACTTCAAGAAACCACTGTCTGTAAACACAGTCCGCCATGCCATCCACAGATGGCACCTAAAATTCTATCCTGCAAAAAGGAAAAAATAGTTGAGTATGATCCAGAAGCGCCGCCGTGTTCTGTGGGCCAAGGCTCATTTAAAACGGACTGTAGTATAGTGGCAAAGTGTCCTGTGGTCACACGAGTCCAAATTTGACATTCTTGTTGGAAATCATAGGCGTTGTGTCCTCTGGGCTAAAGAGGAGAAAGACCACCCCTCCTGTTATCAGAGTTCAGTTCAAACGCCAGCATCTCTGATGGTATGGGGATGCATTAGTGCATATGGTGTGGGACACTTGCATGTTTTTGAAGGACCATGAATGCTGAAAGGTATATAAAGGTGTTAGAGCAACATATGCTCCCCTCCAGATGACATTTATTCCAGGGAAGGCCTTGTGTATTTCAACAGGACAATGCAAAACCAAATACTGTAGCTATTATAACAGCATGGCTTCGAAGTATGGTCCGTGTGCTGACCTGGCCTGCCTGCAGTCCTGATCTTTCACCGACTGAGAACATTTGGCGCATAATTGAACTAAAAGTCCGTCAAAGGAGACCCAAAACTCTCCAGCACCTGGAAGCCTGTATTAAACAAAAATTCCAATATTTTGTGGATAAAATTGTAAAATTTCTCAGTTTCAACATTTGCCATGTTATTTCTGTTCTATTGTGAATAAAATACTGGCTGGTGTGATTTGAAAGTCATTGCGTTTTGATTTTATTCACAATTTGCACTTTGTCCCACCTATTTTGGAATTGAGATTGTATCTCTGGAATCCTATAAGACAAACTTTATTCCACTGCTGCTGTTTCTGCTGAAATCAAACTTTAGTTTTTGTTTCTGCGGAGGCGTAGTGCTGAACCTTTTCAATTTTGTGCTGTGCAAAACACTGCTCACGCCCACAGTTTGACATTTACTTGCTGCCCGTACGTTCGGTGAAACTAGTAGCGCATAACGGGCCTGCAATTTCCACATTTCTGTTGTCAGCGTTGTAATTGCCTTTAATGTTCACGTGCTGGTTGGCCTCATTCAGTATGCGAAACGTGCTGCACAAGATGTCGGCGGACTCAACCTTCCTTTCTCTCCCCTTTACTGACTGTTATTTCATAAAATACAAGTGTTCTATGAAACAAAAAAAACTCCGGTTATAAAATGCTCCCTCTGAAGTGGCTTGCTCTAGAATTATGAAGTGACTTATTTTGAACAATTATGTAAATGAAACATAACAAGAGAAACTGTAAAAAACTGAGCTTTTTTGTGGGGATTTTTAATCACTTGTTGTTATGTCAGTGGTTTTTATCTGCAAAACTGTTTCCCTGATGAAAGCTATATGCCAAATAATGAAAATCATTTGTGATTATTTTGTTATTTCCTAAACCTTTTTTCTATCACTTGAATGGCCTTCTGCATGGCTTCTGCTAGACCTTTAACTCCAAAGGTATTTTTCAGGGAAGAGTTTTTCTTGGGGTTGAAAACATTTAAAGCCCTATTTTATGCAGGGTGAACCATCAACATGGTGAGTGAAGGATCTGGACATATCCAAATTAGGAATCCCGCACCAGGTACCCCAGGAACTGTGATGGACTTGAAGTGTAACTTCGTTTCAACACTACAGTGTAATCCATTTTCAGATCAGCTGTCCCTACAAAACTGGCATCAGGCCAGGTTAGTGACGCCAATTGGGTTAAAAATATAAAACGCCTCTAATACCTCAAATTCTGATCGCCTAAGCCAGACCTTTGAACTAAAAACGAATTCCTTATTAATTGTTTTATCCATTTCATTATTTAGTAGTTTTGACAACAAAAAAAGGTCATGATTTTTTATTATATTCATTTATACAGCGGTGTAAAGCATTTCTGAATGTGAGGGCTTCAGATTCCGCACCCTACGTAAAGACAGGGATCTGCCACTTGTGAGCTAAAATGGATGATGAACCTCTTATAGGGCAGTAATTGTAAATGGAACATATGATCCAATAAGGCAATACCATTTTTTCATGCAAAAAATTTCACCAATTTTTAGAAACCCTTCACAAACAACACCTATCTCTTCATTTAGCTGTACCATCCAACTGTATAATGCATGAGTTTCATCCCCTAACCTTTGTTAGAGATGTTAGGTCCGTGTGAGTGGAACTGGGTAAGGGAACATGACTGCACTTTGAGAGCTCTTGAGAAGAAAGGAAGTTTGAGACGCTCGGGGCCACTGCTGATGTCATTATATCACACCCTGTGATGTAGCCTGATCTTCATTGATTGGCTGAGAGAAAATGGCATGGTTCTACTGCTTCATGGGGAGACGTGAGCGTGTCATTTTGGACGCCGACTTCTTAAGTAGCCAAGTATGGTTCCTTGCCTGATAAAGCGTTAACCCAGGTGATCGATTGAAGATTGGGTGACATATGGAATGTTTTACTCCCATCTAGTGTGTCTGAGGAGAATTGCAAATGAGAACTGCTTGAACCAACCACTCCTCCAGCAGGTTGGCATTACCAAGTAATATATTGCTTAATTAACAGTGCCTCTACTCGAACATAATAAGTATTCACAGGCGTTTGTTGGGTTGTTCGTTCTTCAGTTGGCGTAATTTGTCAAAACATGGAAGGATGTCAATGAAATTTTGGGTGTTGACTCTAGATACTATTTACAGTAGAAAGTGATTACATTTTGTAGAAAATTCAACTCACTGTTGATCCAGGATCTGAAAGAATTTCTTTGCACGTAAAGAAGTCAGTGTCACTCAAGTTCAACGATAGAACAACTGCTGAGGCAATGCACTCTCCAAGTGCCTTATGGTTATTTATGGGCTTCATTTGATGGACCTTTTAGGTTTTGCCATTGGAGCAATTAACAAAGCGTATCCTGTCAGGACATCTTCTGGTAAGTGTTAGCCTTACACATTATCTTACACTTATAACAGCCTCACAGTATCTTAGAAAGCTTTCTGCTGTGAGAACCATGAGGGAAATATTTTGGCGCCAGCTATAGTGGTGTACAGCAACAGGACTAAATGCAAACATTCATCTTTGATTTGAATTTTGAATGAAGGAGCGGAAAGTTTAGTCAGTCTTGGTGAACTGCATCCGGCGGTCACTTGCCAGGCATAATTGGAATAATTCTGTGCATACTGGTGTTTTTGTCCAAGAATTCACAAATGCTAATTAGCCATCAGTCTAACTTTTGAAGTGTATTTTATGCTAATTTCTCAATATTTACTCAATATTATGCATATTCCAATGGGCTATAGCATGCAAGTGATTGGAGATATTGATATAAAAACTATTGACAACTGATAGGAAGTTATATAAGGGCTTTCCAGTTACTCCGGTTTACCCCACCTGGAAAAACATGCATTATAGGAACATTCCAACCAGCGCACCTGACTAATAAACTGGCTTTAGAACCGGAGTTGGTCCCCGGGCGCCGCTCTGTGGCTGCCCACTGCTCCTAACTATAGGATGGGTGAAATGCCGAGGACAAATTGGCCCACAGAGTTCAAGAAAGTGTATCTTAAATCTTTCATATGGTATCATAACATTTTACATTCAGTGACCTTGAAGATGAAACTCAACGTCCCTTAGCGGAAATTTGCAAAAATCTTCTCCAAAATCATAGCCAGAATAACTTTATTGGGCTCTTGGACTGCAGGATCCTTGGTCCTATTGAAAATTTTTTTTTAAGTGATGAAAGAAGGTTTTGGGAAAACTTAATTCACTGCCACCCATTTTGTGGGAGCTCATTGTTTAAGAGGCTCCTACAAATGCAGACCTTCCAGACCATAAATTAAACCCCTTGTCTTCTCTTCCTTTCAGTCTCAGCCTGTAGGATGGGGCAGATTTAATGCTTTGTCATATGTGTACTATGTGTTGTACTGTACCTGTGTCTTATTTTGATTTCAAGTAATTTAGCATTCTATTAACTTATTTCCCATTCAACTGTTTTTTTGTTGTTGGTTTGTTTGTTTGTTTTTTTGACTGGGAATAATATGTGATTGTTGAGGTTCATTGATAGTGGATTTATAATGTCTGTATTTTAAATGCCCAGGTTCAAATGGTGCCCAAAATGGAACTTGGATTCTGTCACATTACTCTTTTCAGTTAAATGTTTGAATGACTCTGCTGACAGTGTGAAAGTTTCAGGAAATAAAAAGCAGCAGCAGTATTGCATCATGTTGTGGTTTATGTATTTATTCCAAGGGGGGGTACAATGTTTGCTTTGAAATTTGAGCATGACATTTTTCAGATGGCTATATTTGTCAAGGGAAATCCATGAAAATGGCTTATTAACAGTGTTATAGTTTTATGTGGGTGTGTTGTGGATATGGTATCGGATTGGTATTCATATCTGCAGATACGCAAGTTTCTGATATCAGAATCAGTATTGGCGATGTAAGAGTGATATTGTGCCATCCCTGATGGTAACTGTAACTAGCTGTCATATTTCTCGGGACCCGCGTGTCATCACTTACTATACCAGCAAGTAGTCTTGTGCTTAATTTCGGAGAAAAGAAAAATACGCTAAAATACAGTGCCGACGTTGGACATTTTAGTCTGCTCCAAATTCATCATTATGGATTTTATGTTGCCTTGACCATATGATGATACGAAATCTAATTTTTATAGTATTAACATTCTTGTTATGCTGTAACTTATCCTTACTTCCATTGTGTTTAGGTACCTGACAGTAAAGCCTTAAGAGTAGCATATATGCATACCTGAGACTGGGGGAAAGTTTAGTTGGCTAACCATTTAGCTAAGTTGCTACCTGCTGTACATAAGAAAATCATGTTGAGCACATAATAGAAGTACCAGATTGTCTCTGTTTGCTAAACTTAAATGTTAGCCAATAGCTAGGAAGCAGTTACTACTCATTCAGCAGAAATCTTAGCTTTGTTGACATACTTTTTTTGTAGACCAGCAAAAATGTAATTGCTAAAATTCACTGCGATGTAAGATGCCATCAGAAACTTGAATAGGGTGACTCTGAGGTGTTTTGCAAATTCTGGAATCCAGGGAGGATGCATTTTGAAATTGAGGATTGCATAGCAAGATAGCTAGCAAACTGTTGGCCGTGGTAATTATGTGTTATACCTCACAATATTTTGCACTGCAGTGTTTATATATTGTCGGGTTGTACAAAGGGTGAAGCCATTTTGTTTAATCAACTCATGATTTCAGCCCCGGCCAAAAAAATCCTGAATTGCAAAATGGTGAAAGATCCAAATGGTTTAATATGATAATTCAGTACTAGCAAAATTCAGTCTTTCCACACTTTTAGGAATTATTTTTAACATGTATAATGTGTTCAAAAACAAATCTCTGATTTTGCTAAATCCAGACTTTATATTTTGGTTTACCAAAAAATGTTGCCAAAGGCAACTGCAATTACCAGTGTATATTTGTAATTATGTGATCATGTTTAGGAAGTATAAACTTACCTTCGTGTTTTGCATGAGGAAGCCATGTCTATGAAATGATGTGTACAGTTCTGTGAAAAATTATTTGCCCCTTCCTGATAGCTTCTATTTTTACTGTCATATTTAAGTGTTTCTGGTCATTCACCTGATTTTAATACAATGCAAAGGCAATTTGAGTTGACACAAAATGCAGATTTTCAATAATTATTGAAGGTAAAGAGTTATTCAAAATCCATATCACCCTGGGGAAAAAATAAGTGCCCCCCTTACCCTAATAACTGGTTGTGTCGCCCTTGGCGTTAACAGCTGCAATCAGGAGTTTGTGATGCCTGGTAATCCTCTCCATGCTATGGAGGCTGGTCTGGCATATTCTCCCTGAGCTATTGATGATTTTAACTAAAAGTGTTCATTATCTTGAGGGGGGGGGGGGCTTACAGAACATTTTATGATGACTAAATCCCCCCTAAAATGGGCCTAGTGAAGTCCCTGGTGCTGTGTTTCCTTGTATGCAGTTGCATATCAGTCACATCCGGTGGAGCTCAAGTTTCCTCCTCCTCAGCGTGGCCCATGATGATTTTTAAATGCGTAGGGTACTTTTTCCTCTGCTGCAGCCCAGCGTTTTGGCTGAAGTCGTGACTCCACTAAGAAGCTGCTTGCAGAGGACAAGGATTGGTTGCTTGGTAACGAGTGTCACGAGCTTGAATCTGTGAAATCTGCTCCAGTATCATTTTCCCGTCAGTTTGTGGGGAGGTACTGAATTTCCTGCGGCTGTGCGCTTATTTATAGCATAGCCTTCCTGTGGAATTGAAATCAATCTACGTTTACACCCATTTAATTCAGCATTTAACTATTGGCTTGTTTTTAGTGCAAGCTCTGTGAGGGGATTTTTTTTTTCTAAACCCGTTGATTTTCATCTTAAGGGTGGCAGTTTTAGCATTGGGCCACCCCTGTATGAGGCAGTGTCCCTTTTCTGACTGACTGACTGACTGACTATACCAGGGTTCTGCCCAGGCTCTGCCTTGGGAGTATCATCTGGCAGGAGGAGGTTTGGGGAATCCTCACCTCTGAAAATTTTTAAATTAAAAAGTGAACATGATTCACTATGGTGCTATTTCATTATCAAATATAATTTCCAAGCAAACTAATATTCTCAGAATTTGAGCCCTTTCCAGTAAGCCAATTTTCCTGTGACTTGCAAACAAAAACAAGAGAAAGTTTGTTTCCGGAGAAGTGTTGGTGTCCATTTTCCACTGTTTTACTCACTGAAAATGCTGAATGCTTGTTATTAAAATTTTGCATAGTATCACCTTTTAAAGGGGATGTAAACCCTGTGACATGATCAGTATTATGAAAAGCTGGAACATATCAGAGGAAACAAATACTCATTTCTTTCTTCTGAAATCAATCCCCCAAGATGATCAATATTATCGACAGCTTGGAACGGGAACTGCCGACCACATCCTGAGCTGTACTGAGTAACCCATCACGTCAGCGATGAAATACAGCACCCTCCATACTGATTGGCACCCCTGGTTAAAATGTGTGAAAAGCCTTAAAATAAATTCAATTTTTATTGCAGAAGCATACTCTCACACAGAAAATTGTAGAAAAATGTAATCTTCAACTCAAGTGAATTTTAAGGGAAAAAAATCCCTGACTAAGATATAATTATTTTTCATAAAATCACCTGTTCCACAATTATTGACACCCTTAACAATTCCTCAGAATTAAATGTAATTGAAGTATTTCTGTCATTTCTACAGTAGTTTACAAAGTTGATCAGAGTATCTACTTTTGTAGGAACATTTAATTAGTAAATCATCACTTTCGGTTTCCCTGGGGTATAAATATGACGTGACACAGAGGCCATTTCTCTTATCCACTCTTCAACATGGGAAAGACAAAGGAACACACCATTCAAGTAAGGCAGATGTGTGTCGACCTTCACAAGTCAGGCAATGGCTAGAAGAAAATAGCCACTCGCCTGCACCTGCCCATATCTACTGTCGGAGGAATCATTAAGAAGTTTAAAACAACTGGAACAGTGGTAAACAAGCCTGGACGAGGATGCAAGGTTATTTTTTCACCACGCACAGTGAGGAGGATTGTAAGAGACATTAAAAAGTTCTCCAAAGCTCACTGTGAAAGAATTGCAACAAATGGTAGCATCTTGGGGTGACAAAGTCTCCCAAACAACCATCAGGAGCTATCTACATGCCAACAAGCTGTTTGGGAGGCATGCACGGAAAAAGCCTTTTCTTACTTGCAATCATAAACACAAAGTTTGGAGTTCGCCAGCAGTACTGGGACTTCAACTGGGACCGTGTGCTTTGGTCAGATTTGGCAACAAACACTCTAAGTGGGTCTGGCGGAACACAAAAGATGAGTATGCAGAAAAGCACCTCATGGCCACTATGAAGTACGAGGGAGGATCGGTGATGCTGTGGGTCTGTTTCTCTTCCAGAGGCCCAGGGAACCTTGTTAGGGTGCATGGCATCACAAATGCTTTGACATACCAGGACATTTTAAATCAAAATCTGGTGGCCTCTGCCCGAAAGCTGAATATGGGTCGTCACTGGATCCTTCATCAAGATAATGACCCTAAACATGTGGCCAAATCTATACAGAAATGGTTCACCAGACACTGAATCAAGCTCCTCCCATGGCCATCTCAGTCCTCAGACCTCAACCCCATTGAAAACCTGAGGAGTGAGCTGAAGAGGAGAGTGCAGAGGAGAGGACCCAGGTCACTGGATGATATAGAGAGATTGTGCAAAGAGGAATGGTGGAAGATCCCTCTTCATATATTTTCCCATCTTGTGAAACATTATAGGAGAAGATTAGGGGCTGTTTTGCAAAAAGGCGTTGTACAAAGTATTAACATCAGGGGTGCTAATAACTGTGGCACACATGATTTGATGTAAAAAAATTATTTCTTAATGTGGGGTTTTTTTCCCACTGAATAAATGCACTTAATTAAAGGTTGGATTTTCCTCTTTTTTTCATTGTGGTCCTATATTATTATTATTATTAAGAAAAAAACTGAATTTATTAAAAGCTAAAGAACACATCTTTACCAGGGGTGCCAATAATTATTGAGGGCGCTGTATGCGAACATGTGCTAGTATATCAAGTATGGCAAACAGTAAATTTAAGAGCGAGAGTTTGTATTCCCATTTGGAAGACTTGAGTTACGTTGGATCGGATTATAGTCCCGGAAGCAATGACTTAGGTCTTATTGAGGCGGAAGAATAAGTTGTGCTTCAGCCCTATAAATATGAACCTTGATGAAGCTAGAGGTCGTGTGGGTGCAACGGGATTCGCGTAAGTCAGTAAATTTCATAATTACTTAATATGTAATTGGCAAAACACTTAAATTATCATGCAGAATTATTTGGAGACATCCATTCTTGATAACCAAGTCCTTGTTCTGGTCAAAATAATCAAAACATTTACATCATGATGTTCACTCACTATTCATTGCAATTCACTGTATATTCCAATATGGATAAGCGCTCAAGGATCTTCATAATCCACAAAACTTGGTTTTGAAAAATCGTTTCATCAACAAAAACAGTTTGAACTTTTAAATTAAATAATCACTTATTTCGATGCTTTTCTGATTGTAGAGGAGTCAGAAATTACATCACAGCCATCTCTGGAGAGGATAGGAAAGTGCTTAAAATTGACAGTGCTTTGACAAGTATGTGATGCTTTATCAATGAACTGTTTATCACCAACATTACTTTGGAAAACCATTTAATCGATCAATTAGGTAAAATCAGATTGGGAAACAGGGTTGAGATGCCTTTCATCACTGACATTCCTGGACGATGACAGTACTTGGGTTGTATGATTTCAAATGACTATGGCACTACTGTGACGAGCATGATGAGCACGATTTGGTTTCTGATTTCAAAGATCTGTTGAAGGTCATTTTATTGAAATTGCCTTTCCTTTCAAAATTTTTCTCTTGGTCTGACCACATTATCATGATGTCTTTTAATGATATTGACTGTTGTGTAATTTTTTCAACTTATGACTGAAATACAAAGGGTAAATGTGTAGGGCTGTATTTAAATACCCATTTGTTCAAGAAAAAACTCAAGCAGCAATTTGGTTTGCGCCAATGAATTCTCAAAAACGGCGCCAGAGGCCACAGTGCTATTGTACTGACAGTCTCATCACACCAATGGGTGACCTGCGAGGCTGCATGCACTGTCTACCAGTGTACTAAGAAGATATTTTATGAAACGTGCAGAACAGTCGGTGTACGACTAATTCATAATTATTCCGAAGTTTTTTTTATTTATTTTTATTTTTTTTATTTCGCCATGATTGTAAAGTCATTTCATGACAATTTCAACACCAGACAACATGTATCATGACCGAAAGGGTCGCGGGAGAAGCGAAATCGCTTATAAGAGTCCCGCCCCCAGTTTTCAGAAAAACAGTTTGATTATAATTAAAATATCTTAAGGATTATGAAGCACAGCAGAGCTAGTGTCCATGTACACTACGTTTTAAACGTCAGGAAATAAGATCGCAAAATTTATGAATATCATGAGAATTATAATTACAAGTCAGGTGAATGTTCTTATAACTTTAGATTCAAATGCCACCCTTGATCCAAAGCGACATTGCCCCGAAACCCCTTTCTTGATCATTTGGTTTGTTCCGGCTAATTTGGAGTAGATGAGAGGTACAATAATACCGGATCTTTGCTTGGATCTCTTGATTAGTCCTCATTTCCATCGCCTGGGTTCACCCCTCCCTTATCGGATGTAATGACTTCTCGCAGTATGTGCAGTCCATCGTTGCCATCCTTGACGTCGAATCCAATTTTATTGAGCTTTCTGTCCACGATGGCCATGCTATTCATGATTCTCTTTATTCTTTGGTCTATCAAATGCAGTCCAAACCCCAATGATAGCAGACCCGCTATCATGAATCCAGTTGGATAGACGTCCTCTACATCCTCGATGTCCTGGACTGTCAAACACAGCGAACGCCAGTTTCCCCATGGATCCATGATATCACCGGCCGGGAATGTCCCATCCGGGCATGTCGGTTCTCCAGAACCTGATCGCCTTGTGGAAATAATTGTGTCGATTGCATTTAGCGACCAGCTTATAAGATCCATTTTGGTTCCGCTGTCTGTAATAATGTGCTGTGAGTTGTCTATCAGACAGATAGTCTGAAACATCCAGTGGATATAAAGGTACAGGATTAACAATATTGAACACTTTTATAGTTAATAGTTAATCTATATAAACTCTATATAAACTCACAACAAGGCTCGCAGTGCCATTAAAGGTATCAGGTGAACAGCCTGGTCACTTCTTTAGTTGAACTTCAATGCTTGTCAAATGATGATACAAAATTTGCAATGTCATCAAATGAATACCTACCAAGACTTTTGCGCCCTCAGCATCCCACATTTAGTTTGTGCTGAATATAATACCATGGGACGTCCTTTTCATATTTTGAATAAATGATAAATGTTGAGCGCACAGTCTAGAATTGCCCCTGATATTACTGCTCAAATGGCTAAAAGTAGAATATTACAGCGCCTCCTATAGGATGTGCCCTTGACAGCCCACAAAAATTTTCAGATTACTGCGAGCCCTACACTCAGTAGATTGAGATATGCGAAAATGAATTTGGGCTGTTGTCAGCGCAATGATATAATTGATTTTTTTTCAGCGTTCTTTTCTCATCTCGGAATCTTTGGCCCTTCTAGTACCCCTAAAAAAGAAACCGAAGGGTATTAGCACCTAAAAATTTGCAGGTTTTCTATTGAAACAACCATCTTTCTTCACCAAAAAAAGCTTTAGGCAAATCTGAGACCATCATGTATCACCCTCTGCCTGATTCTTAGAAAAACTGTCTCTTTTTAAAATAAAAACAAGTGACTTCTAAATTTACACTGATTTACGTTTCATTGCAGATAGGATGAAGATATTTAATTTTTCGTCTGGTCAGCTTCATTGTATCCCCCGAACGAGTTTGAAGGATACTATGAATTTGGCCTCGTCACACGTCCGCGTCCGCAGAGATTTTCTTGTGAACGCTCTACAGCCTACATAAGTGCACCAATTCTTTTCAAATTTTGCAGGGACATGTATTATGGTATGTTCACGACACCTATTGATTTTGGGTACTCTGGGACCATCTGGGCCCAACTGGGGGGCCTTCGGGGGATACATGTACTCGGTTGCAGAGTGCTCTAGTTTTATTTGTGAATATACATCCATTCTTGCCATATTTCGCCCACAATGGTGCATAACATAATTAAGAGATTCAAGGAATCTGGAGGAATTTCTGTGCGAAAAGGCAAAGACGCAAGGTAAAGCTGTATTCTCGCGATCTGTGATCTCTCCGGTAACACCGCATCAAGAACTGTCATTTAAATATCAGTGAAGCAACCCCATGGCCTCTGGATTACTTTGGCAGACTTTTGTCAATTCTGCAATATGTACTTGCTTCCAAAAATGCCAGATAAAACTTCCAGAGATAATCTTTGACACATGAAAATCTTTGAAGAGCCAAAACCCAACAAAAATGGTGACAAAACATCATGGATACTGTGGCACAAATCTGTTGTGAAAACGACCAATCGTTTAGGCATCCGGGTCATACTTGTCTTGCATTTTACAAAAAATTCCCCCACAGTAATAAAAAAGACTAGTTATCATAAACATTTGATTGCTGCTGTAGCCTTCACGGGTGGCACACCCAGTTATTTAGTTAAGGGCAGGGCTGTTCAGCATTACCCAGAAAGGGCCGATGTGGATGCAGGCTTTCATTCCAGCCAGGCAGTTGCACACCTGAAACTTGTAATCAAAGACTTAAGCAAAGACTGTTGGGGTTGATTTGTATCATCAGATGTGTAACTGCTTGGTAAGAATGAAAGTCTGCTCCCAGACCAGCCATTTCTGGATAATGTAGAGTCGCCCTGGTTCAGGGGGACAATTATTTTATGACTGAAGGTAATGGGTTCAAATCCTTCATGGGGTCTTTCTGTGTGGAGTTTGCATGTTCTCCACGTGTTCCCATGGGTTTCGTCTGTGTATTTTGGTTTTCTCCCACAGTTCAAAGACATGCATGTCAGGCTAATTTGAGACTTTAAACTGGCCATCACTATGAGTGTGTATGCTTGAATTGTGTGTGAGTGGTGTGTGTGCCCTGCAGTGGTGTTGGTGAGGTGTCCAGGGCTGTTTTTTTCCCATGGTCAGCTGGGATTGGCTCCAGTTCACCTGCGACCCTAGAGAGGAAGAAGCGATGTTGAAAATTGAGGAATGGTTTTGAAGCATTTAAATTTGACGGATAAGCGATAATGGAAGAAAGCGCAAAGGGCCAAATACTTTTGCACCCTACTGTAGCCATTTAGAAACTAACTATTAGAAAATGAAGTAGCATTAGGTTATATTCTCCTTACAGCACAGAATGCAGTGTGGCATGGATGAGTCCAGTTGTTTGCTAGGCTACCTGTAACTTTAAAACAATTTCAACTGTTAATTCAATCCTATCCCTTGACATCTCTGCCATTTCTGAACCAATCTATCTGGTGCACTTTGTCATCCAATTCTGGTGTCCTCTGCCAACAATACCAGGAGAAGCAATTGCTTGAAACGGTTGTGATGCGTCCTTCTCATTCTGATCATCTTTCCTCCTCCCCTTCTCTGTCTCCATCACCCCTCTTTCCCTCCCTTTTCTCCCCTACCCCTCAGGATCTTGCTGTGTCTCCGACACAGCTGGGACCACAGGCTGTGAATTTGAACTTGTGTATGTTGCTTGGACGGGATGCTGTGAATTTGCTCATTCCTGCGCTGGCTGGACCGGGGTATGTTGACCTGCTGTGAGCTGTGTGGCCTGGACAGTAGTCTGATCATGCAGTCTTCCTTGGGCCGCCCGAGCTGGAGTCTGTGAATCTGCCCTCCTGTACGGCCCAAACAGGAGGCGGTGACTCTGTTCTCTCCAGCACAGCCTGACTGGGAGGCTACATATTCAGTCTCCTGAGCAGCGAGGACGCAGGCTGAGACTTGAGGCCTGCACAAACGGCCGTGGAGGCATGCTGAGAGGCGAAGCGCGGTGGAGGTGAGGTGGTGGCCGGGGATGACCGCCTGGTCTAGGGTAGAGCACCTGACTATGGATGAAGGCGATCGGTGCTCCAGGGAGAAAGGGGGCACCAATGGAGGCGGCGAGTCGGGGGCTGAGGACGGCTCTAGCTCCGAGAGCGAAGCGGAGCTGGATCAGGGTGGCCACAGCCGGAGGAGAGACGTCCTACTGGCCACAAAACCTCACCGTCAGCTCTGCCGGTCCCCCTGCCTGGACCGACCCAGCTTCTCCCAGAGCAGCACCCTGCAGGAACTACGCTCTGATGACACCCGACCATCGACCCCCACCGATCGCGGCTACCAGGCTAAGATGGACTTCGCCCTGAAGCTGGGCTACCCTGGGGAGCAAGTGGAGGCCGTACTGGAAAAGCTGGGCACCAATGCTCTTATCAACGACGTGCTGGCCGAGCTGGTGAGGCTCGGAAGCAAGGGAGAGACCGAAGGCTCGGCTGGTGGGGCTGGGAGTGGGCAAGGCGTTACGGGTGGGGTGGGGCTGCCCAGGAGCAAGGAGATCAGCAGCCCGGAAGCGTCACTGGAGGATGAGTCTGTGGACAATGCTGACAACCTACGGCCGATTGTGATTGATGGCTCCAACGTAGCCATGAGGTGAGCCTTCAAGAGTAATTCTCAGATCTATTGCTGCTAATAAATTCATTTCACTGCTTATCGCAGTATCCTACCCATCTCTATTCCTCATATGCTCATGCAGTCTTTCCTCTCGATTTTGCTCCATCTTCCGCTTGTTCACTAAAATGGTTATCATAATAATGATCACGACTTTAAAGTATTTTTTGTATTGTATCGTTGTATCATCAAGTGGCGTGTGCTGGTTCTGTTTGTTTTCCTATTGTTTTAGTAATATATTGTAATTTTATTCCATATAGCCATGGAAACAAAGAGGTGTTCTCTTGCCGTGGGATCCGGCTGGCAGTGGACTGGTTCTTGGAGAAGGGGCACAAGGACATCACTGTGTTTGTTCCAGCTTGGAGGAAGGAGCAGTCAAGGCCTGATGCCCCCATCACTGGTACCACACAGGACATTTACGGCCACTTCTGTTTGTCAGTGGGGTTACCCAGCGGCTGTTTGTCAGTAGGGTTACCCAGCGGCTGTTTGTCAGTGGCATCAGCGGAGAAATGTTTCTGTATCTGAAATATTTATATTTATACTCACGACTACTTAGAACTTTACTCAGACGTGTTCTACTCACTTTCTTGCAACTAAAAATATTTCCCTCTGGTAAACTTGGGAGAGAAAGGGTTAAATGACTCATGATTTTAGACTTTTGAGAAGAAGTGTGTGTTCTCACGCACATAAATGCTTAATGTTTTTTTTTTCCAATGGTTATCAGATCAGGAAATTCTGAGGAAACTGGAGAAAGAGAAGATTCTGGTGTTCACGCCCTCACGGAGGGTCCAGGGTCGGAGGGTGGTGTGCTATGATGACCGCTTCATTGTCAAGCTGGCTTGCGAGTCGGACGGCATCATTGTATCCAATGACAACTACAGGGACCTCCAGAACGAGAAACCAGAGTGGAAGAAGTTCATCGATGAACGGCTCCTAATGTACTCCTTTGTGAACGACAAGTGAGTCATACCGAGAGGTGATGGGACATTCGAGAAACCCCCTCACTCTTAAACAATGTCCTTTGCAAAACACTTAATTTAACTACGATATTAAAATTAGAATATGAAATAAAGCGGCAATGATTAATGCACAGGATTCAAGCACTTGCAGCCAATATGGTACCACATGATAGCATACCTCCTTAGCGTGGATTTTAAACTTGACAACGTTATAAAACGACTTGCTTGGTCAATGCTATTCTTTACTGGAAATCTAGGTCTGTAATAATTTCTGTATTTGTTCTTGCTAGTCTTTTTGGGTGAGGTCTTTTTTCCTTCGTTGACGAGTCGAGGCCATCAATATTTGGACATTAAAAAGTAAATGCTATTTAAGCAGTCTACCGCAGCATATTTTTGAGACCAAAAGTAATTTGATAATGGGCTGCTCAGCAGTCTCCATTCTAGTCTATTTAAGTCCTTCATTATTTGATTTACATTTCATCTCATATCAGGTCAGGAGTTTATTTGATGTGTGGCATTCACATTTAGAATATGTTGTGGGTAGATCTCCGTACGAAGCTGTCACTGGCACTGAAACAAGCCATTAATTGGCTGGTCTTGGCAGCAAGCCACAGAGCTGTTTCTGTGCTTCGCTCTTTGCCATGGATGGAGATGGTCAGATGAGGGGCAGGATGATTCTCGTGAGCCTTAATGTGATGTAGGAAGGGGAGTCAAATCTAAATGGCTTGCTGAATGCCATGTTTTATGAAAAAGGCATCCAATAAAAAAATATCAACCCACAAGTATTGAGTTGGTAAGCACTCCAGATAGTGTAATATATGTCCACGAGAACTGAAAAAGCAAGTTTTTCCATAATATGTCCCTTTTTAAATTTGTTTACTCTGTCCCACACGAAGGGTGAGGGCAAAGGGTATTGTTTTTGGTTTGGTTTGTTTCTGTGTTTGTGCATTTGTTTGTGAACACTCTAGCGGCAAAACTAATGGGCACATTCACCCCAAATTCGGTTCAGGGATTGCCACTGATCCAGCATAGATCCCTATTGGATGTCGTACAAGTAGGTGAAAGTGTGTGCGAGGGGCGGGGTTTGTAGTGCCTGGCACCACTTGTTTCATAACTGATTTCTTTTTCACATTCTGGTAGGATTTGATAGATTTTTTTCTTCAATTATTGAACTCCTCATTCAAAAGTGTTGTGCTTACTCTAGGTATCTTTGTCTAATATTAAAATCAGTTTGATGATCTGAAGCATTTACGTGTGACAAAAATGAAAAAATTGAAGAAGTTGGCGAGGGGGCAAATCATTTTCCACCACACTCTACGTGTGTCCAGCGGTGTTTATTATGTCGTACATACATACAAGTTATGTAGCAAAGGTTGTTTTAACAAATAGTGTAATTTTTTGTGGCTAGTGATTTTTGAGTGAGAGAAATTGGTATTTTAGCTGACTTCAGGACTTCATTAAACTGCTTCCGACAAATTGTCTGAGGTTGTAGTATAAAGCAAAATTTTTTGTTTCATAGATTCATGCCTCCAGATGATCCTTTAGGAAGACATGGTCCAAGTTTGGAGAATTTCCTCCGAAAACGGCCAGTCATCCCAGAACACAAAAAGCAGCCATGTCCATATGGTGAGTGTCCCATAAATATTAAACCTTCTGTAAAGATCACATAACATAGAAAACAGTTTTTTTCAGTATTTGTCCACCTACTGTATACAGTGGTCTCCATGTCTATTTATTTGTGTGCATCATCAGTCTACTTTGGGAATGGGGGCCGGTACAACGCTGGATTTGCTAAAATTCTATTGCTGAAAGACGGCTTCATTCTATGTGTCTGTGAAGAACATGCAAACCTGTTGTCCGTAACAATTTTCAGTCTGTTCCTCTGATGGAAGAGAATAACATGCATCTAATGGCCCTAAACTAATGGATTTTTATGGGCTATGCGTAAAAGGTTTGTAAACCTCTCTTTTGAAGGGAATGTGATAACTTTGAGGGAAGGAGCATAAAATAGGTCTCTACAGTGTATGTTACTGAAATTGTAACACCTTGGCCCATTTCTAACTTCCATGACCAAACCTTAGTCTATTTTGACTGAGGCAAAAAAGCTGAGATCAACACTGTTATTCTGAGTTGGTCACAGAATTTGGACCCTTCATCATGCTGGCTCGTTCTTCTGTGTTCATAGTTTGTTTTAGTGCCTTGTGTGAATTTTTAGTGCCTTGTGAACAATTAAAAAAAAAATTTCTCAGCGGTGCCAACAAAATATCCGGATTCAGATCAGTTTGTGATGTCTTTCTGGATCCAGGAACTGAACACGGGCGAAATTGGGGTGTGTAATGTCACCATTGTAAAGTCGAAAATGGAGGTAGAGACTTCCAGCCACAACTAAATTATTGCTGTAATGACATGTATTCAGAAGTGTTAATGGATTATGGTTACAGCCTATGTAAAATGAACAAAACGTACAGAGGATCTATTGCTGAGGTATTGACAAATTGGGGATTTTTCAGCCTTGGTGGAGGTTTATAATCTCAGATTTTTAGGAAGGGCAGTTTTCATGGTAATTTTGCAGAAATTAATTACTTGTCCATTAACTCCATATTGTCCTCTTTTTCTTCACTATTTGCAGGAAAGAAATGCACATATGGACACAAGTGCAAGTACTACCACCCTGAGCGGGCCAATCAGCCGCAGCGGGCGGTGGCAGACGAACTGCGGGCTTTTGCTAAACTGTCAGCGGTGAAGACCATGAGCGAAGGGGCTCTGGTCAAGTGCGGCACTGGATCCGGGGCGGGGGGGAAGGGCGACACTGGATCAGAGCCGAAGCGCGTAGCCCCCAAACGGCAGTCAGACCCCAGCATCTGCTCAGCAGCGGCCATGGCGGCCTGTGAGGCGGAGGAACGGCCGCCGGTTGCCCGTCGCCCTGATACTGGCTCGGCGCCAGCTTTGGTCACTGCGCTCAGCGTGCCGACGATACCGCCGCCAAAGAGCCACGCGGCGGGGGCCCTGAACATCCGGTCGGCTAGCAGCCCCGTCCCGGGCTCCTCCCACTTCTCTTGCGGGTCGATAGAGCAGGCCACCGGTGCACAGTACCCACCTATCTTGGTCACGAACACCCACGGAGCCCCCCTGGGCTACCGTGAGCCCTTTCCAAAGTACGACTCCTCTAGTGACCATGGCTACTACTCCATGCTGAGCGACTTCTCCAGCCTCAGTATAGGGAGCATGCATGCGACTGATAGCTTCTACAGTATGGAGGAAGAGCCTGCAGCCTTTTCCAAGAGCCAGCCTCAGCCTACCAATGACCCCTACCCAGCGGTCCGGTATGCGGGCGGGGAGCTGTACATGGGCTCGCTGGACAGCGGATTGGAGGAGAGCGCTAAGGGACAGCAGCAGCACCCGCCCCCTCAGACTCAACGCAGCCTCCCGGCTTTCGCCCACAGCTTCCACCACGACTCGCTGACACGTGTACAGAGCTACGGTTCAGAGGAACGCAAGCCAGGCCTCCGAAAGCTCGCCCACCTGGCCCCTCACCTCCAGCACCCTCTGGTGGGGGCTCGAACCAGCTGCCCTGGGGACTATCCGCTGCCGCAGACGGTCCACCCCTCCTCGCCCTCTTCCCCCTCCTCTTCCTCGGGCCGGACGCTGGGCATGACTAGAATGGACAGCGTGTCGGACTCGCGCCTGTACGAGGGCACCGTCATGCGGCAGAGGAGGCCGCCGCTGTGCCGCGAACAGCACGCCAGCTGGGACCCGCTGCCTGGAGGGGGCACTCCGGAGCCCTGCGGCTGCCGTCAGCCCTTCCCGCTGGGCGGGGGTCTCGCACAGCCCTGCAGCGAGAGGGTCCTCGTGCGCAGCATGCCCGAAAAGATGGAGCAGGCCTGGCACTGCCCGTCGCCTTGGGACGAGCCGGCTGCCAAGCCCGCCGACCTCCCCGAGCGCCAGGGCCTGCCAGAGCAGCAGTACCAGACCTACCACAACCTCTGCAACATTTTCCCTGCTCACGTGGTGCACTCGGTCATGGAGCAGAATCCCCAAATCACCGACCCTCAGCAGCTGGCCGCCGTCATCGTGAGCCGGCTTCGCTCCGGCCATTAGCACCCACCCCCAACCTGACCAGTCCTCACCCGTCTCCGTCTTTGTCCTGAGGTCGCTAGAGCCCTGTCTGTCCTACTTTGAGGGAAAGGGAGGAAGAGAAAAAGTATAATATTATATATTAACTTGACACAAAAGCACTATTGTTTTTGTTTTTACAAAAAAAAAAAATGTGTGGATTGCACAAATCAAACGTGTGCAGTGTTATGGCCTGCCTTCACGTTCACATGAGCACTTGAATGAGTGTGTGTGCGTGTGTGTATTATGACTTGACTCAAGTTTTTTGTGAGATTTTAAAGAAAAAGGCAAGTACAGTTTTGGACTTTGGAAAGCGCGTACCTCTGCATGGGTTTTTTGCTTGTAAAAGGCCTTATAGTCACATGACCTCTCTCTGTTGTCGACCACTATTCATTTTGAGTATTGAATGTTGCAGCTAATGAGGTCTTTTCGGTTCTTTAAGTGTTAAGCACTAGCAGTGTGTAGAAATATTTTCTCAATAATTTTCCTTGTATAAACTGCCTTTTTTAAACAGAATCTGAAAAAAGCATGTAATTTAGAGAAAATCTGTTTGCAGTTTTGCCCATTTTGCCTTTTGGTAGATGAAATTGGAGATGAGAAAATTGAGCCTATTTATAAAGCAGTATCTAAGGTTAGGTATCAAAGCCATTATAAATGGGTATTTGAAGCTGCTGAAATTATGCCAAAAACTAATATCAGCTGTGTCATATTTTGACCTAGCAGTTACTTTTGTATTATTTCTTACAATAATATTGGCTTGTGGATGTTGAATGTCGGAAGTAGACTTCCTTCGGCGTGCGTGGTAATGTCTTGTGCAGTAGTACTCAGAGTTTGTTTGATTTTATAATATTTGAAAAGCCCATTTAAAGGTCTGAGATGCGCTGTGGCGCGTCATAACGCTTTGTCATTAGAGGCAACAGCCTCGAAGGAAAGACTCTTTGAAAGTCGCCATTTCAGACAGCCTCTCCAGGTGTTTTTACGCAAGTCTGCGCAAGAGAATTTTCACATTTGCTTATTTGAACCAATGAATGTCCGGAATGAGGAAGGAAACTGTGCCAAGGCCTCCATAATCAAACCTAGGAGCGCTTCTTCCATAACTTAAAAAAAAAAACCATAAGTATTTGTTTTTCAAATGAACCAAAAATGTATTGCTGAAAATTGGCATGATTCAGTTCATAAATAACTTGAAACTTAGGACACAGCTCATTGAGTCCAGATTAATCAGACGCCTTTCATGCGAGGCCAGGTCACACAGTAATGGAGTTAAAAAATTTGTGTATTTTGTATCATAGTTCCAAAACTAAGAAACTAACTAAACTTTCATACTTTTAATTCTGTTGCTGACCAGTTTTTTGCCATTATCACCCAAAATAAATCAACTGAACAAAATTGCTGTTTTGTTGTTTGAAGTACTTAGGAAGACCTACACAAAGACATTTAAATTGTAACTCTGTTTTGGAGCTATGGTACAAAATACACCAATTTTGTAACTCCGTTACCGCGTGGCCTGGCCCAGTATTCTCCACGACCGTTTGGAAAAAAATTACTCGTCCTCTTCATTTTGCTCTGTATTGCACACTTTCAGTTGCTGTGTTAACTGTGTGCGGAGTTGTGGTGACACCTTTTATCGAGGGATGTTTTTATATTATTCAGTTGCTCTATATATAAATGATAAGACCATGATGTTTGGGACAAACTTTTGCCAGTGTTTTAATTTATTGCATGTATCCAGTTTCTTATTTTGTGTAGGATGTGTTGAAGAGCAGTCAGTGTTTACTCCTCATTCTGGACTTTTGATTGATTTTTTTTAGTTTGCTAAAGGCTGATGTCAACATTGTCAAAATGAAATGTAAGGCTGCCATTTTGAAGCTAAGAAAAAATAATAAAAACTGTCTGACGCAACAACCGCACCATAGACTTAATGAAAACGAGTGTTTGGTGCAAGAGCCCGGTGCTCTTGCACCAATCACTTGTTTTCATTAAGTCTGTGCTCAATAATTTCAAAGGGCCTGGCAGGCCAAGGAGGACCTCCACTGGCGATTTCTAACACTATGATGACAAACGCCTTAATTACTTATCTGACAGATCAGTAGCACTTTTCTTGACATGTGCGAGGATGTGTCCGTGACCACTGTCAGCAGAAATTGTCAGGAACAGGAATATAATGGTTATGGTGCAAGGAATATCAGGAATATCAGGATGGCTTAGAGACAGCATGTTAGGTAGCACTGATTGCTAGAAAGAGCCTATAGCATTTTGGAAAAGTCTTTTAGACAGATGTTGTGGTCAGACAAAATCTGACTATAAGATCTTGTTGCATAATCTGTGGGTTCTTTTTGCCAATTTGTAGTCAAATTTCATTTTGGAGTCAAATTTCAATCTGTTTTTGAGCCAATTTTTTGTTTTAATTCAAAGCGTAGCCTCTGAAGTTAGGTCTTCTGCTGACGTGGGCAACATTCATGCCAATTTCCTGAAAAGCATTTCTGATCTGTTGGATGGGTGTTTTGGGGTTTTTCATTATACTGTTTCCGTTTTAATTCTCTAATGGCTTCTGTGACTTTGTCACAGCTCTGGTCCTCTTGTTGCCAAAGGTCAAATATAGGTTCAAGGGCGATCAAAAACCATGAATTGCGACTAGATGCTGAAAGCTCTCTTGCACCTGCTTTCAGAGAGCTATTGAACAAACCTGATTGATCACAAATTCCGGAAAGGCCATTTGTCTCAAACGTAATGGTTCCAAGGAAGGACTATGGAGTGCTGTGATTTTTAGTTGGTTAAAACAAGTGTGAATATTCTCTATAAAAATATGAGTATGAATTTTATACAACTGTGGATTGTTTGATTAGTGTAGTTGTGCCCATTGTCGCCACGGTATTTAAAAAATTTTGCCAGAGTTTTTCGTCAAACGTTGATTGCAAAAGCCGCTAAACGCGAACAATCCAATCAGCTGGTATGTTTATATCAGGGAAGTGCTGCATTTTAATATCAATAGAATAAATTTCTCTTATTTCTTTCCAGAAAACTTAACCTTTCCAGAGTGCGAGCAGACTTCTTGGTCTAAGCCAGTGAAACAATTCTCCGTCATAGTCGCCAGTTTATACATGATGTTTCTGGAAAAGATGAAGATATTTTATGATCTTCTTGCTCACTGTAACACGTCATCTGCAAAGATTCTATTGTGGCCCAAGAGAATTCCAATCGATTTTACGCTCTAACAGGACACTTAGTACAGGTGTTAGACTTTATCAAACTAAGCAATGATATGCTTCAAACTACTGTTCGCAAAAGTTGAGGAGACCAAATTTTCGGGGCGCTTAGTTTTTTTGTCTTACCTTTACTTGCTCACTTCATTGTGAATTGCTGAGGGAAACCCAAAGGCGTATCCATAAATGTGGCGACCGTGGGTTTCGGCATTGAGAATCGTGGCGACTATAGGCGCAGCTACATTACATGTGTAAAATTGTGGAGCGCAAGGCCAAATGAAGTGGAAATGTCTAGTCGTCCCGAACATTACGCAGGTGAAGATATGTATGGCGAAAGAAAACGGAGGGCCGCGTACGGCTTCTTGATTTTTCATTTGAAGGAGAGACACTACCTCAGTGTTTCCCCCATTGGATCAGTGTTTTGGCTGGGCCGCTAGATCAGTGTTTCGATTGGGCTGTTGTTATGGGTTGTTTCTGGCATTTGGTGAATAAAGGCTTTTGCAATGCTGCTATATTCTGTCTTTACCCTCCTGTTTAACACCCTCTTACCTCCCGGCTGCATTTTACTCTCTGGGGAAGAGCTGTCTCTGAGCTTTTCTTTGAGCAAAATGCGTGGGGTTTATATTTATCCTGATGGAGTTCTGACTTCCTGGAAATGCTTAAAGATTTAAAATCAAAACACAAATTGTGTATAAATGGACTTGTTTCAAATTTCTGTGCAGCACTACTGTACAGTGTTTATTTTTAAAAATCGTACTTGTATTTTAATATTTGTGACTTACGGTGCATGGTTACATTTGTTGTGAATTCACCTGCTAAACGTTGGATAAGTGATTGCAGTAAGCGTTTGACCTCAGACTAAAAATTTTTTCATTGCAAAGCCTCAAATGTCCAGAAACGACCTTTGTTTGTTGATACAAATTGTATCTATCTTGATTGTAAAAACAATATTTATGAACTGTACATTATCATATATGGAATACCTTTATGGAAAAAAAGAAAAAAATGCAACAATGTTTGTGACACTGTGTGTCACTGGGAGTAGCCCAAAGGACCTTTTCTTACTGGGCGCTGTGTTTATAGATCTGAGTCCTTTTTAACCTGCTACACGGTCGTGCTCTGGCCGGTGTGTGGCCGTTATATTATTATTGTATTCTGACTGGATGTTTGGCTTAAAAATACTCTTACCTGCTGTAAATTAATAGTGCCATTCGGCGCGAGTTATTCACTGTCGGCACATACTAGTGACATCAGTGTGGTAACCTGTAACTATGGTAGCATTTTCCTCCTCTTCCATCATCTCTTATGTGGCCAGAACCAGCCAGAATCTTTATTTTTTTATTTCAGTTTTCATCTTCCCCATTACTTCACTCCTGCCCACAGACACCCACGCATGCATGCATGCACTGTGCGTACATTCACGCACATTCACACAAATGCACGAGTATGCCAACATGCATGCGCATACAAACATGTACAGTACCAATCAAGTTTGGACACACTTGTCTTATAAGGGTCATTTTTTTTATTGACATTTGACTGGTTTATTTTCTGTAAATAATCTCAGACTCCTCAAGGTAAGGAGTAACCAGTCAAGAAGTTATACTTTTTTTTTCTTCACAATAAGTGGTGTCCAATTTTTGTACATTTTTCCATTCAGTCACTTAAAATCAAGTTGGCTTCGGACTTACTGGAAAAAAAGGCTAATTAGAAGTGGGTTACAAGTACAGCACTTAATAAAAGGTATTTTATATATATTATTACATATATATGCTCAGAAGTAAGACATGGGTGTGTCCAAACTTTTGGCTACTACCATTTGTCCGTATGGGTGCAGTAGCTGAAAATATTCTGAAAATTGCTAGGTTTTGTCACTTTTTTTTTTTAAATGAGATGGGTAAATATCTTTCCTTCTTTAAAGTCCAAGTCTCATAATGTTTTTACTTTTGATGAATGCATAAATTCAGTTAAGAAGGCGCGCAGAAAATGCAGCAGAATTGAAATAATTGCGATCCTATGATGCACGATGGTCTTTAAACTTGGTTTCTGTCCTCTGTAAAATGTTTTAGTTTTGTTTTAGGATGTCGGTCTTAAAAACATACATTTATAAAAAGATGACTTGTAAAAATGTATAAATAAGTCCTCATTTGCTTCACTAAAGTAGTATACTCCCGCGCAGCACGGCATTGGCTCTGCTCGACTTCACTCGCATTGAATTGGTAACAGTGCTTTCTCTTCTTAATATTCCATTGCTAACAGTACCTGCTCACTGTAGGCACGGTTCTCAAGGCTCATTCACGCTCCTTTTCAAACGATGTAACCGTTCCTGCCTACGTACTTCCGTGTGTCATTTACATCGGCGTGGACGTTGGGCAATAGCTCCGCTAGAGGCTGCCCAGAGTCTATAGTCTCTGACAGCAGTAACACTGCAACGATGTAGGAGGTAGTGTTAATTATTATTTTTTTATATATAGTTACAAATTGGCTACAATGATGATGTAAGGTGATCTCGTACCATTTCATCCTCATCTCTGAGCTGACCGGATCCTTTTACTAGCTACCAAATAGAGGAACGTATGCACATCATGTGACCTCAATGTGGTTTTGCAGGCTGCCATTGTTTAAAATCTGAGTCTTGTTAATAAAAGTACGGTAGCTATAATAGTTCAGTGCAGGATGTTCAGTGTTTGCTCTGTCCCGTTCAAGCAGAGTATTGAAGTTTAAAAAAAAAAAAAAAAACCGGGGATTCTCTCTGACCGATCAGCAGTCTGCAGTATCTTCAGTCACTTTTTTGTATTGCTTCAGCACATAGGGAGCCTCGACAGAGGTGATGCTAAAAAAGAACTACTGTAGGTGCCAGGTACTATCCACGACTTTTGATGTCGACTTTTTGGCAGGCATTAAGGGCCGAATCGACTTTAGCTGGTGCGTCTGACCTAATGAAGGCCACATCGGCTGAAACTGTAGTACAATTAATTATTTTGAGCTGATTTAACAGTGTGCGAACATTTCATTTTCAGTTGCGAATTGAGCTGGCACTATGCTGTGGAAAAGTGCCGTTAGACAGTTTTCTGGAATTCACCAACCACATTTCATGTCTCGTTATTGACGACATCCAGTATGCTATACATTCTGCAGTTTAAGTGTTTTTGAAGACCATTCTTGTTTTAAAAATGCATTTGCCGTTGTATTTTCATTTAGAATTTGAATTTTTTGAGCATTTATTTTAGTTGTACTTGACTTAATATTTCTGTATAACCAGTGATGCAAAGTTTCTGAATGGGACTTGGACTTTAAGCACGTGTGTCTGCAGGATATTTTGCCTTAAGCATTGTTTCGTGAGTGGAGATTGTAAGCCTTGTATCTGAATCATCTGACATTTTTATTTTGAAGTGGGTGGCTAAAAGCCTGTGCAATTTGTGTGCCAGTTTACAGGCTTATTTGTTCATTTGAATCGTTTCTTACCAATTTGGCTTTTGAGTCATATAATCAGAGTTGTAGAGGCATGCCACGGCGAAAAGTATATTTTGAAGTCATTATACCATATAGACAGTTATTATAATTGTACAGACTTAATATTTTTAAATACCTGTGCTATTTGAGATGGAAATCGGTCATCAATTCTGTGACAGTGCAACATTGAAATTCGCCGAATTTAAATGCACTCATTGTTGAAAGACCTGCACATAGTTAAAGCAACTCTCAGGTATTATACGAGATTAGTGATTAACCTTGTAAACTTTACTGACTTGAGTTCTCGCTTTTTGCCATTTTGAATGAAAATTGATTTGTATTTGCAAAGCTTGAGTGCAGTTCTCTCTTGTGCGTGTCGTACTTTGTGCTTAGCAATCATGTAATGTATTCTATGACAGTGCTGAAATGTGACACTGGCAAGTGGACTATATTTTAGTCTGTGTTGTAATGAGCTGCAAGTTTGTTTATTCTTTGTGGAATGAAATGCAAACCTTGTAAAAAAAAAGAAATGTTTTATCTGAAAGGAAAAAACAAAAAAAAAAGCTGTAAAAAAGGGGAAAAAATACAATATAAACTCTTTGGGTCTGTGGACTCAAACAAAATGTAAGTCTCAATGACAAAGGGATGCCTGTTTGTGTACATTACGCCAAAATGAATGGGATTCTCACGCAATGATCTGGGATGTGAACTGTGCCACCCCTTGTTCTAGGGACTGCCTTTGGTGTCAGTATGCAATGCATGGATTACTGGGCAACTCATCCAGTTTGAAGGGCAGGAGAGTGCCCTGGTACTTATTGGGTGTTTCTTGAGTATTTGATTGCCCTGTATTAAGTAACTGGGTCTCACCTGATGACAAAACATTTAAAATGGGTGTTTATGGGTTATGAGGAACCTGTCTTTGATCTGTTTAGTAGGATGGAGACCATTCATTTGTTGTGTTGTCTTACTGCATGCAAATTACAGGCATCTGTCTAGACTGATGATGGGAATGCGAGCATAACATTTAACCCACAGGCAAGCATTCTCTGCACTGGAGCGTAGATGTTTCCGGAACATGTGCTGTTGACTGTGTTTCCTAATCACTTTTAATAATTGAATGTATCAGTCAGTTCAATTGTGCAGAATGATTAGATGGAACAAACCTGTCTTCTCATGGCCCAAGTGGTGTTTGACTGAGCAGGTTTGCTGTTAATTTAAACAAACCTTGTTTGAGTAAATGAAATGTGGCGCATTTGCGCTTGGAACCCTGACTGGAGTTTATGCATGTTCACTGGCAATGCATGGCAGCCATGATCCACAAAGCTCTAGGGTATAAAGCTAGCATGGCAGACCTCTTCTGGTTCTCAGTACTCTGTGCTAGTAAATGCTATTATGTCCTGGTTACAGGTATCTCCGAATTGTGTGTTGTTGTTAAAATAAAAACCTAGTAACAGTGATGTGGAAAGCTTTCGTTGCTATTGCCAGCAGTTGTCTGATAAATGTATGGTGGCTTTTTTGTGTTGGTATTATTTACAAAATTATACGTTTCAGTGTGGAAGGCCATTGCTGTCACCTGATGCCTGAATCTTTCTGGCAATTCCAGTTTAGATGCTCTCTCTTTTGCTGGATCATCAGTGTTTCCACAAGACATTATTCAAAAATACACAATCTTTTGTTTGTAGTTAATATTTGTTCTGTTTCCACACAAGTAATAGGAACTACTCATAAAAATAAAGTATAACTGGAAACCTGACCAGCTGTGCTCATCTTTGCATTTTACTGAATATTATATTTGACTTTTTCATTTAATTTTTTTCTGGGGACATTGTGTCTTGATTCTTTTGTTTTTACCTCAGTTAAGTCTGATGATGTGCGTATACACACACACACGCACATATATTGTTGTGTGCAGTGATGATTATACACTGAAGTATTTATTTCGTGTAATTTTGGATTATATTGATGAAAATACTGTTAGTAAACAGGTGGCAATACATAATGAAAACAAAAATAAAGTCAGTATCTAGTTTGGCCGCCCCTGTCCTCAGCATTTAATCTTTCAGACATAGTTCTTACATTTGAAAAAAAATGTCCTCACTCGCTACACTATTCCATATGGTTTGAAGTTTATTCCAAATAAACTTTTGATTTTTGATTTAGATTTTCTTTTGATGTTATGACAGATTTTCTCAGTCAGATTAAGGTCTGGATTTTTGAGTAGGCCAAATCATGACTTTTATGTCACCAGATGTTTCTTTCCGACTGCGTTAATTCTTGCACAACTTAGAAGTGTGTTTCGGGTCATAATCTTGTTGAAAATAAAATCCCCGACCACTCAGTCTCTTTTCAGATGACAATGGATGCCTCACAAGGATGCTGTGATACTACTTTTCATCCATGATTCCATCGATTTTTATGGGATCATTAAAGGAGAATTCCAGTGTGAAATTGACTTGGGGTGTATTGAAACATGATGGCAAGTACTAACTTTTGTCGAATACCCCACGTCCGTACGCACGCAACTTTTCGAAATAAATGGATTTTTAGCCAAAGCTCCCCCAACAGGCTTACAATGGTTGTGAATCGGGCATAGCATTGCCATGCAATGAAATCGTTATTTTTTTCATCATTAACAAGGCTCAAAGTAGCTCCACACTTCATCGGTAGAATCGCGAGGGCCCTGACATTTAAAACGAGGCACTGAGAACTTTGAAAATGCACCGGTAGTTTATTTAAAAAAGACTATTTATGCAAATAGTACCTTGAGGTAGTTCCAGTCGCCTCCATCCTGAAAGTCACAATAAGTCAACTGACGAGCACAAAGGAATAGATAGCAATCCGTTCCCCTATCCTTCCTATTCGTTCGCTGAAATTTTGTGGGTGCATTGCCGATGTGACAGTTGAAGGGTCCTGTCACTGGATGTATCTCCTAATAAGTACGTGCCCTGGCTACCTTGCCAATGAGCCTGGCTCTTTGGCGATGTGGTCAGCGCGCATGACTCTTACCCGGCAGACTGGAGGTTCAAGTCCCCGCCCGGGCCCTCCTTCGGCCTGCTACATTCTGGCGTAATCGGCAGGATCTGGGACATCCTAATGGATGGCAGCATGTGTAAAGCATGGAGCGTGAGGACACGCTCACAAAAGAGGGGGAGAGATGTGACAGTTGAAGGGTCCTGTCACTGGAAGTGTCTCCTAATAAGTACGTGCCCTGGCTACCTTGCCAATGAGCCTGGCTCTTTGGCGATGTGGTCAGCGCGCATGACTCTTACCAGGGGGACTGGAAGTTCAAGTCCCGCCCGGGCCCTCCTTCGGCCTGCTACACCATTACATCAAGGAAGGACCCTATCGATCGAACCAGACTCTAAGTTCGCAAAAAAAAAAAAATCTATGTACTACAGGGCAGGCTCCCAAAAACAGTAATTAGCTTTGAGCCAGGTTTCAGTTCAAAGACAAACCCAGTTAAATTATGGCTTTATTAGTTAAGAATCTTACATTCAGGGAAGTCATTTTTACTCAGGAGTACTGCTGTGAGTTCAGAGGTCACAAAAGCTTGACAGATTTTGAATTAGGAGTGTCAGATGCCCCGGCTTCATGAATGCGGCTTGCTGTGACCTCAGTGACAATGGTCTTAGTAGTAAAAACATTTGGCAAAATCCATATAAGGGGCATGCACCCCCACTTTTCTTTGCAGAGAAGTGAAAAAAATTTAATTAGGTTCCTCGCCTAAATAGTATTTAATTGCAATTGATATTCAGAGCATTTACAATTTACTTCGTGTTTATGACCTATTGTTCAATAAAATGTTGGACTAACGGTTTATGTAGCCTACCACTTTTAATGGTTCAACTTCACTATTCCGGTTGTCAAGCATCATGTCCAATTTACTTGGATCCAATTCTATATATTGCTTTATGCAATATGAATGGCCGAGATACTCTTTTCTTGCATAAAAAAATGATGCATGGACTCATAGGACCAGTGTGTAATATTTGGCATGGTTTATTGGCAAAATCTGAAGATACTACCTATTAATATGTTTATATAAGGGTATAATCACTATAAAATAAAATTGGTTGGTTTATGTAGCCATATAATTATGCGTTTATATATACATATATCAAGGGCCTTGCTTTAGAGACGTCGCCATCTTGTACTGCCATGTTGGTACGGCAGCCCGACCGGACAATCCAGCCAGCTAGAAAATGCGTTTCGCATGTATAAATGGAATTTATTCCAGTTTTGGAAGGCCACCGTCTTTTTGCCAACGGGAGGGGTAAGTGAGTGAGTGCAGCAGTCTAGAATCTGAATGCTGGATGTCACTGTTTCCCCTCCATTTTACACACTGGTCCTTTAAGCTATGTACAATTTATGCCTTAGCAACCACCCAGAACACCATAGCAATGACCTAGCAACCACCTGGAACACCTTAGCAACTGCCTATCAGCGCCCTAGCAACCACCAAGAACACCATAGCAATTGTCTAGCAATGCCTTAGCAACCACTCAGAACACCATAGCAACCAGCTTTTTTACGTCTAAAAAAATGCAGGCAAAATATAGACAGAGACAAAATAGACTATTGAGTAGTCCAGGCAGCATCTCAGGGCACCCCTGTGTCCCGACCTGCAGAGGCCAGGCCCACTCTTACAATTTCTGCGGGAATTGTCTAGCTTAATTTTATTGTTTTCGTCCTAAAGTTTAAGAAGGCAGGCTTGCTAGGAAATTTGTTCAACCAATGGCCTTGCTTGTCCCTTGTTGCGGTAACAGTCCAAAAACGCATTTCAACGACTACGAATTCAGACAAAAATGTCAGAAAGCAATGGAGAGGCAGAAACGCTTAGAGAATAAAGTAACAGACATTTGAGGCTCAGCCTTTCAAATGCAAAAAAAGAAGGAAGACCAGCTGTTTTGCCATGATGATCCTTGTAGCAAGTAGTTTTCATTTGCAGGGGGACATGGAAGCGGTAAGACTGACGTTAAATTAAAAGGCTATCACAAGTATGCGTTCGGTTAAAATTTGCTTGAGCTTAAAAAGGACCCCACTGATGGACCAGTTGTTCATAGCCTACTATTTGATGTATATTGATTTGTTGTTCTACGGTGCCACATAAAATTTGTCTTGGAATACTGGAAGACTTTACAAATTTTCCGTTCCACAACGTCATGACGTTCACAATCACCTATCATTAAACTTGTAACCAGCGAGTACTGCGGTTCTGAAGCTTGTGAGCTATTCTATGCTTGTGAGCTATTCTCTATATCACATTTCTTTTTCACATTCATTCATATTATAATAATATTAATAATAATAATATTTGCGTAAAGAAATAGTTCATATGTTGACAATGTTATGTTTTGATATAAGACAGCATCATTGTATTAAATTTATTTCAGGACATCTTTAAGATAAATAGGATCTTTAATATAAATAAGATGGCTTGTTTACCCACCCAACCACTGCCTCCAGATTAGTAAATTCACTCACATGTGCAGAAATTCTACTTAATGGTGACTCTTTTGTATGTGCATGACAATACTTCCAACTCTCACAACACTTGGGAGTGTTTTGGAAGCATGAAGGCCTCGTCTTCTATAACCATTTTGAAAAAACGCAATCACAGCAATGAAATTACTTTTTACAAGTTGTTGAGGGTGCTATCTTTCACCAAACCTGGTTTAGGTACTTGGGGGGGAAGGGCGGATTTGGTTATCAGTTAACATCTGCTAAAAGCACAGATGCATTTAGCCATTGGGTTTGCATGTTAGATATACACTACAATTATTTTGTTGGAGGCTATTTGGTGTTGTATGAACGCAAAAATGAATAATATCAATGTTTTATGGGAAATATGGTCAAACCCCTTCACTGCTGGTGGTGATTTTGTCAACAATTCTGATACTTCAAAACCTTTGAAAATCGCTTGAACCATATCACATTGGTATTCACTGGAAAGCTCTCATCAAGCACTTTCAAACGAATACCAACACAGTAGGGTTTGGACGATTTCGAAAGATTTTCTCCTCTTTGAAATTTTGACCAAGTCACCAACAGCAGTGAAAGGGTTAAGGTCACAAACTTTGACAGTTAAGTGGAAGTCTCAGGTAAAGGTAAAGTTTTCAGTTAATGTAAAACTGCATTATACCAGCACTTGGAAAGTTTTTTTAGAATAATTTTTGGAACCTTGGGAGGAAAATCATTGAACAGATAGGCCAGATTTTTCTCCCAAGATATCAGGAAAATGTGTTTTCAGCACATGAATTTTTCGAATTTTTCTGGGGGAGGTTCTCCAGACCCCCTCCTTGGGCACACCTTTGGCGCGCATGACAGGCTGCACCCCCCCTTTTCAGCAATTCCTGGATCCCCGGCTGCATGTCCCAGATGCAGTCAAATGTTACAGTGTCACAGTATATCTTTTGCAAGCATGCTAGAGCTGCAACAAGAGCAGCCTCAAGACAGAAAGTTGAAATGAGCCTCCATGGGCCAAAGAACTTTGCTGGAAGAGAATGAAAGATCATACAGTGATGAGGAAACCAGAACACGTGCCTTACACAATATCAGAAATCCATGGCTCTATTCAGTGGCCTATTTGAGGTTATCGATCCTAGAAATGATTTGAGAATGCATTGTAGAGGTGTACAATTTCTTGTCCTTTTTCACAGTATAGCCTGCTGGCAAGAACCTGTGCAGAAATGCCTTGGTGTTAAGAAGTAGCTCCTTTAGCTTATACATTTTTCCATAAGTTCTAAAGCGTGTATTTTAACTTAAATGAAGAGCTGGAAATGGCACCTCTAATTCTACCAGAATGCTTTTTCTCCACAGTGCCTATTCAGTATACTTGCAGAGCATCTGTTCTTTTATTTCAGAAAGGCAAATGAATACATCTACCATCTATCAGCTCAAGTGCCACTGCACTCAACAAATTTACCTCTGGTTCTTGCATTAAATTTAGTTGTTTATTGTACTGACTGCTTTTTCCCAGGAGATGGCAGCAGCATGATGCTTGTTAAACCTTATTTCTTGCACGATGTGGTATTTCATCAAATAAGTTTTGTATAATCTAATCCAGGCAAGCGTTATACAGAGAATCCCTGAGATCAATCATAAGCCCCCCACCTCCCCCTGCCAGTAAAGCCAGAGATTCAGGATGTCTGAATTAATTAACGCAAAATGAGCAAATACTGCTTATGTTGAACGCGGTTATTTATGAAGGAGCAGGCTGGAGAGGTGGGGGAGAAGAGATGCAGACTGTAGGAGGCTGCAGTATAAGTGGTGTAGAGGGGCTGGACCAAAAGAGATTAATGAATATTACCTTGGTTATAAAGCTCGCCTCCTAGGTGGGAGAAGCTGAATTCAAGAATAATTGGATAGAAAAGAGGCTTGTGACCAGACCTGACAACCCTGCCGTCTTCAGTTAATGCTGAAGCTCCATTTAACTGTGTAGGAATTCAATTCCCACTAAAGTAACAGGACAAATATACTCGCAAATGAAGTTGTCATCTTTAATACTTGATTGCAAATCCTTTACAGTCATTGACTGCCAGTAGTCTGGAACCTACAGACATCACGGGACACTGGGTTTCTTCCCAGGTGATGCTCTACCAGGTCTTCAATTCAGCTGTCTGCTGGTCTGTGCTTGTCCATGAGGCATTCTGCCCTCAGCTATGCCTACAGGAAGTGAATTCTCAATTGAGCAGTGGATTCCCAAAACGTGCTCAATCCTCAACATTGAAATAATGGTGTTTGCTCATTCTAATAATATAGTATAGTATAGTAATAATTCCTCTACGTACTTCCAAAGCCATTCACTACCTCACCCCCTCATACATCTCTGATCTGCTTCACATCAACACACCTTCTCACACTCTCAGATCATCATCTTCAATTAGTCTCACTGTTCCCTCCGCCCGTCAGTCGACCTTTGGTTCCTGAGCCTTCAGCCGCTCTGCCCCCCCGCCTCTGGAATTCCCTCCTTTCTGATCTCAGAAACACTGACTCGATCCAAATCTTCAAATCACTCTCAAAGGCACATCTGTTCAGACTGGCATAACTGTTTTATTGTGTGGTTATTTGATTGCGAAATTGATATTATTTTTTTCTTCTAATCTTGTTACACAGAGTCCTGAAAGGTGCTACATAAATAAGATGTATTGTCATTATTATTGTTATTACATTGGCATGGTTCTCAATACTGCATTACGGGTTCCGCCCGTTTGTGTGTTGCACGTAAACGTCCCGTTTTTCAAAATGTGCGTAGCCAGCCGGCGCTAACCAGACGAAACGCACTCAGAGCAAGCAGCATCAGCTGTGTGGTAGGTGGGGTCTCATTCCTTCTTGTGGTGTCATCACGGCCAGTTTGAAGGTCCCTAGCCATCATGAGACAGCAAAAAAGCATGAAGAAGCTCCTCAAATTTGCCAAGCTTCCCGATGATGCTACTGCCTTTCAAAAAGGATATGTGAAGTATTTCACAGAACTTTCTATGACTACGAGCAACAAACAAGTGCTACGTTAGTGCCTTTTGCTATTTTGGAAGTTTTTAATCGGTCGATTTCAAGGGGTAGCTATAAAAACAAACTTAACATTTTAGTTCATAACTTTTGAACTGTAGGACAGGAGGCACTTGGAAAACGGTCGCGGCTGAAGTATTAAAGAGGAATTGTCCGTCATGCTTGCTCATTCACTCTGAGTCTGATGTCATAGTACATTTGAAAATACAATAACAGGAAATGTCTAGGTATTGGCGCGGGCTTGGCTGTTTTTCTGTTCTCTTTTTCCAACTTCCTGCTTTGTATCTGCTTCCCCTGATAATTAGCAAGAAAGTCTGTTGAAAAGTGGATGGATCAATTTTAATTCTTGTTCGGTCAGAGTGAGTGTGTGTGTGTGTGTGTGTGTGTTGTGTGTGAGTGTGCATGTATGCACATACATGTGTGTGAGTGTGTTTGTGTGTGTGTGCGTGTGCGTGTGCATGTTCTTCTTTGCCAATACTTGGGGAAAAAAATGACTTGTGTGGACTTAGGCATCCTATGAGACTGATTAAGTCTGACAAAATAGCACCATGGGGGCATTTTTTGAGACCACATAAGGAGAAGGCTTACATTTGGGCCAAGGACTAGGGTTAAGCTGAGGATAACTGAGTGTAGTTAGAGATGGGTCTAAATTAAGATTAGGATGTACTTTTGTAGAATTAGTCCCTTGGTTAAGGTATGGTGTTTAATTCAGGTCTAAAGTAGGATTAGTTTGAGGGGTTTGTAGGTTAAGGTTAAGATGAGGGTTAAAATTATGGTAAGCATTTAGATTGGGATTGATTTTAGGGTTTGGGGTATGGAAATAGGATTTTTATATGAAAATAATTTTAGGTCACCACGAGTATAGGCACACCAAAATTGCATGTGTGCCAGCACATGACTACTGTAAAACTGATATGCAGGCATGGATCTGGGGGGCACATTCCCCCCCCCCCCCTTCAGTTGGCCCAGACATGCTGGCAGTTTGCAACTTTGCAAGTAGATAGAAGTCCACTGTTAGAACTTCCACAAGGTGCCTGGTATCAAAATCCCATATTATTAAGTTCAATGGTGCCTATATAGTAACTTCTTCTGGGCAGCGCTCCAACAGACACGTCGCCAGCGCCATCTATAAAGGGCTCAGCATCACTGATTTATAAAAAATTACTGGTCATGAGGCCATGCTGGTATGCCCAATAAGAATCTCCCAGAACACTGCGTTGTGGACATGCAAAAAATATAAAAAAATAAAAAGAGAGAAATATTAACCACTGACTGTATTGTTGAAACGAGTATGACATGCAGTCATGTACCATGTATGCAAGTCCCAAAGGATGTCTTGTGTTGAGTTTCGGTCCCTGAGGTCCTAGTCATCACTGAATGGCTACCAATGACTTAGCTAGGGTGATAGTCGTAGGTAGCAAATAGGTTCAGTGAAGATAACATCATGAAAGCTTAGCATGTTAAAGTAGCTTTATATGAAAACGCCGTATGATGTTATATTTATAATATACTCATTTTGACCATAATTCACAATGCATTTCATCCAAAGCTATGGTAACGGTTGCTGTGACTGATACAGGATTTCACCCGTAGGCTGATACAGCCTCGTATCACAGGTATGGATTCCCTGTATTTATTATAGGTAAACACGATGGGTAACTAATTTGAAGTTTTCTAGAGATTACCTACTTGGTTAATGTTAGTTATGACCAATGTGTTAAGGTAGATCATCCAGAGCTCCGATCCAGAACTTCCAGGAGGCCTATATGGAGATGTAACAAAGGGGAAACTTTTGTAGGCCCATCCAAACCTTTATTACATTTTATCTGTACTTAGGTGTACATCTGCTGCACCTGGCAGTCTCAAACTTGCCCACTCTGCACTGAAGTTTAATAAGAATAATCGTTGTAGTATTATGGGTCAAGCCCAATTGACCGTTTGCCACTTCTGTACATTCACAGAAAAAGGAAATTGATTCTGACAAAATAATTGATGCTTTTTCCGCAAGAAAATCCAGATGAATGTTCTTGGAAAGTCCACTCTTGGACTGAACAGGAAGTGGACATAACTAGAGCTGGTCTCCAGGACACAGTTTGTGGCTGTTAATGTCATTGTTCATACCTGTTTGGCTTTGTGTTCTAGCAAGTCAAGCAGCTAGCTAGTTCATTATAGCTGTCAACCTACTAAGCGGGTAAATCCGGACAGTCAAATCAATTGGTAGATTCTTGACATTGTATGTCTGGAGAATTTATCATCACGGTGGCGAAACAGTGTGCTATAGCACTGTTGTAATCATGGGAGATCAAACTATCTTCGAGAGATTGTCTTCATGTGATGACTCCAATGTCTTCATAGGTGTCTATTTGGATAGTCTAGCAGGGATTTAGGAGTTTGACAAAAGTGAAATCACAGACTCCCTTCAGGTAAAGGATGTTCCAGATCAGAATGAACAGACAGAAAATATTGGCCCTATGCCTACAACTATTTGATAAGCTAATAGAGACATTTCCTGACTCTTAAAACAATGCAGAGATGTACAATCACAGAAAATCAGCACTGACAGCTGAGGATATACATATCCTAGGATATTCTGTGGCTAACAAACTGCGAGACAGAAGGCTGTCTAAGGTGTTAAAGCCAGGGAACGATGTATCAGCAACAGTCAGTCAGATACGGAGGAACCAGGGCCATATGCTAATACAATTGATCTATTGAAGACATGTATTGTGTTAAGGGACACAGTTACCAATCTGAGTGGTGTCATCTCCACTTTGAATGGTGACATCATCACACTGAGGGAGAGAACTGCATTACTGGAGATGTGGCTGGATGCTAGTCAGGCCAGGGAGGTATTCCAGGATACTCCACCACCTGTTCCCACTGAATAGCAGGACCCAAGCGCCCGTCAGGACCAACAGGAGGCCACACATACTGAGGCTGAGAGTGTTGTACCTGTGGGAGAGCATCACGCTGAGACAACTGGTGACGCCACAGCACCAGCTCCTGAGCCTGATAACGTTCAGCCATCAGACTCAGACAATGCAGCCACGGACTGCGGTACTCGGACAGCACAGGATGGTGACTTCCAACTCCCTCCAGACCAGCATCACCACTTGCGCCGAGGACAGGTGCACATCCAGAACTCCACCAGGAATGACATCCATGGTTCATCTACATCTGCAATGTTCAGGATTCAAGCTGCAACCAGACGTAGTGCTCCCCATGGAGTAAGAGCCATTTATGTTGGCAACATGGCTGGCGATACGTCTGATAAAGATATCAGGGACCACCTCCGTGTTATTAGTTTGTCCAGTGTGGTTGATGTTCTGAACCTTAAATGCAAGATCCAGGGTCAGACATCATTTTGTGTGAGTGTGGACAGCCAAGGGGATGAAGACCGTGTCTTCCATCTGAGACCTGGCCCTTAGGAGTTTGTGTTCGGCCCTTTAAGGAAACGCCTGCCATGAGAAACACAGCATCTCGTCCACAGCAGTCTACACACTGTGACCACAGCGATAGGCTCCGGCCTGCACGTCATGATAATCGTACCTCTCGTTATCATGATTCCCGCGCTAACGTTACGTATCGCCATGGTGATCAGCAGAGAACAGCCTCATCTGGTTGGCGCTACTATGAATACAACCATGGTTCCAACAGGCTTCCATATTAGAATAATGATGTTGTGTGATAATACGCCATGACTGACAGCCAATTCTCACTGAACTATTTATAAATTATAATATTACATCTTTCAATTGCAAACGTTTTATATCTTCTTATGATATGATTGATAATGTTTTATTGAAGAGATGTAATATGTTATTTTTATCTGAACACTGGCTCACCTGACATGAACTAGCTGCTTTTAAGGAATGTTTTAATGGCAATAACAAGTGGGTGCATACGAAATCTAGAGTTTACCCTGAAGAAATGTTAGTGGGTCACCCCCATGGTGGTGTTGGATTTATTGCCAACAGAGTGAAAGGAATAACATATAAACCACAGTTAAAAGATAGTAAGATAGTGATCGACTTACAGGTGTCAAGATGATTTCTGGTGGTCAAGTGCAACTCGCTGTTTTTGGTGTATATTTCCCATTTTGTAACGGTCGCACTGACCAGACAGAACTATACAGTGAATGTTTAGAGCTTCTTCAATGTGCCATAGACCTTATATCATTGTTGGTGACATGAACACTCCTTTATTGCGTCAAGAACTACTGTCAAGGTTATGGCATAGACAACATCCTTTTAACACATACAGCTATTTGTTGCACAATTTTATATGTAATGATGAATCTGTTGTTTGCAATTTTATGTTTTCTCAGTGTTATGGCCCCAATTTGTTATAACATATATGACAACAGGGGACGACAGACAAAATTTTAAAACTTAAACAGATTTAATTCAACAAACACTTTTAACTAATCTACTATCTACTCTACTGACCAAGATTGATATATACAAGAAAAAAAAAATTTTTCTGTCCCTTGAGGTGGGGTTGCTTGTTGATGTTCCGGGTGAGGAAAATGCTCCGACAAAAAATCCAAAAATCCACAAAATGCTTCACAGGTCTTGAAAAGAGTGACTGGTCTGGTCAAATGTATCCCTCTCCTTGCGACTTCTACTACTACTTTACTCTCTCAATTTCTCTCCTTATATACTCTTTTGCAGACCCCTCCCACCTTTTAGACTTTTTTTCTTAAATTCTCTGGGACTTTCTGTCTCAGACATGCCCAGGACATGCCCAAACCTAGCTCCAGTCTGGGCTTAACAAAAAAAAGGTCAGCACTCCTATCTAGTGGCTTCTTTTCACATTACATCAGAATGTAATTATACACATACTAATATTAATTCTAGGTCATACATAGATCATGTTTTATCACCTGGCTATTTTGTTGATAATAGTGTAGAATGTTTTTTGTCTGATATTGGTTGTAATACTAGCGATCATTTTCCTCTATCAGTTACTATACAGTCACATGTTGATACAGATAATAATTTGTATGATCACATAGGTAGATCTAGTGTACCATCATACCCAAAAGTTAACTGGTCTGACACCCAGGTGTGTATTGAGTACAGAGCACTGATACAACAAGCATCCCAGAACATACATCTGATAGAGGTGAATGATATTATCACTCAAGATGAGGCACAGTCTGTGATAAATTCCGCGGGTGATAAACTGACTAACATTATACATGATTGCTGTGATAAAACCATTTCCAGAGAGATGGAAGAGTACTTGTGGACAGAACTCTAAATATCTGGCAGAACGAAGACTGTAAGGTAACCCGTGAACGTCAGAGATTCTGGTTCCACCTCTGGAAATCTTGTGACAGTCCATGTGTCGGACATGTATATGAATGCTACAAGTCAGCCAAGAGGGAATATAGAGGAGCCTGCCAATGTACAATGGACTCTGAGCTCCCGGATCTTACCCGTGAACTTAACCTGCTTCATTGTGGTAATAGTTTGAAAAAATTCTGGGACCTGATCAGACGTAACAAAAGGGGCAATTCTAGTTGTGATGATATTTCCATGGATAAACTGGAGGAATATTTCCGTGCTAAATGTGACTGAAATGAAGATGAGCCCATGTCTGCTACCCGAGAAGCAGCACAAGCCGCAGTGGAAGAGAGATATCACACAATGATGGCTACCTGCTCTCGTGACAAGGTGGTCTCTCAGTCTATGGTGAAACGTTATATTAAGACCCTAATATAACAGTGGATGTCCCCCTGGGTTGGACGGTGTGATGACTGAACATCTGACTCATGCCAGTGTAGTAATTTATCATTTCTCATCAGTTATATACTGACACTTTGTGTACAATTCCACATAGTTCCAGATTCATTTACGAAGGGTGTGTTGGTGCCATTGCTGAAGAAACCGACTCTCGATCCATCAGTACCAAAAAACTATCGGCCAGTTATAATTTCCTCAACCCTGTCGAAATTGTTTCATATTTGAACTGTCTGGAGGGCATGAACTGAGTAACCTACAATTTGGTTTCCTGCCCAGTAGAAGTACGAATACGGCCGTAGCTTTACATAATGATATCATCAATTATTGCAAATCACGAGGCTCATCAGTGTATGCAGCTCCCTTGATGCCCAGGGGGTGTTTGATGCAGTTCCACATAAGATACTATTTTACAAAGCATTAGGTGTCATTCCAGATCACTGCTGGGCTATGATGGTCACGTGGTGTAAATCTATCATAGTAGAAATAAAATGGGCCTCATTTTTACCTAGTCATGTTTTTAAAGGTACCAGACAAGGTGGTTTATCGTCTCCATTCTTATTCAATCTTTTTTACAAAAATCTTATTGACCGTCTCTCTGTACTTACTGGTGGAGTTAAAATTAGTGCTTTGTCATATAATGTGTTTTGTTATGCGGACGATAATTTACTGTGCAGTCTCACAGTTTCTGGTTTACAAAATCTTATTGATATTTCTAATGAATATATTTCTAGAGATGGGTTATCTTTTAACTCTTCAAAAACTGAGTGTATAATATTTGGTGAAGTTTATTTTGAATCACATCCACTGCGGTCTTTAAACAATGTTACTCTCAGTGAAAGGGATTGTATTAACTATTTAGGAGTAACCCTGTCACACTGTAAGTTGACTGCTCACATTAATAATCACATTCATGGTTGTAGAAAGGCATTTTATAGCCTTCAAGGTGCTAGTTTATGTAACATGTCTACTGATATTAACACTGCCTCATATATATGTAATTTAGCCATTCAACCTGTTCTGTTATATGGATTAAATAGTGTAAATATTAATAAACATTATTTCCATGACCTTTAAAAGATCCAAGGTTGTCAGGTAAAATCAATGGTTAATCTTCATAAATTCTGTAAAACCACACCTATTCTTAAAGCCATGGGCATTAACACTGTTCAATCTTTGATAGATGTTTTTAGTCTAGAATTATTATGTTCTATTTTTAAAGTAGGGTCGTTTTATATGCATGTTTTAAATGGTATGTATGTACTGATAGAAAGGCGTCTAGTCAATCTGGTTTATTGATCTATTGGTCAATCTGGTATCGGTGATAAACATAGTGCAAGCTTTTTTAAATACATTTTTGACAACAATTATTCAAGTCATGTAAAATCTAGTCTTAAGAAGACGGATTTGGAAACTGATGGTGCTTCAGACAGTGTATGGGTTTTATTACTAAGTCAACATCCATATGACAAAATTGTTTTGAACCTGTTACTCATGCCATTTTAATTGTATATTGCAATGTGTATCTCATTTTACACTTGTATTTTATGCATTACTATGTATATATCTTCTTTTGAAGGAAAATAAACTAAACTAATAACCATTGATAAAGTAGACCAGGGCTATTCAACATAATCCTGCAAAGGCCGGTGTGGGTGCAGGCTTTCATTCCAACCAAGCACTTGCACACCTGAAAATACTGATCAAGCTCTTTAGCGAAGACTCTTGTGGTTAATAAGTGGCGTCAGGTATGCAAGTGCTTGGTTGGAATGAAAGCCTGCACCCACACCAGCCCCCTCTGGACACAGTTAAATAGCCCTGAAGTAGACTTTTAAACTAATATAATCACAGACATGTTTGTTGCATTTAAACTGTAAAAAGAAGTGTTTCGATGCGTGCAACATGGAATTACTAACGCAGTTAAAGGCTGCTTGAATAATTGTTTCCTTGGTTCAAATAACGTTGTAGTTAACACAAGTAAGAATCTCGAGATTAGTTTTCATGAATGCCTGCTCTTAAATTTTCTGTTGGTGCCTGGTATAGTAGCGACTGCCATTTCATATTCTGCAACGTGGATCAGTGGCTGTTACCCACTCTAAGGTTGATGTGGTGTCTACAAACTAATATGGCCAAACTCTTGACAGCATTTAACAATCGATTTTGCTCCAACACTGAATGAAAACCCCCAACTTATTCAGAGTAAGGCGAAGGTCACTAAGAGAGAGAAAAAAGAACTTCCAAGATGGCAGAGGCCGCGAGCTTCACTGAACATCCTACATCAAAATGTGGAAAACTTTTACTGTCCGTACGTCAGAATCTCTTTTTTCTCCTCAGTTGGTTGGCCTTTCAGTCTGAAACTGTATATCCATTGCGTATCACCATACCTAGGGAACAATTAAGCCGATTTCCCCAAAATTTACGCTGTATACGAGCAAATTCGACGGGTTTTTGAACAACTCTGCGTGTCGTTCCGACGCGCGCAGCCCAAGGTGAGGACGAGTCCTGTGTGCGTCCATTTTTCTACTCGATCGGTTGGGCATCAGTCTGAAACTGCACATGGCCTTTGGGGATTGGCATAGTCAGGGTGGCGAAACTTCTTTTTCCAACTGCCCGAGTTTAAGAGCTAATTTAGCCTGTTCAAGAGCATTTTTGGCGAGTAGGCAGGTCGTCGAGGCGCGGACGGCCCCGGGTGTGGACGAGTTTACATTATAATTAATGCGATCGAAAAGAGTTATGAATGAAGGATGAGTAGGCCCATTTATTCAGGGGGATTTTTCTGTGAAGCCTTTCCTGCGAGTCAGATCAGGCGTAGCTTGGGGGCAAACTCAATCTATTTCACTTTTCCCGAGAAATTTTGCGATTCTACGTAATTTTTCCAAACCATGCACTGCGACTTCGAGAACAATTTATCGCGGCGGAAAACCCATTACAATTTGCCAGAGGTTAACGACAACCTGTTCATCATTAAAAATAAACAAATTAATTAATTAATTAATTATTTTTTTTAAATGTAAAATCTGCAGGTCATCACAAAATATACTTAGACGCATAATGAGGCTACATTCACACAAGGGAAAAAAAGGAATCAATCATTTCTGAAACCTATTTAAAACACAGTTCCACGGTGGCCGCAGCTAAATTGCTCACGCACGCATTATAGGCTTCGCAATCTCGTTCTGTACTACAATGTTTTGAGCTTCGTGTGCAAATATACACACTAACCTCAGCCTCTTCATATTAGTCCTTAAATTCTTCCTGTGCAAGGCCAATATAAATACAAAAATAATATTTTTGGCGGTCACTTCCATCAACAGACGAACCAACATGACCAATTGCATCACTTCCTTGGCGGAGGTAATTACATTCGGCTAATGAAGTAATAAGCCCGAGCAGGCACTGGATTCTGGATAACATTTTTCTGACAATGACATGGCCATTTAATGGCCCGATAATGCAGACGACGGCGAAACTTCCCATGTCCCACGTCCCACTGTCATCTTCGGCAGTGAGTTCACTGGAATAGCAGGCGGAGAGTGCATGCTCAGCCTGTAGTAAGCAGCCTGGGTGGGGCTTTTCAGACAGTTCCTTTAACAGGAAATCGACCCCAAGACCCTCTCGCTCCTTCGCCGGGGCGCGACACATTTCTGAGGAACTGAGGTGATCAACTTCAAACTTAAGTTTGACGGAGCTACTCTGCGGCTTTGGGTTCGCTGGGACTGTCCAGGCGGTGAGGGCGTGGGCTTACTCTGATGGGACGCTCTTTAAATCATTGACAGCTTTTTAAAGTATCACCACCATATCCCGTGTTTGAAAGTTGCGAGGAAAATTGGAAGGACGATAAAATGCCGAAAACGGTGAGTATGATACGCGTCCCTTTCATTATTGTGCCAGACGTTTTTTTCGACCACAAAAGATTATCTTAATGAGACCACTGCTGAGGATGTAGTTTTTCAGCGTATTTCCTCCCGGATAGCTTACGGAATTTCTGTGGAATACGTTCAGGTTTATCCTCATGCGTGGTCGGACTGTATCTGGATTTTGTTTGTTTTATTGTCTGTCTGTCTGTTTTTTTAATGATGATGATGATAATGATGATTTGCGTGTATATCACTGCCGTTGCCAGAAGTACTATACATCTAATCACCCTTGCTTAATGCTTGATTGGCAAAAGCAAATAATTTTTCACCTTGTGCTCAGTTATTCCGTGATGATTATTGTAATGACAACTTCATTCAGTGGGCACTTCAACAGGTAAACCTGCTCCTTATGCAAATCTCTAATCAGCCAGTCATATAGCAGCAAGTCAATGTATAGAAGCACGCATACATGGTCAAGAGGTTCACTTGTTGTTTTGTCCAAACATCTCAGTGGGAAAGAGATGTGATTTTTATGACTTTGGCTGTGGAATGATTGTCTGTATCGGAAAAAGTGTTCTGGGTATCTCAGAAACTTCCATTTCGGAAAATATCTATGAGAGAAACCTCATAAAAACATAAAGGATCCATTTAGTGGCACTTCATCTGGGTGAAAATGCCTTGTCTACAAGAAGGGTTTGAGGAGAATGGCCAGACAGTTCTAGCTGACAGGAAAGGGACCAAAAATCAAATAACTGCACATTACTGAAGAGCGATGCGGTACAGAGCCTTTGAACACTTAACATGTAAAACCTTGAAGCACATGGGCTACAGCGGTAGCAGACCACACCGGTTTCCATTCTGGTCAGCGAAGAAGTGGAAACTGACGATACAGTAACCAGAGGTGGCCACCAAAACAGGGCTTCAAGAGAACGGAAAAACATCTTGCGAGAAATCTTGATTTCTGCTGCAACGTGCTATGGGAAGGTCAGAATTGGCATAAATGGCAAGAATTCTCATAACCATCCTTCCTTGTGTCAACAGTTCAGGCTGGTGGTGGTTGTTGTGGGGAATATTTTTAAGTTCCATATTTGACTCGTAATACCAGTTGAGAATCATTTATGTGCCACAGCCTACATCCTACTTACCATGTGCGTCCCTCTATGGCCGCAGTCTGCGTATATTCTATCGCAGCATAACGTGCCATGTCACAAAGCACTGGTCATCTCTACCTGATTTCACAAACTACACAGTGCGTTAAGTGCACTGTAATGGCCTCTGAGTCATCAGAGCTCAATCTAATGGAGTGTTTTTGGGATGTTCTTGAATGGATGATTTACATCATGACTGTGCTGTAGACAAATGTGCTGTAACTTTGTGATTCCATCAGGTCAGCCTGGACCAGGAAACTTAGGAATACTTTCATCATCTTGATAAATCCATACCACTAAGAAGTCAGGCTGGTCCTGGGGCAAAGGGGGATCCTCCCCAATATTGGAAAGGTGTACTTGATATAGTGACCATTAAGTGTATATTGAGTGATGCTGAACTGTAGTGAAGAAATGGTTTCTTGAAGTGCGATTAGATGCCATGGGTGTGCCCCAAACTTTCAGTTTGACAAACTTCGGAGCAGGGGAGAAGCTTGTGCTCTCATTGCATTGTAAGTTTATAGTTCATTTAAATCATGTGCAACCCCAATTCCAAATTAGTTGGGACAAAGTGTAAATTGTGAATAAAATCAAAATGCAATGACTTTCAAATCACACCAGCCAGTATTTTATCCACAGCAGAACAGAGATAACAGCAAATGTTGAAACTGAGAAATTTTACAATTTTTATCCTCAAAATTAGCTCATTTCAAATTTGATGGCTGCTACAGGTCTCAAAAAAGTTGGGACAGGGGCCTGTTTACCATGGTGTAGCATCCCCTCTTCTTGAGACAAGTTTCTTGAGTTTAGCCATTGGAATTTGATCCCACTCTTGTTTAATACAGGCATAAGCTGCTGGAGATTTTTGGGTCTGCTTTGACGGACTTGACTTTTCCTTTAATTAGGCGCCAAATGTTTTCAATCGGTGAAAGATCAAGACTGCAGGCAGGCCAGTTCAGCACACGGACTCTTCTACTATGAAACCATGCTGTTATAATAGCTGCTGTATGTGGTTCGGCATTGTTCTGCTGAAATACACAAGGCCTTCCCTGGAATAGATGTCATCTGGAGGGGAGCATATGTTGCTCTAAAACCTTTGTATACCTTTCAGCATCCGTGGTGCTTTTTAAAACATGGGAGTGTGCCACACCATATGCACCAATGAATCCCCATACCATCAGAGATGCTGGCTTTTGAACTGAACGCTGATAACAAGAGAATGGTCTTTATCCTTTTTAGCCTGGAGGACACGAAGCCCATGATTTCCAACAAGAATGTCGAATTTGGACTTGTCTGACCGCAGAACACTTTGTTACTTTGCTACAGTCCATTTTAAATGAGCCTTGGCCCACAGAACAGGGTGGCGCTTCAGGATCATGCTCAACAATGGATTCCTTTTTGCATGATAGAGTTTTAGGTGGCATCTGTGGATGGCACGGCGGACTGTGTTTATTGACAGTGGTTTCTTGAAGTATTCCAGGGCCCATTTAGTAATGTCAATGAGAGAATCATGCTGGTGAGTGATGCAGTGGCGTCTGAGGGCCCAAAGATCACGGGCATCCAGTAATGGTCTTCGGCCTTGTCCCTTATGCACAGAGATTTTTTCAGTTTCTTTGTATCCTTTGATGATATTATGCACTGTCGATGATAAAACCTTCAAAGCCTTTGCAATTTGACATTTAGGAACATTGTTTTGTTTTTAAAGTATTCCACAGTTTTTTTACACAAGCCTTCACAGACCTCTGGCCATCTTTACTTCTGAGAGACTCAGCCTCTCTAAGACATCCCTTTTATAGTCAATGACATTACACACCTGATGCCAGTTAGCTTAATTACTTGCTAGATGTTCTTTCAGCTCATTCTCTTATATATTAATTGCTTTTTCAGCCCTTTTCTGCCTGTGTCCCAACTTTTTTGAGACCTGTTGGCTCATATTGGCTTGTGATCTGAAAGTCATTGAATTTTGATTTTATTCACAATTTACACTTCGTCCCAACTATTTTGGAATTGGGGTTGTAAAAGGTGGGCACAAATTAGTAATATGGTCATTTGCAGTGTTAAATGACCAATGAAATTAACCCCTTTCTGCAGATGTAGACGCTTGCGTTTATAGACCTGCAAATTTAAGCACGCTGTTACTGTACTTGATCACTAGATGGCACCCCCGGATCAGTTATTGAATATTCACAGGCAAGCAGACCTCGAACGCGGTTTTGAATATGGGGAAGTTCACTCCACTTCCTGTTTTTCGAGAGTTGCATGAATTAAACTCCTCAGCTAAGCCTGATGTGTAAACTGGTCAATATCCTTGCCCATAGCATCGATCCAGCAGTTTTTAAAAATGATCTTTTGCGACAGAAAAAATCATTTTCCTATGTAGCAACCACTTTAGCAACAGTGAGCCAACGGCATTCCAATTAGTGGTTCAGAAAAATCTGTTTTCTGAAGCAAAAAATTCGACATGATATTGATTCTCTCACATTCTACTGTCAATTACAGTCATCAAATGCAAAAAAGCCTATGCGTATCAGCAGGCTCGGTTGTATCCTGTTTACGTTGCGCGCATTACGCGGCTGAAACAGACGCGATATATCTATATACATATAGAAAAAAAGACGCGCAAAACTGGCCTTGAAGTGTTCAGTTATATTTAGAGGATTTAAATAAGATAAGGACATGGTCAATGGGAATTATTTCGAATGAAACAGGACCGGAGCGTTCCTTCTACTCGATACATCTGTCTCTGGCGGAGGGATTCGTGAAAAACGGTAGGCTGCTAGTTTTGCTTTCTGTTTTGGAATGTATACCGTACTCAACAAAGTCAAATGCGACGTTTTTTCCCTGTTTAAAAGTGAACTGCCCGTGCATTTAAGTGGACCCCCTGGTACGATCATTGCACCGTTCTGTTGCATCTAGGGAGGAATATATATTGCGTGATGTTCCCTGAAAGTGGAATGTCTGTTCTGTTAAAATAAGGTATATTTCAGAATTCAGATATTACTGAGTTAGTGAGTTGTACTTGTTCCTTAATAATGGTTGAAATGAGGTCGTGAGTTTGGGAACCGGTAACTTCCATTACAGGGTGAATGTTCTGACTGTTTAATCAGCAGTTTATAAAATGCAATGCGTGTTCGTGCTGGCTTGGGAGACTTAGGAGAAAAATGGACAAAACTCTAAACTTTATTATAGAGAAAAGGCATGTTTTGTGTTTGGAGAGGTTACTGGTGACCACTGATATTCAAGTGCACTGAGATTGATAAATTCATACTGAACTCAACCAGAGAATCATTTGTTCATATTAAATTTCATGCCTTAAAACTTTATTTGTGTTATATACATGATTTTACTATGATTTGACAGGAAATAATTTTGAGACTTTGGGGAGACACTTGGATAGCTGTATAATTTGGCTAATAGCATGTTGGTTATCTAGAATGTAATGTTGTAGATGCATTCTACTTGTGGTCAAGGAGTTTATGATACCAGAAATGTATAGTTTTTAGCCCCAGCAGTTTTTCAATCCTCAGAATTATTTTTTTTGCAATTTCAATGGTGAATTCTCATGAAGATTTTTCATGTTTGCAGCTCATTTTCTTGACCAAAATCATGAAAATAAACTGAAATACTGTGTAATTCTAAATGCTGTAAGTGTCTTTTCTGAATTGAGCCACATTTTTCCTCTTTATGAAGCTTAAATCTTGAATTATACAGCATTAAAGTGGGTAACCCATAAATAGCCAAATTTGGCTTCTGCACAAAGGGGTTAATCAGCATGATTTTTTGAATTTTAAATATTCAAAAGCACGCAGCATTCGGTTTTTGTATGATGGCAGTAATTAAGGTGCCATTTAATGAGATTATTGTATTGACCATAAAATGTATGATTAGAACAGCAAATGGCAAATTTTCTGGCCTGCGATGTCAGGGTGAACTTTATAATGTATGGGAAATAAGAACTGATGGGACTCAGATTGCTAACATTATGAGTGCATTGCAAAAGGAACAAAGAGACTAAAAAAATATCAGCAAAGCATTTATGTACGCTCATTTCTATTACCTTTTTCTGTGGAAAATAAAAAATCTGCTTTCGATGTGAAGTCATGTTGACTCAATAACTAGATTTGGCCTTGGGGTGAGAAAATTTCACTTGTCCCATGGACCAATCTAGAAATGAGTCAAAATTATCTCACATCAGTGGCAGAATTTTTTTCTGAGAAAAAATGTAGCATAAATGTGTTTTAAGTCTAAATACAAGATTAAAATGCTTGGTAAGGTTTTGTTTTTTTTTTTTTTTTTTTTACACTGCTTCTGTTTTATCATACAGTTTCCTCAGTTTGCTATTGTGTCCGCGCCTGGTTTGAGATTGAAGTGTCAAGACAAAGTTTCGTTTTTATGTCACAGATTAGTGAGGGCAGGATCACATTCACTTACCCACCGCATGTCCAATCTGGCTGTGCAATGTCAAAAAATAAGCTCAAAATGCTGGATTTACTTCAGATGTTTTGTCAACTGGTCCCACACTTTCGTGTTTACTGTCCTCTAATTAACATTTTTTAGATCATTGCCCAACTCAGGTTAATTAGAACTTGCTGTTGTATTGAACCTGTTGAACCATCATTTTTTAAGTAATTCCAACTTTTAAAGTGCACTGGAACAGCTTGATGGTGGCTAAGACTCTAAAAAAAGCGCACACAGTCACATTTCCTCTTTAAGGAGTTCTCCAGGACAGTGTGGCGGGATGACTCAAGTCTCCCTGTGTTTCGTCAGCCTTTCCTGGCTCCAGGTCACCGCATGCACAGTAGCACCATTATTTGAAATTTAGGGGAGCCCCACCAAGACAGTGACACGCATATCCTCCAGAAGTGGGCGTAACCTAAACGGCTCATGTAATGAAAAATGTACCCCTGAACAATTAGTTGGACGGAGGCTAATTGCTAGTTTTTCCACTACATCACTCTGCAGATTTTCTCCCTCATTGTGTGAAGTTTCTTAAAGCACGATTGAATTTAAATACAAATTTTAAATGTTAATAAAATGTTCAATTAATGACCACAGAGGCTATTCTGTTTGGCTTAGAAGGGTGAAATTTTGTGTTGGTGTACAAAAGATGTGAGTGCTTACGTATGTCATACAAAGTTTTAGAAAACAATAATGCTTATCAAGCTTTAAATTCCAGGCATAGTTCATGCCTTCTTTAATTTTTTTTTAAATTGGTTAAGATCTTAAGTTTCTTCTGTAAAGTAGATATCTTGAGATATACATGTATGTATCCCAGTTTTCCATTAAGATTAATAATCAACAATCATGTTAGTCCTCAATGCATGACTATATGTTTGTGACTGCACTGCCATTTTAATTGAATAATTTGAGTAAATCATAGAGATAGAAATGGGAACCTGCTTCAAGCAGTTAATTACTTTGGGAAATTTAATCAGTTATTTTTAAAACCGCAACTACTTCTTATAATAGTAATAATGACTTTACTAATATTGTGCAAACACTTACATTTAATTTAAAGCTAACTATAGTTATTAATAAAGTATTGTGGTACTTATAGTGTTTGGGAACGGTACCTGTTATTTAACATTTTGGCAATTTCATAGTAATGTCAACATTGCATGTAGTAGTTGAGTTACAGTGCTGTGAATAAGTTTACTTCTGCCTATGTCATATTTCAATGTGTTGGATCATCCAACTGATTTTAATATAAGACAAAGACAACCTGAGTGAACACAAAGTGTATCTTGCGAAAGATCATTTCATTTACTGAAGGTAATGAGGTATTCAAAACCTTAATCGCCCATGTGAAAAAATAATTGCCTCCCCCCTCTGACCATAATAGCCGGTTTTGCTGCCCTTGGCAGCAACAACTGAAATCAGATGTTTGTGATAACTGGTAAGAAGTATTTTACATCGCTGTGAAAGAATTTTTGCCCACTCCCCTTTGGAAAATTGTTTTAATTCAGTCAGTGTTGAGGGTTTTCAAACTGCCTGCTAAGGTCATGTCACAGCATTTCAATCAGATTCAAGTCTTGCCACTCCAAAACCTTTATTTTGTTTCTTTTGAGCCATTCAGAAGTGGACTTGATTGTGTGTTTCAGGTCATTGTCCTGATGCATAATCCTTCTACACTTGTGGATTATGTCACAAACTGATGGCTGGAGATTTCCCTTCAGGATTTTTCTGTCAGAGAAGAGAATTCATATTTCCATAAGTTATGGCAAATCACCCAGGTCCTGAAGCAGAAAAGCAGCTCCAGACCATCCCACTACCACCACTATGTTTGACTGTTAGTGTGCTGATCTTGCTGGGGATAACTGTGTTCTCATTATGCCAGATGTAAGGTACCCATGTTTTCCAAAAAGGTCCACTTTTGACTTATCAGCCCATTCAATTATATCCCAAAGTCTTGGTGGGTATCAAGCTGTTTTTTTTTTTTGGGAGGGGGGGGGGGTGGTGAGACAAGCTTTGTGTTCTTTTTGGTCAGCTATGGTTTTTGCCCTGTTCTCTCCCATGGATTCCATTTTTTGCCCAGTCTCTTTCTTATTTTGAAATCATGAACAATGACCTTAATTGAGTCAAATGAGGCCTGCAGTTAGTTTGAGTTCTTTTTCAGTGCTCTCTTGGAGGAAATTTGGTTGGCCGGCCATTAGGTTAGCCGGTGTTCCAGCTTCCATTTGTAGACAATGGCTCTCACTATGATTTTCTGGAGTCTTTTCAGACCTGTGAGTATCAGTGGCTTCATTTCTCATTCGTTGTTGAATTTCTTTAATTTGTGGCATCATGTGCTGCTTTCTGCCTACATCACATTGCCAAACAGGTTCTATATAAGTGATGTTTAAATTCAAAATTGCCCTTAGGTAATATACAAATTTCATTGGACTACTATAATTAGTGAAATTGCAAGTTATAACCATATAGTACTGTATTCGATGAACACCAGAATGAAGTTTAAAAAAAGTGACATAGGCAAATACAATAGTGTTACATCTATAACTCTCATTAAAAAAGAAAGTACAAATATTTTCAAAATTGCTGTTTTTATGTTCAGCCAGGCCTTCTGCGGTATTTATGCATCAAATTACCTGCATTCAGCTTTAAAGTTTGCAAAATTCTTAGTGAGTCGTTCTCTCCCAAAAAATCCTGTTTTTTTTTTTTTGTAACATCCATGAAGCAGGATGTTCTATTTTCTGACTCACCATCATCTGTGTAATTATTTTCATTATCTTTCCGCTCATCCAAGTGGGTGCAATGAGAATATGAAGTAATATTTCCTGGCTATTTGCTTAGTAATTATTTCCAAATGTCTTTTCAATAGTGCTGAAATTGCTAATATGCCGCAGATACATCACAATCATTATTTCTGCGCTGCCTGGATTTACATAAGCATATACTTAACAGCCTGTGATTAAACCCTTATTACAAAGTTTAATATTTTTCAGCTTGCAACAATTCTTCTAGCCTTGACTAATGCAGTGTGTGCAGTGTAACCATGTTGAAGGACTTAAATGATGTTTGTGGAAAGGAGGTAATTTTAACTGAGCTTCAAGAGGGGTAGATTATTGGCCAGCATCAAGCAAAGAATACAACTACGGAAGCGGCTAAAATAACTAGGATTGGGTTTAGTACCGTCCAGTGCTTTACTACAGCCTGGATAGATAGTCGAAAATGGGACCCACATTCGTTTCCCAGTGTGCCGGTCAACGGTATATCATTCTCCATAGTTATTTCTCTGGATGTCGGTCCTTGATAGCCTAGAGGCAGGATTAGGGCTAATAGTATGTCACACATACATTTCATAACATTCCTCTTAAATCTTAAATATGTAACTCATTGTGCATTCACCTAATGATGATGTTAACAAAGTTATTAGCTCTATTTGCTAATGATACAATCTCAGATTTTATGCTTGAACTTTCCTCCAAACAATACTGCACTGATTTCACAACTGAGCATTCACACACTAGCGTAGTTGATAACTGGTCTAAGGAATAATTTATTTATTTATTCATTACATTTATTACTTTAATCTTTACTTTAGTACTTGACTACCAAGAAGTGAACATGTTTTTTTCACAGCAAAGCAAAAAAACTTTATCATCAGTCATAGTAAAGTCATTTTCAAGATGAGAAATGGACTGTAGCCCACTCTCTTGGCTCAAGAAAGTGGATTTACATTTTACAAACCTAGACTGCAAAAGCATGGTGGTGTTTTGTTATGAGAAACCTTATGCTAAGTCGCGGTAACAACAATAGGCAGCATTGTGGCAAGGCAGCGGAATGTTAGCTGGGACTCACTCCCGCGGGGGAATGCTGAGCAGAGCCCAGATTAACAGGTTGGAAGAGCACTAAGCTCCAGGGGGCAGCTTCTGTTAAAAGGCAAATTATATGAAGTATCCAGACCTCCTTGAAAAGGGAAGGAATTATAAGGGGAAAAAAAACTGTTCAGATGCCCCTTGCGCATGTTGCATGTGTTTTGTTCACGTGTGTGTGTGTGTGTGTGTGTGTGTGTGTGACAGAGAGAGAGAGAGAGAGAGAGAGAGAGAGATGGTCAAAGGGACCATGCTCAGGTTGATTTCAAAGGCATTTAACTGTTAAGAAAGTAAGAAAGCCATTTACAAACTTTGCCTTGAATCAAAAGCACCATTTTTTCAACTTTTTTGCTCATTTGTTCAGGGTCGTTTGTCACAGAAAATCTTGTCGGCAATTTTTCAGCGTGGTGCTTTGGCAAAGCTGATGTTCAGCATGTCAGACATCCATAGGAGGTCTCTTTGTGAAATCAAATAAGTTGAATGTCTTTTGATAAATTTTACTTAAGTTCAGAGCCTACCTATCCTTTGAATCATAATAATCGTTGTCACAAACACATCCATCATGCCTGTTGTATCATTTGGTTAGCAAGCTACCTGAGAGGAGAGGCAGCCTCTGAATCATCACGGGGGTTGTAAATATGTATTCATGCATGGAAATCATTAATGGCAATATTGTTGTCATTTCCTCTGTGCGTTCCTGTGCCTCGGGAAAGAGCAGAATAATCTCAAATGAAGTGGTTGGCCTCTTTTTATGGTGTTCTAAATTTGTATTGTCTGGGCAGTTGTGCTAATAATAGCATACGGAGAGCTCCCAAAACCCCACCCCTGGTGTGGACCGCACCCGTGGCCCAGGCAGTTTCTGTGCCCACGTGAAGCAACCTAGAAAACGTCATTCTGAGCTGGCACTCTGAGATGGCCTGAAAGCTAATGCTTTGAATACACTTGTAGAGTCAATGTACTGATTCCTGTTAGTTTTAATGATGAGTAGTGTACTGCATGCTGACACGATGTACACGTGTCATCATTAAAACTATCTGGACAGTGTAAGGCTCTGATCTTGCAATGCTTTTTTTTTTTGTTTTCCAACTTTCATTAATTACTGTACTTAGCCAGCGGAGGTTGGGCTCCTCCACCATAGCCGGGTTCCCCCCGAGAGGTCTACCCACTTGGGAATTTTTTTCTCACCATTCTTTGAGGATTTTTCTCCCTACTGGGATTTTTTTTTATTATCTTGCCAAAAAGCGGAGCTTTTTGCAAGATATGTTGGTCGGAATGATTGTTTTTTTTGTCTGTAATCATTTCTCTTGAACACTTTTCTCTGCTGTGTGCGTTGCCTGCTCCTTGTCATCTCTTGTGCAGTTGCCTACCAATGACTCATCACGATTCCCATCATTCGGGGGACTCCATCAAGGTCAAGGTCAATTTTTGGTCAATTTGAGGGTTTGACGAAACCTTTATTTTTTGAGTAGCTTTAATCGGATCGACTTCAAACTTAGTGCGAATGTAGTATATGGTCAGGCGCTCGGCTGATTAGTTTTTGTTGGCGATCGGCCTTGACCTTCATGGTTCTCGCTGAAAAAAACACGACCCTTTTGGCAAGATACAATTCAACCTACGGTTGACATCCTTCATTTTTATTTATTTTTTTGCCTCTATTGCTATTTTCGGGATTAGGCTGAGCCTAATTTTTATCTGTGTGAAGTGTCTTTGTGACAGTGCTGTGAAAAGCGCTGTGCAAATAAAATTGAATTGAGTTGAATTATGGAGCTGACTGTGTCAGGAACTGATATTACAATAGAAATGAAACAGGATTCTTACTGAAAATGGGATCTAAGGTTACTGCAGTGCTGACAAGTTGACCTATTTCAGCAGCTCTGACAAACCTTACGAGATTCGTTAAAAAGTCTTAGATCACTTCTTTCGCAGCCCCAAAAATCATACCCTACCTCACTATAGGCTTTGCTGGTATGTTTTATTCAACAGCGGATATTTTTCGGGTCATAAGGACTATGAAAGGAGCCGTAGTTGCGTTTTAACTTTGTTCAAACTTTTATAAGCCATTCTGCTGACTTCTGAATGTTGTGCCAGCATGTTGTCACTATGGCAACATAATATCTCACCTCACAGCTTATTATTTTCTGTTTTGTGTTTTAAATGGAAATGTGGGTCCAATAAATCCTGAAAAATACCAGTGCAAATGAAGGAATGTTCAGAGTAACTGTTTTGAGCAACACACAACCCGTTCAGCATTTCCATTTCATTAAGTGGGTTTAGATCATGCAAAACAATGTGGTTCTCCATGGAAAGGGTTAGCTCCAGAATTTTCATAGATCTAGGGTCAAGGTGCATTTTCTGGGGACAGATCTTGCTTGAGCCCTGGACTCCCATTGGACCGGAGCATTGAAAATGACCATAAGTAGCAAGTGTGGGTGGGTTTTTTCCTGAGTAATTCCCGGGAATAATCACAAGCACTTTCATATGACCTGTTGCACGACTGTGGAGGACCTGTGTAACTCAGCTGAGGAGTATCCAACAATAAAATCCTCAAAATGTTTGTAAGTAATTATTTTAACACACGTAACCTCTGTGTGTGCATATTAAGATTTAAAAACTGTGTGTTGTTGTCTGGGTGGACCGCGATAAGTTATTGTCCCTCTTTGTTCTAAATGTCCTCATACCTTGTTGGCATCAAAAACTGTCTAAAGTCTTCAGATTCAGTGGTGAATGGTAATATTCAAATGTTCTCAGAATGAACTGTAATGAAATATACATATGAATAGTAACTGCGCTCATCAAATGCGATTTTGAGTTTAATTAAAATGTAATCGCTAAATATGTGAAGAAAAGCTAATTATAAAAAAAATCTCCTAAATGAATGGTTATTGAGGAGCAATGAATGTGTAACTGAGGGAAATATTAGACTACTTTATTGCCTGATGTTTACTTTTATTTATTATCCTCTGTCGTGGCCCAATGTGGAGAACGGGACATTGCAATGGAGTTTGTCTGTCCGTCCGTCTGTCCTTCCTCCTGTATGTTTGTCTGATAACTTGGGACACGTTCTCTCATTTTGCCTGCGTATGCTAATACTCATGACTTTGATTCGGTAATTCGGAAATGTAATATAAGTCAACGAGAATATGAGGAATCACAAAATACTGTTCTTAAATTGTTATTTAATGTTTTGAAGGAAACAGTGGGTGGCTCTCAAGATAAGTTGCAACTTGCAGTTTAAGGGTGATCACTATGGTCTCTCAGATCTATTGTGGTCAAGCTTGTGCAAACTGTGGCCAACACGCTGCTAAGGGAGATGGGAGGGATGGTGTGTGTGTGTGTGTGTGTGTGTGTGTGTATACACAGATCAGCCACAACATTAAAATCCCTAACAGGTGAAGTGAATAACATTATCTCATTACTATGGTGCCTGTCAAGGGGTGGGATATATTAGGTAGTAAGGCAACTGTCAGTTTTTTTAAGTTGATGTTTTGAAAGCTGGAAAAATGGGCAACTTTAAGGATCTGAGTTAGTTGGAAAGAGTCTAAACTGTAATGGCCAGACAACTGGGTCAGAGCACATCAGAAACGGCAGGTCTTGTGGAGTATTCCCAGTATTTATTGGTTAGGACCCAACAAAAGTGGTCCAAGGAAAGACACCCGGTGAACTGGCAAATGGATCATCGGCGCCGAAGCCTCTTTGATTCACGTAGGGAGCGAAGGCTAGCCAGTCTGGTCTGGTCTTGCGGAAGAGCTGCTGTAACACAAATTGCTTAAAAAAACTTTTGGTGGCTATTATAGAGCGGTGTCAGAACACACTGCAGCTTGTTGTATTTGGGGCTGCGTAATCGCAGACCAGTCAGGGTGTCCATGCTGACCCCTGTCCACTGCCGAAAGAGCTTACAATGGGCACGTGACCAGAACTGGTATGATAGAGTCATTGAAGAAAGAGTCCTGGACTGAGTAATCTCATATTTACATCATGTGGATCACACCCAGGGCTTATGCATCATTTACCCGGGGAAGAGATGGTACCAGGATTCAGACTGGGAAGAAGGCAAGCTGGCTGAGGCAGTGTGATGCTCTCTGGGAAACCTTGAGCTCTGGCATTCATGTATTTTGACTCAGCCCGATACCTCCTATTTAGACACTGCTACAGACACAGTGCACCCCTTTAATGCAAAGATATATCCTGTTAGCTGTGGCCACTTTCAGCAAGATAATGCCACATTGCGAAAAATAGTTCAGAAATGGTTTGAGGAACATGACAGAGAGTTCAGGGTATTGAATTGGCCTGCAAATTCCCCAGATCTCAGTCCAATTGAGCATCTATGGGATGTGCAATCCATTAAAGCCTCACCTGGCAACTTACAGGACTTAAAGGATCTGCTGCTGACGTCTTGGTGCCAGATACTACAGACTACTATAAGAGGTCTTGGGGGTGAGAGCTGTTTTAGTAGCATGACGGGCACATACACAATAGTTGGCAGGTGGTTTAAATATTTAATGTTCTTGCTGATGGGCGTGTCGCCTTTGTGTATTTATACTGTGAATATATGCAAGTAAAACATGACCTGATTTTCAAAGGGCATAAAGCTAATGACACAATACAGTAATATTTTAAGCAAGATCTCCTTATTTCCATCTTTTATCATGTCAAAATAACAAAAAAAAAACAGAAAAGGCCCCAAATCAAAAGTTTTGGCACCCTGCCTGGTGGATACTTAATAACCCCCCCTCCTTTGGCGGGTATCACAGTATTTAAACGCTTTTTGTCGCCAGCTTGAAGTCTTTCCATTCCTTTTTGGGGGACTTTCCCCCATTCTTTTTTGCAAGTTCTTGCTGGGATATTTGACTTCCACCATTCATTACAGGAATCAATCAGTGCCTATTAAATTGATCATAAATGTGGGACTGGATTGAACCATAAATCAGAGACAGGAAATAAACCACTACTAAGGAATCAAAGAATGTGTATAATAGAATGCAGTCGAACAAACCCAATTGGGGCGAGGCAGGAGGTGGAACATAAAGGGTAGGAGTGTGGCTGATTACATGGGGAACAGGTGTGAGAGCTGATGGAACGTGCAGGGAGGTAAAGTTACAAACATGGCAATGAGTGAACTAATTAACAAATGGAACAGGGAGGGGTGAATGTCAAGAGGGAATGAAAGCAAAAGCGAGCGAGAACAGAATGTGAATGGGAATACAAATGACCATAAAATACTTTAACTGAGGGATACAAGAGTTAGCAGAGGATGACATATCTACCCGGCCCCTGCAATCTAATCTCAGAAATCCCAAAATATCAAAAGGCACTAGTCTAGGACCTGATTAATACGCACGGCAAGTTTCGTGAAAAAATATTGGGCGGTATTAAAGTTCTGCACCAGAAGCTAAGTGACCGCAGATGGACAGACGGACGGACAGATGACCGCACTGACAACTATATCCCCCTGCATAATAATGCTTGGGGGAGAATAACAATTACAAGCAACACAAATGCATGGATGTTATTTTATTTCTCTGTATCCGAGGCATTAATCTGATCATAGCTCTGTTATCAAACTCACGTATTTCCAAAAATATAGATAGTTCAAGTGGGCTGCCAAGAAAATTGCAAATTTTCAAAGTTTGACTTTGACTTTGAAAGTTGCTGTGGGGCCACAAGTGCACATGGTAGTATTATAATTAATGTCTTCAGCAGAGGTAATATGTGGCTTTCAACCCTGAAATTTTTGTTCATCTACCTACATCACATACTAAGTAACGAGGACTCAAAAATGGCGGAAAAAATGAAGCCCCCAAATTTCGACTTACACCCGTGTCCTTCAAAAGTTGGCATGGGTTCATTAAATATATCGTAGTTACTGTCCTGAAACTTTCAGCTGAATCTGAAGGGGTAGTGCGGGAGCCACTTGTTGAAATTACATGGAATAACCCGTTGGTAATTTTATAAATGAATTATTATTGCATCCTGACTGAGTGTGGAGCTGTCCTTCTTCACATTATTAGCAACCAAACATTAATTTTCTAATTTATAAAGACTAGTAGAATGACCAGCCAGTTCGTTTTTACTCGCCATCATTATCTCTTGCCACAAAATGGATGGGGATATAGGGATGAGAGCTGTCCTTCCGTTTGTCCGTTTTTTTCGTCTGTCACCCCTTTTTTCTGGGCCACTACTCCTAAATCATTCAATATTTCTCATCTAAATTTAACACATGGCTACATCTTGTGTAAATCTGCCTTCGTACCTCTGTCTGTCCTCCTGTCCGTAGGTCTGTCACTCCATCCTGTTTCATTTCCAGGCCTGAAGTCCAAAACTGTGGCGGAAGATTTGAGTATTTGATCCTTATTGTTCATTGAATCGCACAATTATCAGGCATTTTCCCATCCGCATCAATGAATCATAAAATGTTAATTTTTCTTTCGAAGATTCATAATTCTTGTAGCTCATGAAAAGGCACATATGCTAGCTTGGCGTATGATTGATGTGTTCGATGGCCTTCATTAGGGGAAGTCCAAACTCTGGAGGCTTTTTAGGTTGCCGGCCGTTGCAAATTATTATTTTTATTTAATTTGGGGATGTGATCAAATTGGTCATCAAGTTAATGCCCGAGCAAAAATTATTTTGAATGAATCGTTCGTTTAGACTCGTTTATGTCGAAAATGGGCATTTTTGGCACTTCGGTGCAATTTTCTCAAAAACTGTCCAATTCATTTTTTTTCAATCGCAGCAATGGAATAAGTATCATGACCTGCTTCAATGGTGCAAACGGCGTTTTGATTGAATCGCTCCTTCATAGCGCCACCTAAGCAACGTGTCTGGTGCTTTTTCGGGGTGTTTTGTGCTATAACTCTCCTAATATGGCAATTAGAGCTTAGGTATGTATGAGGTACCTCAAGGAATCAGGTATGCTGAACATTGTGAGTCAGTCACATTTGACATTGGGCCTCCAGGTCAAGGTCAAATGGCAAGAATGTGCTCTAACTCTCTTGATGTAGCATTTAGAGCTTAGGTATGTATGAGGCACCTATAGGGAATCAGGTATGCCGAACATTGTGAGTCAGTCACATTTGACCTTGGGCCTCAAGGTCAAGGTCAAATGGCAAGAATGTGCTCTAACTCTCTTGATGTAGCATTTAGAGCTTAGGTATGTATGAGGCACCTATAGGGAATCAGGTATGCCGAACATTGTGAGTCAGTCACATTTGACCTTGGGCCTCAAGGTCAAGGTCAAATTCCAAAAATTTGCTATAACTTGCATAACATGACATTTAGAGCTTAGATATGTATGAGGCACCTAAAGGGAATCATGCATGCCAAACATTCTCGGTTGTTCAAATTTCACCTTGAGCCTCAAGGTGAAGGTCAAATTTGTCTTATAACAGCTTAATGTGGCACCTATAGGGAATCATGCAAGCCAAACATTCTCTGCAAGTTGAATATGACATTGGGCGTCAAGATCAAATGGCAAAAATTGCTATAACTTGCTGAATATGGCAATTAGAGCTCAGGTATGTTTGGGGCATCTATAGGAAACCATGATACTGAACATTCTTAGGCAGTCAGTCAAATTTGATGTTGGACTTCAAGGTCAACGTTATATGACAAAAATGGTCGATATTAGTTTAATATGGTTTGTTGAGCTGAGGAATGTATTGAGCACTAATAGCAAATCATGTATGCTGGTTGTTTTCGACATATTGGATTTGACCTTGGGCAACAAGGTCCAGGTAATGACAAAACGGCCTAAAAGTCCTGTAATGTTGGCTTTAGATCTTCAGCATGTATTGGATACTAATGATAAATCATATATGCTGATCAAACTCACCATATTGGATTTGACTTTGGTCTTCAAGGTCAAGGTCATGTGACAAAATCAATCTATTTATTTCCTCATTTAATAATGTCTTTAGAAATTAGTATGCATTAGGCACTAACCTATATATAATTTAAATTTTCACAGGCATTGTAACTGGACGGTCGACCTTTTTCCATGATCAATTGCGGCAATAAAAGCTGGTCAAAACCCATTTTTGGATATTTGTTCCTATTTTCATCATGGAATAGAAATAATGGTACTAATTACACCCACTTGGTGGCAGTGTTGTGTAAAAAAAAATCATTGTCTGAAAGCAGAGCAAGAACCGGAAGTGAATTGAGAAGAGGGCGCATTTCACAAATTTTCAGCAGATGACAGTGAAAGTTCAGGTTAGAAAAAAATCTAGTCTGATTTCATGCTGTAGACTTCTTAAAGATTATATTTTTGCTAAATGGCAGAAATGTTGCTTTCTGTCACTCATGAAAAAGTGTGACCACTCAGTTGCCCGATAATGGTAACTAAAACCCCTTTCTCACTGAGCTGCATTGGCCCGTGGAAGTGTGTGGATGAAGCAGTTCTCTTCTGTCGCCGAGAAGAAATGATTTGAAAAACTGTGAATTGATTAACAGTGGTACGGGACCATCACTGCCAAAATTCACGAAAAAATTAAACAGGTTTAATTTTTTCGCGGATCTCCGAGCTGGAGCTTTTTAACGCCAATATCATGTATACAATGTGCTGCTTTCGCAAGAATTTGTGTTAGCTTGCTGTTTAATCCACGGACTGATGCTAGTTACTTTTCTCCTGTTGGAGCTGTAACTGCCGGCAACCTTCAGGGCCCTTGGCACTCTAGTTCTTATTTTTAAATGACAAGCTTCCCCAGTGATATGTTTTTCTATCTGTTCATGTCAGCGGTGTTTCAGGGGGTAATACCCACAGTGGTGATGTTGGCCACTGCAGATACCCTCTCTCCTTCCATACTCCTCCAGTTCTGCAGAGATTTCACAGAAGCCTGTGTCGGGGACTGAACCAGCCTCTTTGTCCCGTAGTGGAAGTTATTTTTTTTTTTCCATGCTGTATAACCGCTCATGCTGAGGATCACCAAAAGGGCTTTTATTCTTGGTGATGTTCTTTATACTGTGGTCTGCCTTCCAGGAAAACTATTATCAATCCATCGTTCAACCAATCAATGTCTGGCATTTTTTTAAAGCACCATTTATAGTATGGCTGTTAATCTGTCTCACACTGCACATTTTTCCAAAACAGAACAATAAAAAAAAAAAAACAATCGAGTCAACTTCAGGAAAAACCAAAAAACAATCCCATGATTCCCAAAATACAGCTAGTCTGAACGGCTACAAACAATAAGAGGTTTTGACTTTTCAAAATTCTCGAGCCTTGAATGGCCTTTCACAATGGTGCCACCGTTCCATTGTGAAGCAGTTCCGTTATTTCAACATCCTGTGTAGATTTAGAAGGGGTCATACTTGCTCATGTGTCTGTCAGTCCAGTCAACCTCCTCTTCACAACATCAGGAGAAGCCCTTGTACTTCACATTACCATGTTAGCACTATTGAGCAAGGAACCAGACTGAAACAAAACAGCCTGACTAACAGTGTTAGTAATTTGTCTGAGTGCCTGTTTACATCCAGCTGAATTTGTTGTTGTGTCTGAATAGACTAATTTCCAATTATGGAGGCAAAAATGAAAGTTGATGAAAATGACGATGAGATCAAAAGTTCATTTGATCAGAATAATGGAAACAATAATTCAAACATACTCTGGCAAGTATTTGGACTTGGAACTTGGACTGATAGACTGATTACTGAATGTGCTGTTCTGTAATATATTTACCACAGCATAATTTCACATTTTGTAGGAATTAAATTCCTGGTGCACTTTAGCATGCCGAGTCTGAGCAGTGCGTGTCTGTGCCATCTTTGTTTAGTGTTTATGCTTGATTGGAAAAGACCGGAAGACCTAGTGAGGATGAAATCTAAGCTGGTCCAGTAATGAGACCAGATCACCCGCTACTCAGTGAAACATCTTGTAAATAGCGTGATATTTTAACACTTTAACAAGAATCAAATTCATAATTTAAAAGCAGTCCATGCAGTCAGGAATAAATATGAATTTTGATTATGTACAGTGCATAAATAATTTACATTTTTGCGCTACCAAGAGGATACATCACCAAGTGAATATCCAGTTTAGACATGTACAATTATGCTGGCCCTGATTTGGGTAAAGAGCCTAATCTTGTTAATACTGCTACTGTATTTCTGTCATGGTTGTTTGTGTTTGCTTTCCTAGATCAGTGTACGAGTCACCACAATGGATGCCGAGCTGGAATTTGCTATACAGCCCAGCACGACTGGCAAGCAACTGTTCGACCAGGTATGTGCAGAGTTATGCTGATACTTATGTCATATTAATGCTGTCTGACAGAAACGGCTTTTGAAAATGGTCCTTTGAAATATGTTATCCTCATTTTAGGCTGACCACTTACCAGGTCAGTTGGACAGTTTGTGGATTGAGCGGGCAATGTTCAGTGAATTGCCTTGAGTTTTTTTGATGAAAAGTATATCCGTGACAATGAAAGGGCATTTCAACTGAGTTCCACTGTGAGTGTATCTCAACCATTTTGAAGCCGGTTTTTTTTTTCACTTTCACTTGCAGCCATAAGAAATAGAAGTCAGCCAAAATGTTTTGTCAAAGGCTCTCAGTATTCAGAAATATTTCAACCAACATGGCCTACAAATGTTGCACTTTATCCTTTGTGACTTTATTAATACATTGGAACTCGTGAGACAAAAAAGCCTGGCGAGTGTTGTGGAAATCAGCCAATTTAAACAGTGACTTGATAATTTTACTATTGTCATCATTATTTTGTGAATTGCAGTATGATAATGTGTTCTTCCACTGCACTTTTATCGCTAAAACAAAATAAAGATAACTCAAGAGAGGAAAAAAGTGATTAATCACTTTTAACTGTATTGAAAATTAGTGAATAATTAATACGGTACAAGAATTTAATATCCTCTGGGAAGTGCAGTCAGAAAGTGGCTTTTTGTGTGCTGAGAACCTACTTTGCTATGCAGGTGTTGAGAAGGCCCCTGACTCTTATCTGACCCGAGATTATGCTGAAAGACAGCTATGTGTTGGACGGAGGCAAGGGGAAATATTTCTGTCTCCATGGAGTTATCAAAACTTCACAATCCTCTGGATTTAACTGTACTACTACTGCTAGTACTACTACTACTACTACAACTACTACTAATAATAATAATAATAATGTAAAATTAATGTAAATTACTCATTGTCAGTTATTGCGGATGTTTGATTGTAGTTGGTTCTTCCAAGGTGGCATAACCAGCTATTTTTAAGGGAGCTAAATATTTTTTCACAGAGGTGATGTAGGTTTTGAATGACTCTTTATCTTCCATAAATGAAACTGTTGTTTGAAAGCTGCGTTATGTGTTTGCTCACAGTATCTTTGTCATGTATAAAAATAGGACCAATGGCCCTCGAGCTCACCGTCCCAGTAATTGAGCCGATTGCTCAGCATTTTTGAGAAGGTAGACATTGTCCCATGGAGGCTCCATACCAAATTTTGAGTGAATCTGGTCAGTAGTGTCGGAGAAGAAGACTTTTAAAGTTTTCAGATGAAAAAATCCGAGAAATTCATGAAAAAAATGTTTTTACACAGACCTATGAACAACATTGGTAGACATTGTCCCAAGGAAGGTCCATACCAAATTTGAAGTTAATCAGGCCAGTAGTTTTAGAGAAGAATATTTTATAATATTTTATTAATGGATGATGATCATGATCACAATCATGACAACTACGCTGGATGTCGCCTGATCACATTAGCTCACAGCCTATATCAGCCGGTGAGCTAAAAAATTTGTTGGATGATCTGAAACATTTAAGTATGATAAATAAGCAAAAATAGAAGAAATTGAGAAGGGGGCACATACTTTTTCACAGCATAAAAAGGGATCTGAAACCTTTTTTGCCATGGAGAGTCTGCAGATTGTTCAAATATCTAGATCCTTGTTTTTTATATTCTGCTTTCCAGTTATTCAAACGGTTTCCTATCAGATTTAGACCTGGGGACAGGAGGGATGATGACAAATCCTTGATTCTTTGGTCGATGCATCATTTTTGTGTGAATTTTGATGCATCCCCTTGTATGTAATGCCCCTCCACGACAGGATGATCAGCTCAGTGCCCCTGCAGCGTTTCGTAAAACTTCCCCCGGCTCTTCCAATCTCCCCCGGTTTGCCTCTGTATCATTACCCTCATGTAAACGTTCTACCTGAAAAGCATCGCTCTGTTTACACTACTTTATCGAAGGTGCGTATATTAGACACCGTGAATAAGGTGAGATTTTGACAGTTATTAGTCAGGCTCATGAGGAATTGGTGCTCTTTCTTGAATCTGCAGTTATTTTCTGTATCTGGAAAATGTGATATTCAGAAGCAAGCTCAAGAAGGTAGCACTGCCCATAGACTTCATGTCAGCCAGGAAGTGAACCTCCCAGCTCTATTTTTAGCATTTGAGCCAGATTGGTTTTCCTCTGAAGCATTGGGTGTGTTCATTTAAGTAAGGAGTGGAAAGCCCCTGGAGCAACTAGTAATGTCATAATTGTCATCACGCCTAATTAAACATCTTAAAGCTCTGTAATTAAGTTGTCGAGTTGTTACATTAACATATTACTGAGCTGCCTAACTCTGGTCCTTGCTGTTTAGGTTTTCATTTTGACCCTAAGCTCGCACACTTTGTTCCACTAATTAGTGATTCAATGAGATTATTAAGGGCTCATTAAAATGTCAACGAATTTCAAATTCTATTTGTATTTTTTTTTTCTTTTTTGCCTTTTTGCACCGTGTCATCTGCTGGGGAGGCAAAGAAAATTCCCTTTGTAATGTTGCCATTCCTTTAGGGAATGAAAACACCAAGTGTTTAAGGGCCCTGTTTTAACAATCTTAGCGCAAGGTCTGAAGCGTATGGCACAAGTGCATTGAGGGCCTGTCCAAATGCATTTTGCTAGTTTAGTGGCAGATTTTCTGGGCTAAAAGTATGGCGCATATTTCAAGAGAGTCAGACTTAATCTCTTAATGAATCATAGGTGTGTTTTGGACATTACACAAAATAAATCAATCAGAACGTCATCATTCATTCCCTTTAAAAAACAGATGCCCTTGCACCTTGGGGAATTGCTATTATAAGGGTGTATTTGATTTGTGTCAGGAGAAAAAAAAACTACGCTGCAGTCCATTACACTCCCCCTTTTCCTGCGCATCCATGCCTTTGTAATGCCTGCAGAATACGGTTGTATGTAGTTGGCATGAAGCCTCTCTTTTGTTCTATCAGCTCATTCAGTTCACTCTGCTAGTCCCGGTTATTATTCCGGGGGACATATTTCATCAGAGTTGTCGCAAAAAGACAGAAAAGCGGGGTCAGGTAAAGCCCAAGTGCTTTTGCATGCAAAGTTACAAGAGTAATTGCAACTTTTTTTATTTTACATTAATGTGTAGAGTTGCTCCCATTACGATGTCCTGGTAGCTTCTTCATAGCAGCCTGCAGCATGAACAGTTTAATATTTATGACATTTATATGAAACATTTTTTGCAATTTAATGACGTCTTCATGGAGACCGCATTTCGCCTACCAGTGCAATAAAATTTTCGAGGAATATTGTCACCCTAATCAATTACACCTCTCTTTCAAACTGGAGCTGAACCAATACACAACTGATTTAGCAAATTAGTGTTTTTTGATGTTGTAACTGCATTTTAGCTGGTTGAAAACAGGGCAAAAAGAGGTCTTAGCTGTCCAGACGGAATATCAAAGTTTCACAAATTCTAAAGATTAACTCTCACTGCCCATTCAACGATTTAAAAGGCGGGATTTATAGTGGAGTAACACAGGGGGAAAAGTCCTGTACCTCCTAGTTTCATGATAATAATAAATATCATGATTAACTTATTATATTTTATCTTCTATAAGTCGCAATCTGATGAATTTGATAATAACAGTGATGATGAAGAGCAGTTTTTCAGGCGAAATAGATTTACCAGAGTGGGGACATGAGGCCTACGAGGGAGCAGAATAGCAGATGAGGCGAATCTGGCCGGGGGAGGAACTGGTCCAGCTGTTTCAAGGCCATTGCATCATTCAGTCTGGTAGTACTTCTGTGGGCCCTGCGGTGCCTCCTGGCAGGCTAGTCCACTTACCACAGACAATAACCACGTTGTTTTGGGACCTCGATGATCTCATTCTCTCCTCATCCTGCCAATCATGTTGTTCGACCAATGGGAATCACTGCTTGCAACCAGGAGGCGTGTCTTTCCTGCTGTTCCTCTCTCTGTACTGCTGTAGGATATGAGTGCAGCTGGGTGGGATTTTTGGTGTCTTATTTTTCTGCTGTCACTTAGATTGTTTTGAATTAAAAATTGCCGCGTTCTTATCTGCTCTGTTTTCTACTGCAGAAAACCATTTTCTCTAAATGCAGTTTTCAGATCTGGTCATTCAAGTCAGTCATTATAGAAATTTCTTGTCCTGATTGGAATTCGATTCGTCAAACTATTGTTCAGAAAGAAAGAAACCAGCAAGGTAAAATGAACCAATTGTTTAGATTGCTAATGCATACTAAGGGAACTATAGTGAATTTAGATATACTGGATCTTGTTGCGGGAACTCTGTCTATAATGGGCGAGATCACTGCTTTAGCACTATGCGTGTATCTTCACCGCTAGGAACCTGTTGTAACTTATACAGTAGAGGAAGGGAAATGAATTGAGGTCAGTGCTTTTGTGCATGTTAGATAAACAGTTGAGTGAAGCACATTATATAGTCCTGAACAGATTGCTGTGGGCCATGTAAATGTACTCAATTTCTGAGCTTCAGTTTGAGAGTGGCTGTTGCTGCACTGATTTGTTGATACATGATGACCAAAGATGGGAGACCATCTTTTACCATATATAATCTTACGCCTAAGTGTCCCCATTTATCTTTAGAAATTAAGCTCTAATGCTGCATCTGTATTATAAAGCAAAATAATAAGATGGACCTACTCCTTTTGTGCAGATATAGACACTGTAAATTCCAAAATTTAATTGCTAAATAATTCTGTGATTGAATTTTCAAATGTCTTGCTTCACTGGAATAATTTTTCATAGTCTCTGTGACACAAAACTGAGTTATAAATTCTAAATAGGCTCATGTAGAACAGGGAAAAATTGGAATTATTTGTATTCTGTGCAAAGGGGTTAATGACTCTGTTTTAGGCATATTGTCAGCCTGGTTTTCAGGCTTCTGCCACAGGCCTGGTGCAGTAGCAACAAAAACATGCAGAAAAGGGTCCGGGGGAGTTTTTGCTCCCGCAAAAGGTGCTGTCTGTTGCATCCTTTTTGGATAACTTCCATCAGTGATTCATGGCAGAACTATAATTGTACAATCTACTCCTCCTAACAATATGGAGTTCACAAAATTGCATAACAGAAGGGTGGTTTTGAGTTCCCATAAATAAAAGAAAAACAAAAATCAAAATGTTGCAATCATTTTCGAATGTCAAGCCAAATTCTTCGAGACCTGTTAATGTCTTCTTATTAAATCATGTAACTACAAAAGTCAGCTATCCCGCGTCTGCCCAACATCAACAGTAATTACAGAGTGTCCATTTGTGTCTATTACAGTCATTGTAACAATTTTTGAAGACATTTAATTTGAAGACATTTCTTTGAATTTGACATTTATAACATAAACTTTCCTAATGTCTGAAAAATCTTTCATTTTCAGGAACTGTTATTTTATATAAAATGCACCATAATTTAGTGTAATATGAAGTATAAATATGATTTCTCTCACGATGCTCAACAGCTATATTCTAAAAGTGAACTATGTAATCTGCTAGCCAATAAGAAAGAGGCCTACAAGTAAAGATCACTTGAAATAGCATGCTGTCCAAAATGAACGTTGACGTATGACATTTGGAATGAGTCTGCTTTTCACAAAAGTCCTTTATGTTGACAGGCGTCTGAATACTAGCTCGACAGAAATGATGCACCCCCAAATGGCATTCCATCTTATCTGAACCTTGAAAATGCGGCATTCTGGGATGCGTCCTGCCCACTTCCACCTGGGACATGGCCAGTCATTCCTTCCCCCACCCCCCCACCCCGAATCACGCTCGCCCAACCAAACATTATTGTTCTCAGTTCGTTAACTCCTGAGATTAGCCTAACAGTATACAAGCTCATGCAAGCTTGTCATTTGTCTGCCACATGATCACCAAAACTTACTGGGAGCACATCAATTAATTTTGGCAATTTTGGATTCATTCAACCTTTTATTTAATATTTTAGAGAGCGATGCAATTTTCTAAACTTCAGCCTCCAAGTTTTAGACAAGGATTTTTTGGTTTGCGGATGCATTCATAGGCTGAATAGATACAAAAAAACCACAAGAAAAGCAAGTTCTTTTTGTCGTCTCCTAAAATCATATCCAACCCCCCAGTCCTAATTTGAACTTTGTCTCCATGCAGATTGTGAAAACTATCGGACTCCGTGAGGTCTGGTTCTTTGGACTGCAGTACCAGGACACCAAGGGCTTCACCACTTGGCTCAAGCTGACCAAGAAGGTGAGCGTACAGGGAGTTTCATCTCAAGACCTGCACAGAAAATGTAATGAAAATTAGCAGAGAGAAGAAAGAAAGTTGATTTCTGTTGCAAAGGATGAATATTATGATTTTTCTTTTGACTGCAGCACTAATCAACATAAGTCCTTTAATCTTAACCTTTTCACCTTTCACCCATCTATTCTTTTGCTCCCTCCATTGCATAGGTGACAGCCCAGGGTGTTCGGAAGGAAAACCCGCTGCTTTTCAAGTTCAGGGCCAAGTTCTACCCCGAGGACGTGTCAGAGGAGCTGATTCAGGAGGCGACTCAGAGGCTGTTCTTCCTGCAGGTGAAGGAGGCGATCCTCAACGATGACACCTACTGTCCTCCAGAAACCGCCGTGCTGCTGGCATCCTACGCTGTCCAGGCAAAGTATGGCGACTACAAAAAAGACTTCCACTCTCCCGGATATCTGACCAGTGACAAGCTCCTGCCTCAGAGGTAATGTGTGTGCACCTAGACCTTGTGGAATACTATTTAATGTTTAAGGCCTGTAGCACCCTTCTCACCACATAGCTAAAGAAACCACTAGAATGGACAACGTCATTGGCTGAACCAGTGAGACGCTGGCAAAACATGAGACACGTCCGCCATCTTGTGTACGGAATCAGCGAAGGAATTGCGCAATTAAACGCTGTACAGCTGCACGTGTATATGAAACTAGATGAAATGAAATGAAAAACACAAGACTGGTGACACACATAGGCCTACAAGCACGACCATTATTTAATAAATGATTATTTTGTTAACAGGTGTTTGTTGTCTGCAAATTGTTAATTGTTAATTTAAATTTAATTTTTTGAATTTTTACTAACTGTAAATCTATATAAAAGAGTTGTATGTTTATGCTTAGGGAATGCTGTTTTCATATTTTGAACATGTATTTGTACCTTCCTATAGTTCCTATAGTGCTCTTTATTCCAGATTATGACAATTTTTATTTTTATATTTAAATGTTAATCTTGGTCCATTATAATTACCAGTATTAATTTCTTCTTATATGTATGATAAAAATCATCGACATAACCTCTATATTCCACCTCTGAACTACCTTTGTCAAAGATATCTCGCAGTTCCATGTGAGACAATATCCTTTTGTAAGCTAGCAGACGTGAATCTCGCCAAAACTCATCTCGTGTCTACTCTAGTGTTTTCTTTTGCTCTGTGCTTCTCACTATCTTATCTGTGGACATTCCCCTCTATCAACATTGTTAGTGTGGTTTTTCATTTGCATACCAAAAACAGCTCAATGAGGAGTGAGCATAATGTGCTGTAACTATTTTGTTTTACTGAACGGGAAATGGTATGGTCTGCCTCATTAATTGTAATATTTCTGAAGTGATTTACTGTGATGGGATGAGGAATACGTCTGCAAGTGGAGTTGTGCTTGTACTGAATGCAAGAGCACCCTCTATTGGCAGGGTGTTGGAACAGCACAAGCTGAATAAAGAGCAATGGGAGGAGAGAATTCAGGTGTGGCACGAAGAGCACAAGGGCATGATGAGGTATGCTAGTTTGTGCACTTTCTGTCCCTCTCTTTCTCTATTTTCTCTTGACTTGCACATCCTGATTTAATAGTTTGGTTGATTTACTAAGTCAACCGAAAGGTGTTTTCCCAGCTGAGATGTTTCCATAATATACCATAACATCTGAATCACTGAATATTCCATGATAACTTCATCGCTTACCGATTGTCTGATTTGTTGTGGGACTGATCAAATGAGGACTTTGCCTTCTGGGTAGGGAGGACACCATGGTGGAATATTTGAAGATCGCACAAGATCTGGAGATGTACGGTGTGAACTACTTCAACATCAAGAACAAGAAAGGCACTGAGCTGTGGTTGGGTGTGGACGCCCTTGGCCTTAACATCTATGAGCAGTCTGATAAGTGAGTGGTGCTTGGGTTTGGATGGGATGGGAGTTTTGGTTACCAGTCAGAGCAGGAGCCTGTTATGAACCAGACAAGGAATAAAACACAGATTCAGGGTACAACTAAAAAAGGGAGTATTTGAAGACCCCGCCTGAAAAACAGTGTTGTCACACATGAATTGTTTTGAGGAAAATGAATTTTAAACTTTGAAACCCAATCGCAGTTGTTCTTACGGAGTTGATTCATTATCCACTTTAACATCATAAAGATGACTCTTGACTATAAAACGACCAATTCCAGTCGTGACTGTGACCATTTTAGTGGGAATTATAAGCTTCTCAGGAAACATTTACTTTAATGGGCATCACTAATTTTTGTCATTGGAAACCTTAAAATAGTGGACTAGATAGAATAGATTAAATCTGAAGCAGACTCTTCAGGTGTAAAATGACATGCTGTTTCACAGATACAACATGAATTAAGATAAAAGTTTTTCTTAGTAACTATGTTGTTTTTTTATAGGTTTGATAGTCTCTCAACTACGGTTCTGATTTCATTGCACATCATTGGCGGCTGTAAATTTCAGGTCCAGGGGATTAAATTTTACGTAAAATAGCATCAATGCATTGAAAAGAGTTCTTTATTTTTCAAGCCACAACTAATTTGTGAAAGAAAACCCCACTCTCCATTGAAGATTTTGACATGCACTGCCTATTTTTCTTAAAATGATGTTTTATTCATTGTCTGACCAACTGCTTATTTTCAAAAATTGTCACCTTATGTATTATCAGACATGCATATGTGCAAATCATGGTAAAAAAGATACTGTGACAGGAAAATATGTTTTACTAGGAACAGTCACTGATTGGTAAGTCATGGTAAAATTATATTTCTTGACATCACACACACATATGGACATCACTCTCTTTTTCATTCAAGCACTTGGATTTTACTAATTTTTCCAAAAGTACTTCCTTTCTACTCCTGTTGGTAAAGAGGGACTACAATTGTTTTTACACACCACAAATACCCCTGTAGGCACATTAGTAAGTAAGCTATTCAATAAGGGGAAAATTCAATTTGATCTCAAACTGTGACAATACTAATTTTCCTTTGGAATTTTCAAATATGAACAGGAATACGATAATAGAAGAAGGAAAGGCGGAAGCTCACAGCTGTCGAGTTGGTATGACTGGACAGGGTGGCCATCCCGGCCAGGAGCCAGGTGGAGAATCCCCCTCGCAGAAGCAGGACTGCTCGACTGTTGAATTGAAGGGTTTAGCAGAAACTCAGTCACAATTCTGGAGATCGATAAAGGCTTGGGAAGTGTTCCTAATAAACTGAGTCTGAGGAACAGACAGAAACCGAGGATCAACAAGAACTCACTCTCAATCCAGGGGACCAATATGAAGGCATTAGAGCTTATTGCTATTAATAAGACAAAACACATGGAAGAAGAGCTTAGCCCAATACTAGAAGATATAAACTGATTGGGAGACATTGTAGGGTGTAAAGCATGATAATCCAGCAACCATAATGAAATTACAGTGAACTTATATAGACAGGACATTGTCAGAAGGGGTGAGGAATACAAATGATGACATCTAGGAGCAAGGGAGGAAACGAGACAATAAACAATGAAAGGAGACAAAACTGCAAAAATGCGAGCAGACTGCTGGAACAGTGGAGGAACCAGTTAAGGACACATGAGGGTTGTGAGAGTAACCAACTTTTGGGTTCCTAAAACTTTCAGTAATGCTTAGGGTAGAAAAACTGCACAAAATATACACTCGTAGCTGTGAAAAACATTCTTCATTTGAACTGTGTTGTGTACTCAGCGTACTTTGCCTCGGTTAATTTCTTCCCTGTCATTCACTTAAAACAGGATGACACCAAAAATCGGATTTCCCTGGAGTGAAATTAGAAACATCTCCTTTAATGACAAGAAGTTTGTGATCAAACCAATTGACAAGAAATCACCGGTAGGTGTGACCCCCTGTAATGTCCTGTGTTGTCTTGTAATGATGTCATGACATGGCTCACAAGTTTAAATCATGAAATGTTTGATATCATCTTTGTGCAAAGAAAAAAATATTCCAGTGCTACTACCTCCGCCAGTACTTTTACTGTTCTGAGCTGTGCAGGAAGTTGGCTTTTATTGCTAATTCTTCTACAACTCACACTTGAACCAGTGTGTACTGTTCTAATATAGCACTACTCTCACAATGCTCATTAGGAGCTGGTAGACTTGCCTTGTAATGATCGCAATTTTTGCCATATGTATGTTAGCTCATGGTGTATTTGTGACAAATGTAATTTTTTTTCTGAACCCTGTGACTCAGGTTGCCAAACATTCCTTTATCCCTTACTGAATGGCTATCTGACTGATGCCGACTATACTCAAGGAGGCGTTGAAAAGACATCGAAAACACTTTCAAAAGACACTCTCTTGAGATGTCTGACATCCCTCTCACATCTAAAGACAGTGTGTCATAAAGTCACAGTTTTCATTCTCAGACTGTAAGATTTTGGAAGGACTGGGGACCTTGCAGAGCTCACCTATTGGTTGTTGACCGTCTTCTCATCATCGAACTTCAATATTTGCATGAGGCAAGGCTATGGGCTGTGAGTCATATTGAACTTTTGATTTTATCGGAAAGTCAAGATGATAAAGAGACAGAGTCAGACTGAGATTCGTGACCACCTTCAATTAAACGATCAAGGTGACGGGACTGTGCCTCACCTTGAGCAAAACTCCCATAATTTTTCAGCCATAGAAAATTTGTCTATGATGGTGAACTCTGGTCAGAAATTGCAACATTGCTTAACAACGTTGAAATAATGCTGCAAAGAATGCATGCCATGATGAAAGCAAAAGAAAGTCCAGAAATATATTACTGTGGGACTTTTTTTGGCCGGGCAAGTTATGTGCTAGCTATTTGGGTGTTATATGAGCAACAACATAAGTTTTTTTTACCCCAAACTTTTCTCTTAAGTTGTCCCAAGAGAAGGTTCAGAAAAATCATTTCTTCATTTTGGTGGTGAATGTCAAATACGTGTTCTGTATCTACTGGTTGCTGCGCTTCATTGAAGCCATATTACATATATATTGAGAGAAATGCTCGAACCTAGGACACCATGTGTTCATGGCCACAGCATTACATCAAATGGAAAATATCTAGATTTTGCATATTATTTTATACACGTTCCCCTGTAATTGAGCAGGTCATTTGGGATTGTTGGAAGCCTTCTGATCTCAACTAGAATTGAAAATACGCCTAGTTTCACGTGTTTGAATACAACAGGTGTGTTTGACAGACCCATGGATGGGTCTATAGGTTATACAGGGTTAAGAGGTCTGTAGTTATAGCTCAAAAATCCAGTACTGTTTTGACTAAGTGAATCACTTTTGTTTTCGAGAGTGCTCAGAATCAGAAGTATTCCATTTATATCTGCACTGTGGCTATTGCTTGATGAAGTTCAATGGGATCACAGGTTTGCAGACAGTGGTGAGTGATGCACAGTGGGGTCTCCTGCCCTGAAGTCACGTCGCCTGTGCCTCCCTGGGAAAGTTCAGATTGCCACAGAGAGAACAAAACTGAGAAAGCAAATAAAGACAATTTCCCTGTGTTTTATAGGACTTTGTTTTCTATGCCCCTCGCTTGCGCATCAACAAACGTATCCTGGCCCTGTGCATGGGGAACCATGAACTGTACATGCGACGCAGGAAGCCCGACACCATCGAGGTTCAGCAGATGAAGGCACAGGCTCGAGAGGATAAGCATCACAGGCAAATGGAGAAGTGAGCTGCATCCTTTCATCATACTGCATTTAATTTTTGTACTTATTAGTTATACCTATTAATCTTATCATTATAAATTATTTCTCATTTTAAACTGTTTTTGCGTGAACATCATGTTGGCTGAGTGGCTAAGGCATTGCTGTCCCAGGCATTCAGAGACGCTGGGCTGTCAGAACTGTAAATTTTATGGCCCTCAGTTGATGCTCTTTCTTCTGCGGTTCAGGTACTTCAGGCGTGTGTAAGCTTTAGCCAGGTTTGTTTTTCATTTTCAGTGGATTTAGAGATTCTGACGGTCTCACTCATGCATATGACATCAATGCTCATCTTTTTAAAAAAAAATTCTATTTTATATTATACATTAAAATGTTGGAAATGAATTTATTTGCCCAATGAACTTATTAAAATATGATTGTAAAGACTAAAATATAGCGCCACTCAGTGATAAGTAATACACTGAGCAGCAGCGCTTTTCCAGTCTACTCCTCGGTCCTCTGACCTTCACCTCCCTCCTGCTCCCCAGAGCACTGCTGGAGAATGAGAAGAAGAAGCGAGAGATGGCGGAGAAGGAGAAAGAAAAGATAGAACGTGAGAAGGAGGAGTTGATGGAGAAGCTGAGGGAGATTGAGGAGCAGACGAAGAAAGCTCAGAGGGGTACGCAGCGACGCACCTCTGTGGCCCCAGTCTCAGCGCGTTTGGGACGAACCCTAAAACAAAAATGATATGAATACACAGTGCGACCGCAGCTACAGATGATGTGGAATTACATGTGATCTACAGCACAGCTGTCTCGCAGATGCTCGCAATGCAGACATTTTCCTTGGCTTCTGTTTATTTTTCATACAAATCATACGTTATTTTCAAATATAAAGACATAAACACTCACTCTGAAAAAATAAAACCCTACCAAGAATTTTAGCTCAAATCTAGACTTGAAACTCATATTTCTCTTTCGTACCTTTTTTCTTAAAAAACATTGTCACAGATGTGAGGTTTCTAAATTTGTCCATGGGATATCGTGGAGGATGGCTTTGAGTTTCTCACAAAACAGCAAAATGTACTTTACCCAGCTAAAAAAAAAGCTCTCCTAAAAAATCAATATCAGTTGAAGTATTTGCTAAACTTAGAATATTTTCTCCCCTTTAGCTCGTCATCAGACAGTCTTTTGCTTTGGCATCAATTTTGCACATGCTGAACAGTTATTTAGAACTTCCTTATAGCTATATAGTTGAAAAAATGTAATGCCAAAGGATATATGCTGCTTTCCCCGTCCATAACAGCATATTACTTAGGTTCCCTGCCGGTTTAAATATTTAAAAATGTATTCAGTTTATTTTAGTGCAGCCCATGTCCCATCCACTAACATGGAGGACGCGGGGTTTATAATCTATACTGCAGCCAGCCATCAGGGGGTGATTGAGATGTTTTGGCTGCAGTTTTTGGAAGCTGTCAGGGTTATTACTTGTGTGTGTGTGCTTACAGAACTGGAAGAGCAGACACGCAGGGCACTGGAGCTGGAGGAGGAGAGGAGGTGCGCTCAGGAGGAGGCAGAGAGGCTCGAGAGGGAGCGGAAGACCGTGGAGGAGGCAAAGAGTGCCCTCCTACAGCAGTCAGAGAACCAGCTGAAGAACCAGGAGCACCTGGTATGGAGCAGGACTTGTGACAGTAAATTTTTTAAACTGCGATTTAACCAGGATCGAAAGATACAGGGATGGGGCCCCTGGAGCAGTTTTGGGGTTAAGAGCCTTCTCAAGGGCTCATGGCAGAGTTCTTCCCAATTACATCATTCCTGATCCCAAGCCCCTCTGAGAACTTGAACCAGCAACTCCTCGGATACCAGCCAAGCAGCCTGCCACCCTCACAGCACACATTAGTCGAATTTCATAGCTTGTCAGTGTAACTATAGTAATCAGTCACATGGCTGATGGATAATCAGAATAATACAGCCAGTCAGTTTAATATGGATAAGCAGAGGGTTATAACTCATCAGACTACTATATGTTTAAAGTTTAGACTATGGGCCTGGTATTTCTGCATGCATTACGTGCACAGACAATCTACTACTATTTTCCTGCGGCTACAAGGACAAACCAGCAATTTTTTGGAAGCACTACATGCGACTGGGCAGAGAGATTAATATGAAGGGTGTTGTGATATTTTAGGGGGCGTTTTGTTTGTAAATTTTATGGCACCAGTGGGAGTATCATTTTAGCTCCTAAAGGCCAATGCCTCACTAGCGGTAAATTCGGCTTTACAGGATTTTCAATGGCATGCCATGAGCCTTTGACCCTTAAGCACATAATGGCTTTCAAGCTTTTCCTGTTGTAGATTGCTGGATTAATAATCACAAAATTTATTTACTGAATAATCAAGACCATTATGTAAGCCTGTGATTATTTAGAAAGAATTAAGAAGTGAGAGAGATCCCCAAAGGGCTACATTGAAAACGCACTTAATACTGAAATTGTTGGGATTGAAAAAGGAAAAAATAGCAATTTTAAAATAGCAAATAGCAATTTTACTGGATTTTTTAATCCAGTACTTCCCCTGAATTTCATCTCTCAATCCAGCATTTTTTTAAGCAGTACAACCTAATTTGTTTGAAGATTGCACTTAAGCAAAATTTTTTCAGCATTTCAGAGAGTAGGCTAAATTCGCGGGGAAGCACAGTTGCACACCAGTTGCTGCGATTCAATAATAATTCATTTATTAAATCACCAATGCTTCTTCTGTCGCAGCGTTGGTAATTGAATAATTCTATAAATTGGCCATTAGTGCATCCTGTAAGTTTGAAGCATATTGCATTGAAAATCATTGAAAATGGATGCATGGTAGCAAAATCATGAATGAGGTCTTTATAGACCAGGTACCAGTAAAGTTGTAGGAGTTTTGTCTTCTTACATAAGCAAATGAACTTAACACGCTGACCTGAGTTGGCAAAACTGCATTTTTTAAAACAATTTCTTAGGTATATCAAGCCGATCGGACACTGACGCAGAAAAAATATACCGTTTTGTGACCTACAAGAATTCAGAAGCTTCAAAAGACATTGATGATTGGAAATGTTTGGAAATTATTACAATGAACAATAATGCAAGCTGAGGGGAAATTGACATTAATTCTGTGGTTTGAGCCTTGCAACTGAACGAATTAATTAGTAGTTGCTAATGATGAAACCTAAATGGGAACAGGTTTGCTGAAGTAATACACTTTAAGGCAAGGAGGGAGCAGAGCTATAATCCATCTGATTGCAAGTCTTGGGTGGAAGAGGTTAAATGAGGTAGCACAAGGTGATATTTAGAAATTTTACTGCTTTCTGAGGCATTAAATCAGCTGTGTTGGACTTGGGAGAACAAGGTCTGCAGAACACTAAAGTGATGACGTCACGCTGGTGTCGGAAGTGAAATTTCCCATTCATTTTACCAATAGTCTGTTTTTTCAGTTCACTTTTGAATCACTTCCCATTGTTTTCAAGCCTCCATCTTTTTCGAGATTTTGCATTATATTTTCGACTAAAAACAAATATCATTTTTCTTGACCAGTATCAGCTACATTTCAAATCATTTTAATTTTTTGCCACCATGCTAATCTTCTTTGTAGTCTAAAAATTACACGTCCCATGATCCTCCTGATTCCCGGGCTGAAGGAGTTCAGGACGTGTAAGAAGTCTCCCGTCTGGAATTTTCCAGCGCCTTGCTATAGCCATTTGTTTGCTTAATTAGTTAGCCACTCTATGTTCTACTTGATTACGCTTTCCTTTGCTGGATATCAAGTTTTACAATCAGCGCCAATTCACTTTAATAGCCAGGCATCTTTGGTCTACGTTTGTTTGCTTAAAAACTCGGTAGTCAGCGAACAAGCTTATCAGCCTTGTCAAAGCATAACTGACAGTGAACTAGTTAACAGGCTAACTTAGCCAGCTAGCTAGTTCACCGACTTCGGTAGTTGTCTAACTTTATAATTGACGCATTTAGTTAAATGCCAGCTTGTGAAATGCTCACAGCTTTAAGATGGCTAAGTAGCCAAATAATGGCTCTTCACTACTTTTATTCACTTAGCGAGCTCACTAGCTAGCTAGCTATTTCGCTAGCTAAGCAAGTGATATTTATTGAATAGTCATACTAGATATCTAGCTAAATAACAGTAAGTGACAGTAAACTACCATTTCATGTTTCTATCGATATAGATGTGTGCACAAGATGTAATAAGCTCACTAGCTGTCTAGCTCGGTGGTTCGCTTGCATAGCTTAATGCTAACTAGCTAAATGGCGAAATAACTATTCATAGTGATCCTTTCATTTCTGGTATGTAGCAAGCTAACTGTAGCCCACTATGTGGGAACGGGTGCACGGACATACAGCAATGTAAGGCACTGATGAGCTGCCGTCGTGGTACGTTATGAATGTTGGCTGAAACTGAGGTACCTCATTGGCTTGGAGCAAATCACGGGGCACTGGCCCACTTGCAGAGCGGATATGTACTTCGGAGAAGTGGACTACAAACTGGACTACAAGTGCGAAAGCATTGAAGTTTTGGAAATATACTACGAATTTGATGTGATCCTTTGAATCTGTACCCCCTGTAGGCTAATCTCGGAACGAGGCGGCTCTTAAAATTAATACGAGTTTGAGCAATGCCGGAAAGTGTCCAAGCCCCATTTTAAATTCCCATAGGGATTTTACTTTCGACACCAGAGGCTAAGTAGCGGTGACGTCATCACTTTAGTATTCTATTTCACGAGAATATGCAGAATCATGTGTCACCTAACTCATTTCACAAAATTATTAGCTTGCTATCCTATTGAAGCTAGCTCCTAAAAACATCAAGTAAAATTAGCTTTAGGTTGCTAAAGTTTGATGGTTTCAATTGAATTTTTGGCCACAGCCCACATTGTAATGCTCTTAGGGTCGCAAATGTCAGTCGACCTTGGTGCGAGTAGGAGATTAACACTTAGAATACATTTAAAGCAAATAATGTGATATTGAAATTACAGGTTACGACGAGGCTTGCTAGACTAGATACGCAACATAATGAAAGTTCATTTACAACCAGAAAAGATGATGTATGTGAGAGCAAACATTGATTGTCACATGCTGATCTGTGATGTACAATCGCTTTGGGCTTAAACCAGTTTTGTATCACTGCTTACAGGCCACAGAGCTGGCGGATCTGACCTCTAAGATCTCCCAGCTGCAGGATGCAAAGAAAAGGAAAGAAGATGAAGCCACTCAGTGGCAGAAGAAGGTAATGACACTTCAGCTTTATTTCCTTCGGAGGGGTTGGCGTCTCCAGCGACTGCATGGGGACTCATTCACATGGAAGAGTGCGGATTTCTGATAAGAGCCTGAGCAGCATGGCCTTAATATACTGTATTGCCCATTTATCCCACCTCAGACAATAATACTTGGATGGCATTGGTCGAAAGCAGTCATGTAAACCCCGTATATTCCCATATCCAAGCCCATACACGCTGTGCGAGTACATTATCTCCCTTAGCGTCTCTGGGGCAGCCGAAATGGCATGCATGTGGAAAAAAAAGTCTTCGATGGTATAAATTGGATACACAGTTTGTTAGAGGGCCAATATGGAAATATATGGGGATCAGTAAATGGCATATTGGGCTCAGCCTTGGCCAATATGGCATTTACTGACCCCATATACTTCTGTATTGGCCCTCTGACGAACTGTGTAACTTTAATACATGTGTGAACGGTGTGTTTTCTGCCCAGCATGTATTCCTCCTCTTGGTCAGGGGGTTCAGGGATAGCAAGCAGCCCACCATGTCCCTAATCAGGAGTAAAGGGCTAAAAAATGGATGGATGGATGGATGGATTGCTGTTCTTTTGACAGTGATAGGACAGAAGTTTAATGTCAGGGGTGTCAGTTATGTCAAAGCTGCCACCTGATCTTTTTCCTCAGGCTCTTTATAATGCTGTGGAAATGAATCTCATGAGAAGTGGAAGAGACATCACTGCCAAGAAAGGAATATAATTATCCAGCTACTTTACTCACTGCTGATATCAGACAGTGCCAGAGTTTTCTGTTAGGCATGCACAGTTTGTGATAATGAGCAGAACAGACCCATTTTAGGGTTTTTTGTGACAGGTGTTTTGACCCAGTCTGGGTCAGGCGGCACCAGGTAGATGAACAAACGAGGGAAGAACGGGGGAAGAGAGGGAAAAAATCATGATAGAAATAAGCTGCATGCTGAATAGTAGCTCTGGTCCCTCTCACAGCCTAACCAAAGGTAAACTAATCCTGCTAGTCTTCAAAGGTTTGCGGGGCATGCGGCAGCCTTAAACACATAACTCCCAAGGGCTTAATCCACGCTAGTTATTTAGATAAATTTTACTGAGATGTGATGCATTTCAATTCTTGCCATATCTGAAGATACGAAGCCATAAGTACTATAAAAATGGACACTTGGTTAAAGGGCAGTGTACTATATGTAGTGTGCATTGACGGAATATGCACTTGAGGTCTGTAATGATTTTGTGGAGAGACAAAGGCTATTATTAATAACTACATAATTATATCGCCGAATGCCGAATGGCGTTCTGGGGGATATTATGTTTTTGGTCCGACTGCCGCCGCGGCCGCACTACGTGTTAACGCGATAACTTCAGTAATATTTCAATTACAAATTTCAAGTTTTGCACATAAGTAAGTATCATAAAGAGGAAGAACTGATTCAATTTTGGACAATTTATGATCTCTAGATTGGCCACCAGGGGCCAAAAACTGATTTACATGTTAACGCGATAACTGCAGTAATATTTCAATTAGAAATTCCAAGTTTTGCATATAAGTAAGTATCATAAAGAGGAAGAACTGATTCGATTTTGGACAATTTACAATGTCTAGATTGGCCACCAGGGGCCAAAAACTGAAAAAACTCACAGTTCTTATCATATCTCTGGAAATATTTGTCCGATTGACCTCAAATCAAGTGCAAATGAAAGGTCATGACCTGAGGATGTGTCCCACGATGACAGTATACCTGTTTGGTTCAAAATTTTGACACAAGGTGGAGCTTTGTCACATAAAATTCACCATTTTTGCTGTATCTTTGGAACTATTTCTCCAATCGACATGAAACTATGTGCAACTGCAAGATCATGACCTCACAACGTGTCACATGATGACATCATACCTGTGTGGCTCAACATTTTGCCACCAGGTGGCGCTTTGTGATGGAAAATTACCATTTTGGCCATATCTTCAGAACCATTTGACCGATTGACCTAAAATTAAGTTCAAATGAAAGTCTATTCAAGGACTATTCAAGAATTGGGTAATTGGAGGATTGGGGGCATTCGGGGATATACCCCCAGCCGTCGCCTCCGACAGCATAAGCCTAGTTTTGTTTGTTTTGATAATCTATTCCCCAGACTACATTTAAAAGGATATCCATAAGACTATCCATTTTTCACACCAGATAAAAACAAGTGTGCAGAAGCCTCACTGATAACAAAAACTGTACATAGCACAATATTTTTCCAACAGAATTTAATTTTCAGCTTATTATGATGGTGGAGTCCTTGTCAAAATTTGGCACCAAGGAAATGTCTGTTCAATTTTTTTAACCCTGCATTTTGGTAAAGCACACTGTGTGGAGTGACAAAACCAAAATTGAACTTTTTAGCCACAACTAGAGACGGAATGTTTGGAGAAAAAAGGGTGAAGCATTTGTAGATAAGAACACGTTGCTGACTGGTAAGCATGGAGGTGGATCCATTATGCTTTGGGGTTGCGTAGCAGCTGGGGACACAGGCAATATTGTGCAGATGGAAGGAAGAATGGATTCCACTAAATATCGAGACATTCTAGAGGCTAATGTTCCAAGCTCAGGCCAGAAATTGAAGTAGAAGTTGGGTATTCCAGCAAGACTATGACCCGAAGCATACCTCAAAATCCACCATGAAGTACCTCCAGGAAAGACAGATGAAGGTTTTGGAATGGCCATCACAGTCCCCAGACTTGAATATAATTGAAAATCTGTGGAGAGACCTCAAACATGCCGTGCATACAAGAAGGCCAAAGAATATTTCTGAGCTAGAGGTGTTCTGTCAGGAGGAATGGGAAAAATTCCAAAGACAAGAAGTGAAAGACTTAGCTGGCTGCAGGAAGCGTTTGCAAGCTGTTATAGCTGCCAAGAAGGAGTAACAAAGTACCAGCTGACAGTGTTCCCAAACTTTTGCACAAGGCCTTTTTCCTTGTTTAATAATTTTGAAGCTGTTAAAAGTCAAAAAAAAAAAAGAAATTACTCTTAGTTTAAAATGTGATGAAATGTGTCATGTTTAACTTTGTAGCATTTAGTGTTCAGGTTTGCTTTCAATCGCTTGGAGATAAATTGTAACAGACATTTAAACCAAGGGTGCCCAAATTTTTGCACCACACTGTATGTACAACCTTCAATTTAAATCCTTGAGTGATTAAAAGACCAAGGCATAAGATGCAGATTAGAATTACTCATGCACTGGAGGAAGACAATTGGGTTATGATCCGTATAGACCGAAATGGGTTCTCTGCTAGATCCTAGGTACGCCTGCCTCACAGTGCTGATGAGCTATTAAAAGTGCCTGGCCTTCCTTCTCTATCGTGCTGTAATTGAACTGATGCAAGCTGATTTTTTATTTTTTTTAAGAAACACACTGGGTGGGCCATTCCAGATTTTTCCTCCTGAAACTACACTGCACCACCCACAGTGCCACTGGCATTAACCTCCAATATAAATGGTCGAGTGGAGATGCTACTTCATGGGTGGTATTCTCCATGCCCTTCTGAATCTGGGAAGAGCACAGCAGTAAATGACTGATACTGCAGTTACCTTGAGTGAATGTGCCTGTGGGTACAGCTCAGCTTCCCTCCACACTGAGGGGTCAGGAAGGGTTTTAGCTGTGGTGATGTCTATCTCCTGCTGGGAGCTGAGGCTTACCAGGTGTATCCATTTCCTGTGAGACTTAAGTCCCTGTCACAAACAAGTGAGCAGAACACTTCTGGGTTTCAAAATATAGGTCCACTTGCCCAACTTGTCTGCAACCATAGTGACATAATGTCCTGTAAATTCAAGGAAACTTTTCTTTGAAGTGGATCTTTAGAGGGAAAGGGTTGAGGTTCTAGTTTCAGATGGGATTTTAAGCTTGAGCACTGCTTTTACTGTGAGTAAACGGCACAGACCCAGTAAAGGAAACAGAATGCAGCGTTTCTTCTCTTTGGCAATGGGTGCTGAAGTGATTTTTCTCTGATGGTTGGATGGTAAGTGTGGTTTCTGTGTTATTAGCTATAGTTTTGGTGGTTTCTGTTTAATTTATGTTTTTGTCCTGTGGTTGCTGTATGTATACTCTGTCTTTCCATGGTGATTGATGTGGCCCATCTGTGTTTGAGAGGCTCATTTCTCCGTTGGCGTCGACAGGCCACCATGGTGCAGCAGGATCTGGAAAAGACCAAAGAGGAGCTGAGGAATAAAGTGATGGTGGCCCATGTGCCGGAGCCCGAGAACGAAAACGACGAGAACGACGAAAGCAGTGCCGAGGCTAGCGCTGAGCTGAGCTCCGCCGGAACCTGCCACGACCGCAGCGAGGAGGAGCGCATGACCGAGGCCGAGAAGAACAAACGCCTGCAGAAGCACCTGCTGGTGAGTGCCGTTGGCCTGGCTTATCCGACCTCAGCTGTACTGTGTGACACTTTTCAGACCAAATGCCAGTTGTGCTACGGCGTCTCTCCCTGAACAATCACAGCAGTACTTCACCCTTTGGCACCCAGCTTGAACAAAACCAAAACACGACTGCTCTGCCCGAGTTAATTTACCCCAGTCCTGCCGGTTACCGACATATAGAGGACCGCATTCGTTTCCCTGTATGCTGCTCCTCGATAAGCATTTGCCTGGAGATAAATCTAGGGTTAAGATACTCTTGTCCAATTCAGATACACTCAATGTTTTTTTTTATTAAATTCTGGATTAACCATCGCATGTCATGGTATGAAAGTGTAAAGAAATGTTGCTTATTCATTTCAGCACAGGTTGGATGAATTTATTTACAGCAAAATATAGCAGATTTTACATCAAGAGCTAACACTCAGATATCCATTATCAGCTTGAATTAGAATTTTGGAGGACCTCAATTAGTAAAATCCGGGGTGTAACTGCTTAGTTGGGATGAAAGCTTACACCCGCATCTGCCCTTTCTGGATAATATTGAGCACCCTAATCAAAAAACACAAAGAAAATCCGTATTTGGGCTGGTGACTCAATTAGCATAATACGGAAGTTTCCATATGCAGGCGCAAAATTAAAGACCTGGCATTTACCTAACAGAGTGGTTTTTATCGGCCTAATAATAATTCTGACTTGGTTTCTGTTGCTGTGCCTTTGTATTAATGTATAGTATATATTATAAATAAAATATTTTATGATGGAAATGGTTATAATAATAGTAGTCGTTATAACAATCATAGCGTCAATCTACGTCCCTAATCACCGCCCTTTATCAAGACCGCCATTCCCAGTCCTCTCTCCCAAATGATCACAAATGACTAAAATAAATCTGTTTTTTTTTGTGCACAAATACAAAACGATTTTAAAGAGTTTGCAATAACAGAGCTGCTTTCAAGGTAAGTATATGAGGAATAGGAGAAGGGCTACAGTTTGGACCACTGGCATCTCTGATTGGCTCAAACATTTTCATTAGAACCTTTGGTATTGGTCCTTTCATCCACACTCCACCCCTCTTCGTGATATTCCCTAGCTAAGTATCAACATCTGCCAGTTGGTACATTTAATTGAATCCTGCTGATATGAATATGAAACAGTGTATTAGCATTGAAAACCTGTGTATAAACAAAATTAAAATTCTAACGCAGGTTTGTATCGTCTCTGTGACAATCCTCTTCAATATGAAACTGTTGAAAAGCAGGTGCTCAGAATGATGATTAATCTCTCTTTTCAAGCAGTTGGTGTATAATTTTTGGGCTCATTCAGTGTGTCACTGATGTGGTTTTTACAGAAAAGTTTATATGTGGAGCTGCTGGAGACAAAGGTGCACATTGTTTCCATGTTGGAGCAGTTCTATGGTCTTTTGGGCCTCTGTGTCAGCTTCTCAAAATTTCTTATGTGAACACATCAAGAAAAAATTGACATTTCATGACACTTGGACTTTTTTGACTTTTTGCTGTAGTTTGTTGTGTATACCTATAAAGTATTTGATGAAAAAAAAAATTGAGCGATTCATCTGTTAGTTTCAATGAAATCGTGAGAAGTAAACCTCTATCGGTTTCAGTAAAAAGTGCTTAACTTTAACGGCCTTATTTCAAAATCACAAAGTGTCATGCAATGTCAGTGTTTACTTGATGCGTTTTCTTATGTCTGTGATGTCATTGTATTCAAAGCCTCGCTCGATGCACTGACTTGTGAATTGTTTTGGTTGAGAAACAAGCGCTCAGTCATGGCTAGACGCCGTGAGCTCAATAAGTATTTGGACACAATTTTAAGGGCAGTAAGTCTAATGTTAATACCCATCAGATGTGTGTATTGCCCCAAATTTAGTAGAAACAATTATCCACACGATAATTTGAATGCGATTACGTCATGGGGCGAAACTGCTGCCCAATACATTTATGTCACATTTCAACTACTTACTGACCGTCACTATAAAAATGCATGAAACGTAATCCTGTCCTTACATTCCCCTCTCAGGCCCTGAGCGCTGAGCTGATGAACACCAGAGACGAGACCAAGAAAACGGCCAATGATCTGATCCACGCCGAGAACGTGAGGGCCGGTCGGGACAAGTACAAGACCCTGCGCCAGATTCGCCAAGGCAACACCAAGCAGCGCATTGATGAGTTTGAGTCCATGTAACCTTTTCTTACCCATCAGGGAAGAGGAGCGCTACAGGCTCTCCACGTGAAAGTAGGCCCCACAATGTCAAATGTACCTGACATGGGATGCCGCTGAGCGGGCCTGTATACATTTTCTCCTGATATGTTGCCATTTATGTTAAGCCATCCAATTTGGATGGTTGTATTCTGATTTGTAAAAGCATAAACCTCTCCTGTGATCTGGAAAAACCTAGTACGTTTGTCACTTTTGGTAGAACCTGAGTTTGACCCTCACTTGCAGTAATTAAGAAAGGTGAAAATCTTGAAATACTGGCTATTAGTGTTATTTGAGCTGTCAAAATCAAGTTTCTAGTATTTTTGTTTTCAGCTAGTTTTTGTTCAGTTGCGAGAGTCCTTGCCACTGATAAATTCACTAGGTTTTTTTGTAAGATCTCAGGAGACCTTCTGATGACACATATCGCAAACTTATCGATGGTCTCGAAGTGCAAAAACAGCACTACACCAAATGAGAGATAAAAACTGCTCGTGTCTGCCTTTGTACACACATTCTGCAAACAATTTTTGGGAGGATAGTGAAGATTAATTGGGTCTGGCCCTTGGCAGATGCTACTGGCTGTGTCTTGTGTTTTGCCAAAAACAGTATAATGGAAACTGTTGCATGAATCTATCAGGAATCTCGGGGCTCTATCTTCATGGTCTGAACGCAAAGGCTAAGGTGCAGCACGAACAGTTAATTTTGGGTGTAGACACATTTCTGCTAGTTTCAACGTGGATGATTTAAAATGCAAAGTACAAGTAAATTCAAGGTCCAATTTGTCAGCCATTGCCTGAAAATTGGCCATTGGCAAGTTTTCTTTCTTATTAGTGCAAGTATCTCATTTGGAACAATGTAATGGCCATCCATCATGATTTGTTGTATTTTTATTATATACAATTTTTGGAATATTTTGGATTCTAATCTTGCTATTTTATGGATGCTTATTTGTATACGTGCAGGCCAGAGGGAGGCTGTGTGCATGCTATTGGCGCTTCACTAGTTATAACATTAAAATTGCACTGAAAGTGTGACTTAACTTCAGACCTCAGTAAAAGACTAATCTGCCCAAATAGTGGGGCTCTTTTCACAGCGAAGGTGCTGGACGAAAAAAAGACAATTGCGTCTTTAGGAAATTAACAATGACAATCGCGCTTGCCTCATTGTGCCATTTCCAAGATCGAGCCCCCAATATTTGGTTACACTTTACTTGAAGGTACTGTCATAAGAGTGACATGACACTGTCATAACTGTTACATGTGTCATGTAACAGTTATGACAGTGTCATGTTATGACAAAATTGTCATAATCAAGACAACCCAAACAATGTCAACTTGTCATCTCAAAAACCGAATGACACTTAATGACAATGTTTATGACATTGACGTAATGTTTATGACACGTTCATGACTGTGGCATGTCACTCTTATGACGATACCTTCAAGTAAAGTGTTACCCAATATTTTTACTTCCTTTCATAAAGAAGTATAGTCTTCTTGTTACTGGAAACACTGTAATAATTCAGAAGGTAATTGCAACAGAAATAAGTAAAAGATTTTCCCATTTTATCAAGAATTTTTTCTATAAGATGACATGGTCAAAGAATATGTAGTTTATCACTATGATTAAAAAACACTTGTTAAAATTAATCAAATGAAAGTGAAAGTTCATTTGGAAATGTTTACTCATTTTCATAAAAGGGTCCTAAAGGAGGCCCAATGTTTTTGAAGGACCTACATGCTGCTCTGCTACATCCTCTTTATGATATACAGTTTTAGTTTAGATTTTATCTTGTCTGTTCAGGGTGTGTTCCTGCCTCTTTCCCATTGCATGCTGGGAGAGGCTGCAGTCCTCGTGTTCCTGACCTGACAGGTTACATAATGATGATGGATTTTATTTGGCTCCATTTTGACTCTCTGAGTCAGTTCTGTTTGAAGCAGATGCTGAAAAAAAAGTAGCTTTGTCAGCATAATGATTTTGACATATTAATGCTGAACTGGGTTAGCTCCATTAAGGCCTGGATTAATTTCAGTTATTCTAATAGTCACGGCTATTAAGTTAAAATTGACATTATATTGCCTCATTAATTGTTACAAGTCTTGTATATTTGTTATCTTCACTCAAAAAAGGCTATGATTCAGCGAATAAAGATTTATGTTTTAACCATATTAGAGAAGACAATTGAGGGTTTCATTTTAATTGCAGTACACACAAGGCATTACACACAGAAAACAATGGCCTTTTGGAGCATATTTTAAAGTGTCGAGAAATGTTGATCATTTCCAACAAAATATGAAGTCGGTCACACGTTAGATGAAGTGTTGCTCATAAAGGCTTTATACAGCATGTATAATGCCTTCATAGATGAGACATAATGTCTTCATTAATCATACAGAAACAAATATGCTCTGTAAAGGATGAAATAGCACATCTTTATTCAGCATGTGATGCCAGATGTGACAATGACAATGTCACTTGGCTGACAATGTCACCCTTTATAGCGTTTAGCCACTAGCTAAGTGAAATTGTCGGTTATATCACATCTGGCATCACATGCTGAATAAGGATGTGTTATTTCACCCTTTACCTAGCATGACATTTGCTTATGCATGATTTTATGATGATATTATATCTCATTTATGAAGGCATTATACATGCTGTATAAAACCTTAATGAGCAACACTTCATCTAACGTGTGACCAGAAATTCAAATGTTTGAGTACGTCTTGGGTCAACTTTTAAACGGTAACTGAAGGATTTCATGAGTAGTATTTAATGCCCTTTGCAAGCACCAGATGGCAGTCCTATCTTAGTTCTGGTTTTGTTTTTCTTTTCTTTTTTTTTTCCTTCAGTTGTCGGATTTTTTCCATCTTACTTTCGCACAGACTTGCTAAAATTCTGCAACAAATGTATTCTTCTTCGGCCTTGATATTTTATGCCATTTAAAAAAAAACATTTTCCCTTTACCCCTCCTCATTTATACTGTGATGAAAATGATCATTTTATTTTCTGAAAAAACAGGACTCTGGCTTGTGTACTTGTTCTGAAAGCCAGGCAACAAAAGGAAGAATGCCCTCCTTAGATCCAGATCCAGAGGCAGCATTAAGCAATTCACTTTGAAATCTAGCCGATTCTTCATTGGTACAGGTCACAACGTTCAGACAGTTACATGCAGACATTGTAGGATATAAGTCTGGAATGATCTGGAAGTGTTATAGCGTGCGGAAAAATGTTCACTCTGAACTTTGACCTTAATAGAAAAAAGAAACTGCTTAAGATTACAAAAGCAGACAGAAATTCCCTCAGCCAATATATTGCTAAAAAATAAACTTTGAAAAAACAAATTATTCACATGTGAAATTTGCTTAGTACACATTACTGGACATTCACTGGGCACCAGAACTGACACACCAAACTGGAATAACTAGACGACTACTTTAAAAAAATGACATAACAGGGATAATGAGCTCAGAATGGCAACATTTGAGAAATAAAGTAGTTATTTAACGTTTTACTTCAGCCACTCAGTGGAAAGATGCTGACTCAAGAATCTTGAGAAGATCTGCATAAAGGAATGGTGCAGAGTCCCTGCAAAAATGTGGCTTCTCATTGACTAAGTTTACATGCCCCAAATGTTTAGGTTTTGTCCTAGTTCTCAAAAGAAGACAGTATTCCTCCAAAGCCGTTAAAATAAATAATTGAAATGAATATTCCAGTTATATTTTCATTTACATGCAGCTGTGCACTCTCTGATAAATAATGTTTTTTTCCAGTTTATATCAGTGGTGGACTTGTTCGACCTCGCGAACACAGCCTCCCGCATTCAGTAGTTCAACCGCCTGGTAAAGATTGACATTGTGAAAATTTGGCATATCCAAAACCCTTTGGCATTCTAGTCTTCCATTATGTTCTAAAGTAGGTGCGTTTCCCCCTCTGTTTAAAAAGCTGGGCTCTGCTGTGCGCAGACAGCTGGCTGGATGTTGCAATTTGCGGTAAGAACCTGTAATTGAGACGCATATTCCAAACGCGCTGTATTCTCGCAGTCGGCGTGACTCACAATCACGTGAAAAACATCCGCCAAGACACTTGGTGGATAGCAAGAGAAGTTCTGATGAACATGCGTTCTCTGGGCACTCTTTTTATTCCATTATTTTACGGTCACTTAAGTTAATAATTTTAAACAATGTCCTATGAATATCAGGAACAATTACCTCCCGAAACTCAGTCCCAATATTTAGCCAAATTAATTTAATTGGAATCAATTGGTTCCCTATGGGGAACCAGCCAATAAATGGGTCAACAACACTCAGCAATGGCCAGGAATTTACCATAAAGATTTCTACCAAAACACACCCATTCAATGGAAAAAATAGCTATCATGCCCCTTTCGCTTAGCCATCGGTGTCTCTCCTAGCAGTGTTGTGCACTTAAACGGCATCTAAAGTCGATTCCCATCATTTTTGTTTATCAGCCAGTCAGCGAGCGGCACCTGCGCAAACGAACCGAAATAGAAGGATTATCTACGCATGTACTCAAAACATTGGTTTATGAATAAATTGGTCATGTGACAATGCAAGATGTCAACCAAAGCAAGTGATGTGTTTGTAAACACTGGACATTCAACGTCCCGTCTGACAATCGACTTTAGATGCCCTTTAAGAGCAAAAACCAAATGAGCTTGATAGTCGGTCGATCTGGCTAGACTGACCCAGCAGTAGCAACAGCGGCTCCCATATTTCTCAGCTTCACGACAGCTAGCTAGCTAACAGGGCTATACAGATAAAAGGAGAAAAAACCACAACCATTGTATTTGAATGTAGCGGCCTGCAAAAATGCAAAAGCAACATGTATTACTTTAGAATAATGGTGGGTAATGAGGAAATCCTCAGATTCAACCTTTAATTTGTGACCCTCATAACATGTTTGTAACAGCTTATTGATAGTTCGTTACCCTACTTGACAATGTGCTGGTGCGGTGGTTGCAAGCAAGAATTTGAAGTCGCTCCATCTCGTCTGTGGTGTTCCAGCATTTTTGTTGACGCACCAGTTCAGGTCGTTGTCTCACGCCTGATACGTATGTATCACGAGTGAAATGCCACTCCACTCACAAGTGTTTATTTTTTCCTGTTCTGCTTGTGCAACCTGTCGAATGCTTCCTCATTGAAAAGGTATGCCGCAGACAACTCTAACATCCCACTTAGTCATATCATCCTGGCACCGAGCAGAACATTCTATTCATTTTATTGCCAAGCAGCTGATAAGGTGGCATGATTTTGTTCGTTTATCCCCCAACTATTATGGTCGCCGCTGTTATCATGGAAGTCACATGGTCTGCCCGACTGCTAGAATCCGTGTCCAAAGAATCCTTCTAAAATATGAAAAATATTGCTATATCCCACATCTTAACTGGCAAGTGCTACATTCAGGAAAAGGCCTAATTCAGAATATCTGAGCGAAATATGCTACATATAATCTCAAATCAGAAAAGGTTTGGATTCTATTGATTTTTCAAATCAAACACTTATTCCAAATTTGAGTCCTGCAACATACTTGAGAGAACATCCCAGTACTGGCAAACCAGCTTTTTAGCTTGTTGGAAGTTGTCAATGGATCAAATCCTTTTTCAGTGACGCTGGATTGCAGCTGTGATGGTGGTGAACAGTTCATTTGGGGCATCCTTAGGACGCTGAACTCACTTGTTGACCTGGTTTATGTGACACACATACTGCGGTCTTCGCCTGCCAGGCTAGTGGACCAGGCAAATCCTCTCCTGGATTGCGTACGGTACTTGACTGGAAAAAAAATAATTTTCTGTTATCGGCATCAAAAACACTCAGAACTGGCTGATTTGGGGCACGCCCATTGTAATAGTCTAACAGATGATTTTTATTTTATTTTTATTTTTTTTGTGAAGACCACGAAAAGCTTTACTTGCATTTTGCCATTTTGGACTTGGTTCTTTCTTTCTTTCTTTTTTTTTTATTTTTGCCCAGTAGAATACATATCACATAATTTTGAGTACTGTTGGTTTGAATGTAGCATTAACATTCACCAGTACTTAGCCTAATAGTACAATTAGCATGCCGAGTTGCTTATTTGTTAAAAAAAAAAATAATTAAAAAGAGGGGCGGAGCCCTCTTACTCAGTGGATATGCACAGGGCCCACTACTTTGAGCAATGCCACTGGGGATATGTATCAAAATGATTGTTACTCCCTCATATTTCATCGGATATTTTTGGCAAAATCCTGATCCAGTATTGAAGTGGGAATTCTAGCCATCACGCACTTCTTGGTTTATTCATTTAAAATCCTTTCTGGTGATATAAAGTGCCAAAATGATGAGTCACTCTTCAAATTCTTATGGACCTGACTGCAGACAGATGAGCACAATAAAATGTTAAGAACATAATGTTTTTGATGAATGCATTTACTGTTTACAAGCTGTTTCAGGCATAAATGAAATTTTCAGCATTTCCTTTTTTTGGACCTGAAATTCTGGAATGCCCATGTAGTGTCAACCATTTCAAAATGAGCAGGAGTGTCTATACTATATCAAGCAGTGAGGGCTGTGTGGCTGAAATTAATGGTGACACACAAAAAAAACTTTATTAAATGAATCAGTCGTCTTGACCTGTTTTTGATCATAATCCTCAAGTGAAAACTTCATTCATTCATTAGAAAATATACTGGCTTGTAAACTCACTGTTTCGTTAATTGTGCCAATTAAATAGGCTATTAAATTCTATTCAGAAAAAGGCTTTATTCACTTTTCAAAAAAGTTTGACTACTCAGTGTAAGGGATGGCACGGAGGCCAGGAAAACATGGACTGGACTCCAGTGCAAAAGTGGATTTGGTCGTTATATTTATTGCTGCTGACCGCGCAGGCAGGAGGCATGCAGGTAGAAGACACAACAAGGAAACGAGGTCCCTAAAAACGAAAGTGAGCTGTACAATAATAATCTACGAGATAGCAACACTGGTATAACAAACAGAAAGCAAAAGTAAAGGAAACAATGTTCTTTCTAATGAATTACGATGTGCTAAAAGTTTAACAGCACATTTAGCAAAGATTAGAATTGTGCATGATATCGCAAATACAGAGCAGCACAGCAGCACAAACATGCTTAAAGAGACTTAGAACTATAGTGCAGCTCTGGTTTAAATAGCTGCTGTGGAAGCTCAGCAGCAAATGAGGTACAGGTGGAGACTGTGACTTGATGAGTGAAGCAGCTGCTCTGGGTCTTACTCAGCCGATGTGCTGGCCCTGGGAATGCGAGACCTGACACTCAGAGTGTTTTCTGCGTTTGCGTGATGTTAATTAAAAACAGGACCAATCCAGTCCAATCATTCGTTGAAGGGGATGGTCTCTTCCTGCTTTATTTTCAGCTCATCAGCCGCCACTGGTATCAACCAATGTAAAACCAGCAGAACCTGAGATATTTCTGGAATATCTTTTTTAAATGGATGAACTTCCTAAGTCAATGGAAAACATACACTGAAAAAATGATGTAAACACTCCACTAAGTGACCTATCCCATGTAATCACTGCAGTTATTTGCATGGATGTTATTGTGACATGAATTTGTGTGTAAAACTATGATCCTTGGCTGTTATTCCTGTTCCACAACACTTTAAACATACAGCCCATCTTCACTTGAACCCTCATTTCGTCGTTAGAAGCTTGGAAATGTCAGTTAGGATAACCTGCTGACTGCTGACTCAATTTTCCTTTTAATTATACCGAAGGATAAAAAAAAATACACAACTGAGTGCTACAGCTTTCGCCAGCTTGAATTAATTTCTTGTAATGTGCAGGATAACAGCTGTCCAGTTAATTAAATGCCATTAAAGGAATCTACATTTAAAACCTAGTGTTTGACCTGGTGCTCTGAATGAGGAAGGCTTACTTGTAACGAAGCGGCTCCAAGCATTCTAAGTGGCTTTGCAAAATTATGCCATTGGGAGGAAATTCTGTGTTGGTGAGTGTATGCACGGGGGTCTTTGTAAGGGTGTGCATGTGTCAATTTGCTGTGTATTTTGTGCACATTTATGTTTGCGTTTATGTGCTTGTATCAGTCAAGTCAGCTAATCCAGAGTCTGATGCAAGTGTAGGAAGGAGGGATTTGTCAAGAAGGAGGGAGGAAGGGAGGATGAGTTTGGATGGGGGAATATAGTCTGATATCGAGTGGTCAGGCCCCTTAAAAGCTGGTTATCCTTATACCTTGAAATAAAATATTTACTTTTCCCAAAACAGAAAAGAAAAACAAAAAACACGGAACTTGAGTTATGTTGACACAGCAATGACCTCCCTCGGAAAGATTCCTCAAAAAATGCCAAGTAACTGTGGCCACTATTCAAACTGATTAATTGAAATCACCTTGTGCATGGAACTGGGTTCACTTTCAGCCAGATGTGGCGAAATATGCCCCCAGAGCTTGACTTCTCATTCATTCGGTTAGAAAAGAAAAAGTTCCCCAGGCACTGTAGCGCACTTGGACATTCAACTTTTTGACCAGAAAAGAAAATTGTTTTCTTGACCCTGCAAGAACTGTGCAACATTCTGGAAACGACTTTATGATCTATGCTTATATTCTCGAGGCAATATGATATCATTACTTGGTGGTCATCAGTCGACATTGAATTTATTATTTGTAAACATGGGGTTTGAGAATATAGTTTTTTTTTGTCAGAAACGTATCGAAATAATGATCACTGTCTGTTAAAAATTTGAACAATTTTCAGAATGGCGTCCTCATTGGTTGGAAGACGTTGGAAGTTTAGTTGCCTCAAATAAGATTTCTAAAGCTCTTTATGAAATTCCGGGGCCTGCTCAAATTTCAGAGATCAAATCAAGGTCAAAATACGCTGTACGGAAAAACTGGGAAAATTTGTGTTGAGGCATACTGCTTAGTACATACATATCAATCACTGCAGAAATTAAGTCTAAATGGCAATTTAAATATAGCTGGCATTGCAGCCATATTTGAAGATGGATTGTAACGATTTACATTAAGTTTGGTTGGTAAAGCTAAATTCACATTTGGTTGCAAAGTTTCAGCTTCATCAAATAGTTTCAGGTTAAGAAGATTTGTAAGGGTTTGTATGAAATTTAGGGGCGCGGTCTTATGTTAGGCCAAAATGCAACATCCAGAAAAACATGGAATATATGAAGAGTTTGTCTCCAAAATGCAATATATCCATTTTACTCATTTTGAGTAAATCAGCTTTTTCAATGTTGGCACCTATTGCATTTTATTGAAAAACCCCAGCTTTGACCATGAAAAAAATACACCTTATAGTAAAAATTTCGAAAAATGAATTTTGCACTATTTGTAAGAAGCACAGGGCTATCGCTCAATGGCATTATCTAAATTTTTGTGAGTTTGGCACTGATTGTTGTTTTGGAATCAAACTCTTTACCTTTTGAGCGCCAAATGCATTTTCAAGGAATTAAAAATTTAATTATACTGAGCTGTTGAAAAGCTCTTTTTACCAAGCTGCCACACGATTGGTTTTCAACAGCATCTGACTTTGATATCTTACATCATTGGGCAACCATAGTTGCCCACGGCGCTGAAAGGGTTAATATGTGTTGAGTCATGCTGCTTAGTAACTACACAACAAAGTTCAGTTGAATCGCTGCAAAAATTATGGACAAATAGGTGAAAGTGGAATTTTCAAGACGACGTGGCGGCCATATTTGAAAATGGATCACAAGGATTTACACATGCATTGGTAAGCTCATTGATTGCGAGATCTCTATCAAGTCTATTCTCTACCTGTGAGATAGTTTTGAAGAAGAAGATTTTTTAAGGTATTTATGATATTTAGGGGTGTGGTCTGATGTTGGAGGTCAAATCAAAGTCAAAATGTAACTCACAGAAAAACCCATAAAATGTGTGAAGTTATGCTGCTCAGTACACAGATATCAAATTTCAGCTGAATCAATGCTAAACTTGTTGCCAAATGTGACAAAGTGTGGATTATTTGCATTAACTTTGGTGGCCTCATTTGCTGGAACATGTCTGCAAAGTTTCAGCTTCAATGGCCTAACTTTCAGAATTGAAGATGTTTATGGACGATGACAAACGAAGACGAACAACGATCAAGCAGGCCATAACATTTGCCCTCCAGACTGTTGGTCCAGATGAGCTAATAAATGCAGGACTGAAGGTTATATCCTTCAGAATATTCCAAATATTATTTTGCTTTCACATCTCCCTTTCCAGACTGTGATTCCAAAGGGTTTTAAAAGGCTTTTTGAACTGTACTATGTAGGTTAGGGCCATGTAAAATCCCTTTGTCATCCACCATAATGAAGCAAACCAAAGACCTGGCTGATGGAAGGAGACCGATGGTCATAAACCGCCATGAATGGTCATGGCCACAAGAAGATGCGCAAAAGATGAATACTGCTATTGAGCGCTGTCAAGGAAATTAAAAAAATACTCAAAAGTGTATCTAGTATTGAATTGTTGAAACTATTTGAGAATGCAAATGAATGTTGCCCCCATGCATAAGGGGGAGGACAGTGACTCAACATGAAAGAATTTCTGACCTTAGTGTCATCTTGGGATCACTAGATTTTAAAAAGCATCTCAGACACCACCTACAGACCTCAGCACTCTCTGTAAAGGTTACAATAAGAAGGCCTTTTCTGACCCAAAGACGGAAGCAAGCACTAGCAATTTTCTAAAGGGGATTTAAATTATGACTCTGCTGCAAATTATCAGGGTGCTGTTGTCAGATGAGACCAAAATTGAATGTTTTGGTCTAATGTAACATTAGCTTGTTTGGCATCGAAGTTCCTCAAAATGTGAGCCTAAATCTTTTCAATTATACTTAAGAGCTTGGCTGAGCAATATTCATTTAACTCTCTCTCGCTCTTTCTCTCTCTCTCTCTCCATCTCTCTCGGTCCCTCTCTTCCTCTGCTCTGACTAAAGTTAGGTTTCGGCTGCACTGTGTGCAACAAGTGAGTGATCGTGCACGACTGTCACAGACACCCAGACAGCAGATGATGCACTAAATTAATCATAAGGCTCAAGGTACCCACAGACTGTTATAAATTACGCTAGTAGGGCCTGAGAATTGAGGCTGCGCTGGACTGCAGTTTAGAGCTTGCAAACCAGAAGTGAGAAGAATTGAGCCAATTAATCCATCCATTATTTGACCTCCGAGTTAGTTTGACGATTGGGACTGGAGCACGTCTCACGATCCAATGAGAGAGAAGCAGGAATACGCCCTGATCAGTTTGCCCATCCTGTGACTCACTCATGCCACAGCTAACAGCAATGTACTTTCATATTATGCCCAACAAGCATAAACATCCCAATTTTTTGAGGCAAGTGAACGTTTGTGGGTGTGAATGTTTATTTCCTCTTTCAGTTCCCATGACTGCCTGTCTACCTTTTCCGGAGCACTCGACATGCATTTGCACGCGCATCTTCTAGCTGTGCAATCAAAACCGTCAGGTTGTGAGCCATTTTGAAATAGAAGCAAAAGAGGGAAATAACCTGTGTTTGGTTGAATGTGTATTGCATCTCTGTCACTAAGAAATTGACAAAACCACAATGGTTTTGGGTTTCACATTCATTTCACTAAGCCTGTTGCTCACCTCTTTTGTACGGATAAAGTCATGCAATTTTACCACATGTTACAACAAGGGCTGACATGTTTAGACATTTCATGCCACCTTGTTTATGTGATGAGACATGCTATGAACAACATGGCGTATCCTTGGCGAAACTTGTGGTGTGAGCAGTCATGAGGGAAACCCAGCGATGGAGCACTAAGCTGATTAAGTTAAGAATGAACAATTTCCTGAGCCAAAAACCAGAACAAACATTCATTAGTTCATTGAATGGCTATGGCTTGAGATTTAACGAGATTTGGGAGTGTGTTGATGATATTTTGATGTTACAGTTTACCGTTTCAGAGCGATGTCACACATTATTGTCACAGGTACCCAATACAGATTGATAAAAAGGAGAAATGGTACTGCTTCTCTTGGACATTTAGTAAGTCAGACCGTTTTACAACATACACTCAACAAAAATATAAACGCAACACTTTTGTTTTTGCTCCCATTTGTCATGAGATGGACTCAAAGATCTAAAATTCATTCCAGATACACAATATTACCATTTCTCTCAAACATTGTTCACAAATCTGTCTGAATGTGTGATAGTGAGCACTTTTGCTTTGCTGAGACAATCCATCCCACCTCACAGGTGTGCCACATCAAGATGCTCATCAGACACCATGATTAGTGCACAGGTTTTTGCTTGTGCAGTTTTTGCTTTATTGGGGGTCTGGGGACTCAGAACCAGTCAGTATCTGGTGTGACCACCATTTGCCTCACGCAGTGCAACACATCTTCTTCGCATAGAGTTTATCAGATTGTCACTTGTGGCCTGTGGAATGTTGGTCCACTCCTCTTCAATGGCTGTACAAAGTTGCTGGATATTAGTGGGAACTGGTACGCGCTGTCGTATACGCCGGTCAAGCACATCCCAAACATGCTCAATGGGTGACATGTCCGGTGAGTATGCTGGCCATGCAAGAACTGGGACATTTTCAGCTTCCAAGAATTGTGTACAGATCCTTGCAACATGGGGCCGTGCATTATCTTGCTGAAACATGAGGTGATGTTCATGGATGTATGGCACAACAATGGGCCTCAGGATCTCATCACGGTATCTCTGTGCATTCAAAATGCCATCAATAAAATTCACCTGTGTTCTTCGTCCATAACAGATGCCTGCCCATACCATAACCCCACCACCACCATGGGCCACTCGATCCACAACATTGACATCAGCAAAGCGCTCACCCACACGACGCCACACACGCTGTCTGCCATCTGCCCTGAACAATGTAAACCAAGATTCACCCGTGAAGAGAACACCTCTCTAACGTGCCAGACGCCATCGAATGTGAGCATTTGCCCACTCAAGTCTGTTATGGCGACGATCTGGAGTCAGGTTGAGACCCCGATGAGGACGACGAGCATGCAGTTGAGCTTCCCTGAGACGGTTTCTGACAGTTTGTGCAGAAATCCTTCGTTACGCAAACCAATTGTTTCAGCAGCTGTCTGAGTAGCTGGTCTCAGACGATCTTGGAGGTGAACCTGCTGGATGTGGAGGTCCTGGGCTGGTGTGGTTACACGTGGTCTGTGGTTGTGAGGCCGGTTGGATGTACTGCCATATTCTCTGAAACGCCTTTGGAGACGGCTTATGGTGGAGAAATGAACATTCAATGCCCGAGCAACAGATCTGGTTTACATTCCTGCGGTCAGCATGCCAATTGCACGCTCCCTCAATGCTTGCGCCATCTGTGGCATTTTGCTGTGAGACAAAACTGCACATTTCAGAGTGGCCTTTTATTGTGGACAGTCTAAGGCACACCTGTGCACTAATCATGGTGTCTGATGAGCATCTTGATGTGGCACACCTGTGAGGTGGGATGGATTGTCTCAGCAAAGCAAAAGTGCTCACTATCACACATTTAGACAGATTTGTGAACAATGTTTGAGAGAAATGGTAATAGTGTGTATCTGGAAAGAATTTTAGATCTTTGAGTCCATCTCATGACAAATGGGAGCAAAAACAAAAGTGTTGCATTTATATTTTTGTTGAGTGTATATCCTACGTCAAATATTTGTCAACAAACATTGCAAACTAGACAGGCTCAATGACAGAGGTCTTAATGCTACCATTGTCACAATAACTCTGAGCCTAACATCTAACTAGATTTTGTCAGAATGCCTGGAACAAGTCGAGACAACTTTTTTCTTACAAAAGTAAGACAAACCTTTTTTAAATGGCTGATGCAATTTTATTTCATCAGCAAAGCAAGATGGCACATTCAGTTGAAGTTGAGGTACTTCTCTTTTACCAGATGGACTAACTGAACTGCGATGTTGAAATATTGGCTCACTGAATGTAACTGTCACGGTTTTTTTTATTAAAAAGAAAAAAAAAACAATTTTCAAATACACGCATTTCTTTTTGAGTTAAGAAGAGGCTTCAGATTAAATCTAAGCAACACTTCCTGTGGAATTGAAATTGTGATGATACATAGCTTGCAACTCAAGTACAAACGGACATGCACAATATCACACCACAAACTGTCGAGCTGAGAAGTATAGACCCTACTGCGAATAAAATGTCAGGTATAAATGGATTACAGCTGCCTGAAAGAGTTGGGATCACATACTCTCAGAAAGCCTTAACATTGTGAGAGGGGGAAGGGCTGTTGATTTAGGAAAAGAGTTCTGTCCATGACAGCTGAAACTTAATTGGTTCTCCCATTCTCTTGAAACCAGGTCACAGCTGGCCAATGATATTGCTTACAGGGTCAAGATTACGCCTCTTAATTTCATCCCGTGAAACTAACTATTCACTTAAGTTTTCCCTTTAAAAAGTTTGAAGCTAGAAAAAACATTTTTTGTGCGTCAAAATTTCATATACATATTCTGTACCTGCTGGTTGCAGCGCTTCACTGGTGTGACATCACAACTGTATTGAGAGAAATATTCAAACTCATGTCAGGTGTCATAATTTTATGGCCACAGCATTATATCAAATGGAAAATATGGAGATTTTGTTAATCATTTCATACACTTTCATCTATAATTCAGATTGTCATATTTGGGATTGTTGGAAACCTTTGGATCCCCACTGGAATTTCAAATGGGCCTGAAGTTCCTCAGGTCTGAAAACAGCAGCTGAATTTGACGAACCCACATATGGGTCCATATATTTACTGGATTAAGGCCTCTTTTGTGTTCATGGAGAGTGACAGGTGCTCAACAGCTTAATTCATAAAGAAATTAATCAAAGAACCAGTTTTAATTGTTTACCAAGGAGAATTGTAAACTGTGTAAAATTCGTTGATGCGATCGACGTGGTGAAGGAAGTATTTCCATGCAAAACCTTGTGTTACCAAGTAAAATTCATTCTCAAGAAAATTCAGCACATGGATTGAAAACATTGCATAATATGCACTCAAGCTCATTCAATAAACACATTTAATTTAAATGTCTCAACCTTTCCTAATTGAGTTAAACCTGCCCAGGTGCAGCAACCAAGCAACCATAACTATCCACAAAAATACAGAAGAAAATTGCAGTGAAACTCTAACTTCTACAGTTAAGCCCCTAATATAAAGTTTTATGCATGACAATGCGGGCAATGAGTGATCCTCAGCTGTAACAGCCAGAGTAAAGCTGTCTGTGAAATGCCAGTGGCCTTCATGGAAGAGCAAGTTGTGGCTTCATTGTACTGTGATACATAAACTATTCACAGCCCAAAACATTTCAGCATGATCGTTTTGTCTATCTCAGTCTGAATGTGTTTTTTCCTTTTAAGTGCTTCTCTTCTTATTAAAATAGATTGACACGATGATTTTTGAATGCTGATAATAATTCTCGGCGACCACTGCTTGGAGGGGGGAACAGTTTTCTTCATGAAACGGGGGTCTCGGTGCAGTGCTCCTTCATGAGGCCCAGAATTCTTGGCTACTCTGACTATCATGCAATAAATATGGAAATATGCTCGAAACTTTTAAATGATCGTATTGCCATTGTTTCAAAGTGGTAATAAGAGAATACGCATATCGTTAGCCTCATTGCATGATTGCTTAAGTCATATTTTTGTTCTTTCCTGTGGGCAGAATTTTTTTCCTTTTTTCTCAAAAAAAAAAAAAATTTCGTTTAATTAATAAAGAAACTGAAAAACACCTTCAAAAATGAGATGTGCAATTATGCTTTGAGGCTAACGACATTTGTGTAAAATGTCCATGCAGATTGAAGTATGCAAAAGTCCTTCACACTGTTATTAAAAAAAGAATATGTGAACAACAAATATAGAAATACATGTTTGACCGTTAAGCAAGCCCCCCTCCACTCCACCCTGAAGACTTGTTTGCAATGACTGTTGCAATAGTGACATTGCCACTCCGGTTGCAAAGCACTTCCTGTCTCCTAACCTCATGGTCAGCATCGCCAGAAGCCGACTTCCTCTTTCTAAAACTTCCTAATAAGGACAAGCTGCACAGCACCCTATACACTCTTTCAAGCTCGGCACCATGGAACGGACATCCTCGAACCTGCAGCCACAGAGTACGGACAGGCAAGCATATCAGGTTAGTACAGTCAACACCGTCGACAGCCCATGACACAACATAATGGAGATCATAATCTTACCACTCATTTAAAGGCAGGCCTGAGCCAGAATGTCTCAAGTAAGCTGGTCAGCAGTTCTTCATTCTTCATTCATCAACAGTCTGCAGCTAATTCGGATGTAAGAAACCAATGAGTCACCAACTTGATCAATTCATTGAAAATGAGCTCTGTGATGAGAAAGCTCTCCTGGTTGGATGATGCATCGAAAAGCAATTTTATCATCTTTGATGGGTAATCTTTTTTACAGAGGCATGCTGGGACAGTCCTGCTAGTAGCAAATCAAAGGTGAGTTTGGGATCACGTTGTGGTCAGCGATAATGCAGTCCATCTTCCCCCCACTGTCTCTGCCTCATTAGCTGTCAACACTGAGGCTGACAGCCCAGATTGTCTGATTAGCAGCCTTATCCTGACTCATCCAACTTCAGCGGACGTAGAAGAAGGCGAGCACGATTCCTTTTGTCGTGAATTCTTATTAGTTAATAAGAATTCTTATATACTTATTATTTGACAAATCCATGAAAATACATTTTAGAGTACTGTCTAGTGCTGGTATATAGGCAGTAAAAAGTCACTGCTGGAAATGCTGCATTTGAATTCTCTGGGCTTCTCTTATACCTTGTTGGCAATGTCTCTAAAATATACATTCCAGATGTATTTAACTTGAGATGTTCCGAGGAAACGCACAACTGTGTCGTGTACTTATAGCTGCAGGTTGGTGTTAAGTGCACATGCTTTATTGTCACCCTCTGCTTCATTTTTGAGCTTATTAATACTTCCTTCTTTTAATGCAGTGGGATAACTTCAGATTCTCACAGGATCCACCAGCGGAGTATTAGCCTAGCAGTCCTACGCTCAGTGTATTTGACATGCTGAGCTCGACACTCTACTTGACAGCAGTGTCAGTTTGTCAAATACCCCAAGTGTGAGGCCGCATGTCATCAAGGTCCAAGCCCACGAGGCCGCTATTGGGAACCATCGCGAAATTGTCTGCCCGTGACTCCGATCACGCAACGTCTTTCTGTAGAAGGTCAAGCATTGGCGGCCCGGCCATCGCGATATACAGTCAAGTGGATGATAATCTTGATGATAATTTTTAAAAAATTGATGATAGTTTAAAAAAGAAATAAAGGTGCATGTTAAAAAGAACACTTAATAATCCATCAATAAAGTTTTATCTCATGGGAAAACTAAATCTTCCTTTTAATGTGGGTGCATTACCACTGCAGTTAGATAACCACTAGTGCTGCAAGCTCTAGGGAGGGTGAGTCATGGGTCTTGGGTGTCGTATCCTTTGGAGGCTCTAGAGCAGTGGTTTCCAACCCAGTCCTCGAGGACCCCCTGCCCTGCAGGTCTTTGCTCTCTTTCTACTCTTTCACACATGATCCATTTAAGGCCTTCGTGCTGATTGGTTGAAAAAGAGAGTGTGGATGAAGGTGCTTTGGGCTTTAAATGGATAAGGTGTGCTAAAGTAAAGCTGTAACAAAAACCTGCCGGACAGGGGGGTCCTTGAGGACTGGGATGGGAATCACTCCTCCACAGCAGTAATGCCCAAGTACGGTCCTAGGGCACCCCTGTGTGCGCTACTTTCAGAATCCACCTCATTTTCAAATGTAGAATTTTAATGAACTGTTAATTTGTCCTAATTAGGAGCATTTCATGTTTGAACAGTTATCTTTTTGACAGATATGTCAATGTGTGCCATGAGAAAGATCCTGAATAAGTTGTGTTTATTTTTCTATATTCAAGAAATTATTTGAGGGAACACCATCAGTTTGGGAACCACAGTTCACCAGTTAATGCTGCATTGCCATTTTTGCTTGTTTCTGAAGACGATAAAAAAGACAAATGCTGGCCTAAGAGCAGGGACTGCAATGTGCTTTATGACACTCCTTTCATTAAATAATTAATTCACCATTGAATATTTAATATTGCTTATAATTGAACACATTGTGTCATGGTGTTGGCCTGCAGGCCCTTCCCCTGCTGCATTCTGTGCCTCCACCTTAACGAGCCACACCTGTTGCTCGTTAAGGTGGAGGTGAAGTATTAGTATTTAAGAGCTGGCTGCACCTGTGTTGGTGCTGCAGTATTTTGTCTGTGTCCTGAGCCCTGCTACGCCTTGTTGTGCTGCTGCTCCTCTCTGGGACTCTTTTAATCTTTATAAGCTAAATTAAAGATTTTTGTATTTTTACTCAGCCTGTGCGTTTGGGTTCCTCTCTACCTTTTTGGGAACATGGTCCCAGTGCCCGCCAGCTTCATGTCTTCTGCCGGCGGGCCAAATTCCATGACACATTGGCTCCAAAACTTGGTTCTGGTGACCCACCTGGTATACTGGCTTTTCCTCCAAACACAATTGCAATCTCAGAATTATCAAAATATTATTTTAAAAAATAATTTTCTATTCATGCTTGTGAAATGTCAATCATGTTTGCAGAAATTGCTATGCATTCCACGATGCTTTAAAGCCCAATGGTTTTATTTTGTGATAGTCCAAATAAGAAAATCAAGCCAATTAGGCAATATTTCTAAAACTGATCAAATTCAGGATTTTTTTGAATAAATAAGATGCTTAATGAGTTTCTGAATGTCGGTGTTTAAGATCTTTCCGAATGTTTTTCCTAAAATCAAATTTAAAAAAAAAGGATCAAGTTTGACTCATCATAGTTTGTCTTGTCTTTGAATTCTTAAGTTCCTAATAGGTAGTTTGTTTTAGTGACGTGCCCATATTTTCTGGCATTAGAAGCCAATTGATTTCTAAATTATTAGTGTTACAGTTTTTCCCCTTTTTAAGCAATAAAAATTCATTTGCAATATTGGACAATTTGAATATGGCACTCTTCATGGCAAGCATAACAATTTCTGAGACAGTGTGGCTTAAAAGGATAAATAATCCCTGTAATCATGAGTAGTGCAATTGGAAAAAAATTGCAACTCATCAAATTCTCCGATTGTGATTTATTTGGAACATAAAGCAACAGAAACAGAGGGTCCCCAGGACTGAGTTTAAAGTTACTGATTCAAAGTACATGATTATATTCTAGTTGAAAAATCAGTGCACCAAACATGAATTACAAACAGAAAAATACAAATGACAGTGCAAATGGTGAAATTAACTGCAAATTAGCAAGCACCATAAAACAAACCTACCTGACTGCCTCAAGAATGCCTGTTGTATTGCAGCAACCATCAGATCAAGCATGACTCCAGCATAAATTGTGATAATTACTGCAGGTGTTTGGCTTTCAATGCAAATAAGGTTCAGGCCTTTAGTTTCTCTAGTAGATTGGTGTGGCAGGTGCAGTCTCAAGAGGAACGTAAGCGGCTTGAAAAGGTATGGCACATTTCTCTTTGAATGCCTGATTGTGAATACTCCTACACGGAAAGAACCTATATAAACATATAGGTTTTAATATAGGGCCATATAGGTTTCGCATATATGCAACATACATAAAGTTGGCCGTTTTCATATATTATAGGTACATATAGCGACATATATGACCTATAAATTTGACAACGGCCAATTAAAACTTCATTTTTTTTACAAAGACATTTTTTTTAAAATTTAGCATTGGCCCCCCCGAATCTGGGATATCCAAGTGGGGAACTACGCAAAAGTTCTTAGGCTTATTTGCATGTGCAGACTGTTGACAAAGTGTACACAATTCATGGCTGATAGTTATTGATTCTATTTTTTGTTGATTGCAATAAAAATCTCAGCAAGATCAGGCTGAGGGTAGAGGTCACTCAAATTATTCAGCAGTCGGAAGTATATTCATGAGTGCCTGTCTAGCCTACAGGACGCGCCTAGAGAAACTCTAATCTACATAACCCTTCCCAGCAGGCCCATTGCAATTTGCATCCCTGTAGCGCATTGGCCAATTGCGCGCTACTTCTGAATGGAGCTGCTGACCACTACTGGTTGATAAAAGGCGGGGATTAAAACCTATATTCTTTCTGTGTGGGAATGTAAGAATCCTTGTTATTTCATCCCTGTATGAAAACGTCTGGGGCCTTTAGTTGCTATACAAGCATCTCAGAAAAAAGACAAGTGTCTGTTCATTAAAACTGTGAAAAGAAATGTAGACTTTGGGCTCTAATTTCCTGGCGCAGCGCAGCTGGCGTAGCGAGGGGCAGCCCGCGCAGTGGTAATTTCGTACGGCGCAGCCCGCGTAGTGGTAATTTCGTGAGGTGCGCAGCCTTCGGTAGACGAAGGTGCGCCGAGATGGGTGTGGCGGCGTAGTGGGGGGAGGTGTCACATATTCATCAAGACGCATGACAATTTCGTAGAAAAAGTCTCCGCTGGAGTTGCGCAGAAAACTCGCCAGCTCCAACCTGGTTTAATTTCCGTGCAGTGGTAATTTGGCTGACCGGCGCAGAGTGCGCACACGTCACCAAAATCTCACAGGCAGTTTTACAGAATGTCAGGCACATTTCAATGCAAGAAAAAATTACAGGAAGCACTATTTAATGTAACTATCTGAATAAGGACATAAATTATAGTATCTATATCGATTGTCCTGATGTCAGGCGGTTGCCACGCGTCATGGAAACTTGACCTGGCTTAATCAACGCAACTGAATCTGTGATGCAAACTAACGACTTCACATCTTTCTCAGCCAACCACAAACTGTATAATATATATCGAATGCTTGCGTTCTATGCTCATTAAAGCCGCTTGCACACTGGAAGCAAAACGAATTTTTCGCCCGACTGATTACAGACAAAGTCAATGCAAAGACACGATAGTCGGACAGGGTTTTAATATAGCTCCGTGTCCGAGAGTCATAAAAGTTCTAGTTTTTCCGAGTATTCCAGGAATTATTAGACGTGCAAACTTGGCTATGTTTGTGTTCGGCCTTCACAAAATGCAAATTGATAGCTATCGACTTTTCTTGGTCTTTTTAGCCTATTCATCTGTTTTCTTCCGTTGAAGATAGACATCAGTATTCATTCGGTCTTTCTTTTGAAAATTCGTCAGATGGATCGAACAGATTCACGCTTTATTTCCACAGCAGAGATAATATAGTGCGTGAGCAAATCAATTCCATGACCACTGACAGAGTGAAGAAATCATCGCATGCACGATCAAGACTGTCCGACACGAAATGCAAATTACTCCATGTCCAGCAGCCAGCAAAAAGTAAAAGTATTGATATGAGAACAGATTTATAACGAAATAAAGAATAAAAATATATCAGCAACAAACGTGATATCAAACAAAGATGACCCGCCAATAAATAAATCGCAGTGTTCATTGGATGCTCTGTTGTTAAAATGTTTCTTTTTATTCTTTATTTCATTATCAATCTGTTCTAATCGTCCTCTTTTTTTGGCTGTCAGACGCGGAGGCATTGTACATTGTCTCGCGCCAGTGTCGACTCGCTTTACTGAGCAGAGCTTAGACAGAAACATTGACTGAAATTCTCGGTACTCATCTTGAAGAACTGAACCCTCTTATCAAACATTCACGTTTAATGTCTGAAAGAGTCAGTAGATTTGAAGAAATTAAAAACAATAATAGACTGTCGGACACGACGATTTATTAAAACCCTGTCAGACCTTTGGACACAAGACGCAATCTGTCGAGCGAAAAATTCGTTTCGCGTCCAGTGTGCAAGCGGCTTAATACTAGGCTACTATTATTGTCACTTAGGTTTTATCGTCTTCAGTGGGGAAAAGGAATACAGCCTGATTGCGATGATCTCGTACTGAGTTAAGATCACATATTGGAAATAAATGTGTAACGTATCTTGCTTTGTTGTATATGCATGTTAATCCCAAAATTTTAAGCAGCTACAGTTTGTAATAATAGAAACACGCAATCCATCGTTTCTCTTGCCAGTGAGCAATATTTGACTCGGCTGGGTCGCCTTCAATATTCTAACACATTAAAGGTGAGGTGAGGAGCTCATTTGACTGGTGAAGATTTGACTCGGCTGTGTTATACCCAAACACGCCTTCTTTGCCAACTTGCGCTGGAAGGAGGGGCAGAGGCGGGACAGAGGAGTACTTGCGCCAGGCTACGCCGGGCACGAAATTGCCACATACGCCTGGACACACCCCGTTGGCGCGGCGCACCCCCCCATGCGCTGCGCCTGCGCCGCGCCTGCGCCTGGTCTACGAAATTAGAGCCCTTTGTCTTCAAATTCGTTAACCACAGTGAAAAGCTCAAATAGATGTGGGAATGAAAATGACTTTTGAAAGGCATGTTTACTTGAATGTATGTTCTACTGTGTACTTCTATTTTGTTATTTTTGTTTTATTTTGCTACATTTAGACTAAGGACCTCTGAGCCAAATTCATCAAGAAACTGCATTACAGACAAGATAGAAAATATTGCATTTGGTGGATGTAACAGTGTAGTGTATAACCTTTCAGTGGATGTGTATGAGCTGTAATGATGTGAATCCAATTTTATCTAATGTGGTGAATCTAGCAGTGACTTAACCCTTGTATGGTGTTTGGGTCTGTGGGACCCATTTTCAGTTTTAATCAAACCATGTTTGCTGTTCATATGACTTGTAATTGGGATGAAGTAAACATCTGCTGAGCATTTTAACATAAAACAACACAATCAAACAATTTTGAAAACCCAAAACTCTCGCGGGTCCTAGACCCATGAACACTGGCTGAGTAACAAAAATCCTAACACCATACAAGGGTTAAACCTGAAAAAAATGCTTAATTGATAAAATCAACATAATCAAACCATTTTGTTTTTATACATGTCCTTCTCCTCCACAATACACAACTCAATCTTCATAGAATGGAAATAAGTATGGTCAAGAAAGAATTGATGACCGTGTTAATGTTTCAGGAAAAAAAACAAACAAATAGTATTAGATATTTGTGTAGATATCATAGCTTTTTGTCTCCTCCCACTTGCCATTGTTAATAATGACTGGTTTACACACTACATGCCGTTGTCACATGTATTTGGGATCAAATGTGATGCCAATTTCACGTGTTCACATGCGATTAATAAGTTATTGCATGAAATTCTTGTTATTTCTGTAAGGGACTTTGGACTAATATGCAGATATTACCTTGACAATAAAAATGTGCGCTAGGCATCATGTATGACAGTAGCAAAAGTGAGACACAAGCTATAGAGTAGGTATGACAGACAGAACCTGCCACTGGTTATATGAGCTATATAGGAGACATATACCTTGTACGTATATATATAGGCCTATAAAAAGATGCAATATAGGAGCCCTGCTCTATAAGCACATATATGTACCTGAATTTGGCCTATATGCCACATATATGCGCATATATGTTCCTTTAGATTCTTTCCATGTGGGCTGTCAGGAAAAACAAGCTTTTGTTTTTAATTTAAAAATTAATGGTTGCAATGGACAACAATTAACCAAAACAAAAGACCAATCGGGGTGAAGATAAATTCATTTTGGGCAGGTTTTGACTCAAATCATTGGTGCTCTGTGTTTCATAATGTCTTCTCAGAAAAATCTGTACGATATAAAAACATGATAGGATGCTTCGTCACTAGAAGAGGAGTTTTGCTGGTTTCTTAACAGTGTATGCTGATGAAGTCGGCCAATACACACACACATCCACATACACACGCGCACACACATACACAGACACATAAAAACTCACAGAATGTGGCCTATCGTGCAGCAAAAATGCTATATGGGGAGACTGTCTCTGCAGGCAAAGGAAAAATTACATTATTCTCATGAAATCAAAGCTCATTTGTGATGGGTATTAGGCAAGTAAACAATGGAAACTCTTTTAATTTACCTCCAGGGCTCTTCTTTAGTGTGATGACTCACAGGATGCAGAGCACATCAAATTCTTACCCAGTTCTGAAACTGCTGGTGTGTGGTTTCTCATTGCAGCTGAATAACTAGCCAAAAACATGTATTTCTGATATGAACTTTCATGCAAAGGAATAAGCACTGTTGTGTAATCTGTAGACATTTCATATCTGTACCTGAGTCAACCAGAAACATCCCAAAAAACATCACAGATATACTGTAAATTGTTAGATGCAGAGTCTTTCTTCATTGTTTTCCCCCAGTTCAGCTGTCCTTGTCAGTTTTTCCTTCAATTTCCCCTAATTGGTTCTCATTATTTAATTACGGTCTCATGCATGACTGTCTCTTCATTCTCTCACTCTCAAACTATTTAATAATAATAATCATAATAATATAATAATATACTTTATTGAACCCCGTGGGGTAATTTGTCCTCTACATTTGACCCATCCTATAGTTAGGAGCAGTGGGCAGCCACAGAGCAGCGCCCGGGGACCAACTCCAGTTCTAAGGCCAGTTCCTTGGTCAGGGGTACTGGTTGGAGTGTTCCTATTGTTAATTGTTGTCACATGTATTTAAGTTCCTGGTACATGTGTTTCCCTGGCTGGATTGTCTCTTGTCATTGTGGCCTAAGCTTGTTCTGCCTAGAGTGTTTAACCTTCCGTATTCTGTGAATTCTGCTCTGAAAACCAAGCATCCATTTTATTATGGATACTTGGGGCTGGTCAGCTCAGAGTCTGCAGCTGCTCCTAGGCTTCGGGTTTGAGAGCGTGTACTCATTGAACATTGAGCAGTTTGTGATGTGTAGAGTGACACTTGACTTGGCCAATAGCCAAGTCAAGTGTCAAAAAAACACCAAAAAAAAAAAAAAAACGAAAAATGCTACTGCATCAAGAAAATGGAAAGGCTTGCGACACAGGAGAGATAAAAAGAGCCTTTGGCATGTTGCGGACAGGTTTCAGCCACCGAGAGGCGGTGCGTCATTTACACTGTCACGATTCAAACAAACAGCTGGCTGTCTATCTCAGAATGGAACACAGGCACTGTCACTGACCGACCCCGCTTAGGGCAGCCACGAGTGACTATGGTAGCACTGGACAGCATGCCCTGTACTTCGAGATTGCCTTCCTGATACTGACCGCAGACCTGTCCCTGACCACAGCTTGTCTCCCCCCATTGATCCTGTTCACCTTGCGCCTGACTCGGACTGTTCCAGACCATTCGGCTGCCAGGGCCTGTTTGAGTTATCCTTTCAGTAAGTGCCATTAGTGGCTTAAATCATTATTAAAAGTCACCAAACAGCTTCTTGTGGATCTGCACTTGGAATATTCTCTGCTGCATGTAACAATATACACAAATGAAACTTTGTTCATGGAGCAACGAGTTGCCAATATTCAGACAAATTGCTGGGACCTTATTGCCTTCACTAACAAAATGGCATTGGTTTGATGTCTTCATACTGAATTTATTAGCCAAAATGTGTTTTTGACCTTTTTTGTGACCTTGACTTTGACCTCGACCTTTCAGGTCTATAAACATGCTTGCACAGTAAGGTCGGTATTTTTCACTTCTATGAGAATATGTAAACCTATCCAACTGAGTCTAAAATCAAAAAACGTGCAGGATGCTGGAAAATGAGGCCACAATCATGATTTAAAAAATTAACATTAAAAAAAACAAAAATTACGTCACAACCGTTCGATCGATGGGGCTGAAATTTTGAGTGTGAGCTTCTTGAACAAAGGGCTAAATAACTGAGTTAATGAAATTAATTTTTGCGAAAGTCGAAAATTTATGTCAATTAGCATAAGTGTGCAAACATAACGACCACTAACTGCAAGGACTGCATTGACTTGACATACAGAACAGTATCGGGTTGAAGTCTCTATCTCAGCTAGAACTGGAGTTATGAACCAATACGTGTTTTGGGTGACCTTGACCTAGTTCTCCCAAAACCTATTGGTCTCAGGCCAGTATCCTCCCAAATAAGACGACCTATGACAAAGTTGAAATAGCGACCTGTAGAGTGTGAACCCACAGACAAACAAACAAACAAATGTTCTGATGGAACAGAGTAACAGAGTTGCCAAATATTGGCAACAAACAACTGGATCAAGAGAACCATAGATCTGTCAAAAGGCTGCTTTTTTAGAGACTAGAGGACAACAATAATAGTCAATTTCTTTTCACTGGCAAAGCAAAATGCTTAAGAATAAGGCTCTACAATCTGGGAAAGTAGTAGCCCTTAGGTTTGAATTAAACCACAGACTACATGCACTTTGCATCACAAATTTCCAAGGCCTAAATTGACAGCTGAGTGAACCCAAAGAAATCCTCTGGGACTGAGGTTCAAGGTTCCTGCTTTGGAAAGATAAGAGAAAGGTACAATATCACCCTGCATTCTGTCAACCATCTTTTCTCAATCTCTGATCGTGCGTCATCAGCCGTGTTTTGTCTGCCTCCTATCGGATGGTTTTCTATGTTCTGTTCAAATTGATTAGAGAGATGAATAATGTATAGGTCAGTCAAATTCACTGTTCCTGTCAATATCCGGCCTTGTCAGAATCCTTTCACTTCCCTTAACTCATTCCCTACGGCAAGCCACTGCCAACGGTGCGGCGAATTCTACCATTCCCTACGGTAAGCTGGTGCCAGCGGCGTGGATGACCATTCGCAGTCTGATGAAAACACAAAATCAGTTAACGATCACGGTCATGGGCCACCTGTACTTCAATACTTCCTATTGTGTAATGTTTGGGAAAAGTACTCCGTACAAACACAACAATTTTATATAAAAGTATTCCGTAGGGAATGAGTTAAAGAAGGTGCGTGTGTGTGTGTGTGTGTGTGTGTGTGTGTGTGTGTGTGTACACATATATGTACATATGGGAGACTGAAAAAAGTGAAAGGCTGAGAGTCAAGAAGAGAGACCTCTTTTATTTGTAAACAACATCATTCAGTGATGTGAAAAAAGAATTTGCCGCCTTCCAGATGTCTTCTATACTTAGAGCCATTAAAAACGAAACGGTGAGGTATGTACTGTATTTGTGGCAAATTGAATGATTGATTGATTTTTATCGCTTTTCCAATTTTGGCACAAGTGGCAATAAAGAAAAGCGTGTGGTATTGTAATTCTGATGTGCGCCACGTGAATGCGCCAAGCACTTCAGTAATGATAAACATTGAGCTTCTTGTGATGTGACAATTGACTTGTTCTTTTGGGTGTGGCCAATAGCCTGCATAAAGCCAACAAAAAAAAAAAAAACGAAAAATGGTACTGCATCAAGAAAATGGAACGGCTTGTGACACAGGTGAGAGAAAAAGAGCCATTGGCATGTTACGGGCAGATCTCAGCCGCCGAGAGGTGGTGCGTCATTTGCACTGTCACCATTCAACAATCAGTTGGCTGTCTATTCAAGAATGGAACACAGGCACTGTCACTAACCGACCCCGATTAGGGCAGCCACAAGTGACTATGGTAGCTCCAAAGCGCCACACCCAAATGAAAAATTCAAGTGTCACTGTTCACATCACAAACAGCTCAATGTTTGTCATTAGGATTACATTACTATGCAGTCTTCTTTATTTCCACTCGTGCCTCACTGGAAAAGCAATATAAGTCAGTTGATTCTTCAATTACAATTATTCAAATCAATTATTCTTCAAATACAGTACATACCTCACTGTTGTTTTTTGAATGGCGCTAAGCATATTTTCACTTGCTAGTCATATTTAAATGTTTTGGATCATCCAAATTATTACAATACGAGAAGAAGACAACATGGGCAAACACATACAGATTTTATATGACCATTTCATTAAAATAGTTATTCAAAACCTATATCAGCCATGTGAAAAAAAAAAATGCTGCTTAACCCAAGTAACCGGTTGTCCCACCCTTTGCGGCAACAACTGCAAACAAATGTTTGCCATTACTGGCAATGAATCTCATACATTGCTGTGGGGGAATTTCGACCAATTTATCTTTGCAATATTGTTTAAATTCAACCACATTGGAGGGTTATCAAGCATGAACTGTCTAAGATCATACCTCAACATCTCAATTGGATTTAAGTCAGGAGTTCAACTTGGCCACTCCAAAACCTTCATTTTGTTTCTTTTCAGCCATTTTACGGAGGGCCTGCTTGTGTGCTTCGGATCATTGCTCTGCTACATGACCCGAGTCATGAACTGAAGTTCTCCTTAAGAATTTTCTGGTTGAGAGCATAATTTGAGATTCCATCAATTATGGCAAGTTGCCCAGGTTCTTAGGCAGCAAAGCAGGCCCAGGCATCATATTACCACCATTGTATTTGACTGTAGGTATGATGTTTTTATAATGGAATGGTTTGTAAGCTTCTTACCAGATGAAATAGGACCCATGTCTTCCAAAGTAACATTTTTGACGCATCAGTGCACAGACTATTATACCAAAACTCATGAAGGTCATTAAGATTTTTTTTTTGGTAAATGTGAGAAGAGCGTTTGTGTTCATTTTGGTCAGCAGTGGTTTTCACCTTGCAGCTCTTCCATGGATGCCATTGTTTCTCAGTGTCTTTCTTTTACTGAAATGTGGAACAGTGATCTTAACTGTAGCAAGTGAGGTTTTCATGTGAATGTTTTTCCCACACCTGCAGGTGTCCTCTCAGTAATCCTGTGTGTGGCCTTCATAAGGGCCTTCATTCATATGGGTGCTTTATTCCTCAGCTGGGGCGCAAGGAAGGTCACAGTGCATTTTTTCATGCTGCCTTTAGTTTTTAAAACTGAGAACTGTTACCATGCAGCTGTAATGCGCGTAACCGTAATCCTCACTACTCAACTACCAACATAAGAGTAGCCAGCTTTCCCCTCCCAATAAAATGTTACTCTGCACTGTTCTCATGTAAACATTCACAGAGGAATGTAAGTTTAATGTGCCAAACCTATTCACCATCAGTTGAAAGGCAAACACCAAAGTTCATAATCACTAACCAAGGTGCTTACTTTATAAATTATTGTCCTCTCATGTTATCCCTCACATTTATTCTTTGACCTGTTCTCATTTACTTACTGAAATTTGTCAAAACCTTCGATCTCCCTTTTGTCAATTTTCTTAACTGAGTGAACCGGTCTGAACTCACCTTATTGATAGGAAAAATTCTCAATTTATTAATTGTTTTTTTTTCTTTTGGAGCATTTTAGAGCAAATGAATTAAAAAGGAAACAATTTGCCTTCCCAGCGTTAGTTCTGAAGTTTACTGACAGACCAGAAGTGTATCAAAGTATCAGATGTACTCAGCATGGATGTATCAATACACAGTTAACTTTTTTGGCTCTGCAGCCTTTTAACTCCTGTTATGTTCATGTTCCTTGATTTTGAGCTGTAGGAGGCAGACAGTACCAGCACCATGAACACTTGTAGGTTGTTAATAGCCAACAGAAAGAGCTAATTGCATTAAGAGCCAGGCTGACTCAAGTAATTCTGAAATCCCTTTAACTGGAACGAAAGGCTGGTTTCACCTAAAATGGCCCATAAGATTGTAATCATAACTTTTGTTTATTCTTCAAATCAATGCCTTGCTTCTACTTCTGATTTTCTTTGGTGGGCAAATAATGGCATCATGGTGGATGAATTTGTACAGAAGCCGCCCATTTCTGAAATGACATCACAGACCATTTTTAGAGATGGTAATGTCCTATCAGTAATTCTGGCAACTCGACAGAATCTTATATTTTACACTTCACAGTTTTGTCTACATTCTTCTACATTCAAAACTTTGCATTTATGATTTTTCAGAGATTTTCATTGCCTCTTTTCCCTTTTTCAACTAATCTCACTTCTTGACTTTGGGTTCATTTGAAATGGTTATGTAATTCCCTGATGAAACTGGCGCTTTAAATGTGAAAAACACATCATCCGACTCAGAAGTGATGCTTGATCATTCACACAAATGGAGACAATGGTCAGAATCTGGTGTGCCCCCCTTTGTTTGTTATCTGAAGGCCCATCCAAAGTACTGTAGAGTTTTTTAGTGTCGGATGGAATAGGTCAGAGGTTCTACGACAAGTGGTCTGCATTTCAAGGATCATTACGCTTTTTTTTGTTCTCATTTTACCCCCAGCTACGGTGGGAGCTGGCCATCCGAGGGCAGCGAGAAGTTGCCAAGTGCTGACAGACGGACACTGACATGCCTGAGATAAGAGCCAGACAGAAACATTTAACACCTGCAGCCGTGGAGAATACTCAACATTGCGCCCATGGCGCAACGAGCGCTAATGTTTTTTCATTAATTTTGAATTATTGTCATGATGGATATCCCTTCCAAAGCAACTACAATGATTACTTGTTCTTGGCGTGTGATAAATATAGTAAATTATTATTTTATCTTCTAAATCTAACTTTCACAGTCTGCTGTATAACTTTAAGGTCTCTCGCATCGCATATGAAGGTTCAGCGCTACATATCTGGTGCACGTTGCCCTGTGTCAGTTTGACCGCAATGCCACAGACGCAGTCTAGCACCTTCAACCTGGATTTTTCCAATCAAGGTTACGTGTTGTCCCTGGCAAAACACAAATATTAGAACTTGCCCTCCTCAAAATTAAAACCTCTCTCAGACTGTTTTTTTTTTTTTTGGAGATCAGTTTTGTATTGTTTTATATAATAAACAAAAGGGGGATGTGGGAGCTGCACAGGAGGACAAAAAGTTTCCCACATTCTTCGGAACAATGCAGCAGAATTCACAATGCCCCGACAACATGACATTTTTCACAGCTCTGAGCACAAACAATAGGAATTTACCTTATTTTACCAGGCTATCCAAGGCTTAAATTGGGACGACAGCATGTTTTTCACCTCAGCATTTCTGAGCAGTTTTTTCAATTCTCCCCAAAAGACTTTGAAGCTCCCTCCCATAGCACTAAATCACTGGTATGTACAGTAAAGATAAGTACAGTACAAATACGTGCACATAGCTGTGGCCACCAATAACCCTGTCCCTATGAGTGAACTTGGTGAACTTAAATTCACCAATGGTGGTTTGATCGTAAACTAGGCCACAGGAGGGAAAAAATCAGAGAAGGGACATGAGCAGTCATAAGACTTAGTTCACATGATTACCAACCGAGTGGATAAAAGTATAGAGACACTTTTTGTTTCGAGCCCATTTTTAATAGGCTGGGCAATGCCTCTGTCGAGTTCTGTTGAGAGAAAAACCTCATTTTTGCTTATTTGTCATATTTAAATGTTTCAGATCATCCAACTAATTTTGATATAAGACAAAGACAGCATGAGTAAATACAAAATGCAGCTTTTAAATGATTATTTTTCCCATTTAAGGAAAAGAGTTATTCATCTCTCCCATGCGAAAAATTAACTGTCCCCTGAACCTAAAAACTGGTTGCGCCCCCGTTGGCAGCAACAACAGCAGTCAAACGTTTGCAATAGCTGGAAATTAGTCTTTTACATCTCTGTGGCAGAATTTTGGCCCACTCTTTGGAGCAGAATTGTTTTAATTTAGCCACAGTGGAAAGTTTTCACGCATGAACTGCCTGCTTAAAGTTATACCTCAGCATCTCAAGCAGAATCACGCCAGAAATTTGACTGGACCACTGCACAAACACCACCATGTTTGACGGCTGGTATGTTTTTATTGCTGTTGTTGTGGAATGCTGTGTTAGTTTCATGCCAGATTTGACGTTACCAATGTCTTCCAAAAAGTTTTTGACTCAATGAGGGAAATTGCTTTTTCACATTGGGCTAGGTGGGTTTGGATAACTTTTTCTTTCACTAAATGAAAACATCATTTAAAAACTACATTTTGTGTTTACTCAGGTTATCTTTGTCAAAAAATAAAATTATTTTGATGATATGAAACATTTTAGAGAGATCAATATGCAAAAATAAAAGAAATTTGGAAGGTGTAAATACTTTTTAACAGCATTGTAGACAACGACTTGGAAACATCAGGCAACCCGAGATTTTTAAATGTATTTTTTAATGTTCTACAGCTCTGGCCAACTAACAGTCCAGACTTGGCTCCCATTAAAAATATGCGGTGCTTTCAGGAGCGCAAAATACTAAAATGAAGACACCTGACGTCACGTGAAGACATATATCAGGGCTAATGGGAGCGCATCCTTCAGAACAGGAATAAGTGGCGTCCTCATTCCTCCGCATTAGTACTAGGCGGGCTGCCAAAATGATAGGTGATGTAACAGGGGTTAAACAAAAAAAAAAAATAAAAATACAGAAGAAAAAATATTACGTCCTTGAATTACTTTCAATTCAATTTGCATAAAATGTGATTTACAAATCACTGCTTTCTTTTATATTTGCATTTATCATATTGTCTTAACTTTTTTGCAAATGGAGTCGTGTAATTGTCAATCTGTCATTTTTTTACTTAAGAAAACATAGTTGATGCCTTCACATAATGCGATTCTTTGTAGTTGTCTGGAGTCAATGTATTTGCATTCAAAATTATTAAAATTGTGCTTCTAAAAGTTCTCCTCATTTGGTATTATTACATGCAACATTTCTGCCATGTATTGAGATGTGGTGCTGAATGCTCAGAAACTTACAGGCCAGTCCAAAAGAGCATGTACTGAAGATTCAAAAGCATACCTTATATAAGGTCTGACGTTTTGCTCAATTTTGCAGTCAAATTTCATTTTTCGTTGTCTCAAGCCAAACTTCATTCTACAACACTTCTCGGGTAAATTATCTCAGAAAACTAAGAACTCACTGTGAGGTTGAAGGAAAAACAAGGTTGCATCAGAGGGTTTGGATTATTTAAAAAGTTTCTGGCTGCTTCTGGATTGCCAGACTGGACTATGATCTTGCATATATTTGTTTTGAACCTGGAAAGCCCCCAAGAATAATGGAGTAAGAGGCCAAATCTCTCTTGCATGAAGAGATAGCCATGATTGCGAGCTGACACTCTTACGGTCGGTTTTTCTGTACTTATTCTAGCAGGTCAGTGAATTGAGCCCTCAAGCAAGCAGTCTAGCAAGTTCAAAGAGAGGATGTCAAACAAGGCTGGACTGGTAATCTGGCGTACTGGTCCCGACGCACATTTTGGGCCGATGCAATCATAGTTTATAAAACTGTAATAACATCGATAATTTTGAACGACCGCGCCAGCCTTTAAAACACGGGAAGCGGCCCATTGGTTCATTTTCTACACTGACGCAGGGCTGGCCCAATGAAATCTCTGAGCCCTCCCTCCTTAGGGGGAAAAACAACATGATTGCGTACGGCCCGTTGGCAGCCAGTGGCCAACATTAAGGGCAGGTTGACTTTAGCTAATTCGAAGTGGAATTTCATACAGTAAAAATCAACAAAGAGTTACTAAATAATCCTCCTTTAATTATATTTTTTATGGAGTTCTTCCTGAGATTTTCTCCATTCTTGCGTGCGGGTGACACATGCTTCATAGACGCCTTTTTATTCTACTTCACTATTCTGGTTATCATGCATCTTGACCATTTTTCAGTAGCCTAATTATTTATATATTTGTTTCATGATACAGGAATTATCGAAAACCTGTATTCTTGCAGATTTAAAAAAAAAAAAAAAAACGATGCAAAGGCTAAAGCCATATAGAGTTTATTTAATGTTGTTGTTTTCGTCCTAAAAGTTTAAGAAGACAGGAAAATTATGCTGGGAAATTAGTTTGGCCTTGCTAGTCCCCAGTTGCGTTAACAGTCTAAAAACGCGTTTCACAAGATCAGACAAAAATGTCAGAAAGCAGTGGAGAAGCGTAAAAACTTAGAGAATAAAGTAAACAGACATTGGGGCCTCAGGCTTTCAAATGCAAAAAAATTGACCAGCTTTTTGGCCGCGATCCTCATGTAGCAAGCAGTTTTTTTCATTTGGAGGGGGACACAGAAAGCGGTAAGACTGAGGTTAAATTAACAGGCTATCGCAAGTATGTATTCGGTTAAAATTTGTTTCAGCTTACAAAAGGCCCCCCCTGATGGACTAGCTGTTAATAATCTACTATTTGATGCAAATTGATTTGTTGTTTTACAGTGGAAAATAAAATTTGTTCTGGAATACTGCAAGGAAGACTTTCATATTTTCCCATTTAAAACCCTGTCTTGACGTTCAGAATCACCTGCCAGTAAACTTGCAACCAGCGAGTACTGCGGTTCTGAGAGGGAACCCCGACTATAATGACTTGTAGGCTTCATGTGATAAATGTTGGTATCAGTCATATTAATGTGAATCAAAAAGTATCCTAGACCTCTTTGTCTATATAAAATTTGAACATATAATTGTACTCGTAGGTCGCCATTGTTGCTTCCGTCGCAAAGCAGTTTGGGCAGTGACGTCAAATGGTTGGTCAACTCAGTTCTGTCAGTTCGCCGGTACTGTAGTTGTGACTTTACAGCGAGAAAAATGACATCAATTCAGCCTCTTCAATTAGAACCCAAGTACCCGAGCGTCAGCGAGGAGGGAAAGACAGAAATGAACCAAAATTAGTATAAAAATGAAGACCAGAGAAGACGTGATGAGTCGAGAGTGGGGCAAACCCACTGATGTCAGTGCAACAACTGCGTCGCCATGACAACCAAGAGGGAGAGTGTTTGTTGTTGAGCCCCAATTTTTGTCAGGAGCTGTTCAAAGTCAGCATAAGCATACCGTGAGTTTTCTGATCCGCATCCCAATATCAATAATTTCAGGTATTAGCATCCACCACTGCAGTGTGCTTTATAGCCTACAGAACTTAGAGGGACTGTCAATAGGGGGGGAGTGGGTTTTGGGTTTGACCGGTGTGTGCCAGATGTTATTGCAAGCCTTGAATTGTGGCAAGAATAAACTACTGCAACTGTTTCGGATACAACTTATTCACAAGTCAATCTATGCTTTTGTTATTAGAGTTTTAAAATTTATAATTCAATTAGAGGCAGTTAGAAGTAGTAGTCATGAAGTAGAAACGCTTTTCTTATGGATGACAACTTGGGAATTTATTGTCACAAAATATTTATCAATACATTTACTATAATTTCTCGTTGGATGCCCAAAATTTAAATCTTGCGCGTGGCACTGTAAATGTCGATAATTTGCCGTGGCGTAATATTGGTCTTAATAATGTAAGACATTGGCTTGCACACAGTTTGCAAATTGTGACTATACCATTAAATCAGAATATAAATGTTTTACACAGTGTACCTAAGTGGATAAGTGATCATTTCTCTCAAATGTGAAAACATAATCAGTCCCGCAGTGAGAGCAGTTTTTAATCCGGGCTACCCCATGACACTTGCAACTGAGAAGGGCTTTATCGAGTTAATTTGTCGGTAACAGCCAGTTTATTCTTGCTATTAGCTCTAAACTTATAAGTAAAAGGCCATAAAAGTTAACACACTTAAGGTTCAACCGTTTGATCCGACTGAACAAGTCACCGCTTTCTTGACTGAGAGTTGTTCGGCTTATGCACACCGAGGACTAAAAATTCCGGATTTCCAACGGCTGAAATATTTCTTGCAGACTTACAAAAAAGTGACACCGTTATTTTAAGTTACAACTACATAGATATTTGCGTATTTTATTTCCGTTTTCAGAAGTACTAGTTTTGTTCATAATTTAAATTATATTAAAGGGGTGGTAAAACATGTTGTTGTTGTTTTGCTTTCTCCGATACCGGCGCTTTAGAACTAAAGGTTTCATTTCTTAATTCTTATCGGCAAATAAAGTGGCAAAAGTACATGAATTTGCAGACATTAACTTTCCTGGAAATAGAGAAAACGCATCGCCAACAGCGCGAAAGAAAATTTGTAGCAAAATTACTTCAGGTGTTTACACTATACTACAAATATAATGGACGTCATGTTGTCCAACAAAAAAATTTAAACGTTTAATTTATTAGAACTTGTTTGCGATGAGGATCTAAGACTCTAAGATATGTGCAAAACGGCCGGTGTTCTGACAAATTCTGCTACCTATCAAAATATGCCTCGCGGTTCTGCGCTTGCGCAGACCTAAAATCTCGGGCTGTTTCCTCACTCATATCTCAAGAATCTTCAAATATCATAAAAATTTATCTATTTTATTTACATTTATTTTCTGTGCACATTTTGACCTGTAACTGTAAACGTACATATATTTGCATGTACACGCAGGGGTTTCCTGAAAATGCAGAAATTAGATCATAATGGCGTATATGGGCATATATCTTTGAACAAACTTATCCAACTCGTTATAAAATCTGCTTATGTTATAATAAGCAAACAAATAACAAAGTTACTACTGTAATTCGATTCATATTGCAATATCAAGGTGAATAGACTTTACGATCGCTTTGCATTAAAGTAGCATTTTTTGACAAGGGAGCAAAATTTGACAGAACACCGGCCAACATGCCTTCTCACTCATTCTACTTCTCGGTTCAGTGAGCAATGCACGTCCACCTGACTTATGGCTGACACACGGCCAACAGCGCGTTGGCGAAAGTGGAACCTGTATCCACGCTGGTACTGTACATTATGAGGATTTAACAGTTCACGCACTGACAAGATGTTTACGGTGTTTAGAGCGCATAACACTCGCTTCCCGAGGCCGTTTAGACTCGTGTGGGAAAACTGTCGGCACAGCATTTGCTTTTAGTCTCCGTTTATAACCGCTAGCTCCTGTCAGCCCCTATAGCAGCTATGGTTGGCTAAAGGCCTCAAATGCATCAGGTGAGAAGTGGCAAGAACAGAGCCGCGGGTCTTTCGGAAGTTTTGTACGTCCACAAGCATTTTCCCACTCCCTCCTCTTCTTCTTATCAGTAGGAACGCGGTGGAGACTTACGTCTTTAGTCTTGTTGCCTTTTGACTGGAAATTGCAGCAAAAGGCAGCACAATGTGGCATTGTATATCTTGGCGTAAACGGCTCTTCTCCCGAGTGCCACCTTTTTATGTCATCACTCCCAGAGTGCACTGCGCACGTAAAAAATGGCGGCCGCCGTAGGTAAAAATATGTACTAAACATTGAGGATTTTTAAAGCAATGACAATATTTTACATGTTCGTAACAACATATTTTAGTATAAGATATAAATTGTGGCTTATTAAGGCCTACAAGTCATAATAGTCGGGGTTCCCTTGAAGCTAATGAGCTATTCTATGCCCTATAAGTTTATGTATGAATCAATCCAAATAGTGCAATGGTCTTACTGAAAAATGGTGAATTGCCCCTAAGTAGGATTTCTTTTTCATGATCAGGTAAATATATAAATAATATTAATATTAATAATAATAATAACTTTTTAATGGTGGTGCTGTGATTAGCGCTGCCACCACACAGCAAGAAGATTGTGGGTTCGAAGCCGGCCTGGGGCCTTTCTGTGTGGAGTTCCAGGGCATGAAGGCCACGACTGAGCTTAATTTTAACTTTTGGTAACAGCGTAATGTGCGTGTATGGCGGGTCGTCACGTCACAATCAGGTTGGGCCGCCATGGCCAAAAATACCAGAGCTGTTTTTTTGTCCCAGTCCAGCCCTGAATTGTCAAAACATGAATGCAGAATGCTCTGAAACAATCCAGCGAGGGAAAGACAAAGACTAGGACCATAAATACACCAGACAGCAATTAAAAGCGAGGAAAAGTAGGTGCACGAGACAAGGGAGTAGAGAATTGACTCACTGCATTAGTAAATGTGGTTTCACCAAATAGCAGCAATACAGTCCTAGAAAAGTAATGCAGCCATGAAAATAAATAATCAATATGGTTCCTCTATGCATCAGGAATGTTGACAACAGATTTGACAGGATTCCCATCACAACTGAGCTACTGCATGCTGAAAAATTTTCCCTTGTGATGGTAATGCAGTGAAGGTCATGCGGTCACAAACATTACCTACATACTCTAGGAGAAATTGCAGAAGCTTTGACATGATTTCCATCATTAAAATGGGAAACGTTGCATTTGGCCAAGTGGTGGTGCAAGAGGAAACACTACAGAGCCAGCAAAATAAAAAAAAATCCTCATCTCTGCACCAGGAATGTAGAAAGCAGATTTGATAAGATTCTCATGAAAGCTGTTCAAGTTATTGTAGATTTGGCCTTGCGGTGGTGCTACAGCAAAGGCCATAGGGTTGCTTACATCAATAAAAGCCTTTCTCTATGCACCAGAAACAAACACAAGAAGTGTGCCTTGTTTCTCAAAAAAACAACTATATTAATTATTGTATTCAGAAATTTGACCTGGCGGTGGCAACACAGGAAAGGTCATTGGGTCACACTTGCAAAAAGATTTGAAAGATTCCTTGTTGCAACTTAAAATCTATTTTTGCAACTTAAGATCTATTTTAACAGTGAGCAGTGCTTTTGAGCTCGATGTCCTTTGAACACCATTCTCGCTCTACATTTTTCTAATCATGGACACGTTGAGTGATAATTAAATGTCTTTGACTGAGCCTTGGCTGTGATTTTAGGGTTCTTTTTTCTGTCTTGGGCACTTCTTTGTGCTCTTGCAATGAAGAATATCCACTCCTTTGGGATGCATTATTAAGGCACACTTCTATTATGGCACATTACGCTTAATCAATTTTTAGATCATTTGTCATTCAGTAGCTAATTGAACACTCTTATCAATGCAAATGCATTTCTAACCATTCCATGCTTTCTTTATCGCAACAAGTCACGTTATTGGGTGATCATGAATCTCTTTTTACAGTGGTTGACATCACTTTTTTTGAGAGAAGGGAATTGTCAGCAATTATTATGGTGTCTGCTTTGTAAGGGTAGTGGCATTTCTAAACTCTTCAGTTTTATCTGATTTATAGGACACATTGACTTCTGTCGCAGCAATTCATTAAGGGCCATTGATACAAAAAAAAAAACAATTCATAAACTGTCTACATCAAGATTATAAATATTCACACGCGAAGTCAAAACGAAAAGTAAGAGGTCAGATGATGTTTGTGTGAACAGTTTACATAGATTGTGTTTGTGACTGATATTAAGATCAGACCATGAATTTATGACTCATTCATTCATAAATGCTAGCAAATATAAAGGGTTCACTCGCTTATTTTTGCCACCGTAATTACTCATTTTTCACTTCCTTTCCTTGTCCTGGACCATAATATCGATAAAGTTCCACGACTACAGGGAGCTAGAACAACACAGTGTGCAGACACTAATTAAAGCAAGCCGAAACAACAGAATATAAACACAACCAACACAAGATAGTCAAATGTACGTAGTAAATATGTAATGACCCTTCCTTCGGGTATCCATTACACTGGCTACCTGCACTTCATCAATTATTATATTATCTTTTGTTCACTTTCCTGATTATCCTTACCTGTCTCCTTTCAATTAATATCATTGTCTAAGAGCATTTTTATCTGTGCAGAATGCAGGTAGCATTCTTGTCTGGTTTCCCCATTTGTGTTTGTGTTTGGTGCACTTTTCTTTATGGTCACCTGAAGTTTGTATTAGTTTAGTTTCCCCTCACTTATTGTTTAATAAACTCCATGTCCCCGCATGCGGGTCCTCCTCTCCACTCCTTGGCCTGGCACCGTCATTTATGTCTTGGGGTGTCTGGGCGTGACAAAATAGTACGGTTTTATTGTAAATAACAGGTGTCATTACAAAATTTTTTGCCAACCAACTGGTCATCCTGTAAACAGATGACCCCATGCAAAAGGAGCAAAGGTAAACAAGAAATATACTTCCTAAGTATTTCAGATGGCGAAACAATGTTAAATGAGATAAGATGGAGTTATTGCAGTTATTGCATGTACTATTTGCTGTTTGGCATATTTCTGATGCTATGCATGGTCAAGCCCAAAATCATTGTTAAATCTCATCAGGAGTATAAGGAGTTTTCTGTGGTGAGAAATGCTATATTAGTTTTTTGTTAACAGCATTGTATAAAAAGGAGTAAAAAAAAAACATTGTTTTTTTTGTTTCTTGTTTGTTTCATTTTTTAGTTTGCATAATTTAAAATAATATAATAAGTGCAACTGTGAAGTGTGTGAAGTTCCTATCCCACTTATGACAAAGCCTGTCGAAATATTGAAGACATAAAAAGCTCAATAGTCAATAGTCTTCTTCTGATGACCAGATGCACCTCATAAACAGTTAAAAGTGAAAGGCAAATTGCAACCCCAGTTTTAGAAAACAACAAGGCTCCCAGTATGTGAGAAATTGGGTCAAGGCAGGGGTCGTGAAAAACACAGTACAAATCAACAATATACGACACACAATGCACTTTAAAGTAACATCAAAACCAAGTCAGCGCTTCTGACGTATTTACAATGCACATACGCCAAAATAATTTTTAGTTCCGCATTTTAACATTTGAGCTTGACTCTGGGAAACAGCGATGCTCTTTTATCCCAGCAAGCAGCACATTTCACCGTAGTTGTACGTCAGCAGTGAAAACCAGCTCTTAAAACCAAGATCACATCACACTCAATGCCCCAGCACATATTTCATGAGCATGCAGAGCGCGATGACCACAAAACAAATCCTGGAAACTTTTCAGAGGAGACAGTGTTTCCAGACTCCTTCAGAGAGCAATTGATTCCAGGAGGGAAACGGGAAAGTTCCAGAAACAAAAATGTTGCAGGCAGCTGTCTACTGTTTAAACAACCCCACTTCGGATGCTTGGCAATTTTTCATTTGAATAGCCCAAATTTAGAGACACATTAGACAAATTCACGATGTGGGAAAACATAAAAAGCACATGAAAATATTTTGCTGAAAGGCATATAATAGATACTTTACGATAAACTGAATTCCTAATAAATAGCACCAATTACAGGAAAGAGCAAAGAAAATAAATCCATGTTTAAGACACACGATGTACAGTTGGCAGCCCACTGGGCAGAATAATGCGTTTTGATCAGTATTCCATTTGCATTTGTACCCGTTTTCTTTTTCTTTTTACAACATACGCACGTTATTGACAGAAAAACTCGACATGTTAAATGGGCTCTTAAAAAATACATCTGCTTCCTACTTGACTCTTAAGTAATCTGTCTTTGTTGAAGGACATGTTTAAGAGGTTGGCTGCGTTCAAATAGTCAAATAATTATGTCCTATCGTCTAATTCCCAACCATTTTTCTTGAACTGCGATGGACAATGTCATGAGGCTAAGGAAAGTTTTAAAGGGAACTTCATAAGGGCTTAAAGGACTACAGCACTGCAAAGAGAATTCAAGTGAACTTGCACTAAATTTCCGCCCGTCATGTTCATTTGTTTTCTTGATTGGCTAGATGGATGGCCATCATTTTAAATATTACTGCTGCACAAAATACTGGGATGGTGTTATCCCCTCTCTTTTTGAAACGGTGGTTCAATGTACTCTACGCAAAAGGAGATCAGTCGGCAAGGACTGAAGCGTCTTCCCTTAACATTCAGAGAATTCGAACACACTTATCATGGCTGCCAGGTAAATACTTTGGAGTTAGGAAATTACCTAAGCAAAAAAGACTATTTGAATGCAGTCTTTGTCTGCGGTACTTCCTGCTTTGACCGGAGCAATGCAATGCATTAAACAAAGACAAATTCTGACAGCGGTGTAAAATCCAGGGGTCAGAAAGTAAAAGTCCTGCCAAGATTTTCTCCCTCCCGCAGAATGAGCTGATCACTCATAGTGGCTCTGTCTCCTGTCCAAAGTAAATCCAGGTGGTTGGAATAAATTTCTGGGGAGGATTTTTACTTTCTGAACCCAGACTTTACACCCCTGAATTCAGAATGATATTACGCATACACTGCATACCCATGTCAACCCATGATTTTGCATCTGTTAGTTTCTTATTTACCGTCCAGGGAATCAGAGCTGTCACTCATGATATGAACTGAGGGCTCAGTCAGTGTGAGGATCATAACTTGGCAGTTGGGACTGTCAGATTGACAGCCCAGTTTTCACATTTGGAAGATTTGGATTTTTAATGTAATTAAAACAGCATCACTTTAAAGAACGGGGTTAATTTCTGATATCAATATGTTTGCAGCATGCGTGATATTAACATTTTTGCTGTATCAATAGCAAGCATAAATAGACCAGCAAATCAATGTAAAGCTATTAGGTTTTATATCACGTAAAGTAATAACAGAGTGAAATTGTGTAGGATGTATATTTATGCAGTGTTGAGCGTAGTGCTGTCAGAGAAGGTGCAAAACAGGTCTTACCTCCAGAGAGAAAATAGTGGGGGAATATGGTTGTCATACATTGCATGTTGAAAGTGACTAAGGTATAAGTATGGTAAGGGTTAATTTAGCAGCTAAGCTACTGCATAGGTGAGTAGCATAAATCCAGTACAACTTTATTGGATGATAATGATGATGATGAAGTTGTTTATTATTATTATTATTATTATTGCCATAGGAAACCTGTAAAGTCTGGAAAATGTAGCCAGAGAGGCTGTATTCTGGACCTATGCACATCACAGAGCTCCAAGGCAGCCAACATTGCCCCGTTCATTTCAATGGAAAATTCTACATTTTTGACAGTGAATGATTAACAAATGATACTTAGTTCCATTAGGATTTTGAGAAGCATGCATCCACACAAAAAGAGGAATAATATCTATGCGTTTTGTATGGGTACTATTAAAACTTTAGGACTGGATGGTGTTTACAAAATGAGAAGGAAGAAAGAATAATAATAAGAGTGATCGAGAGAATGAACAGGAGTCTGTCTTCTTCACATGCAAACTAATAATGAGAAGCAGATTAAGAACTTCATGAAGTTGGCTTTGTCAAGCTAACTTAATAAGAAAAATCTTAAGTAGATCAGTAAGGTTGCTTTGTCAGGCTGGCTTCATAAAATAATTACATGGGTTTGTGCTATAATAATATACTGAAGTTCAAAATACATGCTTAACATTGGAATCATGTATAATTTATAAGTAGCAGCTTCAGTCGCACAAAAAAAATCTGTTTTACACAGACTTTGAAGTAGAGAAATTCACCCCATAATTTATTTGCATCCCGAACTGATGAACAAAAAATTTACAGCACCCAGACATATAAACAAGTATAAAAGTATGCTGCAAGTAGTCATGTGGTACATATCAGTCACAATTCCTTGACTGTAAGTCAAAACAAGTTTTCAGAGTTGTGTGGAAAACAGTTCTGCATACAAAGTAATACCTATTCACACCAAAAGAACCCAAACACAGACAAATGTAGTAAACATAATAGCATAATAGCAAACATAATAGTTTCCACCATGTAAAAGACGACCTTGAAATGTAACTTTCGCATTCAATAGAAGGCTCAGGCTAGCAAGAAATTATTCACAGAGCATTGGACTTTGACTTCATCTCCAGTGCAAAAAAGGTGGGCTGGAGGAGACTTAAAATTTTAGGTTTTTTATTTGTGATACACAGCGACATTCCCACTCATCGGTTCGAATCCACTTTGTATGCCGTTTAAAACCCAGAGTTTGCATGGGATTCTAACCACAGCTTCTCCCCACTGTCCAAAAACATGGATCTGAGGGTATTTTGAAACTCTAAATCAACTATAAGTCTGGGTGTACGAGTGAATTGTGGAAGATCGCAGCAATAGATTAACAAGTTGTCCCGCCTGACCCTGACCAGGAATAAGCGGTTATAATGAATAGATGGAAAAACATTCAAAAGTTTGAAATCAGCCGAAATCTATTTATTTTTAGTACAGATTTAATTGAACATGTAGAATAACTGTTGACATTGTAACAAATAATGATTAGTGATTGAAATAACAGTTTTAAAGGTCATCCTTTTTGAATGATTTCATAGCACTATTTACACCAGTTTGTCACCCCAAACATTTAATTGAGCTAAAATGTTATTTTTATGCAAGAGAGACTATTCCTTTCTTGCCAAGTTCAACAAAAGTAAAAAACATATTTTTCTCTGACAGCAGCTGTGTAACCCAGTATACTGGCATTGAAGAGGTTTAATTGACTTAAATCTGTCCAAAACAAAACACCTTCCTCTTGTCACTCATTATTCAATTGTATTTTTGAGAGATGCAAGCCATTGCATGATGAAAGCTATATCAATCTATTTATTCGAAAACCTGAGCAGTCAGTGCTGTAGGTGCACTGCTGAAGTGACCAAAGAGGAGAAGCAGGCTTTTAACTACAGCCGAAAATGTGCTTTGCGGGGGGTGAAGGCAACACCCCTCAGCCCCGACACACTGAATCAAAGCTGAAGGTGTCTGAGCCAGAGTGAAAGGTCACTGTGGTACAAAACCTGGACGAGGCACGCCTACCCACCAAGGCAAGTCCACATACGCAAAATAAAGTTCCTAACCCAAGCAGTTAGAGAGAAATGGCCCGGACAAAGTTTTAACGGTGACGGTCAGTGAGGCAAGGTCAAAGGTCATTCGGGTACAAAACCTCAACGAGACACACTTACCCACCAAGTCAAATCCACATATGTAAAATCAAGTTCCTAACCCAAGAAGTTTGAGAGAAATACCCTGCAGAAAGTTTTAAAGGTGAAGGCCGTGAGGCAAGGTCAAAGGTCATTAGGGTACGAAACCTCAATGAGGCACGCGTATCCACTAAAGCGAGTACACTTATACAAAAGTTCCTAACCCAAGCGGTTACAGAGAAATGGTCCGGACAAAATTTTCCCACCCGCCACCCTTCCGCCCTCCCATCTGCGAAGAGGACAGGGGCTGAGGGGTAAAAAAGGATGGTGGCCCACACACACAATTGTGAACGTTCATTATGGTATCTAGCGTAATGACATGATGCCTCACCGGCAAGGGAGGAAACCGAAACAATGGTGCTTTTGGGTTGTTCTGGACGTTACTGTCTTCTGTTGTGTTGGTTCAAAGATTCCAAAAGAAAAAATAAAATTCCAAACTGGTTTGAACCAAAACAAAATAACAGTTTATAACGTTCCGATAAATAAAGTATTTTGATTCTGATTTGGAAAAATCTATTAGCTGCACACAATGGTATGACAGGCCTATTGCAAAAATAATAATAATAATAACAATTTACAAGAGATGGAAACGACTTTGTCCCTCATGCACAGCTTGATAAAACTAATCACAGGATAAAATCACTTACCAACATCTCATCATTTTTGCAGGGTAATGTCTAATGCGGTGCTAGCAAGATACATTTGCATACTTGGGGAACCAAAGTTAACCATCTACATCAAATGTTAGGGAACGGAAGTTGCAAAATACAGAGTTGTAAAAAGAAGAGGTCGAGTGAGAACTGCCAGAGAAAGATTTTGTGTGGTAGCAAATGAGGATGACTGCTGCACTGCCTTGTGGATTATTGTGAGATTGAAAGTTACAAGATGGGACTGTAAATGCATGCACTGTGCAAAGACTTACTCCAGAGCTTGTAATGAAGCTATTAGACAGGATTGATGTAATCACAGGCTAAAACAAAGACAGATCTAGATAACAAAAACTGTATACAGGCCATAGGTTTCACTTTGTTTCAAGTCACTGCCATGTTCTCAGCTTGTGACAGTTGCATATTCTGCGATGCTGGCTGGTTATTTCCTCGAAGAGCCAGTTTTTCTATGGTTCAGACAGTTTCTGTTAGGGTGTGATAAACCACATCCCAGATCTGGTCCAAAGTTTTTTAATACTAAAGATGTATAGCTGCAGATGGGAAAAAGCAAAATTCTGGCCAGGAATAACACATTGATTTTCCTTAAGGAGTGATCAAGTGTCATAATCTAGAAGTGACAATTTGCATAAAAATCAAAAATGTGGTTTTAAAGTGTGATTCATCAAGTGCGCCCTCAGTCACCCTCGAAGATAATTTAAAAGCTGACAGGAGGGATCGAAGTATTCACTGTATTTCATGCATCTCCTGCTTTGTTCATTATCTGATTTCCAGATAAAAGGGAGTGATATCCATGTAAAACTAAGGGTCGTTTGCAACATGATCAGCTTTTGGTTTGGCGATATTAACCCCATCCATGCCATGCAGCCCATACAAACCCCTAAACTGGCTGTTCATGGTCCCCAGTCACATTGTTTTGGAATTAAATGAAAATTCATTAAATCTTCATTGATTTTAATGTGCTTTTCAGTTATCAAATAAACTAACAGATGGACATGTATGGGTGGATGCCATGCACATTGGCATGTAAATGTTTATGTGCCCGGTGTGCTTTTTGCATGAGCAAGTTAGGCTGCACCACAGACTTTTGGTGACTCTGAACAATTACCTGGTAATTCATGTGTCAGATGATATGCTGATACCACAGTTGCTGGTTTGCTTTTCACTAACTGATGGAATTAAATTTTTCCAACAGACATATTGGGCCCTCTAATAAAACATGAAATGTCACCGTTTGAATTAACAAAGATACCAAGTTTTGTATTTAATCTACATAATAAATACAATGGTATTTCTCTTGGAATAACAGCAACAAATGAATTCAAAATTGTGACCTGACAGCCAATTTGAATATGTAAATGAAGCAAAAAAATACATGGTGCACAACCTTATTAGACATTACTGTGCACAGTAGGGTGAACCGGTATTCAGGATTTGTTGATTATCGACTCAATGGTTTTCTTGGTATAGCAATAACAAGAATTGTTAATGGACAGACCGCAGAAGGCGGACAACAGACCACGGAAAAAACGCATTTTGATAAGCCCAACATTGTAAGCATATCAAATTGCACTTCATCCTAGCAAAAATACAAGTAATGAACTATATTATGAACTATACACTCTGAATTTTGCATGAAACAAAACTGCTCTTTTCCCTCTACAGCTTCAAAAAGAAGTTCATGAATTAGGAATTCACTCCATCCCAACTGCTTTCTGGCACTTTCTGTAATAAGAGTAGGAGGCTAAAAATACGGTTTGTCCAGGGCTGCGTTCAAATAGACGAAAAAATTAAATCCTATCATCTAATTCCTATCCACTTTTCTTTGTCCTCGATGGAAATCATAATGAGGCTCAGGACAGGAGCAAAGGGGATTTCATAATGGCTCAGGCAAGACAACGGCGCTGCAGAGAGAAACTTACTTGACGATGTGATCAACTGTCTCTCGCCTGTCATGTTCTTTCGTTTTCGAGATGGAGGCTAGAGGGATGGTTGTTGCTTTAAATATTGTTGGTGCAGGGAACTGTGAGATGGTGTCAAAGATGGTTCAGTGTACCCGATGCTAAAGGAGATAAGTTAGGAAGCACTGAAGCACCTTTCCTAAACATTTATAGAATTCATACACGTTCATCATGCTGCCACACAAATACATTTTCGAGGAATTAGGAACTCTCCTAGGCAAAAACATGACAATCCCAACGCAGCCCAGATCTCTAGGCTGTGAGGTTAGGGGAGTGGTGGGGGCGTGCTGGGGTCCATCAATGAGTGAAGGAGAGTTTGTTCAAACAGGGACATAAAACCTGTCCCGTTTTCTTGGATGTATGACTGCTGTGGGAGTGTGTGGCTCTGAACGATTGGTGACTGGCTGTGTTGGTGTGTTGGCTGGCTGTAACGGGTGTCAGGTGACTGAGCTGCGAGGGCGGCTATCTGCATGGGTGGTGGGGCTACTGATTGTGCTGTAGGCATGTCTGGCCCTCTGATATTCAATGACGTGGATTGATTCTCAATAACTGTAGTAAGAAACTCCATAAACGCAAAATAGTTCCACTGTCTTTGACTTGAGGCCCCAGCTCCACTCCTATGGCTTTCTCTCCCTTCATTTGAAGAGTTGGAATGCAAACTGTGGTTCTCCTCATCTGGAATTGCATTCCAAATTTTCATTTTACTTTTTAGAAGGTTTATTTTTTTAGAGGTTTACTTTTGTCTGTCAGTATCGGGTAATCTGTTTACTTTTCTGTGTGTTTCCAGTTTAGTATATTATTTCACTAACTGTCATTATTTCATTCATTGCTTTGATTTCCTTCTTATCATTTCCATTCCCTGTTCGTGTACCACGTGTCTTTGTTTTCATTGCACTTATGCACTGGCCATCACTGTTTTGTTTCTTAATTGTTCATTTGATCCCCTTGCTTTTAGCCATGCCCCGAGTCACACTTCTAAGATATCTACACACCTGACTTGAGTTTCCCCTTTGTAAGTTATTACCTTTATATAGCCCTGTGTTTCCACTTTACTCTGCAAACAAGTGGCTTTTCGTGAGTAACTTACAAGCCTTTATATTTTCCAATGTTTATTTTCCCGGTTTGATTTGTTTTGCCCACAATTTTTGAGTTTGCCCAGTGCCTTGCATATTGAGATCCTCTAGTTATGATTCTGGTTGATTCAGTGACGCATAATTCTGTCATCTCCCTGGTTTGGAAATCTCACTGTAAGGCATTCAACCTCTGGCTTGTTTTACGACTCTGATTTGGATTTCCCTCTTTCTGCTCCAAGTTGCTTAATTGTCAGCCACGCGTGTCTACCGCTGGTCGGGATCTTCACATCTGCCTGGTTCATCTTGAATTCCATCGTCACGTCACGTTCCTCACTGTTCTTCCAGACACAGGTCGATGGTGCCTCCCCACAATGGTGGCAGCAGTTTGCGATGCTGGTTGAAATTTGTTTCTCAGATGAACCAGGCAGATGTGACAAACCTCACGAGCAGTGGTCATGCGTGGCTGACCTGGCCGCAGGCAGTTTATATATCGTTATATCGCTGCTGAAGATGTGCTATTGTGGAATGGCTAACATTCATTCGTCTGACGACTTTTCTTCAGCTTTGACCAGCATGAAGCAGACCAATGGCTCGGTCCTGGGTGGATCGCTCAGTCAAGGCATTGTGCAGACTTGTCCAAACCACTTAATTTTGTGGTCCTTTTATAGCCATGGGCCTCTTCATTTTTGGGAGTGGTCAAATCTGGCTCAACTCACTTTAGGAACGGCTACTGCTCAACCTAGGAGGATAAAATGAATTGGTTATGTCGTGATTCACTGAAGTGGAACAGGAGAAATTACCATCCCAGTTTCAATATCATGTGCTCAGTGTACAAGTTTAGCTTTTGTTCTTGGAAATATGAAATCATATTTCTTAAATTGTGAAGAAAATGGGTGGTGCGTTTTTAAATTCCATGAGTTTATGTTACTTATTACCCCGCCCCACCCTAAAAGGTGAGGGCAAGGGGTATTGTTTTTGGTTCGGTTTGTTTCTCCGTTCATGTATTTCACTCTAGCAGCAAAACTAATGGGCTCATTCACCCCAAATTCAGTTGAGGGATTGCCACTGACCCAGAATAGATCCCTACTGAATTTCGTACAAGTAGGTGAAAGTATGTGCGAGGGGCGGGGTTTGTTGTGCCTGGCACCACTTGTTTACAGGATTAGTATTAGTATGAGCTAGTAGATAAACTAGACAAAAGACAGTGTTGGTGTGATTTGTACTTCATTAGAAATTAGCGTTGAAGGAAGTGAATGAGGTATGAAGGAACTTTTGGAACACCAGAAACTTCCGGAATCACCCGAAATGTGACAGCTCGCAGACAGGGCCTGTGCACTGGCAAAAAACAGAAACACAAGACAGCACAGGGGGAAACAATGCGCATTATATGGCAGATGAATACAGAACAAACTAAACAAACCAAGTGGAAATAAACAAAAGAACAGGCAGGAAATGCAGAAAGTCACAACACTGGCATTTTGTGAGCCTGTTGTCTGCAAGTTGGACTCTCAAAGAGGGCTTGTGTCCACTTATCAGGGGCCAAAGCTGCACTAGAAGCCTTTATAAAGCCTCATGCCATGGATCTGTTGGTAAATGCAATACACACTACTGGTCAAAAATTTTAGGACACCCCAATTTTTCCAGTTTTTTATAGAAAATTATGCAGTTCTTGTCCAACGAATAGCTTGAAAAAAGAATATCCTGAAGAATATTTGATTACCATTGTAGAAAGAATGCCATGAGTATGTTCAGCCGTTATATCTGCCAAAGGTGGCTACTTTGAGTCAAAAGTCTAAGATACATTTTGGTTTATAAATTGATTCCCTAGTTTCTTTTTTAATTTTGATTGTTAATTTGTTCTATCATGTCTATTCTTTCATTCCAGAGAACAATGAGACATTAAACTGCACCATTTTCTATTAAAAAACTGGAAAATTTGAGATGTCCTAAAACTTTTGTTCAGTCATGTGTATATATCAAACACCAATTCCAATTAAGTTGAGACATTGTGTAAAACGTGAATAAAAACAGAATACAATGATTTGCAAATCCTTTTTGAACTATATTCAATTGAGTACACTACAAAAACAAGGTGTTGTTCAAACTGATAACCTTTATTACTTTTTTGGAAATATTCACTCATTTTGAATTTGATGCCTGCAACACATCCCAAAAAAGCTGGAGCAGGGGCAACAAAAGATTGGGAAAGTTGAGGAATTGCTCAATACACACCTGTTCGGAACATTCCACAGGTGAACAGGTTAATTGGAAACAGGCGAGCGCCATGATTAGGTATAAAAGGAGCATCCCCGAAAGGCTCAGTGGTTTACAGCCAAGGAATCAAAAGATTCATAGAATCCAGGAAATCTCTACATGTAAGCAGAAAGGCCGAAAACCAACATTGAATGCCCATGACCATAAGCCTCTCGGGCTGGACTGCATTAAATACTGTTGTCATTCTGTACTGGATATTACTATGTGGGCTCAGGAACACTTCGGAAAACCACTGTTAACAGTTAATACAGTTCTCTGCTACATCTACAAGTGCAAGTTAAAACTCTACCATGCAAAGCGAAAGCCATCAACCACACCCAGAAATGCCGCCGGCTTCTCTGGGCCTGAGCTCATCTGAGATGAACTGACACAAAGTGGAAAAGTGTGCCGTGGTCAGACGAGTCCACATTTCAAATTGTTTTTGAAAATCATGGACGTTGTGTCCTCAGGGTTAAGGAGGAAAAGGATGGGGATGGGGATGTATTCATGCCCATGGCATCTGTGAAGACACCATTAATTCTGGAAGGTACATAAAGGTTTGGAGCAACATATGCTGCAACATATGCTTCAGACCTGTCTTCCATTGAAATATGTGGCGCATTATGAAGCGCAAAATACGACAATGGAGACTGTTGAGCAACTGAAGTCGGATATCAAGAAAGAAAGGGAAAGAATTCCACCTACAAAGCTTCTACAATTAGTGTCCTCAGTTCCCAAATGCTTTTTGAGTGTTGTTAAAAGGAAAGGTGATGTAACACACAGGTAAACATGCCGCTGTCCCAGCTTTTTCAGCTTTTTTGGAGTGTTTTGCAGGCATCAAATTCAAAATGAGTGAATACAAAAAAACATAGTAAAGTTGATCAGTTTGAACAGTTTCATTGGTAGGAACATGCATGCCAAGTTTAACCGTCATAGCTGCAGCGGTTTCAGAAGAGAAAATGCTTAAAGTTATTACAAAAAAAGTGAGTGTGGCCAGAGATCAGAGGTCCAACTTTAAAATTTCCACAAAATCTATCTGATATTTTTTGGGCTTGCTGCTAGCTACCAGTGAACCAAATGTCAGCTCAATAGCTCCAAAAATGACTGTCCAATGGGCCCATATGGCGTTTTCAATATGGCTACCATGGCAGCCATATTTGATATCGGATCAGAAAGCTTTGTATATAGTTTTGTGTCCTCACCAGCAGGAACATGCATGCCAGGTTTCGCCTTCATAGCTGTCGAGGTTCCAGAGGAGCTGTTTAAAATTATAGCAAAAAAAAAGTGACTGTGGCCATGGTGGCCATATTCGAAAGGGATCAGAAAGTTTTATATACAGTTCAGTGTTCTCTTTGGTAGGAACATGCATGCCAAGTTTCACCTTCCTGGCTGCAGTGGTTTCAGAGGAGAAGATTTTTGAAGTTATAGCACAAAAAACTGGGTGTGGCCAGGGATCAAAGGTCAAACCAAAGTCAATTTCAGAAATGCCACAAAACTCATCAGATATGTTTTTGGGCTTCTTGCTAGCTACTACTGTGCCAAATTACAACTCAATAGCTGCAAAAATGACCATCAAATGGGCCCATTCGGCAATTTCAATATGGCCGCCATGGCGGTTATATTTGAAATCAGATCGGGAAGTTTTATATGAAGGTTGGTGTCCTCATTGGTGGGAACATGCATGCCAAGTTTCACCATCACAGCTGCAGTGGTTTCAGAGGAGAAGATCTTAACAGCCAACGAACGATGGACCACAAATGACTGACAACCAGGCCATGACATAAGCACACCAGACCTTCAGTCCAGGTGAGTTAAAAAGGAGACTTTTGGTATTGTTATTTGATGTTTAAAACAAACCCCTATACCTAACCCCTAACCCTCAACCCAAACCCTGACCTTAAACGTCAAATATTTTGGGAGATAGGAGGCACAAAATGAAATACATTATACAGTTGTTACTGTAGGTTCTGGCTAAACTGATAAATAGATTTAACCATTAAAAAACAGGAAAAAAATTAAAAACAATTGTTCTTCAATTAAGCCAAATTGTTTGGAGTCCTTTTAAATAATCTCTGATTGCACTGTTGTACCTTAACAGCAGTCAAATGTTAAATAAACATGTCATCGGAGTGAGGTAGGGGTTCTTGATGTGTCTGAAGGTCCAAAGTTTCTAAGAATTTTACAAGGCAAAATACTTTCTTCGTAGAAATATAGCAGAGATCTGCAACAAGTTCTAAAAGTAACATATTGCATGATTGCAGGTTTCCTTGGCTACACAGTTTTCAAACTTACACCTTGTTTGCCAGTTAATTTAACTGGCACCTTTTTTGCCAGTTATTTTAACTGTAATTTTATAAGTTTACCACAGTTCAATGTATGTGAAATGATAAACCACAGTTAAATGCGAGCAGGACTCCACTTACAGTTAAAATAACCAGGAAACAATGTGTTGATTTAACTGTTACATTCAGTCCATTTATAACAGTGTATCTACCAGAAAGTGTCCCATATTACCTGACTTCACCCTTCAGCAAATGCTGCACAACATCTAATGGAAATGGAATGAGTAGGGGAGACCAGAGCTTGTTATCACACTTTTTACACTCTTATTTCTTGGAATCAATACGTCTTATATATTTTAAAAAAAATGTGTACCAGATGAAAGACCAAAGTCTCAGGTATATATTTTGCATTCATATCATTTTCATATCTCGTGTCAATGCAGAGTTATAAGCAATCAAATAGAGATTGTAACCATGTGACAAGTTGCCCCACCAATGGGTAAGTTATAAGTTGTCACATTGTATGGGGTAAGATGTCACACTCGATTTTGCAACTAATAAAACAAGGACAAAATTATTGTTGTTATTTTTTACTGGAAAGTGAATAAATCTTAACATGCATTATGAAACTTAAACTAGTCTTGGAAGATCTATTTAAAAAACTCAAACAAAACCTGACCTCCCTAGTCAGTCCTGGAACATCCAGTCAGAAAATCTCAAACAAAACTTGACCTCACTAGTCAGACTCCTCATCTGAGTCGCAGTTCTGGCATACGTAGATTGATTGGCCAGGGGTGCATTCTTCATGGGCCCATCCTTTGAATTTTATGCACTGCACCCAGGTTTCTCCCGGGCGGCTGTTTCCAAATGGCTCTACACAGACCAGACACAGGGACTCATCCTCTTCTAATGAGGAGTCATCTGGAGTTTTTCTTTTTGTACCTGCCCTCTGTTTCTTCCCTGTGCTTTGCTTCTTTGGTATTTTGGATTTGGCTGCCTTGCCTTTATTTCTTCGAATATCATTTTTTCCCTTGTGCCTGCCTTTTAGCCTCAACTGCCTCCTTCACAGGTATGTCAGTGAGAATAGCAGTTATTCTCTTCTCTCTCTGCAGGTTAACTTGTTTTCTTGGATCAGCTTTTGGGTAAGATCTATTATCCTCTGGAGTTAATGTGTTGGTGGAGGTGGCTGAGTTAATAGGGCTTGGAATAGCTTGGTTGGTGCCTGGGCCTGGAGCAGTTGGGTGAGTGTTGGGTCCTAGAATGGCTGGGCTGGTGCTGGATGGGTTAGTGCTGGGGCCTGGAGAAAATGTCTCGGTTTCAGAGCCTGGAACGGCTGGGTTAGTGCTTGGGCATGGTAGAGGGTGATAGGGGCGATCTGAGACATAAGATGGTGCAAATTCTGTCTACAAGAACATATCCCTGTTGTAAGGCTGAATCCCATGAAGGCTGAATTTTATTAGGACAACTGCTGATTAGCAGCCTGTCTGTATTAATTTAAATCATTTTTGAAAGTTGTTATTCTGGGGTAAGTTGTCGCATGTGACAACTAACCCCAAATGACTGAGACAAGTTGCCCCAAACTACCATGTTTGCTAATGCTAGCTCTAGCTTAAAGTTAGCTTAAAACAGAACAATGACTGAGGTATGACAGGATGCCTTAATATCTTCTCTAACAAGTCCATATGTATCACTGCTTGGATTTTTATCTGAAAGAAGCTTATTTTAAAATATATAAAGTTAATATTTTTTACTTTGGGTTGTGGAAAATGGTTAATTGGTGCTCATCTCAACTTACAATGTGTTGTCCTCTTCTCACACAGGACGAGACCTGACCATGTAAAGGAAGAAAACTATCATTCCACTTTTTAGTTGCGCCCTCTAGTGAAGAAGATAATTGCAGTGTGACCACTTACTCGTGTGACAACAAGCCCCGGTCTCCCCTATGGTTTGTCTGTCTGACTTCCCTTCGATTTTCTCGACAGTCATTCATCCCATTGATTTCACACTAGGTGTATTGCTGGCAACCTGAGAACGCGTGCTGAAGAGAGTAGTCGTTAGGCTGAGCGGTTCTTGATGAAGCTAACACATGAACGGGCACTGCACAGACAAGTTAAAGTCAAGGATATCTGGCTCAATATAAAAGCTACTCGCCAAGTAATAGCTTTGAATTAATGGTTATCTCCCCGAGATAACTTCAACCACAAGCCTTCTATGTAATAATAATAATAATAATAATAATAATTCTTATTATTATTGTAATACATTTTCACCGTTTACAATATACTGCGATTAGCCCAATGGCATATTTTACAACTCGATACAAGATTTTCCCGCGTCCATTAGTAATGAGGAAAGTTGCCCATACTTTAAATCAGTTAAAGCGCAGAAAAACGAGCTTTTTTTGCGGCAGCTCTGAAAAAGCCATTGCTGCTCTCATTGCTTTCCATTTCGTCGTCCCACGCAGCTATCCAATGTCCAAGAGTCCGTGAAACTAACGTTACGAGGTGTCCAATTACTGCCCCTTGCCTCAACTATTAAAAATAAAACGCAAGAAGTAAAACAAATTCATGGAAAAGTAGGCGGAGGCCTACTGTGTTTTACCGTTTAGAAGCCGCAGTCTTGTTTACCTCTCAGTCTCCACTCGTTACGCATGTTACGTTTCCAGTGGCTGGCTGTCAGCGAAGAGAAAGAACAACAGCGACATTTCATTTGTGACAGATTGGAAAGGTGTATGCTCTGAGCTGGACTACTCATTTTCGACCTTTCGAACGGTGAGCGAATTTCTTAAATTAGACATTGCTCGAGACGACTAAAACAAGCCATAATGAATCGATTTACTTTGATTTACGTGTATTTTAATATCATTTTCCTTTTCGAGGCTAGATCTGAGGTTCTCTGAATGGAGGCAAAAGTTACATGCACAGTGCAAACCCAAAATCACGCTGTTATAATATCCTGCAGTTTTCGTAGTCTTGCATTTAACGTGATCTGGCGTTTTTTTTTTCCAGAATTGCCGCTAATGCCTATGCTATAGAACAATCTGTCAAGTTACGCGTCCATTAACAAACTTACTCTCTTTTGTCTTTAAGGCGGCAGGACGTTGCAACTGCGTAAAGTTACCAAGCTTTTCCAGAATACAAATTACGATGGATATTCCGTTTGGGTTAGGAGGGGTTTCGGACGCCTCGAACGCCGTTTTCCGGGGACCTTATCAGAACGTTTTTCGTAGCCTTCAAAAAGCATTTCAGAGTCCCGGTGCTGTCTCCAGGAGCTTTGATTTCCCAGATACTAAGCACGGGTTTCTACAAAACAGACATATCTGTGAAATGCGTCAGGAGATCAAGCAGCCGCCCTGCAAGGGACCTGGCCTATTTTATGGGAGCCCTCGTAATTCGGACCCCGGCAGAAACGAGTACGACACAGCCTGTTACCCCAGGCTATCCGACGCTGAATCCAGACCTGATTTTTTTCCTGAAAGCTCATTGGATATTGGAGACGAGATTACTTGCAAACTCCAGTCAGACAGTCAAGGAGTAAGAGAGAGCGGTCCTCTCCAACTGGGCTCTTGCGGTGGCGAACTTAAGTCCACACGGGCTTGTGCGTCCCAACGGGGAGAGACGGCGACAGAAATTGGCACCTGCAACCTAAACCCTCAAGCACCTACCATTTCGGAGACTGCGCGCGAATTGTGTAACGCAGTTTCTGTGTCACTGGGCTTGAATGTAGACGTTAATGACATGAATGACCGAGTTTCAAACCGCATTTCATTTGCGGGAAGTGACACAAATCTTATTAGCGACTTGATTGAACCTTCATTCGGGTCATCTGAGGTCGGGCCGAACGCCTTGGGACCAGAGTGGAAATGTCAGGGTGCACGCGTAGGAACTTCAGTGCAGCAGTTCGGGCGTGGGGCAGTGTCCAAAATGCACAGTTCAAATGACTTTTCGACGCAGAACGCACTCCCCGGATACACTGACGTTGGTGATGCTAAATGGGATACTCAGGAGGGGCCGCGCGCGCAGATGGATCGCAAGGACACTGAAAAGTGCGAGAGTATGGATGGTGGTCACTCTGCTGTCTTCACTCACTTCGACCAACTGTTGCCTGCAACTGACCCGCCGCACTACCGTCATGACGCTCCGGCTGCAGCGGAACTGGAAAACAACTTATCTCCAATGTTGTACAAGCCGTCTTGCGCTCAGAAAGACGTCGAAAAGTACAGCAACCAGTATGACGATGCCACAGTAAAGTCAGAGGGTGAAAAAATCGCATATGAGCGGGACTGGGGTTTGCAGCACAGGTTCAACGAAAACTGCAACGCACCATCCGCGCATCCTCGACAATGTGCACCGCAAGACACGGAGGGCCAGTTCAACCAGTTAATTGTTTTTAATCCATATGAATACGGGAAAATGAGTTCTGGCTCGAAAGAAGGGCCATATTTCGAGCAGGGGTATCCAAATAACCTCGATCGGATACCGTTTTCTGGTGCTTGGAAAAATGATTTCAGAGACCGCCTGACCATGCAGTACCCTGACGTCAGGTAAGCAATTTTCCATTTCTATTAAGTTACATTCTCGGTGCATAATGAAAAAGACGAATGAAAGGCTAGTTTTAAATTTATAAAGTTACGTATTTATTTTTTCGCTGACTTGGTATTATAAATATTTTTTTACTAGCAGCTGTGAGCAGACTTCACTGAGATGTCAATATGTTCTTCTCCCTACCACGCCGGCATCTCAGTAACAATAGCCAGGACAACGTCATAATTTCGAAGATTTCACCCTTAAAATAGCCAACAGTAACCTATAGGGGCCCTCTGAGGCTCTACACGCAGATAGCTCGCAGTTATAGGCCAGAAACGAATTTGTTCGCTGCCTACCTACCCATTGTTATGGGCCTACCTGATTCTTATGATATCAAAAGCCACATGGTCGGCTCAGTGGGTTACACCACAAGGCTGCAGTCGACAAGTACTTGGCTACTGCCGCTTCTTGTACTACTGCTGCTGCTACTACTACTACTACTACTACTACTGCTAATAAAAATTATAGTAATGACAGGGCGGCACAGTTGTGCAGTCCTTAGTACTGCTGCCTCACGCCAAGAAGGTTGTGGTGTCAAATCTGGCCTGGGGCCTGTCTGTGTGGAGTTTGCATGTTCTCTCCGTGTTCATGTGGGTTTCCTCCAGGTGTTTAGGTTTCCTCCCGCTGTCCAAAGACAATGCACGTCAGGCTAATTGGAGACTTTGAGTTGTCCGCAGGCATAAGTGAGAGAGTGAATGGTGCGTGTGTGCCCCGCGATGTATTGGCAAGCCGTCCAGTGTAGGTCCTGGCCTTTCACCCATAGTCAGCTGGGATAGGCTCAAGCTCTCCTGCAACCCTTGAGAGGAAGAAGCGGCATAGCGTGTGGATGGATGCATGTATCCTGCTGGTAAAACCAGTGTGGACCAGGACCAAAACACAACATATGCTGGTCGCGCTCAGAAAAAGCAGTGGGTCGTCACTGTTTGTAATTAATTTGACTTTCTTCCATATATATTGGACTCGACCTTCAAAGAGGAAACAAGTTCTTGTCTCTCCTGTTGGATGTTATTCCAGGGGCTCAGCCTGACCAGCATACCTGCATACTTTGTGTTTTGTTGCTGGTTCATGCTGGTTTTTCCAGCAGGGCATAGCAATAATCATGATAATTACACACACACACACATACATACATACATACATACAGTACATCGCACAGCCAAAAGTGTGGCGTTTTTCAGGGGCATTGAAATGGAATTGGTCCCCCATTTGCTCTGCTGTGTTGAATGGGCTTTCCATGAGGTGCTCTGGGATTCAGGTCTATTCCAGCCAGAAGATCAGTACTGTGAGGGGTTTGATTTGGCTCGGAAGTCGGAGCTGGGAATTCCGTCATATCCGAGCTGACTGCGTTCTATACAGTAAGTCATAAAACTGACTTGAGGTCCGTGGGGTGGCTTCTAGCCAGGAAAGCCTTTAATAGCTATTGTTAGCAATAAAAGTTGATAACAAGGCATTACTCGGTATTTTTCGCATGCAAAAACCGTGGCAACAAGTCCACCGATAAACTCCATCCAGTACTGTGTGTATGACTAATTTAATGAAACGCAAATAACACAGAATTGCAAAAATACAATTTGTTATTACAGCTTTCGCTTACTATTGATTTGCGGTGCAGCCATCTTGAACTCGGAACTTGGGGTTGGTGAGGAATCTCCGACTTTCTGAGTTGGAAATCTGACTTCAGGGGGCATTCAAATTGGAATTTCCGAGTGAGAGCTCGGAAATCCCAACTTCCCCAGTACAAATCGAATGCAGCATTAGCCTTGCAGTTGCAGCACTTCATGGAAGCTACATCACTTTGGACGGTTTTTTGTCTCATTATTCAAATGGACATGCATTTTGCAATTAGCAATTCAGTGCACAATTTGGTCATGCAATTTGAAAATTCATTTTGCAATTGAAAATCTTATGTGCAAAGTGGCAATGCAATCGTCAATTCAGTTTGGATTATTTTGATGAAAAAATTGAATGAAAGCTCAATCAAGGGGAGTTTACATTGGCTGGGTTTTTTGGTCTCGTCATTCAAGTAGCAATGCATTTTCAATTAACAATTCAATTTAAATACAGAATGCAGTTAGTATACTGTATTTGTCCTGCTTACCTCCCTCTCAACATCATATTATTATGTAGAATGTCCTCTATTTATGAATATTTCTTTGAGTTGGATGATTATGAAAAATTTGAATTGTGCTTCAGGAAAGGAACGTTTGCTGTTGCAGACTTTGTTTGCAGGGCCTGGGAGAGAAGACAGAATATTTTATTCAGGAAAGAGCCGATATAGCATGTTTGTCTTTTTATTTTTCTGGTACTTGGGAATGAAATGAATTGTGATGATTCATCCACAATGTGTATGCTGCAACTATCTGTTTTGGTGGCTTATAAACTCGTGAGGGTTGGGCACGTTTGGTGCAAGACACGTAAATAAAAGAAACGAAACTAAACTAAACTTAGCGATTGGCAATCCAGTATGCAAAGTGGCAATGCAATCCTCTTGTCCAATCATGTCCTGAGGGGTGTGTCTAAGATCTGTCTGCAGTCCGAGAAATGAGCTGCTTTGAGACCATCAACATTCTTCGCTGCATCCCTGAGTGGTTTTAATGTTTTGGCTCATCAGTGTGAGTAAAAAAGTGTGAGTAAAAAACACACACACACACACATATATATATATACACACACACACACACACACACACACACACACACACACACACACACACACAAAGACCTTTTTACCATGTAAATCTACATGTGTGTAAATATTTGAGCTTGCAGTGGTATTGGGATTTGCTTTAGGAGGGCCTTGTGGCTTCAGAATTGACACACACGTGTGCGCACACACAATCTCATTTACCAAGTACAGGCATGCAAATGGACAATATTGTAAACCACTAAAGGACTTAATTCTGCATTCAAATTTAGCAAATTGACAAAGAAAATGAAAAAAAAAGAAATGGAAAGCTCTGGTGGAATGGCATGATAGCACTTTATACGAATTGAAAATGTGCAAACAAATAAACTTGAACTACCCTTGCCATTCAGCTTGATACTTTCATAAATGAATGAATCATTATTGGATTCACTTGTGTAAGTAGCAACTAAAAGACACCAGGTAATGAAAAAATATTTAACCCCTTTGTGCAGAAGCCAAATTTGGCTATTTTTGGGTTACCCACTTTAATGCTGTATAATTCAAGATTAAAGCTTCATAAAGAGGAAAAATGTGGCTCAATTCTGAAAAGACACTTACAGCATTTAGAATTACATAGTATTTCAGTTAATTTTCATGATTATGGTAGAGAAAATGAGCTGCAAACATAAAAAATCTTCATGAGAATTCACCATTGAAATTGCAAAAAAAATAATTCTGAGGATTGACAAACTGCTGGGGCTTAAAACTATACATTTCTGGGATCATAAACTCCTTGACCACAAGTACAATTCATCTTCAACATTACATTCTAGATTACCTACATGCTTTTAGCCAAATTATACAGCTATCCAAGTGTCTCCCCGAAGTCTCAAAATGAAGTCCAGTCAAATCATAAAAAAAATCATGTATATAACACAAATAAAGTTTTAAGGCATGAAATTTAATATGAACAAATGATTTTCTGGTTGAGTTTAGTATGAATTTATCAATCTCAGTGCAGTTGAATACCAATGGTCACCAGTAACCACTCCAAAACACAAAACATGCCTTTTCTCCATAATAAAGTTTAGAGTTTTGCCCATTTTACTTTAAAGTGCCAGCACAAACACGCATTAAATAAACTTCTTATTAAACGGTTAGAACATTCACCCTGTAATGGAAGCTACCAGTCCCCTCTTCTAAGCTCACAAACTCATTTCAACACTTATAAGGAACAAGTGCAACTCACTAACTCAGTAATATCTGAATTCTGAAATATACCTTATTTTAACAGAACGGACACTCCACTTTCAGGGAACAATCCATTGCCTCCCTGGATTCAAAAGAAACGTGCAATGAACGTACCACGGGGTCCACCCAAATGCACGGGCAGTTCGCGTTTTAAACAGGAAAAAAAACCTCGACATTCGACTTTGTTGAGTACGTATACATTCCAAAAACAACAACAACAACAACAAATAACAAAGTAGCAGCCTCACCTTTCTCATGAATCCCTTCTCCAGAGACCGATCCGATAGCAGGAACCCTCCGGTCCTGTTTCATTCTAAATAATTCCAATTGATCATATCCTTATCTCATTTAAATCCTGTAAATGTAACTGGACACTTCAAGGCCAGTTTTGCGAACGCGTTTTCTATAAATCGCGTCTATTTTAGCCGCGTAATGTGCATAACGTAGACAGGATACAACCGAGCCTGCTGATACGCATAGGTTTGTATGCTCTCTGTTTGTCCAATCAATGTGTTTCACTTACTCTAAAATGTTTAAACACTCGGGATTTGGATAAGAAACGAGCCAATCAATACATTTTTACCGGGTTAGCTTTGCGAGGGTATGAAGTGCAACTATACAATTACGCAGAAAACCCTGAGTGTATGGTTGAGTGATTGGCTATCAACGCCAGTACTCGGGTGGATATAAAGAAGCGCTGGATTTGTCAATGAATGGATCTGCGCGTAAATCCACGGTAGGAAACTACGATTTTTTTTGTACGTGACGACAGTAATTAAAAGTAGAATGTGAGAGAATCAATACCATGTCGATTTTTTTGCCTCAGAAAACTGATTTTTCTGAACCATTACTTGGAATACTGCTGGCTCACTGTGGCTTATCTGGTTGCTACAGAGGATAGCGATTTTTTCTGTGTCAAGATATCGTTTTTTTAAACTGCTGGATCGATACTATAGGCAAGGATACTGACCAGTTTGCACATCAGGCTTAGCTGAGGAGTTAAATTCATGCAGCTCTTGAAAAACAGGGCGTGGAGTGAACTTCCCCATATTCAGAACCGCGTTCGAGGTCTGCTTGCTTGTGAACATTCAATAACTGATCCGGGGGTGCCATTTAGTGATCGAGTACAGTAACAGCGTACTTCCAGTTTGCAGGTCTATAGATGCGGGCGTCTACATCTGCAGAAAGGGGTTAAAGAGAATACCAGTGCATCAATGCACATTATTGCTAAGGCGTCTGATGGCGCCTGCCTTTTGAAAACATGTCAGCTTCCGCCTCTTTGCTTCACTAATTTCGTTCATTTACCCTAGCTCTGAAATTTCGAAATAGAAAGGACATACATTTAAGATAGATACACTTTATTGAACCCCGACGGGTAATTTGTCCTCTGCATTTGACCCATCCTATTGTTATGAGCAGTGGGCAGCCACAGAGCCATGCCTGGGGACCAACTTCAGTTCTAAAGCCAGTTCCTTGGTCAGGAGTACTGGTAGGAGTGTTCCTATAATGAAACATCAATCACAGTTGCTAACTTTCTTGGCAAACTTTGCGTGGGATTGACAAAGATAGGCCATAGCCGGTGTCATTTGGGACGTAAGATGCTTTAAAGTAAACAGAATTATTTTTTCACATGTAACACAGGACGGAATTAACGTGTCTCACATAAAATACGTGACAATTGGCCACTGTGCAATATGTACACATTTAATGAAGTGTTGTTCCTGAGAGGCCAGACAAAAACCACAATCTAGTTCCTTTTCATTAATTAATTTCATCGTCAGGAAATGGCAAAAATAGTGCACAATACCCATAGTCATAGTGTAACTTGAGCCGCTTCAATATTCTGCCCAAACCATGAATGTCCTGTAAGTGGTAACGTTGCTTGAAAATTTGCCACACTAGCTAGCTAGCTTCATTTACCAGTTATGATAATGGTGAACTTGAATTTGTAATGGAAACATCATTTAATCAGAATATCCAAGCATTTTACATCCTATTATCAAACATGTCAGTTTCTAACCTATTTCTCCCAGCATTTCTGTCTGCTGATTACTATCCACCTGCCCTGTCGGATACATGAGTAATTCATCTGATATGATGACACATAGTGAACGCCCATTTGCAGGGGCATCGCCTCTGACGCAGAAAAATGTTGAACTACAAAACCCAAAATCAGGGAAGTTGGCACGTTGTGTAAATCGTAAATAAAAACAGAATACAATGATTTGCAAATCCTTTTCAACCTATATTCAATTGAATACACTGCAAAGACAAGTTACTTAATGTTTGTACAGGTAAACTTTGTAATTTGTTGCAAATACTAGCGCCTTTGGAATTTGATGCCTGCAACATGTTTCAAAAAAGCTGGCACAAGTGGCAAAAAAGACTGAGAGAGTTGAGGAATGCTCATCAAAAACGTATTTGGAACATCCCACAGGTGAGCGGGCTAATTGGGAACAGGTGGGTGCCTTGATTGGGTATAAAAGCAGCTTCCCTGAAATGCTCAGTCATTCACAAATAAGGATGGGGCAAGGGTCACCACTTAGTGGACAAATGCGTGAGCTGATTGTCGAACAGTTTAAAAACAACATTCCTCAACGAGCTATTGCAAGAAATTTAGGGATTTCCTCATCTACGGTCCGTAATATCGTCAGAGAATCTGGAGAAATCACTGCACGTAAGCGACAAGGCCGAAAACCAACATTGAATGCCCGTGACCTTCGATCCCTCTGGCGGCACTGCATCAAAAACCGACATCAGTGTGTAAAGGACATCGCCACATGGGCTCAGGAACACTTCAGAAAACCACTGTCAGTAACTACAGTTCGTTGCTACATCTGCAAGTGCAAGTTAAAACTCTACAATGCAAAGTGAAAGCCATTTATCAACAGCACCCAGAAACACCACCGACTTCGCTGGGCCCAAGCTCATCTAAGATGGACTGATGCAAAGTGGAAAAGTGTTCTGTGGTCTGACGAGTCCACATTTCAAATTGTTTTTGGAAACTGTGGACGTCGTGTCCTCCGGACCAAAAAGGAAAAGAACTATCCAGACTGTTATAGGTTATAAGTTCAAAAGCCAGCATCTGTGATGGTATGGGGGTGTATTAGTGCCCAAGGCATAGGCAACTTACACATACCTGAAGGCACCATTAATGCTGAAAGGTACATACAGGTTTTGGAGCAACATATGTTGCCATCCAAGCAATGTCTTTTTCATGGACGCCCCTGCTTACTTCAGCAAGACAATGCCAAGCCACATTCTGCACGCATTACAACAGCATGGCTCCATAGTAAAAGAGTGCGGGTACTAGACTGGCCTGCCTGTAGTCCAGACCTGTCTCCCATTGAAAATGTGTGGCGCATTATGAAGCGTAAAATACGACAACGGAGACCCAGGAATGTTGAACAACTTAAGCTGTACATCAAGCAAGAATGGGAAAGAGTTCCACCTGAAAGCTTCAAAAATTGGTCTCCTCAGTTCCCAAACATTTACTGAGTGTCGTTAAAAGGAAAGGCGATGTAACACAGTGGTAAAAAGGCCCCTGTGCCAACTTTTTTGCAATGTGTTGCTGGCTTTAAATTCTAAATTAATGATTATTTGCAAAGAAAAAAAAGTTTCTCAGTTTGAACATTAAACATCTTGTCTTTGCAGTGTATTCAATTGAATATAAGTTGAAAAGGATTTGCAAATCATTGTATTCTGTTTTTATCTACGATTTACATAACGTGCCAACTTCACTGGTTTTGGGTTTTGTAGTTTTAATACTGCAATGCTACTGTAACTCAACTGCTTTGGTCTTCACTAGGCTATGTTGATTAGTGTTCGTACTGTTAGCAAAGTGTTGTAAGAGTTGAAAATTAAAAATTAAAATGCATATACAGTCGTTTTTGTTAAGTTTTATTTTTGCTTGACAGTTCTGAAAAATGCTACAAAATGCTACAGACTTCTAAAGACTGCGCGGCATTTTTGCTATGCAGTTATTTTTGCTTAATTCCAGCCCTGTATTTCACTCTTTATAAAGCATGACATTTGCTTATGTATGATGTATGGAGACATTATGTATGAGGGGCCGTACAAGACATAATTGAAGCACTGATTACTAAAACCCCACAAGTCAAATCACGTCAAGTGTGACTTATGGGGTTTTAGTAATAGGTGCTTCAATTCATTCTGGCCCTCACAAACACGTAAATTCTCCTTCTCACACACATATATTCTAAAGGTGTGTGAGAGGATTATATATGTGTGTGAAAGTAGAATATTTGTGTGTAAGAGGAGAATATATGTGTAGTGGAATAGGAAGTCGTTTAGTGGAAAAAGAAGGCAGCTGATTTATTTGTGCTGTGATTGGCTGTTCAGGTGGGACTGGGTGGGACTCCCTCACAACTTATTTTGTGAAAGGACACAATTTTTTCTCTCTCATGCGACATCCATTACGCAGCCGGCAAACAATCTAGCGACTGATAAGCCAGCGTTGGTAAATGAGAGGTCGGCGGTGGTAAATGAGTAGCCGGCTATAAATTCTCTGAGGCTTGTAACTCATTGGATTTGCTTCTGGCTTTGCTACTGGCTACTGCAGTTTGAATAGAGCGGCCAACATATCTTGGTGAAAAGTCAGTATAAATGCAGTTGACTAAGGGCACTCTTTTGCTGGCACAGTGAATTGCCAATTGAAGAATGTGTTGACTTTTTAATAATGAGACCAAAAAAATCATGGTAATTCGAAATTCTGTTGAGAGCTTTCATCTTGTTTTTTTTTTTTTTTTAAATCCAAACTAATTTGAGGATTACATTGCCACTTTGCATTTTGGATTGCCAATTGCAAAATGTATATTTGAATTGCATGACCAAATTTTACATTGAATTGCCTATTTCAAGATGCATTACCATTAGAATGAGGAGGCCAAAAACATGTCAATAGATCGCACTTCTTTATTCAAACCCCGTATGCCATGTTTTTATGTTTATGTTATTATTCCAGTCTGATAATGCCTTTGTTTCTTATTTGTCGTGTGCTGCTTTTTTGCCTATTTCAGATAGCCGGAGCAATTCTATTTGTTAAGAAGTAGGCAGGGGTACACCAGATGCAGGAACTGAAGTGTTTATTGAAACACAAAACACTAGGAGAAAATTGGCAGACAAGCCAGAAATAAAACACCGTGCACATGCACTGAACAAATGTGAAAACTAAGGTACACTGCCCAAGGCAGGGGGAAACAGAAATACTGACTCCAAGAGTAGATAAACTAGAAAAACAAAAACTGGACCCAACTAGTCTGACGGAGACACTGGGAGACTTAAACAAGGGGCAGACAAGACGTGGGCACAGCAAAATACAAGACTCGGGAATCATACAAAGGAAATACTGGAAAGGCAGAGGAGCTGACATTTCGCAGAGCTGAGTCTAGCTCTCTCTGCCACATTTATAGTCACGAGAGGAGGCGGGGACTCGGAATGCAATCTCGACTGGAACAGAAACCCATGGGATTAATAAACAAATTAACGAGGACCGCGTAAACCATAATGACTTTAGACAAGACACTGACACCATCAATCAAATTAGACAGTTTAGATTAGGGCTCTCCAAAATCTGGCCCTCAAATCCAAATATAGTCCTGGTTTTTCTTCCTGCCAGGTAATTAAGTGAACAATTAATGCTGCTGATTGGCCAGATTGTCATCTCACCTGACTTTAAGATAAAGGGAGGGCGGAAAACCAGCAGTTCTCGGCCCTTGAGGACCGTGATTTGAGGAGCCCTGGTTTAGATTAAGGTAATCTAAACGTGACGAGTAAAAAGCTCCATGAGAGAAGCAAAGGAAAGCACAGCTTAAAACGCAGTTAATCAGGGAAAGCTTAGGAAGGAATACAAAAGCTAGAATGACACGCACTCGCTAATGAGTTAATTAAGGTTAATACTACGTGACAAAATATTTACAATCACCCTCACATAAGTGCTGGTTAGTACGGATTAGTAATTATCCTATCAGAGAACGCATTCACTCAGAGTTTAGTGAGACCCAGAATTAAACACAGATGGAAGCAATGAATGAAATACTACAGTCGAAACCAAAAGAGGAAGCGTAATTGGACAACGAGGCGCAGGCAACTGAAGGCTGTCACACGACATCACTGGGGATTGGCAGAGAGGGAGTTGATCATCAGATGGCAGAATGAAAGCTGAAACATAAAACAAAAGTAAAGCACAAGCACGAAGAGAACACACATAAGGCAGAACCAAAACACTATTTAAGTGATGTTTAGATTCAACAGGGCTGGCAATAGTCATGCCTGTTTACGTCCAATGAAATGAAACCCAATATTGATTAAATTGTTTAATTGGTTGATTTTGTAATTAAAGGGCAGTTACTATTTCACCTAGGGCCAGGTAATTGGAAAGCTTTTTCGTTCATTCAATATCCTTCTGTAATTTAAAAACTGCATTTTATGTTCACTTAGGTTGGTTTTGTGTACTATGAATGAAAAGTGAAAGATATGCAAAAAGAGAAGAAATTGGGAAAGGGCAAATGGGTTATTCCATACCAAGTAACTGATAGCACTCAGTTGGTGCCATGGATTTTGCTAAAAGTTTGCGCAGGGTAGCAATAATGGGCTCTAATTTCGTAGACTAGACGCAGGCGCGGCGCATGGGGGGTGCGCCGAGCCAACGGGGTGTGTCCAGGCGTATGTGGCAATTTCGTGCCCGGCGTAGCCTGGCGCAAGTACTCCTCTGTTCCGCCTCTGCCCCTCCTTCCAGCGCAAGTTGGCAAAGAAGGCGACACAGCCTAGTCAAATCTTGCTCACTGGCAAGAGAAACGATGGATAGCATGTTCCCATTAGTTACAAACTGTTACTGCTTTAAATTTTGGGATTAACATGCATGGACAACAATGCAAGATACGTGACACATTTATTTTCAATATGTGATCTTAACTCAGTACGAGATCATAGCAATCAGGCTGTATTCCTTTCCCCCACTGAAGACGATAAAACCTAAGTGACAATAATAGTAGCCTAGTATTAAGCCGCTTGCACACTGGATGCGAAACGAATTTTTCGCTCGACAGATTGCGTCTTGTGTCCGAAAGTCTGACAGGGTTTTAATTAATCTCCGTGTCTCTGTGTCTATTATTGTTTTTAATTTCTTCAAATCTGCTTACTCTTTTAGATATTAAACGTGAATGTTTTGATAAGAGGGCTCAGTTCTTCAAGATGAGTACCGAGAATTTCAATCAATGTTTCTGCTTAAGCTGCTCAGTAAAGTGAGTCGACACTGGCGCGAGACAATGTACAATGCCTCCGTGTCTGACAGCCGAAAAAAAAGAGGACGATTAGAACAGATTGATGACAAAAAAAAGAATAAAAAGAAACATTTTAACAACAGAACATCCAATGAACACTGCAATTTATTTATTGGCGGGTCATCTTTGTTGGATATCCTGTTTGTTGGTTTTCATTCTTTATTTTGTTATAAATCTGTTCTCATATCAATACTTTTACTTTTTGCTGGCTTCTGGACATGAAGTATTTTGCAATTAGTGTTGGACAGTCTTGATCGTGCATGCGATAATTTCTTTACACTGTCAATGTTCATGGAATTGATTTGCTCACGCACTATTTTATCTCTGCTGTGGAAATAAAGCGTGAATCTGTTCGGTCCATCTGACTAATTTTCAAAAGAAAGACCGAATAAAGACTGCCGTCTATCTTAAACGAAAACTGAAGAATAGGCTAAAAAGACCAAGAAAAGTCGATAGCGATCAATTTGCATTTTGTGAAGGTGTGAACACAAACATAGCCAAGTTTGCACGTCTAATAATTCCTGGAATACTCAGAAAAATTATAACTTTTATAACTTTCGGACGGAGCTATATTAAAACCCTGTCCGACTATCGCGTCTTTGCATTGACTTTGTCTGTCATCAGTCGTGCGAAAAATTCGTTTCGCGTCCAGTGTGCAAGCGGCTTTAATGAGCATAGAACTCAAGCATTCGATATATATATATAGGCCTACAGTTTGTGGTTGGCTGAGAAACATGTGAAGTCGTTAGTTTGCATCACAGATTCAGCTGCGTTGATTAAGCCAGGTCAAGTTTCCATCAGGCCCTACGCGTGGCAACCGCCTTTAATCTGACATCAGGACAATCGATATAGATACTATAATTTATGTCCTTATTCAGATAGTTACATTACATAGTGCTTCCTGTAATTATTTCTTGCATTGAAATGTGCCTGACATTCTGTAAACCTGCCTGTGAGATTTCGGTGACGTGTGCGCACTCTGCGCCGGTCAGCCAAATTACCACTGCACGGAAAATAAACCAGGTTGGAGCTGGCGAGTTTTCTGCGCAACTCCAGCGGAGACCTTTTCTTCAAAATTGTCACTGCGTCTTGATGAATATGTGACACCTCCCCCTACTACGCCGCCACACCCATCTCGGCGCACTTTCGTCTACCGAAGGCTGCGCACCTCACGAAATTACCACTACGCGGGCAGCGCCGTACGAAATTACCACTGCGCGGGCTGCGCCTCGCTACGCCATCTGCGCTGCGCCAGGAAATTAGAGCCCAATGTCTTCAGAAATGAACTATCAATTTTGGTAGAATTATTTTATTAGGGAGTATGTGGTACCCTTTGGATTAAAGGGGGGTCATTTTATTGAATATCTTAGATTTTTGCAACAGTTTTGAAATGCAAAGTTCCAATGAGCCTAGGCTTATAAAATTCACTCTGGGAGCAGGCATCAATATTCTGTTCATGAAATATTTTTCATTTTGAAGTTGGCTCAAAAGTAAGCAGAATCACACAATTCACAGTTTTTTATTCCAATACTGGCTTATAATTTTTAAATAAAGAGTAATAAACCTCAGTAATTTGCTGTGCTAATTGCCTGCAAACATTTTTATTCTTACTCTAAACATCATACCTCCGAATACGTCAATGTTGACTTTGTGAATGATCAAAGTTGGATCAAGAATAAAATAAAGAATGTTTTTCACCCAAGTGTGGAGGGTCATATGACATGCTTAGAGAGTGAACATTGGTTGTGAACAAAAAAAACTGGCTTGTTGATTAACACTCTGTTAATCATGTTCCCTGATTTTCTTATTTTGGGGTCTTCCCTGCCCATAGTGTGCAGTGGAAAATTATAGAAAATATGTTTGCTTAACATATTTTAGACATTCATTATGGACTTGCTTAGTCACATACTGTGTTGTTCTGTGGCACCAGTAATGTTCAACTGCATAAAGTCTGAAGTCTGGCCTGGGCCTGCATGTCTCCAATGTCAGGATGCTGATCACATCATGCTAACTGTGTCATACACACGTATATGTCCACTGCCCGGCCAAAAGAAAGTCACACACACTAATATTTTTAATATTTTGTTGGACCTCCTTTAGCTTTGATAACTGCGCTCATTTGCTGTTGTTTTGATAAGCTTATGCAATGTCACAACATTCATTCCTGTTCAGAGCTACATAAATTTTTCACCAAGACTTTGTATTGATGATCGGATAGTTGGGCTGCTGCGTTAAGTCTTCTCCATCATATTCCAAAGATTCCCAATGAGGTTAAGGTCTGGACTCTGTGGTGGCCAATCCGTGTGAGAAAATGTCATCTCATTCTCCTGACCCACTCTTTCCCAATTTCAGCCTGACAAATCCTGGTATTGTCATCTTGGAATGTGCTTGTGTCATCAGAGAAATAAAAAAATCCATTGATGGAAAAACCTGGTCATTCAGTATATTCAGGGAGTCAGCTGACCTCATTTTTGGGCTCATATTGTTGCTGAGCCAAGGCTGTTCAGCCACCCCAGAGCATAATGCTGCCTCCACAGGCTTGTGTGGTCGGCATCAGGCATGATGGATGCATCACCTCATGCTCTTCTCTTTCACTCTGGTTGCGCTTCCTCGCATATCACGAAGGTGAAATTCGTCTTGGTCAGTACACAATACGAGCAGCAAGCTTTAGATGAACTATCTTTGTGATTCCAGGGAGCATCAACTGTTTCTGTCTCACAAAGTCATCATTATTTTGTACCTCTGCCAAACAAGAGACGTCAAATTATGAGAGTATCTGGAGAGGATACATCTTTCATCACATATGAGTGTCCCCCACAGCAAAGTCGACAGCATCAACCGCTAGTCCAAAATCTCTTCATGAATGTCAACCTGGGCAATACATTTCTTGCATGTATGATGGCTAATCCTGGGTGGGCAATATCCTGAACATTATTGAATGTGAAAATTATATTAAAGTTATGTTCATGCAGTGACCTGCTAGGTATACGTCCTGCGTCCCTGACGCATTAAAATCTGAAAGGACGCAGTAAACTCACTTTCCATGCGTCCCAGGGACGCACCTCATTTTTCCCATGAAAATCGACTCACTGGGCCGATTTCACAAAAGCCTTTTAAGGTTTACATGTGGATAACTTTCTTAATCACGCGTTTAGCATGAGGAGGAGCAACTGTCTGAGTGCGTATAAATATTGTAAACGCCTGCAGTCAAATAACAAAAGAAAACTTAAACGCTTGTGAAGGTATGTTTAACTCATGAAAACTACTACCATAGATTGATTTGCACCTAAATAAGTGACGCTGACCTGCATTCAACTGGTTGCCTGGTAGATTTTGAGCAAGACTCGTGCCTTTTCTGGAAAAAAAAGAATAAATAAAATAAATGAAATGAATGCATAAATTAGTTGCTTTCTAGAGTAGGCCTATCTTTTTCACTTAATAGAGGGGTTTTGCATGGCCACGTTTCTCGTTTACATGTTTGTTTACATTGTCCAAAAAGGCTACCGTGAGTGAAGTTTGAACTGTATTTTTACTCCACCGATAATGAAAGCACCGATGAGTGTGTGAAATCATCACCAATGCCGAGAATGAAACAAGTTTGGTGAAGGTTGCGTCTGACGTCATCTTCTTGCTCACGTCCACAAGACGTGCCAGAAAGTTTGACATACTTTGAAGAGAAGTGAAATCCTTGCCACATTTTCTTTGCCGACATCTCTGTGCGAAATGTGTGTCCACAACGCAACTACCCTAACACACGGGGATATGGACTATTGGAAATGTCCATCATGCAATGGCAGGTTGTCAGAATTTTACCGCACCTGTTTAGCCTTAGGCTAAACGCATGTTTATCCGCAAGCAATATAACGAGCGATGATCCCATCTTGTGAAATGGTGCTTAAACGTTTGCTTAGCTGTCCGCGTACAGCGCCATTTTAACATGCGTTTGAAATTTAAACCCATGTTAATTACATGTGCGCTAAAATTCCTTTGTGAAATCGGCTCATAGTGATCAACTACTCGTGTTTGAAATCACTGTAACTAGCAAAGGAACCCGTGCTATCTGGAGACCAGACAAGTGCTGTTTCAACCCTCTCATCACAAACATATCTGCGTCATTTTATTTGTCTCAACAGACTTTCCACTGTGTTAGCAAAGTTTCATTTTTGTGCTAAAAGTTTCACAGTAATTGACTCAGTTAATTTGATTTTGCTGATGTTCAGACAAGAGGATTTTATTTTATTTATTATGTTATTTTGGTGACAGTTTATTTGTTGACTCTGTCATGCTGATGAGAATGCTTTGTTTAAATGTGAAAATCAGCACATTCATTGATTATTTATTTTGGTACTACAGACACCATTTTGTTTTCATTTGAATTTTAGTAATTTATTTTGGTGCTATTTATGTTGCTACAAAAATGCTATTTCATTTGAATTTTGTATGTCATGCCACTGTGACAGCAATATCCCTGAGGGAGCCCTCAAATCCAGTTGTGTGCTGGGTCCATTTGGAGGGAGTATTGTGCATTTTGACTCCACCAGTAACCACTAATGGCTGCCAATACCACCTTGACAGCACAGATGTCAAGTTTTTAGCTCAAATATGAGACTGTTGTGTGACTCTGCATGTAATTTGTCAAGAAAAGAAGTTTTGCTGTGTCTCACAAATGTATTTCCTTCAGCAATATCACAAAAGCGCGTTTCACGTTTTTCTTTTGTTATTTTACTTACTGGGAACCCACCCTAACTTTTGCTTTCATTTAATATTTTTTTAGCATTCATATAATATGTCATCAAGCATATGTTTCACAGTGCACCATGGACTGGTAACACCTGAGAGCGCCCTCAAAATAGGAAAATCAAATAACACTCACTTTTTCATATTTTCAACTGGGTTGAAGTCAGGGCACTGGCTGGGCCACTGTGGGAACAGAATTGTTCCCAAGCCACTCCTGTGTTGGCTTGGCCGTGTGCTTAAGGTCATTGTCCTGTTGGAAGGTGAACCTTTGGCCCAGTCTGAGGTCCTAAGCACTGTGGATCAGGTTTTCATTAAAGATAACTCTGCACTTTGCTCCATTCAGTTTTCCCTCTAAAATTTCATGATCAATGCTCACTCTATAAGCATGCCAAGGTCACACTGTAGATAAAGTGTTACACTTAAAGGCTTTATACAGCATGTACAATGCCTTCATAAATGAGACAGAATGTCTTCATAAGTCATACATAAGCAAATGTAATGCTTTGTAAAGGGTGAAATAACACATCCTTATTCAGCATGTGATGCCAGATGTGACAATGACAGTGTCACTTACCTGACAATGTCACCCTTTATTGCATTTTGCCACTAGCTAAGTGACATTGTCAGTTATATCACATCTGGCATCACATGCTGAATAAGGACGCTATTTCACCCTTTACTAAGCATTACATTTGCTTATGTATGATTTATGAAGACATTCTGTCTCATTTATGAAGGCATTATACATGATGTATGAAGCCTTTATGAGCAACACTTCATCTACAGAGTGACCCATGCAAAGTTTCATTGTGATGCATGGAGTGCCCTGTATAGAATAGAAAAGTTTGGTGGCAAGTATCACAGCAAATTGCTGAGGTCTATCTCTCTTCATTCAGAAATGATCAGCTATTAAAAATTGGAAGAAAAAAAATTCAAACTTGCATGACTTTTGAGCCCCAGTGCGCAAAAATTATTGCAGGAAACTTCAAAATGAGAAATGTTTCATGAAAAGAATACTGGTGCTAGCTCACTGTAAATTTTTTAAGCCGAAGCCCATTGGAACATTATTTGCTGTGGCTTAAAAAATGCTCCAAATATTGAATGGATTTTGTAAAAAATGAGCCCCCCTCATCCCAGGGTGTACCACATTCCTCCAATTTCATAATGCTGCTAAAATCGATACAATTCATCTCTCAAGACATTATTGCCACTCTGTACAAACATTTACCAAAATCCATGACCTTTATTGGTAAGGTGTTAAAACTTTGGGTAATTTCACATAAAATGAGCCAAATACTTTTTCCCAGTACTGTATCAATTCAATTCTAAACAGAGTTTTTGATGGTGACTTGCCAATTTGAGTTATAGTTTTTTTCTGTTTTTTGCTGCAGTCAATGTGGAAGATTAATTTTTATCTCACCTGGACCTATGGTCTTCTTGTGGGCTTAGGTCATGGTTTGTTTGACTGTCATCGTAGGCAGTTTTTGGCAGCGTCTGTTAACATCTTTGCCTCAGGGACGTCTAAGCTTGCGAAGGTGAAACTTTGCTGACAACTTCATAGCAATAAGGATTCCAAACTTTACATGTGTCATTCCTATCTGATTTCAAATATGGTTACTGCGATCAAATTTGAATGTCCAGGTGAGCTACAGTGCTTGTGGCACTATTTTTCTGGTTTCGCAAAGTGCAGATGTCAAAAACTGTTCAGTTTTAAACAAAGTCAGTGGTAATGAAGAATGAATCAATATGTATTCATGAATTTCCAGTCTCTGCTTGCGGGAAGCCAGGGTGCGTGCTGTAGTTGCCACTTTGTTGTCCTCACTTGTACTAGCTAGATTTCAAACAGCAGAAATGTCACCCCACGATATATGTGCAGAGAATGTTATAAACAAGGTTACATATATATGTGCGGAGAATGTTATAAACAAGGTTACATATTACAGGCTAGATAATGTGCCTGCTGAAACATTACCTTTTGATGAACTATCAAATGTTTTCCTTAGCTTGCGGTTGTTGCAGACTGGAGCAAGCTAGCAACACAATCAATTTTTTCCTGCCGTTTCGGTGATATAACCATACTGTTTTAGCATGGTCTAATATCAGCATGGTCATTAAATTTTTGTCAGATCACTTTGTTGACTTTATAAAGCAGCTAGCTACTTTGCTACCTTAGTCGTGCTCTCTCCTCCAGAGGCGTTAAGAGGTCAAAAGAGAATCTTGATTGTCATTGAGGGTCTAGTTGGAAGCTGACACTCATTCAGATTTTTCTTGTTACTAGATAAAGAACTACATGTAGGAAGCAGATTTGCGCCGCAAAAAAAAATAATAATAACAGCTACCCCATTAGGATATAATTAGCCTTTAAATGAACATTTTCCCTTGTTTTCTGAAAACGAAAATCATCAGTGTCAAAATCGGAAGTGAGGCAAACTCAGGATAAACGAAAGGCACTCCAATCTGAAAACATAGTGGCTCGCATTGAAATAACTGAATTTGAGTCTGATTCAAACCTTCAATCTCGCATGGTACTGATGCCAGTCTGTATGTTGATTCCGACAACGAATCTGTGGAATTTGGGGAATCAGAGGAACGAAATGCTGGCCCCATCAGGCTGTATTTGATTCGAGCCTGACCCCCCTGAGTTGGATAATGAGTCTGCTGTTGCTGACGAACTACTTGATTTCGATATTGATGATGATGATGATTGTGGTCCCCACCGTACTGATAACCGGAACTGGTAATCCAGTTTTATTCACGTCATACTACTGTAAAAGTATAACCAGAGCAGCACTGCCCCAAGGCACATCGGCCTTGGTTTGGGCGGTTGCAGGGCAGCAGAGCAGAGCGAGCCTAGCTTTCAGGCTTTAGCTATTTTTGTGTTTAATTTGTTTATTAAAGTTTAAAGATAGTATACAAAAGAATAAAGCAGCCCACCCACAAACACTCCCCATCCCCACTTTCGCTTACCGGGAAAAAAAACAATCTATAAAACATAAATATGTAGACCTTCAGTTAAGAAATCAGACAGGATACTGGGTAAAAAATTCATTCTTGTACCTTTGTCGATGGTTGATCGTCATAAAAGGCCTCTACACCTGGTGAAACTTCTTTTCAGAGCCCCTCATAATAGATCTAATTTTCTCCAATTTAAGACGAAATAGCACATCTTTAATCCATTGTGAAACCGTAGGTGGAGCAGCATCCTTCCATTTCAGAAGGATCAGGCGGCGTGCTAGCAATGTTGAAAAAGCAATGAGCTTCGGGCCCCAACAGGCAATCCTAACCCCTCAACAGTGACCCCAAACAGTAGTAGGAGCAAATTTAAGGTTATATTAAGACCAAGTACATAAGAGAGTGCATCACAAATATCCTCCCAATATTGCTGTATCTTGGGACAAAGCCAAAACGTGTATTAAAGTGGCCTCTGCCGATCTGCATCTGTCACACGTTGGATCAATATGAGAGTAAATTCTTGCCAATTTAGATTTATGGAGATGAGCTCGGTGTACCACTTTGAACTGGATAAGAGAATGTCTCGCACACATTGAAGATGAATGAATTTTCATCAAAACCTCAGCCCAGTCTGTTCCACTTATGTTAATTTGGAGATCCTGCTCCCAAGTCTCTTTAATAGCAATCATGGAGGGAGAGTTTGAATGAGAAATGAAATGTATCATTGTAGAAATAGCTTTCTTCTTAATTGGGCTAAAAGATATCACATCACCAATTGTGTTATGGGGAGGTTTGTCTGGGAACCCCAGGATGGAACTTGACACAAAGTGCCTTACTTGCAGGTATCTAAAAAATGAGAGGGGACTAAATTATATTTAGCAGACAGCTGTTCAGAAAAAGCAAACTTATTTTCAATAAACAGGTCGTTAAAACTTTTCAGCCCCTGTCTTTGCCACACCCAAAATGTGGCATCTAGCATTAAAGGAGAGAAAAAATAAGTTTGATGCTATTGGACTAGCCAAACTCATATTCTGGAGACCAAAATGTTTTCTAAATTGTGAGTAGATTTTAACTGAATTATGAACAATAGGATTGTTAAATATCACATTTTGAAGTAGTGGAACTGATGCACCAACTATTGCTGGAAAAGACAAGGGACTGCAGGAATTCTCCATCTCCACCCACGTTGGTCCGTTATTGCCGGAATAACAATGTACCCAAAAAGCCAAACAGCAAAGATTGGCAGCCCAGTAATAGTGCTGAAAATGTGGAGGAGATAGACCACCATCCTGCTTAGACTTCTGCAGGTGTTCTTTACGCAGGCGGGGCTTTTTGCCATTCCAAACAAAAGATGAAATCAATGATTCCAGTTTCTTAAAATAAGCATTGGAGACAAACACAGGGAGGCTCTGAAATAAGTATAAGTATCTGGGTAATGCAGACATCTTGATGACATTCACTCTCCCAACCAGTGAGAGAGGAAGAAGTGACCATCTGGCTAATTCTTGCTGAACCTTGAGTTTTAATTCATCAAAATTATTTTTCAAAAGCTCACAAAAATTTCTTGTCACCTTGATACCAAGGTAGGTAAAGCTATTAAGGCAATCTTAAAGGATACTGTAATATTTTGTATTGCAGTATCAATAAGATTCAGTGGCAGGAGTTCACTCTTACGTAGATTTAGTTTGTACCCTGAAATATCTCCAAATTTGGTGTGGAGCTCCAGGACAAGGGGAATGGTTGTCTCAGCCTTGGACACAAACAGCAGGAGATCATCAGCATAAAGAGATAATTTATGCTCAATGCCATACCTTGTAATGCCTTAGATGGATTGTTTATTTCTTGTGGCTATGGCTAGAGGCTCAATGGCTTACACAAAGAGAAGGGGGCTGAGAGGACATCTCTGACGGGTTCCGCGATCTAGCATAAACGGTTTTGAATAGTGGATATTTGTGAGAACCATTGCTGAAGGGCTAGCATACAGGAATCTAACCCATGATATAAATGCCTTGCCAAACCCAAATCTGTGCAGAGTCTCGAACAGGTAGCCCCACTCCACTCTATCGAACGCGTTCTCTTCATCCATGGAGAGAAGGCACTCAGAATCAGCCTGGCAAGGAGTGTATAGGATGTTAAATAGACGACAAATACTGAAAAAGGAGCGTCTGTCTTTCACAAACCCCGTCTGATCCGAGGATATAACGTAGGACAAAACCCCTTCTCAACAGCAGGCCAACTTTGGCCAGAATTTTGTAATCACAGTTCAAGAGTGAGATTGGCCTGTGAGATGCACACTCTCAGGGATTTTTATCTTTTTTTCGGGAGTTGCATTTTGCAAGCCTGATTCAGAGTGTTGGGAAGAAACCCCCTATTAAGAAGGTCTGTGCACACCTCTGCATTAATGGGAGTAAGTTGTTCAGAAAACGCAGCATAAAACTCGCTTGGTAAACCATCTGGGCCAGATGATTATCGGATTGTAATGATTTAATCGCTGCCACAATCTCCCACTGCTGTATTGGTGCTGTCATGGTTTTTGGAGGCTGGCGAGCTTTCTTTGCTTCTCTCGTCTGGGACGATATCGTTTTGCCCACAATCGGATTCTTTGGCCAGCTAGCATTAATTGTGGGTGGCGCCCGGACTCTATTCAAACCCAAGTTCCGGCTCGCTGCCTTTGCTAGAGTGTCAGTGTAACTATGCACCATAGCCGGTAAGGTCTCTAGCTAGAAGAAGAAGAATTTGAATTTAAAAGAATTAGCTGCAAAGAGGAAAGGGCTAGTTAGCAAGGGATTCTTTCTCTCTTTTCTTCTTCTTTCTGGGCACTGTCTGATGCTAAATCTTTTTATCTCGGTTCCTGAGATTTTTCCCTTTTATTTCATTCTGTCGAGCTCACTTTTCTTCCTTTTGTTACCGGACTAGATCTTTGTCCGTTTGAAGCGCGACTCTCTCTCTTTCTTCTTTAGTCGGTTTGTCTCTCTTATTTTGCTGGACTTCCTTTCGTTTCAGCTACTGCATTTGGCATCTCGTTTCCCATTCACTTTGTCAAAAGATTTTTTCAACTCGGCAAGCAGGGACGTCTTGAGTTCGGCTAACGACACGACCAAATCCGCTCTACTGATACTGCTAATAGCAGCACCAGCCTCCGGCTTGGTTTTATCACTCGTCTTGGCAGGTTTAGGTGGCATTATGAGACGAAACACGTCCAAGTGATGAAAAAAGAAAGAGAGAAAGAAAGAAAAAAGACCCAAGACCAGTATTTGTTCGAGAATAAGTTGAAAAGGTGGGATTTTAAAGTGAAAAGTAGTGAGAGCTTGAGGAAAGCACGTCCTACCCCATGCTTGTCAAACCGGAAGCCCTCGCTTTACCTATTTTAAACATGCCAATTGGGTCATTCAGCATCCCGGGTACTACATGCATTACTGCATGAACTCCACTGTCAGGTACAGGCCACTAGAGTGGATGAGTGTTTTATGTTCTGGATGGCTTGTATGTATAGGCCGATAGAGACTAGAATCTAGCCATTATGCATATTGACATTATTGGTTAGAAATATGCTGTGAAATTATGTGTCCAAAAATTTTGGCGTGATCTTAAAAAAAGTTTGACGTGACGCATTGTGTTTGACATAAGTTGCTTTGGAACCATTCAAGTAACCTTTCAAGTACCCAATTCGAATTGACTATGGAACTGAACAATGTGAAATTACCTACTATGAAGCTGTACAGTGCGGAATTAGTAATTTGACCTTGTGCATCTTCATAATAGGTAAATCTACAATGTTCAGTTCATAGTAATTGTTCAGTTATGATAGGCATTACTCATTGTTCAGTTTCATAGTAATTGTTCGGCTTTGATAGGCATTACACATTTTTCGGATTCAGAGTAATTGTTCGGGTTTGGTAGGCATGACACATTGTTCAGTTTCAGATTAATTGTTCAGTTTCATAGTCATTACGCATTGTTCAGTTTCATTAATTTTAGACTGTGTAGTTTATATAGGCATTGCAATCATTCTAATGACCAGTTTGTGGACCAATGTTTCACCATAAGCAAAATGCCTCCTTTGGTGCTATTGTAATCATTAGAGACTGATAAAAAAGGTGTTGACAAAATAGTCACATTTTTTGCCTGTGCTATTCACTTGTTGAATTTAAATCTCACAAATTGTGTAACTGTAAAAGCACATGTGAAATCATGTTGCAGATTGCATTATTTTTTGATCACACTTAGCTGATTATTCGCATGACTGATCATTTTCTTTCCCTCTGATCTCAAACTTGAGCTCGGCGAGCTGATCTCCCGATTTGGACAAGACATTGACATTTTGATAAAGAGCTTCGCCATGAACTACAGGCTGTGAGGAACCACCAGGCCCGCCCAAAATTTAAAATCAGTTGGCCTGACTTTCCAGAGAACAAAGTGGCCATTACAGACTGGCCTGAAACCAAACCAGCTGTTCTAACTGAAACTGCTCGTTCCAGATCGTCACCCATGTTTTTCAGTACCGACTCTGTCCACTCCATCCAGTCCGGCTTCTGGTGTCACCCACCAAATCCGCCCAGATTCTTAATAGGGCGGATGAGCATACCACGTAACCTAAGTCCCAAGTAATTACGATGTCGACAGTTCATCAGCCGTTGCCTGAGCAATGACGGGCAAACTGTTGACGTCACAGTCACTAGGAGTTAGGTCATGCGCACAAACATAGAATAATAGCGTGATACCCTCCCTCGCTACCCTGGTCACTGCCCTATCATGCCCTTTCGCACCATTACTCTTATCACTGGTCGTATGCTATTGCCAGATGACTATGGATCAATGGATTTTGGAAAGATGCCTCTGGCAACACTCCGCCCACTCACACAGGAATGAATTTGGCTCGATAATCTGGCAACACTGTCACCCACTCACACCCACATGAATTATGCTCGATGATCTGGCAACTCTGTCACCCACTCACGCCCAGGTGAACTGAATTGTTGCATTATCGGTTGAGTGTTATTACATTACAGGGCAGTCACTTTTTTTAGCTCCGCTGTGATGATAGTCAGCAGTCAGCGGAGCTTTTCTAAGGCTGAGTCGTCTGGTGTCCGTCTGTCTATCCGGCATCACGTTTTTGCTTCAGTTTTGAATATCTCAAAAACTGTCTGATTACTTTTTTTATAATTTGGTGTGAGCCTTCCTTATGATATTCTGAATATTCACTGAGAAAATGAGAAAAGTCAACGTACCGGTTTTTGAGAAATTCAGCATTTTGGACTCATTTTTAGCTCCGCTTGTGCGAGCCTTCGTTATCATATTCTGAATATTCACTCTGAAAATTAGAAAATTCTACATCTTGGTTTTTGAAAAATTCAGCATTTTGGTCTTAGAGAATCAGTGTTTGTGCTCATTTTTTAGTCTTTCATTAATATCTCAAAAGCTGTCTGATAATTTTTTTGTCTGATTTGTTGTGAGCCTTCCTTATGATCTTCTAATGAGCCCCTGTGAAAATTAGAAAATACCACGTTCCGCTTTTTGAGAAATGCGGACTTTGGACTTAGAAAATCAGTGTTTGTATTAATATCTCAGCAAGAGGCCTGTCGGCTTAGATAGCTCTGCTGAGGATGACTGAAATGAGGATGATGTATCATATGTGTTCATATTGCAATAGTTTTCAAGGATTTCTGAAATTAAGTTATGACATGGACATTTCAGTCTTCCTCAGCAGAGCTCTCTAGGCTGACAGGCCTCTTGTATCACATTATCGGTCAAAATGTTATTACATTATTGGTTTAAGGAATTATATTATCAGGCAGTTATTGCATTTTTGGTCTGTTGTTACATTATCAGTCGGTAATGGTGCTCCAAATACAGTGCTCATCTATGACAGCTGTAGGTCACAGGTCTGCATGAGATTGTGAGCATGTCTGCAAATCTGAGCCAGTGCAATGCATTGTGGTAGTAGTTGTTTTTTCAGCAAATCCATAGGAAAGCTATCGGGTTGATAAGTATGTAAATATTTTCAGCTGCTCTGGGAGAATATGAATGTTTTGTCTTCGGTAATTGTAAATGAAACAATTGTTCATAACCCTCCTGACTTAAATCAATTAGAAAGCCACCCAAGCCTTCATCAGCCTCTGGACTGGGACCATGTTCCTGTTAATAACCTAATTCATGTTTGCTAGTAGTCCTGCACCAGCAGTGGGATTCTCCACCCGACTTCTACTCTGGGACCATTTCTGGCCTTGGTGCTGACACACGCCTACCAACTGTAATTATACTATCAACTTTGCTTGACTGCCATTCTGCTGTTTTGGGTTCGGCCTACATTCCGCAATCCCCATATTCCTGCTAATAAATACACCCTAGTAGGTTTTCACCCAATCTGCGTTTTGCTGTCTCATCGGATCCATAACACTTTTCTAGATAACTTGTATATTTTTGTGCTTTTTAAGATAAATTAACTTCTTAAACCGGTACTGGGGGTAAACCGGTATCAATAAACATCGTAAATACATCATGTTTCCAAATAGCAACATCATCATGCAGCATATCCACTTAAAGGGAATAAACTTGGTAAACTGCTCATGATGACCATTCTTACCTCAATCAAACACAATCCATGCAGCAAGCAAGAAAATAAGCATGTAGCGGAACATGAAATTAAATTTAATCCACTCAGCTAATGTAGTGGCTACGGTGCTGCATTCTGTCTGGGAAAACCTGGGTTCAAACCTTGACTGAACGCATGTTCTTTTTGAGCAGCGTTGGCATAGCCCTCATATAAATAATTGCTGGGGTATATGTTCTTTTTACTTTTTACCATTTTTTACCTTATCTTTTTGTCTATAATTTTGTTTATTTGCTTGTTTTATTGAAAATAAATCTGCTCCAGTGGATTCAAACTTCATTTTCTTTCAATGCATTTTCTTTGAATGTGAAAATGTATATATCACTTGCTGCAATAAAAAAGATCATATAATAAAAAAATTAAAAATTAAAAAATAAAAAATGGCTGTATTTAGATAGTGTTTGCCTGTTGTGAAATATAAGTGAAATTAAATTAGTTTTACAGTTAAGCACCTGAGAAATTTCAAATGGCAAACAGATGGCAAAATTGCCAGTTTGGAGATGCCACCTAGACATTCCTGAACTACATTTGTAAAACCTCTCTAATTTTGTTGAGATTTACTTGATCAGAATAAACTTCGGCACAGATAACAGTGAAATTCTGTGCTGTTATTTTTTAGAGGTTTCAGACTGCAACTAAATAATTTCAAAAGGTATAATGGTAGCTTGTCTTCAATGGCAGATAGTTTTAATTATCTTTTATCAAAATGTCGTATTTCACGTTATATGGCAAAACATATGGATCTTAATGTTGTTCTTAAAATTATTTTAAATAATGTTGATGTACCTACTGAGTCGTGTCATAGGACAGGTATTTTTGCACGTATTATACTCGATCAAAGGGAATGTCCAAACTTTTTTACCTTTGACGAACTGAACTCCATTTTAGACGTGATATGTACTGAATAATCTTTTTTTTGTTTGTTTTGTCTCTATATCAATACTTTTTTGTACTTATACCATGTATTTTAGTACGAATAAAGATATTCTACTATAAAAATAAAATTTTGTCAGGTGGAAATTAGATCATTTATTAGATCATTTCATTTATGCTTTGTTCCATCTTCATTTACTCTGACTCAGTGAGATATATAGTGATTTTTACACCACAACAAAAATCCTCAAGGTGTTACCTTTATCATGATACCAAGATTTATCGATTGGACCGAGTAGTTGCAGAGATATGCACATTTCATTTAGGGCATGTCATTTTATAAGCCAGAGACATGGGAGGTTTTCAAAGCATCTGAACAAAGAAATTAAAATAACGGCATGTCATTGACCCAAATATGGAATAAACAATGGTGGATCCTAATTTCTTTTGTGATTTTTTTTCTAGTGATAGGGTACCATGTTTGTACATGCTGGAAGTGGCAGTTTCTTTCATTAAAATGGCCTCATAAAACATAAAATGGCCAGTTGTTCAGTTGTGCCTTTTATGCAGAATCAGCATTACCAATTTTATTTATTGGTGTCAACTTAGGGCTGATCTAACCCTACATTACACTAATAAGGCATTATAGACTTTAAGTGATGGTCCAATTTTGAGTGCAGCAACCAGTGCAGCAGTGCATGGCGTGCCGACCCATTACTTCTCGCCCTGCTGCATTGTTGAGGGCTCATATTTTCTCTGTGTCCAGCACTTTGTGTTTGAATTGTAGAACAGGCTGATGATTGAACATCATGAAAATTCGTACCTCTCCAAATGTTACAAAACTGTTGGAACATTGTTTAAAGCAGCTTGCCGGTCTGTTGACCACCGGATAACTTACAGTTAGAACTTGTGGATTTGTCAAACAGATGACCCACGTTGTACATTGACCAATGACCGAGAAGCTCTTGAGAACATAAAATTTTCTATAATCTCACCTTGGTTTGAAGGGCTTTTAGGTGGTCAGGAATGGCACAATTGAGGTGAGGTGAAACAAACTGTTGCGGCATATAGCAGTGTAAACCTTATGCCTTTTCAGATACAGTAGCTTATAAATGTGAAGTTTTCTTTGCATGGGGAGAATGGCTTAGGTTTTAGTAATGCGTGGGCTTAATTAGGACTTTTAGCTCTTAGTCCCTGGCCTTGTCCAGTTTTTTTCATCGCAGCCAATTTTATCACAATCTCCTTCGGCATTTCAGATGTCCACTTAAGTAACATTATTTATTTAATTTTTCAGAATTTCGAGGAGAATTCATGGACTTTAACTGAAATGATTTAAGACTGCAGATTGAGGTTATCAAGGGCAAGTAGCTGCAAAAAAAAAAAACTAAATTAACTGAAAAAATTTACTGATAAAAATGAAGTGTTCTCATCAGTGAAAGGATATTATGAAATTATTCATTCCAGGGTAGATTTGTTACTTAAAATAAAATTTGATTATTGTATGCAATACAGCAGCGGTCTCTAACCTTGTATCTGGAGATCTACCATCCTGCAGGTTTTTAATCCAACCTTGGCAGAGCATGCCTGACAGTACCAATGGACCCTGTTTAGCGTCTAAGAAGTAAAGTCAGGTGTGCTAGATTAAGGTTGCAATGGAAACCAACAGGGTGGTAAATCTCCAGGTACAGGGTTGGCGACCACGGCAGTACAGCCTCCAAAATCTGTGGCTTCACAGTGCTGTATATGCTGTTCAATATAAGTTTGTTTTATTTGATTTTGTAAAGAGGAACTGTGACAAAGACACTTTACAGAATAGCAGCGGAGAAATTGCCTGTCTTGAGTCCCAAAAATAGCTTGTGATCCCAAAAAAAATTCCCAGTCAGGAGAAACATGTTAAAACCGTGGTGAGAAAAAACTCCCCAGTGAGAAGAAATCTCAAGTGGAACCGGCTGCAGTGTAAACAAAAGACCAGGATTACAGGTGTCTCTGAACTGTGGCTTATAGGGAATATCAGAAGGATTCAGTATCAAATCTGTCACAACAAGTGTAATTTGGCTGGGCATTGCGAGAAAACATTCATGCAAACTGACACTTGGTAAAATGTAGCTGTGTTTAGTAGCAATAGCAAAAGGGTCGATGAAACGTAAATGTACATGATAATAATGGGTGAAAGATGACCTTGGTCGTGTAGATGCTTGACCATTGCCTTTCGTTTGTTTATTTTTTGTGTCCGATGCAGGTATAAGAGTGAGCAGGAAACTATGTTCCCTGTGGAATTCTTTTTTCCGTCTCAGAGGACCTGCCTGATCTGCGGGGACGAGGCCTCGGGCTGTCACTATGGCGCCCTGACGTGCGGCAGCTGTAAGGTGTTCTTCAAGAGGGCCGCAGAAGGTGAGCCGGACCCGCCAGATTGCAAGGGAGCAGTAATGAGCACTTAATAATCGCAACACTGGCTGGTGTGTGGCGTCTTCTCACAGCCAAAGCTCTGTGATGAAGGGGAAATTTTTCACAAAGGTCCCCAAAAATGGCACCTAGTGCACAGCCAATTAGTTATTACTAGCCATTTCAAAATCTTTCCACTCTTGACATAACATGGGGAAGTAACCAACCAGAGGCAAGAAGAACTGATCAACTTCAGCCATGCAGTCATTATTCTGGGTCGTCACTCCCCCCTGTGATGTCAGGAAAGGGAGATTTTGATCTGGCTCATTATGGCTAATTAGCTGTGCGCCTGGTGGCATAATAAGGGACCATTTACCACTACCAATGTGCTGCTCCCACCTGGGTGATTTGTTTCGTACCAGAAAGGCCAATATTATGATTTTTTTTTAGATCACAATTTTTTTATAATGAGGTGGGAAGGGTTGCGTAGCACATTAAAAATTTATCTTCAATGCTTGGGAACCCAGGTCTCCTCACAGTGAACGGACTTTTTAATTTTTTATGACCACAAGATGTCAAGACCTCAGCTTGATGTCTCTTTCAAAGAATGGCATTTTTTACAATAGTGCCCTCATCAATGTACACATCTTCGGTCAGAAGGAAGATGGTTAAGCACCAGCCCACAAACACCACTTTTCAAAACTTGTCTTGAGACCCCTGCTGCAGGTGCATGCTCTAGCACTCAGCATGCAGCCGGACAAAATGTGATTTCATTGTCTGAAACTGAACAAGTGTAGCCTCTTTTGCCATAAATTGAGTGTAAAATCTTTCCTGAGGACTATCCCACAAGAGTTGAAAAATGGAGGGGAATTGTTGTCTTGTAGCAAAAAGAAGGTATAGTTACGTTTCCCCTGGGTGATTTACCCAAACATGTTGTGGATAGTTTGATATGTTGCCTGCATTGTTAGATGTGTCCTGTGGGGGGGGCATCATCTGCATGACTTCTTTGTAGTCCGAAGCATTTGCAGTCTTTTATGTGACCTACCCTTGACTTTTTTGGTTGTTGGATTTTAGTTGTCCACAATGTATTACTTACATCTCAATTAGATTATTGGCATCGGGTCACATGTTTTAATATTTTTTGAAAATATCACATTTTGAAATAAATTTTAATTTCAAAGAATTCAGCTGAAGTGAAACTGACTGTGCTTCTGACCGCAAATAAGGAGAGCAAACCACAGACCATTAAATGATAGCTGCTATTTCCCAAAACCACTTGAAATGTCGATCTGGTGAGCTACTGCGTGTGCTTCCACTGTGCTACTGTCCATCTCAGATGATACCAAGCCCAGGGAAGTTTGCCTCAAAAGCAAGAAGCATAAAACACAAATACTGAGTGAGTAAGTTTATTAAGATAAGATATGAGATACACTTTATTGAACCTCGTGGGGTAATTTGTCCTCTGCATTTGATCCATCCTATAGATAGGAGCAGTGGGCAGCCACAGAGCGGCGCCCGGGGACCAACTCCAGTTCTAAAGCCAGTGCCTTGGTCAGGGGAACTGGCAGGAGTGTTCCTATGATGCATGTTTTTGTGGGTGGGGGAACCCGGAGTACACGGACGAAACCCACGCAAACACAGGGAGAACATACAAACTGCACACCGAAAGGCCCTCGGCCAGATTCAAACCCACAACCTTCTTGCTGTGAGGCAGTATTGCTATCCACCGTGCCGCCCAATTAGCATGCTAATACCAAATGGTGAATCAGCAGTATTCTTCCAAACTCTTAGCTGCCTTCTCTGGAGTTTTGCTATCCATCCATTGATTATCTGAACCACTTCTTCCTCACTTGGGTCACGGGGAGCAGGAGCCTATCCCAGTTCAGTATGGACAGAAGGGACACAGCCTGGACAACTCGCCAATCCATTGCAGGGCACACACACCTTCACTCACACATATGGGCAGTTTCCAGTCTCCGTTCGCCTGATGCACAAGTCTTTGGACTATGGGAGGAAACCCAAGCAGACACGGAGAGAACGTGTAAACAGAAAGGCCTTCTACCCACTGTGCAACTATATTAATCCGTTATCTGTATGTATTATACAGTATATGTCTTGGACATCAATACCTGGAAGTTGCGTGCACTGTCTGGACATTGTTGATTGTGCCGACTGCATGAAGCACAAAACAGGAAAGTTTAGCTGGCTATCTATGTACTCTATTAGCAAGCTAATGCCAAATGGCAAATCAGTAATAGAAGTTAAATTAGAACTCTTACCTGTCCTCTCGAGATTTGATGTGTAAGTATAACTTTCCATCTTTTGGTCATCAATTCACAGAGACTGTGTGCACCATGCAGATTGTGGAAAGAGAAGTGACGCCTGCATACTTACTCTTAAGCCACCAAAAAAATGTTTATTTATGAAACCAGGACAATGTTTCGATCCAAGTTGAATCTTCATCTTGTCTGATGACCAGATGAAGATCCGAGTGGGATCGAAATGTTTTCCCTATTTAAAAAAAATTTTGTGGCTTGGAGTAAGTGTGCAGACGTCTCTTCTTTCTCCATTGACGCGTTTTACTCGGTAGCCTCGCGCAGGTGCGTGATGTGCGCATAATTTTCTTTCTTCTCTCTCTGTCGATTGTGCCAACCGCAAGAAGCATAAATCAGGACAAGTGAACTTGCTACTTGGGCACTTTATTAGCTTGCTAATGCCAGACAGTGAATCTGCAATGAACTTACAAGCTGCAGGGCGTATACTCTTGCGTTTGGCAGATATCTAGTTGGACTCAACACACACAAACTGTTCTCTAATTAGAGTCGTGAGATAACTGTCTCTTCTCACCTGGAATTTAATTTGATTACATCACAGTGTGAGAACTTTCAGTCTACTTCAGATTACTGAAAAAGATTGTATTTAAGTGATGTTTAGGTTCAGTTCTGCTGGCATTAAACAAGCTTGGCTTTTTCATTTCTCCCCATCCACCCCCTCTCATTTTGGAGGAGAACTTTATTATTGAAAATAGTGTTTGAAGTATAGCTGAGTTGGAGGACAGCCACCTTAAGCAAATATGCAAAACAAGAAGACACAAGTAAACAAAATAGATTAATCGACTCAAATTCAGGTGAAAGTGGGAAGAGAAATGGAAAAAAATAAATAGTGGGGCAAGAACCAGACTACACAGGATGAGGACAACACAGAAAACAAAAAGACAACATAAGACACAACAGACAAGACAATGCATATGTTTTTGTCTAAGCAAAGGAACAGAGATAATGCTGAGATAAGAAGATGGGTAGATAGTATATCTATGTATAGTATGGAAGTTGAGAGATGAACTGTCGATGGAGAGATGAGACGAGACAAATTTCTGAAAGGACAGAGCTAAGTAGAATGCTTTTGGGCATAAAAAAAATCTTTGAATTCTTCATGATATTTGCAGCAGCAGTAACAGTTCAGTTCATACAAACTATAGGATAGTTAGTAGGAAATATAAAAACAAAATTGAGAGGGCGAATACCTCACAGGCAACTCAAGATTTAAGAAGTTTTGAATATTTTTGATTGATCTGTTCAGATACTTTTTTGTGTGGGTATTTGTTCAAGTGATAGGCTTTCTATTAAAGACTGTGAGATGGCTTCTGTTTTTCCAGTTTAGAAAGATAGTTTGTGATAGTTAGGGCTACGGGTTGAGGTGTTTTGATATGTTTTTGGGAGGTGCCCAAGTCTTCTAGTATGCGCAGTGATGGGGATAGGGGCATGGTGCACTCAGTGGACAGTGATGATTTAGTGGTTATTTCTCTCCAGAAGAACTGTACTGGTGGGCAGAGCCAAAGTGCATGGAAGTACAGGACCAGTCAAAAGTTTGGACACACCCACATTTTTCTTACAAGAAATGTTAAATAAAGAAATAGGTACTGTTTATTCAGCAAAAAAAGATATCTAATTCTTTAATCCATCAAACTAACCAGCATTTTCTGTCATATTAACAGAGCATACTCACATTTCTTTTCTTTTTTTTTTTACTAGAGCAGTTATATGGCTGTAATGAGTTCGCTGCTGAGTGGCTGTCTAAGTTCCCAAAGATGTGCTGCACTTGTGGTTTGCTTTTCATCAACTCTTTTGCCCAATAAGTTCCAAAACAGCTTGTCTTTAATTCAGCTGTTGGAAAGTGGAAAGAGCTTGTTTGTCTGCTTACTTAGCAAAATATGGCTTATTTGAGAATTCAAAAATTTTGGACACTATTCAAACAGTAAATTATTCTCTTTTAACTTCTGACTAAACCTCAAACGAGATTCCTTTTGAGATTATATAGAGAAGTTAAGCCATTTAAATTTCTCTAAAAACAGAGCGCTGTGACATTAGCAAAGTGTGTCCAAACTTTTGACTGGTACTGTAGTTGTCAGGTGTGTTGAGTATACGGTGAGTGCAAGTGTCTGTCCCAGTATACCCCATGAAGTGCATTTTGTGTTGTGTGATTTGAGTTCTTTGAATGGCTTTGTATTGAATTTATCTAATGTGCATGTTTATGCACATGTTGAAAGTGTTGTTGCATTTTGAGTCGAACATTCATTTTTTGTGCATGCTTAGATCTTGTGTTTATTGGAAGAGGTATGATGGAGTCAATGGAAAATAAAGGTTTGTAAAATATTGACAAAGGTTTATTTGAGCCTGCAATTTTACTTATATTGTCTAACAAGTGTGGTATTTGAAGGTGTCATTAGAAACATTGTTTTTTTTTGTCTTTATTGTATGCTTCCATTGATTATATTGTAACATTATCCTTCCTTAATATCATACGTTTACATTAGCTTTTGAAATGTGAGTAAAATATTTTCGCAGATGTGGTGTAGATGAGTCATGCCCTTTTCCTTCCATTTGGTGCCTGTCATTGGTGATTTGTGAGCAAGAATATCTTGGTTGTGCCGAATGGGGGTACATAAGCTGGGTGACATTGTCAATTTTGTCAATTAGTTGACTTTCCATTTGGCTGCGAGAGTTGAGGCGAATACTTTGTTTTTAAAGGAGTTGTGGTTTTTGATCGTGTTGCTAAGGAAGGGGCAATCTGTGATAGCTTTTTATTCGGCATTCTGTTCATTTCACATCAAGCCATGAGTGATGGTGGTGAGTTTTCGGATACATTTGGTAATATATTGCATTTGCTTGGCTCGTTAATAGTGCTGGAAGATAAGTGCATCTAATCCCTGCTGAGTTTTTGTTTTTGTTGTGTAGTCAGTTTTAATCTGGGTTTTTTTGTTTTTAGAATTTTGTTATGAGCTTATCTAATGTGTGAAACCAATTAATGTTGGTTGGACTGGTATCATTGTAAACAGGTTTTTGGCAATATCACCATCTTTACAGTGGAAAGTCTGCCCATTATGGATGTTGGTCACATCATCCAGAGGCTCAAGTCATCCTGTGTTGTCCCCTGCCTCCGCGGTAGCGAGCGGAGCGGGGGACATAGTATTTAGCTCCGTCCGTCTGTCCGCCCATCACGTCCCGTTTGTTGTGAATGCGATATCTCAAGAACGGTTTGACCGATTTCATTCATCTTTGGCTTCAACGTGTATTAGTGTGATAGGCTGACCCCAGTCGATTTCCATGACCTGGCAGGGGACATGACCACGTTCAGTGGCAACACTTGTTGTTTTCAATTGTAGATTCTGTAATTAAGACTGAATATTTCTGAGAGTCTTGGGGAAATTTTGATACCTAGATATGTAATTGCCTGTGTGGTAACGGAGGAAGAGGGGTTCTGAGGTGTAGTATTCCAACTATGCTAATTGATCGGTAAAATAGTTGAGTAGTCAGCAAGTTTAGAGAAGATATTCATGGTTTTAATAACTATGTCAAGTGATTTTTTTTGGATTTTGCAGAAATGAAAATATGTCATCTGAGTAGAGGCTGATTTTGTTCGATGTATGTGTTCTGATTCTGGTGATGTTGTCATTTTGGCATATTGTTGCTGCTAGTGGTTCGAAAAATGAGGCGAATAGTGATGGTGTAAGAGGGCCTCCTTACCGGGTTACTCTGCATAGTGTGAAGTTTGGTTAAATTAATCCATCTGTAGTGACTGTTGCCATGGGTGAGCTGTGTAACATTTTAATCCATTGAATCAACAGTGTCCAAAGCCAAATTTTTCTCGAGCTTTGACGAGGAATGTCCAGTTCACTCTATCAAATGCCTTTTCTGCATCTAATGACGGGATAACTGTATTAGTTTTGTTTCCATGAGATATGTTCATCAGATTGAAGAGGTGGTGTGTACTATTTGAGGAATGTCTGCCTTCAATGAATCCTGTTTGGTCTGTGTGAATAAGAAATGCAATAACTGGTTCAATTCGACTATTTGTTCAATAGCTTACAGAAAGCCAACAAAAAAACAAGACCCTTCATCTCACGACCCGTTTGAGTTGCTGTCCTTAACCTGTCACATGCATGCTGTAACGGAATGCGGCGCTCTTCAGCTTCAGTAGTCATTTGTGGCTGCCATAAGTGGGAATGGTCAGTGACAGGGTCTGCTTCTTGTTCTCGGAGAGACAGCCGACTGATTTTTGACCAGTAGCAGTCCAAATGATGTGCCACTTTTCGGCGACTGAGACCTGCCAGTAACATGCCACTGGCTCATTTTCTCTCTGTTGTGTTGTAAGCCATGCCATTTTCGTGATACTTTAGCGTTTTTTTTTTGTTGGTTTTATTGCATTTTTTTGGATTCTCTCGACTTTATTCAGCGATTCCTGTGAAAACCAAATTGTCGCGCATGGTGCAGCATTGGATGTTTAAAATAGTTTCTTTCATATTTTTGTTTTCTGGTGTTGAACTGGGCAGAGATTGTTCACTGTAAGTTTTTATATCCTTGTTTTCTGTCTGTAAGGTTTCAATTTAGGATTGACACGTGGACTGTTTCTAGAATTGATAATTTATTATTTATTGAGTCGAGGAAACTGACCTCAATGGTGGTGGTTCTGTCTTCTGTTTTGGTAGACAGGTCTCGACTTGTCTGTTTTTGTAATGTACTCATGATACAGAGTCCACGACAGTAGTCACTGGCGAAGTTTTCCTGAGTTTTTGTGGTAACATCCACAGTAAATGACAGTTTGGTGAGTAGAATCGCTATTTCTGGAGAAAGTTGGAGAGTACCTGGAAAAGTGCAGGTAGTTTAATAAGCCATATTGACTCTCACCCATTGTCTTGCGATGTTCTCACCATCTCGCCCTTACTCGTGGCTTTAGACCAGTGCTTCTCAAACCTTTCCTGGAGGATCACCTGTCTTGCATGTTTTACATCTCTCCCTGCTCCAGCACATGTGATTCAAATGATCAGGTCAGTAGCAATCAGCTTTAGGGGGTCAATAAGGAGCTGATCGTTTGAATCACCTGTGCTGGAGCAGGGAGAAATCTAAAACATGCAGGACAGGTGATCTTGAAAAACTTTTGGGGAAATTCGCATTTCTTAACTAGGCCAGTCAGTGTTGGATGACTTGGATGATGTTTTTCCTTCAGTAAATGAAAGGAGTATTTAAAAAGTGAATTGTTTTAAATAAAATAAATACATGAAATATTAATATTGATGTCATGTTAAAAAAATGACCCGAAAAATTGTATTTTTCCAGGGAAACAGAAGTACCTGTGTGCCAGCGTCAATGACTGCACTATTGATAAACTTCGAAGGAAGAACTGCCCCTCCTGCCGTCTCAAAAGGTGCTTTGCTGCGGGAATGACTCTCGGAGGTAATGGATTTTGCATTGTTTTTTTTTTTTCCTGTGTGTTTTTTTTGCAGTGTTGCAGGAAAAATGTAGAAATGGAACTGGAAGCTTTAACGTGACATGGTGGGCTGCGAGACGAGTCTTTTAATTTGTGTATTTGTTCTAGTAGCACTTTCCAAATTAAGCATTTGATTTACTTAAAGTGAAAGATTGAACTGCAAATGAAAGGACTGCCCCTTAGGAGTTGTAAAATATGTTTATGGTAATGTTAGGATAAAGTTGAGTTGAAGAATAAATACTTAATTCTGGATCGAAATATTCATGAAATCAAAAGTATTTCTCCCAAAGCCCAACTCATGACACATTTTTAAATTACCCTGGGTACAGATCACTTTTGCTGAAATTTTATTGTCTAAGAGCGTGAGAAAAAAATCGCTCCATGTTAAGTCATGTGGTTAATATTCAACCAAACTGAATACCAAGTACAACCTTGGTGAAATCGATATGGCTTAGCACTGTAGCAGGCTAGCTAAGTGCCACTCTCTTAACTAAGTTAACTTTACTTGGCTAATGTGCTCGCAGTAACTTTCCTTAACCATTTTGTAACACTTGTTTGTTAGCTAGCGAGCTAACGTTAGCCAGCCAGTCAGTTGACAGCAGAAGAAAACCATGATTTGGCATTCGTTTTTTTGTCCCCCACCGCGCAGAACGCGGAAAGTGGCGGGACATAGTATTCACGACCGTCCGTCAGTCCGTCCGTACGTCCCGAATCCTTGTCAGCGAGATATCTCAAGAACGAATTGACGGAATCTCTTCAAATTTTATGTCAACATGTATCAGTGTGATACCCCGGCGCCAGTCGATTTCGGTGACCTTCACGCCATTCTGAAGGTCACACCGAGAGATCGTGGATTTTCACACTCATAGCCTTATCAGCGAGATATCTCAAGAACGAATTGACGGATTCTCTTCAAATTTTATGTCAACATGTGTTAGTGTGATACCCCGGCGCCAGTCAATTTTGATGACCTTCGCGCCATTCTCAAGGTCACACCGAGAGATTGTGGATTTTCACACTGATAGCCTTGTCAGTGAGAAATCTCAAGAACGAATTGACGGATTTTCTTCAAATTTTATGTCAAAATGTATTACGGTGATACCCTGGCGCCAGACGATTTTGGTAACCTTCGCGCCATTCTTAAGGTCACACCGAGAGATTGCTCATTTTGACACAATTTTGCGGCGGGGGACAAAGACACGTTAGTGGCAAATACTTGTTCTCTATCGCATTACTGAAGTACTTTTCCCATAGCCCAACTCATGACATGAAAGTGATCAATACAAATCGCTGCTAGTTCAAATGCAAAAGTGATAGCTTGACTGCATTGTAAGTTAGCTGAATTTATTTTTTTTCCATAAAATTGCACAATTCAGGTATATGATAAACAGAATTTCATACTTTCAGTTAGGGGTGGGTCGATTCTGAATCGCGATTTTTTTAAGGTGTAGTACTACCACCTGTTGCCTTGGGGCGAACATACGAGCTTTCCCTCTTCCTTTATTAAACCAGACGCAGCCTTGAACGAAGGTGCCAAACATCAAAGGGCGTGAGAAGTGCTTCCGGAAAAAAAAAAAACTTGCTGCATGGAGCAAGTAAAGGACTACAGAACTGTCTCCTTTTCACAAATTAGGCTACTTTAATCATGTCCCTGTTTACTTTGCTCAATTAGCAATCAAACATGGGATTCACTTATTTACTTTGCTGGATGACTAGAGCTCTTTATTAAGGCAGCATGTTTGATTGCCACATTATGAAATTTAAATGGACATAGAACAGCACAGCATGAACACGATTGCCATTGCCATACCATTTTGTGGTATGATTTTCATAATTTATTTCTCCCATTCACGTTTCATCCGCATTGCAGAATGTTTTCCACCTTGTGTATTTTTTGATGCTTGAAATCCAGGGCGATCTGAAAATAAATTTCTTTATTTTTATTATATCATTATAGATCTTCTAAAAAGACGAGGATTTTTTTAAAGTGTCATGAGACCACTTGCAGTCATGGGGTGTGTAGGCAGTTACACGTAATTTCTTGAAACACACACCTGAAGCGGCTTAAACGATTTAAAATGCCGTTGGGAAGAAGCCTGAGTTTAGATTTCGCTAATTGCAGGCGCTCCTCCCTTCCCTAAATCTGCTCCCGTGTACTTGGCTTAAATAACAATCAAGCAATTTCAGTAGCCTATAAAGATTAAGATGTGATGGCGAAAAGCAGAAAAACCTAACTGGGCTTGTTAGATTGAAAGAATGCCAATAATTTGAATAATTAGAAAAAAAAATCTTCCTCTGAATTACATCTCTCATTGTAGCATTTTAGGACATTATTCAAGATGAATTTAAAACAGATTTGTAAAGATTGCCCTGGATTCTAAAAAATACACAGGCTGGAAAAAATTCTGAAAAGCAGATGAAACATGAACGAGAGATCGCTATGAATTATCACACTCGCACAAAATGGTGTGGCCATGGCAATTGTGTTTATGCAAATCTGTGCCATTTAAATTTCTAAATGCAGCAATCAAACATGTCTTAATAAACAGCTCTACTCATTCAACTTACAGAGTAAACAAATCCACATTTGATCGCTAATCAAGCAAAGTAAACGGGAACAGGTTTACTTTTCTTCGAGTTGCCTAATTGGTTAATAGGAGATGATTCTGTTTTCATTTGCTTGGCTCCTTTCAGCACGTAGCCGAAAAATAATGATGTCAGTCAAGTTTTTTCCGGAAGCATTTCTCACGCCCTTTGATGTTTGGCACTTTCGTTCAAGGCTGCGTCTGGTTTAATTAAGGAAGAGGGAAAGCTTGGATGTTCGCCCCACGGCAACAGGTGGTGGTACTACGCCTTAAAAAAATCGCGATTCAGAATCGACCCACCCCTACTTTCAGTCGTGATCTGATCAGGTCACCACTAATGCCTTGATAGCTGGAACCACAGGAAACGTGCATTGGATCAGAGTTCTGACCCTTCATGTTTCCTTATCTAATTCAACCATTTCCTTCTATAAAGATAATCTTTCGGAAAACAACACAAAACAAGATGAGCGTGCAATCTAGTATTCCCCTTACACAATAGTGAAGCGGTGATCTGGACGCAGCCATTCATTGTTTTGCTAGTCAAGCCTTGTTTTGGCGTTCCTTTCAGCGGTTGATTTCACTGTCTCATGACTGCTAAAGCATTCATAGAACTCTCATTGGCTAAATCTTTTACAGCGATGAAGAGGTAGTGACCTCCAGTTTTTATCCCCCTCCGGCAATATCCCGAAAGGGGGATTATGTATTGGCACAGTCTATCGGTCGGTCCGTCCATCCATCTGTTACGATGGGAAGGTCCTTGGCTTGTGAAATCAACACCTCCTACAGTTTTCATTGGACATCCCTGAAACTTTGCCTGCTGTAGATAGACTTATGATATGCATATTGCAGTTGAGGGGATGTTGTGCTTGAAGAGCGCTCTTGGTTTAATTGTTTGGTTGCATTTTCATTATTTGAGGCATTGTTCAACTTCACAGAAAAATTGCAAAACTGCAAATTGTAATCTCTGGATTTCGTATGTGAAATTATTTTATTTCAAGTTTTATTTGTGCAAAGGTTGGTTTTCACTTTTAATATTTTATGTTTATTGGTTCCAGACAGCTCCCAGATAGCAAAAATTGATTGAATCAACATTGCGATATTCTCAGGCTGAAGATTGCAATCAACATTGATGTCAGATATTGAAAAAAAACATTGAAAGTGCTCGCTATGATCAACATGGAAATAACATTGAATTTCCAAACAATTCTGACAATGAATCAACCCTGATTCAACTATGATATGATCAACATTGAAAGAATGTAGAATTGCATCAACATTGATTCAACTATATGTATGCATTGCATTATACATTGAAGCAATGTTATTATTTAAGGGCCATTTCCACACTTTTCAACCCTCCTCTGTATGTTGTTAATATGCCTCAGGGTTATCACTGCCATATGCCTGCATGGCAGTGATGTCACTAATAGACAAGTATGGAGCAACCCCCAAAGAACTTTAAAACACCCAATCGAGTAAAATCATTATTTGAATGAGGAATATTAAAAACATACAGACGAAGGTTAAATTGCTGATTTGGTTCAGTAATTCTCAACCTTTTTATACAAAGACCCCACTTTACAGGGACATGTTTTGGGGGACACTATACTTCAATATAATCATTTCATAGGTGAATATTCAAGCTTGTAGATTGTGTCATGGTTTCACCCCCCACTGGATATTAACTGCAGTCCGGTGGGAGCCAGGACCATAGACCTAAAGGAATGCAGGACCCAAATGCCAGGCTGGTACAAACTGGAGATTTAAAAAACAGTAAAAAACACAGAGGTAAAACAGGGAGGAGCATCACCATATCATCAGGGTTAAAATCACACACTTCAATGATAAAACCAAAATGCAGTGCCAATGAGAACGGGCAACTGCCAGCCCTATATACTTCAGATAATCACCTCCACCTTAAAAAGCAACAGGTGCAGCTCTTTAAGGTGGAGGTGAGCGAAAGCCACAAGGGAGGGGCTGCAAGGCAAAAACCTTTAAAGATTGGATATTTCCATTTTTTTAAGAAACCAAGGTTGAGAACAGCTGCTTTACGCAAAAAACAATAAAACAGACCATTGTTCATTTAGTTATTGATTAAAGATTCAAAAGAAATTTCACTTTTGTACTTCTTTTGTACATTTTAGCACACAACATTTCTTTTGATCTTTTACAGGAGGCCTATACAGAACTACACATTTTGACTTAATCTTATAGTAATTAACTCCAACATAATATCCATGGTCGATTATTTGTCCATACATACCCCCTGTTCTTTTAAATTACCATTAATTAGCTGGAATTGCTATTTCCAGGAGGCTGCCATTAACGCCACGCCTGGCATGAGAATTTGTGAGATCAAAACGTCATTGTGGCTGCCACATGCATTGATGTGTCAAAATGTCTGAATACATGGATATCCAAATAAATTAGACCACCAACCAGTTTAAAATTGTTCATTGAGCGAATCAAATGTTTGATTGCAAATTGAGCAAAGTAAATGGGAGGGGGTGAAAGCGATTGTCGAGTAGAGGAGGATGATTTTGAAGACCTTGACTTTGCTTAGTTCAGCACGCAATTTGCCTGAATATGTTTGCTTGATCATTACATTTGGCCGCTGTGTGCGAATCTTGTTCAATTGTTAAATAAAAAATGTTCTACATTTGCGGCACAGATTTGTCTGAACTTGCTGGCCCAGTCTTCGGTGCATTTGTCCATTGCTTGCAATGCGAAAATAATTTCTCTCTCACATTCACGTTTGATGCGCTTCACACAATGTTTTCTAGCTACTTCGTTTGTTTTTAGACGCTTAAAAACCAGGGCCATCTTAACATGATTTTATTTATAAGAAATCTTTTTTAATAATAATACGTTAAAGTTTTCAGACGAGAGATGGAATTCAGAGGTCTGCTATTTATTATCCCCCCGGCATATAATGCGGGGGGATATAGCGATCAGTGTGTCCGTCCGTCCGTCCGTCTGTAATAAAATCGTTTCCGGACCAGAACTCGAAAACTGTACCACTTACAAACACCAAATATGGTATGGAGCTTGTTCTTATGGTCTAGTTGTGCCTTTTGGGGGTAGTATCCCCTTAGGTGCCAAAATGGCTCTCTAGCGCCACCAAGACACATTTCACCGGCACTTAGACGGCCACCGTGACCGTTAGGAAAGTCGTAGAGGGATGGAATCAACACTATACTGTTCAGCTCATCAAGGCCTAAAAATAAACAATCAACACCCATTATCTAAATCGAACAGGAAGTTCGCAATTTGCATATCAAAATTTCCTTTTTTCCCTAAATTTGGCCAAAATTTGCCTTCGAACAAGCGCAAACTCCTTTGAGGCCGTTCATCATATCGACGCCAAATGCTAATACATGACAAAGCGCACTCTGTGGGTGAAAATTACAGTAAAACTTCTTCAAAAGTCGAACAGTTTGGATTTTTTGAGGCGTCAAAGATGGGGTCCCCAGCCACTTTCACTGCCTTCTTTCGATGCGTACACAATTCCCAACCTTAATTTGACCCCTTAAACATGCTCAAAAACAAACCAAATTTTATAGTTAATTCATTGTGGATTTCAACATTTTTTAAATGTCTAAAATCTTCACCAAACAGACAAAATGGCTCTCTAGGGCCACCTAAATACACCAAAATGGGACTTTTGCTTTGACCAAGGCCTGTCGCAATGTCATAAAATTCTGAAAAAAAACACACATCATTGCTGTACCATGCCCTGTACTGTGACCTAATGTCATGACAATCCATTAGAGAATTTTTGAAATAAAAAATATTATGTTCATAATACGCTGTACAGTATTATATAATTTGTTACTGTGGACAAACCGTTTATCGTATCAAAATATCCTTTGGTATACTTTATAAGCTCCATGTGTACAAACAAACTGCCAAGCATGGTACCATTTGAATGAATAATTGTTGAGATATAAACATGTCATGAATATTCATATTTTGAAAAATATAGAGTGACGCACTTCTGAATTCACCATAAGTTGCAGTGTATAAAACTTTTGTCTTTCTTCAGTGAACATGCTCCTGAAATTTCAGCTTTCTAGGATTTACCTGGAAGAAGCATTTATTAATTTCTTGATTTTTATTGATTTATAGTATTTTATTATCCCCCCGGCATATAATGCGGGGAGATACAGCGTCTGTAATAAAATCGTTTCCGGACCGCAACTCAAAAACTATATCACTTACAAACACCAAATTCGGTTTGGAGCTTCTTTTTATGGTCTAGTTGTGCCTTTTGGGGGTATGGTCTGTCCGTCTGTCCACGCAACCTGTAGGTTACACAACCTACAGCCGGGGGGATCCGCCATTGCCAGATGGCTGTTGTTCAGATTACTGACATTATTTCAATCTAGCACGGTAGCCTGGTTCGGTTTGTCTGCTTCCCATTATCTCTTCTAAATCATTATTGGCTAGATTTCGGTTTTTATTGGTCAGTTCGCTGAAGAAATGGCTTGATTACAAGTTAGGCAAAGTACATGGGATTTGATTTATGGTGAGCTAATTATGCCAAGGTGACGGCAGCTGTCCAGCCTCGCTGGTAATTAGCAGACTTCAAATCGCACTTTTCTGTCCGGAAGTATTTCAAATGGCCTCTGATGTAAGTTCACCTCTAAATTAAAGTTGTGTTTGATAAAGGTAGCTAATAATCAAGCTTGTCTGTCTGCCCTATAGAGGAAGTGGGAATATCTTGGTCATTCAACAATCATAATGCAGGACCGCAGGACACTGGACATTCATGGCGCTGGCAGTCGCACTGATGTCACAAATCGGGGCGCCCCAAGTGGATCGAGGGTGAATTTTCGTCTGCTGTGGTGAAAGTGGCGCGGTCCACTAGTTTTGTAAAATCGCTCATAAAAATGAAAGAAATCGCAAAATAAAGAAAAAAAAGTTGTGGGAGCTTTTTTCATAATATATAGAAATAATATTTGGCTATGATAGTCCTCCTTTACGGTTTTCTGCCTTGCCGAGGTGGAGGAAGCACCTTAGAGAAGCGCACCCCCCCATCAGCACCATTGAAACGATGTCAAATCAATTTAGGGCATTTCAACATTGAAAAATTATCATCTATACTAGAGTGATTCAACAACAGTTTTTCAAATGTTGAAATCGTGACTGTAATTAAACATTGAGTCAACATAGATTTTTCAACCTCAACCAAAAATAACCAATCTGATCAAAATCCAACATTGAATTAATGAATGTCACAGCTCAGCAGGCACAAGTACCAGAGCTCAGACAAACCACTAATTTTCAAAAGAAGTCTATAGGAAATCAACATCATGGGAGAGGGTTAAGGGATTTTTTTTCAGCAGTCATGGTGTACATTAAACATTATTATTTTGTTTCTGTAATAGTGGTTGTATATAACGATACCACTGACTTCATTGAAAATTGTTGATGTTCTGAAACTATTGACCAGAAGTTTATGTTGTTTCAAAATGCACTCTTCTGCATCAGTTTTTCCTAGTTTACAGATGTACAAATTGCTAATGACAAGTGCAGTGATGCAGCCCCACAGAATACGTAGATGCTGGCTTTTGAACATGTAACCGATAACTGTGGATGATGCTTGTCGTCATTGACCGCAAAAAAACAATGTTAATTGTTTTTAAAACAGTTTGAAAGATGGATGTACCCGACCATTGGACTTCTTTCTGCTTCCCTATCATTCCAATTTAGATGAGCTTGAGCCTAGAGAAGTCAGCAGTGCTTCTGGATGGTGTTGATGTTTGCCTCCCTCTTTGTGTAGTTGAGTTTTTACTTGCATTTGATGATGCCACAATGAACTGTGTTTACCAACACAGGTCTTCTGAAGAGCCCATGTGGTTATGTCCTTTACAGAAGCATGTCGATTCTTTACCCCATATAACTTATGGACCCATGTATGGATCCATCATTTGCAGCTGCTGTATTCAAACTTGTGGAACTTCGGGCCCTTTTTAAATTCTACTGGAGATCCCAAGCTTTCCAGTGATCCCAAATACAGCATGTCCTGCTGAATTACAGGGGAATGTCCATGCAATGATGTGCAAGATCTATACACAGTATTTTTCATTCGAAGTAATGTTGTGGCCATTAAAAAATGACATTTTAGGTTTGAATATTTCTCTCAATTTAAGTTTGATGTAGCTTCAAAAGCCCTGCAACCAGGAGATAATATATACAGTATGACATGCAGCGCCCTCAATAATTATTGGCACCCCTGGTTAAGCTGTGTTAAAAGCCTTAAAATCAGTATTTTTTTTTATTGCAGAAGCATACTCTCATACTGAAAATTGTAGAAAAATGTACCCTTCAACCCAAGTGAATTTTAAGGAAAAAAATCCCTGACTAAGAAATAATTATTTTTCATAAAATCACCTGTTCCACAATTATTGGTACCCCTAACAATTCCAAGGAATTAAATGTAGTTGAAGTACACTGCCCGGCCAAAAAAAAAGACACTGTTTGGAAGTTAATGAACAAATTCTAAAATTGGATCGTTATTGCGGTCATTAATATGTTTCAGATGGCAATAATCATTTTAACCCAGACTGATGAAGTGCGTCGCTATTCATTTCTTACAAAATCATGTCGGAAAACACATTCCCTGAGGTGGAAACGATGTTACAGTATTTCAGAACGGGCAAGTTATTGGCCTGTATTTAGCAAAGAAAACCATGAATGACAAAACCAAGCAGGAGGAATCATTTTCACAAACAAATTTTCCACCACAAAGTCCTGACCTTTAACATAATAAAAGTTATTGGGATGTACTCAAGACCACCGAGTGGTTCAACCATTATGTCGAAAAGACAAGATCTTGGACAAAAATCATGGCATTTCTGATCGAAAAGAAATGTTCTGGCATTGCATATAGTTGTCAAAACAATGACAAGACGAATATGCATTGTAATCAAAGCTACAGGGGTTCCAACTAAATATTTGAGTGTGCGACTTTTTTTTTGGCCAGGCAGTGTATTTCTGCCATTTCTACAGTAGTTTACAAAGTTGATCAGAGTATCTAGGATCATTTAATTAGTAAATCATCACTTCCTGTTTCCCTGGGATATAAATATGACGTGACACAGAGGCCATTTCTCTTATCCGCTCTTCAATATGGGAAAGACAGGGTAACACACCATTCAAGTAAGGCAGGTGTATGTCGACCTTCACAAGTCAGGCAATGGCTACAAGAAAATAGCCACTCGCCTGCATCTGCCCATATCTACTCTCAGAGGAATCATGAAAAAGTTTAAAACTACTGGAACAGTGGTAAACAAGCCTGGACGAGGATGCAAGGTTATTTTGCCACCACGCACAGTGAGGAGGATGGTAAGAGAATTAAAAAGTTCTCCAAAGCTCACTGTTAAAGAATTGCAACAAATGGTAGCATCTTGGGGTCACAAAGTCCCCAAAACAACATCAGGAGCTATCTACATACCAACAAGATGTTTGGGAGGCATTCACGGAAAAAACCTTTTCTCACTCACAATCATAAACGCAAATGTCTGGAGTTCGCAGAGCGGCACTGGGACTTCAGCTGGGACCATGTGCTTTGGTCAGATGAGACCAAGATAGAGCTTTTTGGCAACAAACACTCTAAGTGGGTCTGGCGGAACACATAGGATGAGTATGCTGAAAAGTACCTCATCCCCACAGTGAAGTATGGGGGAGGATCGGTGATGCTGTGGGCCGGTTTCTCCTCCAGAGGCCCTGGGAACCTTGTTAGGGTGCATGGCATCATGAACGCTTTGAAATACCAGGGCATTTTGAGTCAAAATCTGGTGGCCTCTGCCCGAAAGCTGAAGATGGGTCGCCACTGGGTCTTTCAGCAAGATAATGACTCTAAACATGTGGCCAAATCTACACAGAAATGGTTCACCAGACACAGAATCAAGCTCCTCCCATGGCCATACAGTCCCCAGACCTCAACCCCATTGAAAACCTGTGGAGTGAGCTGAAGAGGAGAGTGCAGAGGAGAGGACCCAGGTCGCTGGATGATTTAGAGAGATTGTGCAAAGAGGAATATCTTGTGAAACCTTATAGGAGAAGATTAGGTGCTGTTTTGTTGGCAAAAGGGGGTTGTACAAAGTATTAACATCGGGGGGCTAATAATTGTGGCACACATGATTTGATGTAAAATAATTATTTCTTAATGTGGGATTTTTTTCCCACTTAATAAATGCACTTGAATTAAAGGCTGGATTTTCCTCTTTTTTTTCATTGTGGTCCTATATTACTTTGAAAAAAACAGAATTTATTATAAGCTGAAGAACACATCTTAACCAGGGGTGCCAATAATTATGGAGGGCGCTGTATGTCCTACAATATGAAAAAATGCCTTTTCTGACTTTTAACCTGCTTTTGGGAAAACTTATGTAAAAAGTCAGAATTTATTGGGTTAATTCAGTGTCATTTTAGGGCTCAAAGGTCGCAGGCATCTATTCTGCCTTGTTTCTAACGCACAGAGATTGCTTAAGTTTCTCCGAATTCTGAGAATCTAAATTCTAAGTAACCGCACGTTGAGAAACGTTGATCATGAACTGTTTTAACAACTTGCTCTTGCAGTTTTTGAGGAAATGGGGGATAAAAAACTGTGCATTTTGTGACTGCTCTTTTTTTATCCTATCTATTTTCTATCTCTTCTATTCTACCTATCATGATTAAATCACCTGTTACCTTTCCACCTGTTCACCAGTGGAATGTTTCTCTGTAGATTTCACAACTTCTCCAGTCTTTCCATTTCCCTGTCCCAGTTGTTTTGGAACATGTTGTAGGCATCACATTCAGAATTTGCACATTTGGAAAAATCAATTTAGCCAATAAGAGTATTTCTCAGCGCTGTTTTTCAACCAAATGTTGATAAATTTGAATTTATAGATCACTTTATTTTGTTCATTATTATTATTATTATTATTATTTGTTTGCATTTTACATACTGTCAGATATTTTGTTGAGTGGAGGTTGTATCATCTGCTGGTTTGTTTACAAATGCTAGTTATTTAGCTGAATTGGCTATATGACGTGGAGCTTTGCCCCTGTTGCCTTTTGAATCTTTACAATCCTCTGATGACAGTCTTGCGAAAACACATAACTGCTAAAACAAACAGTGTTTTCTTATTTTGCATAATTTTTCATTAGTAATTCATAAAATTAATTTTGCGGTGATTAAGGCCATGGTGCTTGATTGTCATTTTGGAAATTAAATCAGCCAAGCTGGCAACAGCCATTTAGCAATTTTTTTTTTATGCTAAATAAATTTGCATATTCAAGATGTACTACTGGTGCGATAAACAGATTTGGCCATGGCATAATATCTGTGAAAGCTCCATTCTCGCCCTCAGAGCTAAGATATGCAGGAGGTTTTTTGCAAATGCATCAGTGTTATTTGCAAACTGCAGTATATAGCCTCTGTGAAGGATCTAAAAGAAACACCGCAATCAGTAGCAGACAAGAGTGACAGGGTCAAATGTAACATGGAAAGTGATTTACTGTAAAGCAAAAGTAGGGGGAGTAAAGAATATTCAATATTATCACAATTCCACCGCGAAGCAAAATGCAGAAGAGAAACGACATACTAGAGTATTCAGACTGATGAAGGAAGAGGTTGATGGGTGTGCTCGGATACTTTCTGCCTGTATACCTGTACATTATGAATTTTCTATTTTCTTTGAAAGGCCAAACAAGGCCAAAACATGGGTCGGCCTAAAGAAGTTTCCAGAAAAATTGGTGGTGAATGTTTTTCTCCAATGCTTTTCCCCAATTTAGATGCTTATTAAAAAAAAACTCACGGATGAAATAGTGAGTTAAGTCACATTTTTGGCAGAAAGCATTTCACTGACTAAGTGTTAGGTGCTAAAGCCAGGCAAAGGTTACCCCTGACTTTTATGTTCAATCCAAGTGCATATTTTTATTTGCATATTTGACCTCATAGCCTGTCTCATTTTAACTCTTTCCCCCTCACTAGCTCCTCTCGACGCCTATCCCTTATTTCCTCACAAGCGCCTCTCGAAGTAATTTTTTATTTTTTGGTGGTCAATCCACTGGTCAGTCTGTGATTTAAAAATGTTTTTTAATGCTCGCTTTAACTATTTTCAGTCCTGAGTCCTGATCCTGGATCTGTGGTAGTACTGGGTTGAGAGAGGAGCGCATGCACATTTAAATGCTTCAAAATGGCTTAATTTAATTAATCACCTCATCATGAGATTGTGTCGCTGAAGAAAACAACTAGCTTTTAAAATAAATGTGTTAACAGGTCTAAGATTGTCACTATAAGATTCTTAATTCTCAGCGTACTGTAAGTTATATAATCATGATACATCAGATAAACATACTACTGTGTATCGTAAATCTGTATCCTGTGAGCTTGTTCTTTTTATGATCAAAAATAAATCTATAAAAAAATCCATGTTCTTGGAAAGAGCAGTTAGTAATTATTTCCACCCAGTATTGTGCAACTGGACATAGAGAATCTTTCCATGAATTAGTGACAGATTTAAATAATTACAGGGTTCAAAGAAAGAAAAAAAAAAGATTTATGGCTTAATCTTTTCCCAGACATGTGGAGGTGGTGTAATTTTTGTGGATTGCTGTGCGTCTGTAAGCGTAAGCATGTGCATCCACCCTTGCATTATGGACCAGATCCTCTCTGCCTCAGCAATCAGAGCCTGGGAGATGTCATTCAGTTTAAGGGGTTGTGATGAAAGCATTTTTTAGGATATCATCAGAAAAGAGCCCCCCCCCCCCCCTCGGTCCCGGTACCAGCCTTGCCAATCCTGTCTGTCTGAAACACAATGCTCTCCCTGAACCTAATCAAGTCACCATCTGTGCCACGGGGCAATTTCCACCGACTCCTTTCAGTCTCCTCGCCATCACCTACAGCTTAATAAAATAGGGAATCAGCCCATTTTATTAGGCTCTAGGGCAGGCCTAAGGGGCTAATTTTAGCCCGATTTTCAATTTGACTTTCCTCACAGTTCTTATTTCTTAATGACTGCCACTGCCTTACGAAAGCGAAAAAGGAACAGAGAGAGCTGAAGAGTGATTGAGACAGACGGCACGAATTGAAATACCTGAAATGAGTTGCAATTTGACAGTTGTAAATTGGAGAGATAAATTGGGGATGTACATCTATGAGCCAAAACATTAAAACCTGTCTCAGATGGAGCAAATGCATCAAATAGTGCCGTATCTCGTGACAGCGGTGCATATTTAGGTCTGCCTACAGACCTTTCCACGGCCAGCAAACGCTTGGTTCTCGTAATCGATGTGTTGGACGCGGGATGAATTGGACCTGAGTGGCTCTGATCGGGGTGAAATCGTTACGGCAGGAGGAGTGGGCCAGAGCATCGCCGAAGGAGCAAGGCCTCTGGAGTACATCCAGTCAGAAGTGGTGAATGCCGATCAACAGCAGTCCAAAGACAGGCAAACTATGAACAGGGGACAGCGTGTTGGGAAAGCCCAAGGCTCATCAATGCACAAGTGCAGCGAAGGCTATCGCATGTGTTCTGAACAGACAGCAGGGCTACTGTGGCACAAATTGCAGAGAATTTGAAAGATATTTACACGGGGAATGTGTCACAACACACAATATATCGCACCCTGCTGTGTGTAGTGCTCTGTAGCTGCAGACAGGTTGGGATGCCCATTCTAACCCAGGTCCACCACCAAAAACATTCACAATCATGGGCACGAGAGCGTCAGAACTGAACTTTGGAATAATTGAGGAAGTCGTCTGGTCCAGTGAGTCCCGTTTTATTTTACATCATACGCATCGTCCACAGGGTAAGTTCCTCATTTACCGAGGGGAAGAGATGGCATTAGGATGCACTGTGGGAGGACAAGCTGGAGGAGGTACTGTGTGGCTCTGGGAAATGTTCTACTTGCAAACTATTGTTCCAGAAATTCAATCAGGCATCAGTTGGATGAAGATGTTTAGGTGGCTCGAGGCGGATCTACACAATATTAAACAGCTGGTTTTAATGTTATGGCTGATCAATGTCATTCATGTTCAATGACAGAGAAAGACATCGCCAAAAACTATGAAACTTGGAGGTGACATAAACCGTTCTAGAATCGTTATACGGTTTAATTGGATTGATTGATACCACCTGGCAGTTGTGATAAATTATTTAACCCTTGTTGCATTTTGTCTTACATTTTGGACAGTGGGTTTCCAGTGTGTTTCATGCCATCTACGCTCATAGTCACCCTGAAAACAAGATAAAGGCAGACCGTCCACCCTCTTGTACCCCTCCCAAAAACAATATTGTGCCAAATCCCATCAAATTTTCACATACTGGAGGCATTTGTTCATATTCAGTAAAGGGTTAAGGTAAACTAACATTAGTAGAAGCTCAATGCTTACCGGTGTAGGAGAACTTCAGTTAGCAAACGGTATCCGCCTTAGAAGTATTCTGGGCTCTAATCAATCAATCCCCATCTCTAACTGTCACATATAGCTCCATTTATTAAGTCTGCGGTTTTGGAGCTCTTCTGTAAGATAATGAAGCTGAACGTAACATTGCTTGCTTGCGTGCATAGCTGTAGCACACTGTTCTGCCTGCCAATTTTAGTCATATTGGGCAAGCTGGGGTGTTGAAATGGGCTGCCTCGGTGGACAGGTTCACACAGGCCAAAACATTAACTATCGTTCTGTCCCAGAGTGGAAGTTTCTAAGCAGAATATGCTGTTTGTTGCAATGTTGTCGCGGGAGCCAGTATTTCAAGCTCTCATGTTTAATTAATCTCTGATGATATGCAGTGTTGTGAAAAAGTATTTGCCTCCCTCCCAGTTCAGTTTCTTCCATTTTTGCATATATTTCACAATTAACTTTCAACTGTATAAGAAATCAATTGAGATGTTATGCCAGTTGTGCTTAAAGGCACACTTTGGAGTTTAAAAAAGGAAATTTAAAATGGATATTTATCTTAAGATCAGGAGATAAATTTAACTTCCGACTTTCTTTCGTCACCTGATGCATACCTGAAATACTTTGTGACCATTTTCCTTGAGAGCGTACAATGCACCAAATGCTGGAACAGTGACAGAGTGGTTCCTGGCCGACATGATCTTTTTCATGCTTTAAATACGCTATGAGTTATGCTGTCAAATGAGTTATGTCCAATATGTATGGGGGCCAGAGAATCGCTGAGAGTAATTATACCACATTTAGGATTATAGATGGCATCTGCCTCAGGAACTTTGTAAACATTTACTGTATGAGCCTGGGAAGCATGCCAGTCATTTACTGATAGAAATTACTTGCATATCTAAGGTTAAATCAAAACTCTGGTCATAAAGCCATAAAGCTTGTGTATCTATTCAGGACAGATACCTTGTGAATTCTAAAGTGAAAGATTGAGCTTAGACATAAAAGTTAAAATCTTGAGTGAAATTTTATCCAAACTGCTCTCCTCGCCTTGGTAATGGAATTTATTTCAAATAAAATAAACAACAGAATGCCAGATTATAACTAGAGGCACTCCTAGAGTGCAAACTTCCGCCAAGGCAGCACAGTCCAGATCTTTGTGAGTGGGACCAAAGTTTAGTTGTCGCGTGTCATATAATTTCAAGATGGCTGCGGTTTGACTGATCGTGGTGAAAATCAATAAGGTCCATCCCTGATGTAATAGCGACCCACCCACACAATAGATATCCGTTCATTGCTTTCTGAGTTATCTTGTTCACAAACAAACAAACAAACGGCACCAATCACATAACCTCCTGCCAACTTCGTTTGGCGGAGGTAATAATTAAAAATAAAAATAGTATATTTTGCGCTTCCCTTAGTGTATTAAGTGAAACAAATACTTAAATTGAGACCATTTCGAAGCAGGCATCGCTTACAGTATAGCTCAGAACACGCCTATCTTCGATCTCAGCCTCTCTTTTAACAGCCTGTTGAGTTTTAAGGCTCCTGAAAGGTTGCAATGCTACCGTGTTCACAAGTATACTCCATAGACGGGCATCCAGACAGACAGACGAACATATAAACACCTGCAAAAAAAATAAAAGGTCGAAACGGCTCTCCTGATAGTTTAATAGTAGTGTCAGTGCACTTTCACCATGGTTTAACCTGATAACACAGAGACACAAAAATCAACTAGAAATGATGCCGGCTCCGTTATCGCAGATGGTAATTAAGCACTGTGATAAAAACATTAGAGTTCTATGTTCAAATGCTTGTGTATGAAGTTCTTTACCATAGCTAGGTCAAAATAAGAGGTGCGTGGGCCATGGACACATTGTACGCAGTTCATTAACTCAACAACTTAATGGGGGAGGGGTAGCGGGGGCAGGGTTTACAGAGGAGTGATAAGGGAATGGATTGGTCATTTTTTGTGTGCTCTACAGTCTGGCTTCCAATGAACAGTATGATTTCCTGTTTCAATCAGAATCAAAAGGTCTCTGTGTGATTTAGCGCAAAACTGTGTGTTACACTTTGATGCACAGAGTACATACAAATGCCTTTGACTGTTTGTTGGGATTTGGTGTAATACTGGGTGTGTGTGTGGTGCAATACTGTGTGTGTGTGTGTGTGTGTGTGTGTGTGTGCTCGTTATGCTTGTGGGATGCACTCTGCTATCCAGTATTTCAGAGTGACAGAAATAATGTGAAGTTGAAGTAACCTGGTCATTGAAATGCATGATGATCTGTCTGTATTCTGGACATTGCTTATTTTAGCTATTTACTCGGCATGCATAGTGTCCAAAAATTTTGATGGAATGCATCCGAGTCCATGCTCTAACAAATAGACATGCAGTACATAGGTTATGTGATTTCAGTTTTTGTTATATAATGTCCATCCCCCAAAAGAGTCTGATCAAACCTTCAACAACAGAAGACTATTTCTGACTTTCGTCAACTTACCTCTTACTTGCAGATGCAGCCTTTGTGATTGTTTGTGGTAAATCATGTGACTAATCAGAGAGGCTCCCATTGAGGAAATTATTATGTGGAAATGTCCAGTCAAATGTACATTTTGTGTTTTCAGGGTATCTGTTAGCCTAGAGAAAATAAACTCCACTTATCTTATGTCCAAAATATTGGACAACATGCAACAAAGGGAAGCTGCATGCATCACTGGTGCTGGCAGGGCTGTGCATGACAAAATGGTGGGAAAAGCATCAGTGATAATTCCAGAAAAGTGATTTCCTGGGGATATCCTGAGTGTACAGTATGGATCTGTGAGAGAATCGCATGACATTGAGGAGCTGGGGAAAGCGGCCGGCCGGGACGAGCACAGAATGTGCCCAAGGCCGTTCGGCCAGCAGAAGCTGAGGCGAGTGTGTTTACCGGAGCCAGGTTTATGTGGGTGGAGGCAGCGGAGCAGCTCGACCTGACCTCTCTGTTATGTGTCAAGCACAGAGGCTCCGCTGATCTGCGGGATTGCAACTGCGCATGCAGCCCTGCCATGCGGGAAGCCTAGGATAAAACGCATAGCACAAAATAATGTGTGAACAACGCCGTCCACCGAATTGTAAATGGGGCTGCGTTGGGATTGGCTGTCCTCAACCCACATAAAAATAAACTGCCGTTATCTTTTCCTGACTCACTTTCTCCCTTTTTACACAGAGGGAGAGAGAGGAGAAAAGGATACATTAACATCCTGTTCACTCTGCAAAATGCTCACTTAAAAAGCGGATCACATCACTATGTGATGATTATGTTAGATTAGATCTATACCTTGTTCATAAGGTACCAACAAGTCACCTTTTTGATTAATGAGATGCGTATCAATTGATTGTCTCAAGCGTCTGCATTTCCGTATCTCACTGCAGAGGTTTTGCAATAAACTGTGATTAGTTACAAAGGAAAAAAATTCTTTTTTGGGTTGTGAGAGTGGGCCTCCAATTTTTGAGCGTCCATTCCTGCCTAGAACCTTCATGTGCTGGCAGACATCGTTCAATAGCGAAACGCTGTGATTGGTTGAGCCCAGAAAGGCTCGGCTGACGAATGTTAACAGCCCTTTTGTTGCTCACATTCTCACTCTCGATCAGCACTGAAATTTGCCGTGTCCTGAAAATCAGACCGAGTCTGCTACTTGCAAAATGTGGCTGAGTTCCAGTGGCCTCATCATGAAAAAAAAATTAATGTACTAGTGCACTCTTTTTATTGAAGAGATAAAAGCCTTTAATGCAAATGAGCATGCAAATATGCTTGAATAATGCCTTACAACTCCAGTTGTGGCAGCCCTCTGGGCACCCAACAGACTATTTTTGTCTATTCCTCAACTTGCTGCAGCTGTACTTATTTAAGGCAAGCTCATCGTGAATTTCAAATTACACAGCCTCACTTTTCTCTTTCTGGTTTTCATATAAGAATCCATGGTGCTCCAGGCATGAAAAAGTATCATTAAAAAGTTCTTAGTCTCATTTAATATCACACGTTCTTCTTGGGATGATGTGCTTGCTAAAACACTCAATCTTCCGCCAGTGTCAGATTTTGTTTCAGAGATGGGCCCCTGGTTTGATTACCTAAATGCAGTTGGCAAATGCAGATACTGATAGTATCGCTGATCAAATCTGGGCATGTCTAACTCCATTCCTGCGATTTTCTGACCGGAGGCGATTGAGAGCCTGCGGCACTGTCGTCAAAAGAGTTGGTCTTAGACTCATTTATTACCCGTGTGTGTGGTGGGGGTTTGGTTGTATGAAGGCCAATCAGATCAGGTGCTGTCATTCTCTGTTAAACCTGATGCCCTAACACCCTAGAGAACCAGCAATTTCGTCAGGTGAAGAACGATAGCCTAGCTTTTCTTTCTGCCCCCTGCAGCAGTAAGAACAGTGCTCCAATTTAGTAAGCGACAAAATCATTTGAGGCAAAGATGAAAGTGTAAACTAGCTTCAATGCATTTTGTATGAATGGGCCATTTAAACCGTATAAAAACAGCACTCTTATGAAAACAATGGCAAGACTGAGGTTAATTATTTATAGGTTTACCCCGACACAAAAAAAGTCACATATGTAAAAATACCTCTTCACTCTCCCCTTCCAAATTAAACCCCACCACCAAGTAAAAGGCATTATTTACATGGTATCCAGCATCACAATAATGAAGAGAAAGATGGGAAAGAAACCTGTCTGAACGATACGTGGACCAGCTGCTGTGAAAATACCCTTAAGCAACAGCATTTGAGTTAAAATGTGGTCTTGGTGAATCAAAAACGCAAACTAGATTTTTGACACAAAAATTGTGTTGTGTCAGGATTATTCCTCGACACACCTTGTGATGTGTGGTACAACCCACTGTGCAACAAATGCATTTATGGCAGAGCAGGAAAGTACCAAACTTGGCTCAAGTGATAAATATGCCGTTTGTGATGGACAAAATTGTGGATAACACCGCATTACCACATGGCTCTGTGTACATATGTGAGTGGGAGCCTCTTCAATTTTCAAGGTGTTTGCTAAGCTTTTTCTTGTGATTTCCTGAAAAATTTTTACTTTTCCGGTGGACTTTGGACAGGATGTATGTGTGCCAAAGCATTTGAAAACTAATTACCTAATAATCTGTTTAATTCCATTCAGTTGCTTGACTATGTTGAAAATTAATGATTAATGCAATTGAATAATTAAAGAGATGGTAGTTCAACCAGTTTAGCACATTGAGAATTTGAGTAATTTTATTCTGCCGAAAAAAAATATGGTTAGCCTACTCTACCTAAATTAGATAAAATGGGAGAGTTTATTTTTACACTTGTATACATGAATTTATTTGTATATACTGCTGGTCCTGTTTTTATCCTAATAATATTCCAGGCGCATTCTTCACAATACTGTACAGCGATAGATTTTGGTGTCATTCACACTCTTGCGGTTCTGAGTGTACCTTGTCTGTGTGTCAGTCAAAGCTCATATGGTTTTAATCTACATTTTATGACCCCTAATCCTGAATCTGCTGCCACTCCAGAGTAGCTGACGGAGGGATCCTGGCACTGCTGTGACCTCACCTTAAAGTGCATTACATCTCCGAACCCATTCTGATTAAGGTTTCCTCATACCCCTGTCACACCAGACTGAGTTCCCACGGAGTTATCACCGCGATCTGAAACTTATCAGAACTCTGTAGTATTGCAGAGAAATTTGGAAATCGTTTTGCTAATTATTTGAAATTTTCACAAGCTGGAGATCTCAGGGCGTTCTCACGGTGATTGTGGCATTCGTACGGAGTTCCCGTGGTGTGCTGATTTATTCCCACAGCGTTCTCGCTTGGGATCGATGGCGTTGTCACAGAGCTCTTGTGACAGGTCCACTGCGAGCTAGGCATTTTCAATGCACACCCATTGCATGCACGCTGAGTTCACTGCGTTTCCTAAGCGTCCATACTGCGTTTTCCCAGATGGTATAAAAGCCGTGACATCTCAATGGACTCCGTGAGGTCTCTGAGCGAACGCTGTCACTTTTAGGTTATGTGTGCCGTTCATATAAAACCTTGGGGCGTGCCCATAGTTCTCCCGTGACGCTGGAAGAGACCTCACTGAGCTGCTTCAATGATCCTAAAATATTCCAACAGCGCTCAAATCATGGACAAAATAAACACCGTGGCTCAGCGTCCTAGGAGGCCCCACGGCGTTTAGTGGAGATGCCAGAGAGATGCCACTGCGCACAAGGTGATCCCACTGCTCCCACCCCGGCATTCTATAATTTTTGGGAATGCCGCACTCCGTGAGAATCCAACTCTGGTGTGACAGGGGAATAATTTCCAACTAAGCGTTAATTTGCTTAGTTGCGAGATCAGTCAGTATCCATTTCCCCTCAGCTTGCATTATTGTTCATTGTGACTATTGTCAAGCATTTTCCCATCCACAATAATGATAGATCTAACATAAAATATCAATGTCTCACAAAGCTTCTGAATTCTTGCTGCTCACCGAATGTTTTTTTTTCTGCATTGGAATCTGGTTGGCTTGACATGCCTAGAAAAACCTTTCTAAAATTGCAGGTTTGCCGTAAAATTAAAACTTTGTCTCCAATCAGTGAAATTACCATAATCCAGAGGAACACTAAACCTATTTCCGTGTTAGGTCGGGTTATACATTAATTTACTGTGCAAATGGGCTTCCAGTAAGCTGTGTTGCTGTTAACAATCAGACATACAGCTTTGCGTCCACGAGGAAGGCTACAATATGAGATTGCACTAACAGTAATTAACTGAAATTTCTTGAAATTACTTCTTGAGGTAAAATGTAATGTAGTAAATGCTGCTGAAGGTGGTATTTAGATAAGGTTTAGATTTCATTTCATTAGATAATTGCCGTTTCAGAAGCTAGACTTCTATATACTACCGTGAAAATTCGTCACATGGCATGCATATTAACCCCTTAAGCCCTGAGCCTCTTTTTCGAAAATGACAAGCCCAAAATGAAATGAGTATATTGGCGACTGCTTGGTCCATTTGAATAATCTTGGTATTGTAATAAAGGTAAAACCATTTGGGATTTCAGCCCTGGTGTAAAAATCACAATATATGTCACTGAGTCAGAGTAAATGGAGATGCAACACAGTGTAAATGAAAGATTTTGCACCTAACAAAGTTTTACTTCGATCCCTGGTAAATTTGTTGAGTTGCAGTCTGAAACCTCAAAAAACATTACAGCACAGCATCTCATTATTATCTGTGCCAAAGTTTATTCTGATCAGGTCAATCAGAGCAAAATTAAAGAGGAATGTCAAGGTGGCTTCTCCATTTTGGCAATTCAGGTACCTTGTGTTCCATTTGACATTTCTCATATACCAAGCTGTAAAACCCATAAAATTTCACTTATATATCACTACAGGCATCCATTCCAACCAAATACAGCATTTTTTAATTTTTAGAATAAAAAAATATATATATTATTATTTCTGCCAGTTTTGTTGCCTATACAATTTCCCATTCAAAGACAATACATACAATGAAAATTAAGTTTGACTCCACTGGAGCATATTTATTAAAAAAACAAATAAATAAAATGATACATACAAAGGCAATGTGAAAAAATGTTAAAGAAAAGTAAGAATAACAAAAACCCCAGCGATTATTGTAGAATGAAACTGCAATTATTTCAAAAAACAAACTAAAAAAAAAAATTACCCTGATCAGGAATCGAACCTTCACAATATCCTTCGCAGCGCAGCATCTTATCCAATAGGCTGCACCAATCGACAACAGTCTTTGGTCAAATTGCCCATTCAACGAATGGGTAAAGAAAATACGTACTGTACTGTTGTAGTATCAGTATTTGTGTGGAATACTGCAAAGATTCTGTCAGAAAACGACTTTGAAATGAATGTTGAATATTTTGCGGATAATTATTCGGACAATACCTCAAACAAATTAGTTTATATTGTCGCGCTATTCAAGAACATGCAAATATCCCATGGACTCTGTTTGATGCACTGGGAACGCAGGGCTGTAGCTCAGGCTAGGTTTCTGCGATTAAGGTGGTTTGGAGTTTGATATAAACATCGGGACTCATAGAATAAAATTTTTACCGGCATAGTCTTATTGACAGCATCACAAGCCGATGGCAGAGAGGAAAATACATTGCAAGGAAGCTGAAAGCTTAGCAGCTGAGATCTTCGAAGCAACGCTGGGAAAGAACATGCTAGGATACCGGCAGATCTAGTTTGGTTATAACACGAACACATTGGGCTAACAATAGCAAGCACAGATTTCCCCTCGAGCAGTTTTTTTATTGCAAAATATCAAAGGTAAGAATTTTTTTCTGCTCATCTCTGTAGACTGTAAAGTGTATGCCTTCCGTTCTTTGAATGTGGTGTCGGTTTAAAATGACAGGACTCACATCGTCGGATTCTGTGGACTTTCCTCTCTTATTTGAGGTATTGTTTTTATGCATAGCACGAATTCAGCAGAAATTCTGACGATTCAGCGCTGATATGATTTTATCCTATGTTTTGCTGCATGCTTATTTACTTGCTTGGTGCTTGAATTGTGTTCGGTTGAGGTAAAAATGATTTACATGAGCTTTTGGCCGAGTTTCTTCGCGAAATATGGATATGCCGCATGACAATGTTGCGATTTGGAAACATGCTGTATTTATAATGCGTAACAACCGGCCCCCGGTATAGGGGCGTAGGTCTTAAGGGGTTTTTAAATGATTTTAAATGTGTGTCATGCGTCAAACTTTCCCAACGCACTGATAACCAGTTTACTCAATTATTCAATTAGCAACGCTTCGAAGTAAGAAGCATTGATAATTTAATAAATTAATTATCGTCCCTGGGCGCGGCAATCAGTATGCAACTGTGCTTCCCTGTAAATGCAACCTATTCTTTAGAACGCTGAAATCATTAAGATTAAGTGCAATCTTAAAATGAATTAGGTTGCACCCCTGAAAAAATCCAAGAATAGGAGATGGAATTCAGAGAAAGCACTGGGTTAATTGATTTTTTTTTTTTTTTGTATCCATACAATATCACTATTAAGTACATTGTCAATATAGTCCTTCAGTGATCTGTCATTTCTTAATACTCTTTTAATAATCACAGGCTTATGCTGTATATTGGTCTTTTAGTAAATTAATTGAGTGGTAATTAATCAAGCAATCTTGAACCGTAACAGCTTGAAAGCAACTATGCGTTCATAGGCCAGAGGCTCACGGCAAGTCATTTGAATACCCTGTTATGCTGGCATTTCTGCCAGAGGGATGTTGGGCTTTAGAAAGTTAAGGCCTAAGTGTATCCCTCAAGGACGCTGTGTGCAGGAAACAAAATATTCCGAAGTAAATGAAGTTATATCAGGTTATTGAAGCTTCCGTTATTGGGCAGTATGCTCAAAGTGAAATAAGCAACTGTGATCTAACTGGTAGCTTGATTATTGTCTCTTTAATTTTCCAATTTATTACTGCTTTTTTCTTTTTCTTTTTTTTTTTTAAATTTGGCATCTCCAGTCCCACCGAATCTTGAATGCCCAATTGAGGAACGATATACAAGGTTTGCTCATATGCGACTCCTTGTTGCTAATTTAGGAGAGAGGGACGGCCCATGGCTCTCCTCTGAAGCACATGCCCACCAATACTGCTTCTTCACACTCATTTGTTGAATCCTCGCAAGTTCAGAATGAGAGCGGAGGATACCTGGATAGCTTAGAATCTTCCTGACAAACGTGCGGCTGGCCAACAGGAGGTGCTTGAGCAACGAACAAAGCAACCATTTCATGTTTCTCTTCCAGACAGCCCCTTCCCAATTTGCATCCCTGCATGTAATGCAATGGCCAATTGTGCGTTACTTCTGAAAAAGCTGCCGACCACTGCTGGTTGGTACGACCGGGGCTCGAACCCGCACCGTGAAAGTCTCTTCTGCTCCGCAATGTGGTGCCTTAACCGAGTGACCTATCCGGCAGCTTAATACCGCATTTTATTCATGATTTGGGACCGTGTTATTGTGGTTGTTATTTTAGTATTTGGATTGCTAATTGGGCCTGTTTTGGCTTAACCGTCCATGGCATGAATTTTTATTTTAGGAGGAAAAAAACATCTCACCCTAGTTTTCGGGAGCTTAGGGGTCCCTGATAATATGTCAATAATAAAATATCCCCCCACCCAGCCCCCCAACCAGATTTTGGTTTGTTGCCTCAGGCCAACAATATGCCGTAAGGGTACTAAAACGCCAAGGTTTTCAAGATTATAAAATAGGTGAAATGATGAACAAACAAGCAATAAATGCATTAAAAGAAGTTTTATATCATCAAACAAAACAATTTCAACCAGTTAATCGTCAAACAAACATCGGCCACAAAATGATAATTCATAAGTGGGTTCGAAATTGGCTGCAGTGTGTCTGTATTTTTGAATGTGTGTTTCATGTGGGCTACTGACTGAATTGGCATTTTTGAAATCTTTTTTACAAAGCAGTACTATTCTGTATGGAATCTCAGGAAGCAGTTGCTGGTGGATGTGAAACAGAGGTGGACATCACATTTTTGGCACTTGGCTTTGGTGTACCTTTGCATCACACACACACCCATTCACACTCATACACATATACACACACACACACACACACACACACACACACACACACACACACACCCATTCACACTCATACACATATACACATATATATACATACACACACACACACACTCATACACATATACACTGCCCGGCCAAAAAAAAAGTCGCACACTCAAATATTTTGTTGGAACCCCTGTAGCTTTGATTACAGTGCAAATTCATGTTGTCATTGTTTTGACAACTATATGCAATGCCAGAACATTTATTTTCAATCATACATGCCATAATTTTTGGCCGAGATCTTGTCTTCTCGACATAATGGTTGAACCACTCGGTGGTCTGTCTTGAGCACATCCCAATAACTTTTACCGTGTCGAAGATCAGGACTTTGTGGTGGCAAATATGTTTGTGAAAGTGATTCCTCATACTTGTTTTTGCATTCATGAGTTTCTTTGCTAAATACAGGCCAATAAGTTTCCTGTTCTGAAATACTGTAACATCTTTTCCACCAGCAAGGGATGTGTCTTCCGACACGATTTTTTGAGAAATGAGTAGCGACGTGCTTCATCAGTCAGGGGAAAAATGATTATTGCCAGCTGAAACATATTAGTAACTGCAATAATGATCCAATTCTAGAATTTGTTCATTAATTTCCAAACGGTGATTTTTTTTTTTTTGGCCGGGCAGTGTATATACATACACACACACACACACACACACACACACACACACACACACATACACTTACACATACACGCACACATATACACGCACATATACACATACACATACATATACATACACATATACACGCACACATACACATACATACACACACACGCGCACACCCATACACACGCACACACACACACATTCATTACATACAGTATGTATATTACTCTGACTGAACCCTGATCTCCTACCTCTCTCTCAAACCTGATTCTGGTATCCACTGTTCCTCGCTGTCACTCTCCTCAAGCTCACTGTCAGAAGGATTGGGCCTAACTGCTTAAACTGCTTGCTTGCTTGCACCCTTAAAATGTGTGTGCATCCGTTTCCTGTGAATAATTGTCGTTAGTATGGTAAAAAAAAAAAATTGATTATAGTGATAACTATGTGTCCCTGGACATCTCCAACCATTAACATGTTATTGTTTAAACAAAAGTGGTCTCGCTGTGCAATGTTGCCTTGGGGCAAGGAACGAAAAACCACCATTTTAGTGTATGAATAAAGACAAAAAGTATTTTTTCTCAATCAAATATGCTTCTTTACATGTTCATGCACATCACTGATATTTTTTATACAAACTTATTTAAATTTAAACATGTTTAAAAGTGAAATTTATCCTACCTTCTGCTAGCAGTGTGTCTGAGCCGGAGATGGTTGCAAAAAGGACTGTTCCACCCCCAGAGGAAAGGTCAGACCGACGCCCACTTCAAATTTTATTGGTCACAGACCTTTCACTAGATTTTTAAAATGATGTAATTCTTTAAAAAATTTAAAGGGCAGGTCTGGGGGCCAAAATAGTGGTTTGTTGCCTGAGGGCAACACCATGCCATAGAGATCTCCTCTAACCCTTGCCTCGACTGGAAACCTTTCCCTTGTGTCAAGTGCTTATTATTCACGTCTACCTATACACTTTGGCCAAGTCCTGGAAATATGTCACTCAATAGATCGGTAGGGACCCTCACCATTGGTCATTCCCTACCAAGTGGCACCTGTTCTATATTTTGCACCAAGTGTCATGGTGTTAGCTATCCAGCTAAGGTACCGTAGATAGGGTGTGCAGTAGTTTAGTCGTATCTGGCACTGGGGTTCCACCACAGAAAAATTCTGGCATTGATCATTCCATATCAAGTATGTGCTGCTTAACAAGTTGCACCAAGTTTATTGGGGTTGGAAAATCCAGCTAGGCCTGCCGAGCTGAAGGGTCTCTTTGTGGTAATCTGGCCAGGGTGTTCTACCATCCAAAAAGTCTGGCATCAGTCATTCCTTACATGCTGGATATTTTATACCAGGTTTCATGGGTTTAGCAATCCTTCAAGAGTAGACTAGCTGGAGAAGTCACGCTTCGCTTCCAGTAGCCACACCCACCAGTGGGTACCTGGCAGATTTACATTTCCACGCTCACAGACCCATGGCGGATGTCATGGCGCATGATTAAATTGGTTAGCTTTCAGGTAGGCTAGGCCTAGCTAGCTCCTACTCTACAAGTGGCCACTTGGCGATGTTCGAAGACCGCAAGTGTTGGATGAAGCCAGATACGTTAGTTTTTCACCCATGGCTGCAATAACCTCCCTGTCTATCCATGAAGTGACAGATTTCCTTGCGCTGAACTCTAGGGGCCGGAGTTACCATATCATATGTAATTATCAACACAAAACAAAACTGTGGAAATGAGGCGTAGCATTACTGCCACATGCATTTTCATTTGTGAAGGTATGAGAATGGAGCCATTGTTCTGAGACCCTGATCCCTGGCAGTGCTGATCATTGACGTTTTTTCTGTCCTAACAGGATGCAGGCCTATGCAGTAGTGGTTTAACTGGTTGATCCCTGATCTGTACAGATCTTATCGCATGATTCGGCACTCATGCTCAAAAAAGAATGCTGGGTTATAATAAACCCACAATAGGTAATTTAGGTAACCTAATTCTGGGTCATACTCAGGGGCGGTTTTAGGAATTCTGAGGCCCTGGGCAAAGAACAATTTTGAGGCCCCACCCCCCACGCCACCCCCCAACTCAAACCCATACATCTGTTAATAATGAGAAAATCGATCATATGCAAGGAAAAACATTTTTTTTTATTGAACACTACATGAAAATGATTGAAAAAATAGGTTGATGTCTGATGTAATATATACGTAACGCGCGCACGATATCAATACCAACAATATTTGCAATTTTTCTTTTTTTTACATTTTGCGCTTTTCTTTCTTTTTATGTGCGCCAGATGCTTGTTGCGGGGTACAGTTGCCGCTATCAACACAACCACTACAGCCAGGGCTAGAGCTAGCATTGCTGCTGTGAAACGCCAGCTCATTGGAGGTGCTGCTGCAGGCTCTGGCGTCTTCGGTTGAACTTGTGAAGAAGGTGGTTAATTTCGGAAGCTTTTGAACAAATCTTTCATTTTCCTTCTTTCTCTTCCTTTTCTCCCCACCACTTAGAAATCGTTTCATTCTGTGAACACAGATATGTGTCACTCTTAATCGACTTCGGCAATGGCTCGCTCAAGTTGTTGCCTAGGCTACCTCAGACGCCAGAGCCAGAGCGAAGCCGGACAGCTGTGTATGATGTCACGTCACTGACTGTGGTTTTTCGCTGGGATTACACGCATTGAGAATATATTAGAATATATGCCTACTCTCAACACGAATAATGCTTAATATTAATATTGCATTTATCACTGTCATAGCAGTGTGATTCTCAAATATGCATTCATTGACAATCAATTATTACATAGTAATCCATGATGAATTGGCGAATAAATGCAGGAAAACAGGCAGGATCCATGAACTTGACGTTACGTTCCATTGGCGCTGCAATCAGACAATATATATATATATATATATATATATATATATATATATATTTTACAGTTTCTTTGAATGCAGAGGATGAAAAGCAGCAGGCAGCTAGAAAAGTTTCAAATCATTGAAAGGCTTGAAATGACTACCACTTTAGTGACAGTTAGTTAAGATTCTTAACATTAAAAACGAGACATTTGGGAGCTTTGAAAGTGCATAAACTCTGACTAAATGGAGTGGAAATGAGACCAGTCATAGGAGAGCCAGATGCTAGCCAGCAGACCTGTTGTCAACAACACAGTGAAGCTATGACAACTAGTTTATATACACAACCATTTAAAAAGCCCGAAAATGCTTCCCACTTCGCTGGTACAACAACGAGGGACTTCGGATTGACAACGAGGCATTTTTTAACTTTGCACGTGAAATCACAATTTATTAGACAACGCGTTCTGGTGGCTGTGGTGGTCAAAAGCATTCATGCAGCCTACGGTAGCAGTGAGGCACGCTGTGGCTTCACCTAGCGCTAGGGCGTGTATGTTCTGAAAGCTCATTAACATATAGTTGTGACGTTTCACCGAACGAGGCTCCTGATTGGCCGAGGCCCTGGACAACTGCCCGTGTTTGCCCTATGGAAACACCGCCTATGGTCATACTACCACCTACACAGCACTGGCTCAATTTTACCTTGCACAGTTGGGTTGGAAAGAATGACACAGCAGATTGCATCATTATTTTTATTTACAAGTTGGGTTATATTGGTCCAGTGTTGGTTCCTCTTGAACTTTTCATGGGGTTATTATTTTTATGCATATTACAACCAAAAAAAGTTATTTTATGTACATCTACATTTTATGCTGTACATTTTTAGACAAGTGGTCTCACAACCCTGTTCCTGGAGAGCTACTATCTTGAAATGTTTCACTCCAGCCAAAGCAAAGGTCACCGCCCTTGTGGTAATCCCAGACAGCCTTGATGATATTGAGAGGAGGATTGTGTCAAGGGTAATTTAACATTTGGTATCACAATATTTTTTTTTTAAATACAGCAACTCTTACTGAGAAAAAACGAAAATGGATATCTAAGACCAAATATAGAGAAAAAATTGGGGTGCCTCAGACTTTTGGCTTTATTGCATTAACTTGAATTTATTATTCTACGAACTATGGATAATTCTAGTATTATTGAAACATTGGGGGGAAACATTTGGAAACAACAGCAGATTCTGGGGAAAGAGGGAGAAGGGGAATTATTCTGTTTGCAAGTGCTAAGGAGAGCTGACTGCCAGCTCACCCCTTGAACAGCCAGTTGGAAGGGGTGTGCTGGTCTAATTATAGTCCAGGACCTCTTAATGTCTTAAAGGGTCTCAAGTTCAACATTATAATATATTCACAAGCTGAGAAATTTTTTCATGTTTTACTGTAAAGGATGGAAAGATAACTCATTAAGACTAATATGAAAATATTTCAAATAATTGAATTATTATAGATTTAGATCCTTCGGTCAGTGTGGGCTCAATCAATATCGTCACTCAGAAAACACATTTTAAATTGCCAATGGAAGCAACATTTAAGAAGTGAAAAATCACACTAAAATCAACGATCTGTGAAGTAGTATGTGAATGTGTGTCGTGAATAATACAGCATCAGCTATCAGTTGTACACCAGATTTTTTAGGGACTGTTTTTTTAGATGCTTATCGAAGTCCTCTTTTTGGCCCTCTATGCAGTCTTGTTTTTTCCTGAGGTGAATGGCATTCAATTTTCTTGTGCTGTGCAGAGGAAAAGTGCTCATTATAGTGCCACAATGTGGGGATGGGGTAGAATTTTTAAAAGCCAGGGCAGTATAGGATGGAGGTGGGAGTATTTCACAAAATAACTTCATTGTCCGTAGTTTTGGGGGTTTCAGTGCTGCTGTGTATTTTTGGGATGAATTTAAGCCAAGTGAGAACCAGGCTTAGAGAGAAAGGATAGCTAGCACTTTGATGTGACATGAGGCCATCTTTGTCTCCAACATGCTCGCACACCCACATGTTCTCACACACTCATGCTCTCATACACGCACATGCTCGTACACATATCCGCTCTCACACACGTGCACTGTCACAACCCAGCTCCCAAAGTCATGACCAAGGAGGACCCACTGAGGCAAACTACAAAAAATTTGTTTCATGGTTGACTGAAACAGAGCCAAATCAGGTCAAAATACAAAATGAAACCAAATTAAGATATAAACTTGGAGAATGCACGGCGCTGCAGAGAGAGCGAGAGATGCATTGAGTTTCTGCAATCAATTACCTGAAAGGTGAGGAAAGTCATAGGTAAACACCAAACAAGCTCCTTGATACTTGAGAAGGGGCCTGTGTGCATGCACAAACCCATGCTTGAATTTAAGTTTACATGATATTATTAGGATGCTTGCCACAGCAACAGTGTCAAAACAACACTTAAATCATTCCATGTGCTGATTATGTCGGCTTTAGGTGCTGCAAAAGTATTTAATCTGATTTGGCAAAATGCCTCCATGATATATGAAATGGAGATGATGGATGTGTTCGTCTTAATAACCCTCCTTCAGAATGCTAATTTGGTGGAGCAGGAAACCTGCCAATTTTGTATTCAGTCTCATAAAATTACTATTATTAACGAAGATACAAAATATCAATAAGCAATTTAAATAAACAATATTAATGATTTCTTGATAATTCTAGAGATTTTCTTGAAAATTTCAAAGATTTAATAGTAATCTGAAGGATTTGTGGCATTATGAGTATCTGAAAAAGCTAGTTGGACTCGGATTCCATTTAAACTGTATTAGAAGAGACGCTTGGTTAATAAATTAATTCATTAAACAAACTGACACAGACCATGCAGGGACTTCACTAAGTAAAGGAAGGTAATGATTATGTACAACCCCAGTTCCAAAATGACTGGGACAAAGTGTAAATTGTGAATAAAATTAAAACGCAATGACTTCCAAATCACACCAGCCAGTAGTTTTTTAATAAAAGAACAGAGATAACAAAGCAAATGTTGAAAATGAGAAATTTTACGATTTTATCCACAAATTTCAAATTTTATAGCTGCAACAGGTCTCAAAAAAGTTGGGACAGGACCTGTTTACCATGGTGTAGCATCCCTTCTTCTTTTCAATACAGAGTGGAGGTGTCTGGGCATTGAGGAGACGTGTTTCTTGAGTTAAGCCATTGGAATTTGATCCCACTCTTGTTTAATACAGGCTTCCAGCTGCTGGAGAGTTTTGGGTCTCCTTTCACTGACTTTTCGTTTAATGATGCGCCAAATGTTCTCAACTGGTGAAAAATCAGGACTGCAGGCAGGGCAGTTCAGCACATGGACTTCTCTACTATGAAGCCAAGCTGTTGTAATAGCTGCGGTATGTTGTTTTACATTTCCCTGCTGAAATACACGGCCTTCTTGAAATAGTTGTCATCTAGAGGGAAGCATATGTTGCTTTAAAACCTATGTATACCTTTCAGCATTCATGGTGCGTTTTAAAACATGCAAGTGTCCCACACCATATGCACTAATGCATCCCCATACCATCTGAGATGCTGCCTTTTGAACTGAACGCTGATAACAGGAGGGGTGGTCTTTCTCCTCTTTAGCCCGGAGGACACAACGCCCATGATTTCCAACAAGAATGTCAAATTTGGACTCATCTGAGCATAGGCACTTTGCCACTTTGCTTCAGTCCATTTAAATGAGCCTTGGCCCACAGAACACGGCGGCGCTTCTGGATCATGCTCAAAAATGGCTTCCTTTTTGCATGATAAAGTTTTAGGTGACATCTGTGGATGGCACGGCGGACTGTGTTTACAGACAGTGGTTTCTTTCAGTATTCCTGGGCCCATTTAGTAATGTCAATGACAGAATCATACCGGTTAGTGATGCAGTGGCGTCTGTGGGCCCGAAGATCACGGGCATCCAGTGAAGGTCTTCGGTCTTGTCCCTTACACACAGAGATTTTTCCAGGGTCTCTGAATCTTTTGATGATGTTATTCCCTGTCAGTGATGAGGCCTTCAAAGCCTTTGCAATTTGACGTTGAGGAACATTGTTTTTAAAGTATTCCACAATTTTTTTAATGCAAGCCTTCACAGGTTGGAGAGCCTCTGGCCAACTTTACTTTTGAGAGTCTCAGCCTCTATAACACATACCTTTTAGAGCCAATCATGTTACACACCTGATGCTAGTTAGTGTAATTACTTGCTAAATGTTCTTTCAGCTGATTTTCATATATATTAATTGCTTTTTCAGCCCTTTTTTTGTCTGTGTCCCAACTATTTGAAATTTGAAATGAGCTCATTCTGTGGATAAAAATGTATAATGTCTCAGTTTCAGCATTTGAAGTGTTATCCATGTTCTATTGTAAATAACATATTTGCCCACGTGATCTGAAAGTGATTTCATTTTGATTTTATTCACAATTTACACTTCGTCCCAACTACTTCATAATTGGGGTTTTATGTGATTCGGTATGTGTGTTTGTGTTGGCATGTGTGAATTCGAGTATGTGTTCGTGGGCACGCACTTCTTTGTCCCTCAACGAAGAGAGACGGCAGATGGCATGCTAGGCCTCAGTTTTATTTTGCAGTGTCTAGGTGGGCCTATATGTGGCAGCATAACTGTGTGGCTAAATCCAAAGATAGATGCTTGCTTCAGCTCATGGGGAATTTATATAATTACTTTGTTTCTCCATCCACTACCAACTATAGTACAGCCAGCATGTTAGTTGCGGAGTTAAAAAGTTAGTGAGTCGAAGACGGAGAGATTGCATGTGGGGTTGTTGTCTGTCTGTGAATGGTTAACTAGCTCCTTAAAACTGGGATAATGGACTCTTCTACTTGTATCATAGTCACAGAATGGGGTCATATGAGAGTAGTACGCTGACATTTTGGAGCAACATACTCGGCCTTCGAGACGTCATCTTTTCCATAGATGCCAATGTGTATTTCAATAAGACAACAGAAATCGTAATTCTGCACGCCTTGCAAAGACGTGGTAGAGATCCTTTGATGAGGTTGCGGGTACTAAACTGACCTGCAAACAGTCTCAGCTTCTCCCCAATAGAGAGCATGCGGCGTATTTCGAAACGTAAATTATGACAACAAATACCATGTACTGTTGCACAGCTTAAGACTTCTTTACTGGCAGAATAGGACAACATTACTCCCAAAACACTGAGTCCCTTGGTGTCTTCTGTCCTTAAATGTTTACGAAGTGTTGTGACAAGGGAAGGAATGGTATCAAAGGGGTAAGTACTTTACTGTCCCAACCTTTTTTAAAATACTTTGTAAGAGACAACATTGAGGTGTATTCATTTTGAAGAATCAATAAAATTTATTTGGTGAAACATTACATAATGTGCTATTCCATTGCATTCAGTGTAATACGTTTGATGATAATTTACGTCACTGCTCTTTGTTTTTTTTTTTTTTTAACATGCTGTCCCAACTATCTTATTTAGGATTGTGAGTTGTGAAAAGGGTTTAAATGGATTATCAACCACCATGCTAAAAAGCTGCAGAAACGACTGCTGAATTTAGAAGCTGCCATTCCTTCCGCAGTGTTCACCGACCAAAGAAAAATCTGGAACATGTTATTGATATATTATCAAGTATAAAGACATTAGATTGTGCGAGATGCATTAATGTATGCATTGTTTGTTGAGCTGGAGCAGGAGTCTTATACATTTATGCTGAGAATACACTTTTGACATAGCGAACTAATGCTTGGGCCACCTGTTGCCAAAGTACTGCCCTGTTTTCTCTTGGCACAAGAGGCTTACAGCCTAGTCCAGGACTGCCAAAATCTAGTGCTCAAATCCAAATCTTGCCCTGGTTTTACTTTTCTTCTTGGCAACAAGTGAACACCTCCACAGTCCGGTCGTCCGCGACTCATGGATGTAGCCCCTGAAAGCCTGCTTCTCGCCTTTTTTGTGCATTATTTGGCCAATACTGCTGAGAATGCAACTGAAATCGATATAGGTGTCATTAGTGAAGTGTATCACATGTCCGTACCAAATATGAAAGTAATTGGTCAAAAAGTACAGCCTGTACTGCATCCACAAGAAAATCTCTGTTTTGCCTCTAATTTGCATATTATTCTGCCAATACTGTTGCCATGGCAACCAAAATCGATCAGTGTCATAAGTGAAGGATATCACGTGTCCGCACCAAATTAGCAAATTAGCGCCTTATTCGGCCAGTACTGTTGCCATAGCATCCAAAGGCAATAGGTGTCATAATTGAAGTGAAACACATGTCCATACCAAATAACCAAATATGAAAGCAATCGGTGAAAAAATTGCAGCCTGTACTGCGTCCACAAAGAAATCTGAATGTTTTGCAACTAATTTGCGTATTACTTGGCCAATACTGTCGCCATGGCAACCAAAATGGATAGATGTCCTTAGTGAAGTATAACACGTGTCCTTACCAAATATGAAAGTAATCAGTAAAAAAAAAATTACAGCCTGTAGAGCTGTAGAGCCACGGCAGCGGCGGAGACAACAAACGTAAATCCATAGTAGCCGTCCAACTTCGTCCAGGGGCGACAATTATTGCCGCCAGATTGCCATCACACTTGACTCCCTGGTAAAGGGAGTGATGGGGAGCCAGCAGTTCTCGACCGTCGAGACATGTCATTTGGGGAGTCCCGGGATGCATTTCCTGAAAGCATAGTTGTGAAGTATGGTGGCGACTTACATAGTTTGTCCTTTCGCAGTCAATGGTTCCAACTATGTAAGTTAGCAACTGTGATTTCGGGGAACACACCCGTGGTCTGGTCAGTGCCATGTCCGTAAATTTCAAGATGCTTCCTGCTTGCTGTCTGGAAATCCATACACCCTAGTACATGCTAGCTTAGAAATTGCTCAGATTCTCAGAGGGCAGTACCATGCCATATTTGATGCCGACTGGATGTAGGGAATTTAGGTTTAAGCGTCAGTTTAATTAATAGTTTACATTTTTTGAGAAGTGTGACATTTTCAGATGGTACGTCAACATATTTTTGTGCAGGCTACATAATCTGTTTACATCACACCTTCACCATTAGCCTACTTTTATTGAGAAAATCTCTTCTATATCATCTAAATTGTCAGAGGACAAATATGGTGTTGCACAATATTTGTCAGAAAATATACTTAAGTATATCTTTCTGTGCAAACTATGCGATAAAAGGAAGAATCAGGTATACTGTGCTGTGAAAAATATTTGCCTACTTCTCAATTTTTTCTGTTATTGATTATTTGTCATGTTTCAGACCATCCATTTCTTTGGTGTATCAGACAATGGCAATGTGAGTAAAAGAAACACTGAAATAAAAAGCCTCCTACACCCTAATTGCTAAAGTGTGCATCATCCCCCTAACTAATACCCTGAGGTAGCACTTTTGCATTTCCTACTTAAATTCAGTATAAACAGTTGTTGTATCATAACAGGGTGTTTACAACAGTCTGAAAGGCTCTGATTTTATGTGGTCCTGTAGGGATGTGGTCTGAGCGAGCAAGCTCTTCGCTAATAAGATGCTGCTATTGCCCAACTTGGCCTCACTAGTTCAAATAGTTTCAATAGTTTTAAGGTACAAGAGATCTTTCTGGTTCATGCGCCCGAAGCTTTTTACGGGGGGGTGAAACAGATACCCCTGAAATTAAGATCATTTATTTATAGTGTGGTCTGAAACTAGGCACTGTAGCTCACCTTCTTCCAGCGTGTTTGAGTTTCCCTCCCCCAACGGACTAAAAGCAGATTGGTTATTCATAAACCTGAATAACACATTGTCTCAAATTTCTTTTTTGGTCAATTGCCAGTTTCAGTAGCGAAGCTTGATTTCTGACAGCTGTTGAAGTCGTAGAATTATAGTTATTCTGCATTCTGTATGGAGTCCATCAATCCATTCATCAGCTGACCCGTATATTCCTGGGGGACTGGGGGGAGGTGTTCATGGGACCTGGAGTCTTTCCCAGCATACAGTAGGCCAGAGGCTGGAACACAAGCTGGAAAGTTTTCTAGTCCATACAGACCATTTACTCACACTCTCATTGCCATGGGCGGTAGCTACAGTATTCTGTATTGAGAGAAACTCTCAGGGCAATTCCACCTTTACAGACGTTACATCAGAAGGAGTTTTTAGCCATTCCAACTACCCTCACAGCTAAAGTTTTACTCCATGAAACCCAACCTTATGGGTGTTACTTGCTTTGGTCTGAGTATGTTTGATGGGGGAAGAAAAGCCATCCAGTGATGTCTGTGTGTTTTGCATGAACCACAATAATGAACATGACGGATATGGCATGAAAAAGACTGAAAAAAATTCAGCCAAGTTTATTTCAAAATTCTCTGTTCAAAATTCTCTGTGTCTGTACACACGAATGTTTATGTCAGAATTGTGGGAGAACTATGCCGCCTAATACACAAATTATAATACAGCTCCAAATGAGATTCTCTTAGCAGGCAGTTATAGAATTGCACATAATCCTCTGTGACGGACGTTACGTGACGGGTGTTACATTTTGTCCATTGAAGTAAAATGAACCTTTCTGCTAAAAAAATTCTATCGTCCAGTGGAATGATGAAATAACCACATCTATGCGTGTCTGTAGTAGGTTATAAGATCAGTGTGACTTTGTTTTGGTAGTGTGAATCAATTACATAGTATTTTGTGGTTAACGTTATTATGAAATAGTTTTATTCAGGTTTCTCATTAATCAATCAAATTCAATAGTTGTCCACTTCAGGTGTGGAGTAATCAATGTACTATACCTATGAGGATGTTTATATCTTTACTCAGTTGAGACGATCCTGTTTCTTTAAATGCAAACTACAGACTGACAGACTCCTTCCACTTGCTTAATACATTGCTTACTCAAATCGAAAACTGTAGAAACAATACTGAGTGATAGTCACTGACTCAGCTCTGGACTGTAAGATTAGAAGTCACAAAACTAGCATTAAAACTTGAAGCGAATGATTAATCAGGGTATATTCTGTATTCTGACTTTGACTAGCAGAGTTCTGGGGATGAAAATAAACTAACAGGACATATTATCAATCTAAAACAAAGAAAAAGTCAATGCTGTGATTGAGATTTCGTCTTTTTTTATCATAACAATAGAAATTACACAAATAGAAATGCTTACTGCAAAATACATGGAGGATCTCCAATGAGTGAGCCCGGGATATCAAATTCATACTTCGAGGGTAGTAATTTTCATTTAAATAAATTTGATAGCTTGTTCTCACAAATTTCAGATTATATTTATCCCATAAATTTCAGGAACGTATGATTTGGAAAATGGGAAAATATTGTTTGGCTTCTAGTTTACAGTTTATTCAAGTCAATGGGATGAATAATTCGCTAGCTAGCATGCTAATGCTTTTCACCATTAAATTATTAAATTCAAGTGTTTACATGTAACTCATTCCTGGCCAAAAGGGTTAGCATGCTAGGTAAGGAATTATTCATCCCATTTAATTCAATAGACCCTCAACTAGATGCAAACACCAGCAATGGTGAACATGTCCAGAAGAATTGGCCTTGTGGAAATATTAATTGACATATATCAATGAACGGAATAATCCAATTGTGACATGAGAAAGTTATATTACACATTTGTGATACCAAACCTGTATCTAATGGGTTGTATCACACCCAGTTTTAATAATTTATTGGATAAACGTTATTATGCTGTTCAGCCGCCACTGGGGCCCTGTAGGTAGTTTTAATACGCCATTTTCTTTACTTAAGCGCCATATGCGCAAGGTGCACTGCCTTCCCAATCGGTGCACGTGTCTTATTCTCACAGAGAGCCTCTATTTATGCCCTCTATATGATTTATAAAATCCTTGTCATTGTCTATTCCTATTGTTTCAAGCACATAATAACTGGATACAGACCTATAATTATGATGATGTTGCTTCATGAAAATGGAAATTGAGCACATCAAAAAAGCCTGCCTTCATGGCCTTGGAAATGATAGAAGTACAAGTGTATCATGGGTAAATTTTGCCCTGCTCCATCTGTCACCTTTGAATAAATAGTGGAACTATCATTTACTCTAGAAAGCTGAAAGAGTATCATAAATCCCAGTTAATGTTGAAAGTCTTGTGACAGTCTTTGATAAACAAATTACGATGTTAGTAAAACTTCATCCTTCAGAAATGAAAACAATTGCACTTTTGAGCCCCAATTCAAAAGCATACATGGTATAAAATCCGTCTTTCCCTTTTATTATTAAGATAAGTTGAGCATTCCTCCACTCTCTTGGACGTGACGGATGTTACAAGACCCCTTTTCCTGTGACGGATGTTACATGTGACGGACGTTACGGATTTTGATCCCCTGCCAAATCTTACGTGCCAAACTTTCAGGCAGACTTTGTCCATTATTGACTTTGCCTTTGTTTATATTTTGGTCTTTGACTCCCCTAGAGTACTCCTGCCATCCTCAAAAAACCCCATTTGCAGTCCATAGTAGTCTCTGCCTGAAATGCCTCACTGGGGTGGCTCTTCTGCTATGGCCTCCACTCCTTGTGTGCCCACTTTCTTCTGACTGGCCAGCTCTTTGGAGGGCGGATCTAAGTGGGACAAGGCAGCAGAACGCAGTTTTCCGAGTCCGGCTCCTCAAAGTGAAACTGATGCGTCTCCCGAAGGAATCGACAGGCATAGTCTGCAATCAAAAGCAGTACATGTGCATAGATCTAATGAAATTAACCTGTTATAATAAACGCAACAGCGAAAGTGGAGGACGCAGTGCGAATGTCTGGTAGGTCAAGCTCGAATTTGATGTCTACCTATGGCTACTATGATGAGTGCACCAGTGTTTTTACTCTAGCTAGGATTGAAGGAAAGCTAGAATCCATCCCATATAGGCATATTTGTAGAACGACTCAGCAAACCCAAATGTAGACCGGAGACCGTAGAAATCCGGGGGGGTCTAAGTTTAGAGGGAATCACGGACAGTGAGGAGCAGTTAAAAGTGGACCAACAACTTATTGACTGCTTCGGTGTGTATTAGGACCTGCTGGTTTGTGTGCATAGCTGTGGTGTGTCGTTAGAGTGGAGAAATGAACAGCTTCTGCGCTGGTATATGACGGGGGGGGGGTGGACGAAAGCTCCAGGCTAAACGGCCTTTTCGGAAATCGACCGTGGTAATGGTTTACTCATTGCGTCAGAATGACCAGCTTTTCCTCACGGAAAATGGGTGAGTTATGGATATTGCGCGAGAGCTAGATAAAGCTCCGGTTATGTCATGAAAATAATACCGGTTTTACAGACCGTAAATTCCGTTTGCATGAACCTTTGCTTATGTGGAGCAAGCGAATCGATCACTTTTACAGGAAAGAATTTACTATTCAATCGATGGCAATGCAGAGAAATCGTTTGTTATACCGAACACGTTATAGCCTGTGCACTTCCCTATTGGTTTCACCGGTAGAATCAGAGAGCTTACCCAGACATTGGAGATGTATCAGGCTGGCCCCAGTGATGGTAAGTAAAGTGATCGTTTCACAAGCGTCCAAACAAACCCTAAGCTTTGCAAAACCTACATCTGGTCTAACTCCACCTCTCCGGTTAGCTTCAACTGTAGTGGCGACATCACTACAATCAGGCAAGGTTGTGATGAAACTGTCACATTGATGCATACCGAAGTAACAGAAGCATACCAATCATAATTGCTGCATACAAGTTAACCAGGAGCATTTTTAATTGGCAGAGCACGCAAACTAACATGCAGTAGCTGATAATCGGTCATGACTTTGAATGTAATCTGTCGCGCGAAAAATTAGTTTTGCATCTGGTGTGAAAGCTGCTTAACTTGCCCATAACGCATGTATTAGCATCTTTGCATTGACTTTGAATGTAACCTGTCGTGCAAAAAATTTTTTCCGATTCTGGTGTGAAAGCTGCTTAACACCCCCATAACGCGTGTATTCGCGTCTTTGCATTGACTTTGAATGTAACCAGTCGCGCAAAAAATAACTTTTGCGTCCGGTGTGAAAGCTGAATAATGCGCCCATAATGTGTGTATTCCCGTCTTTGCATTGACTTTGAATGTAGGCTAAGCTGTCCCATGAAAAATTTGTTTTGCATCTGATATGAAAGCAGCTTGATGGATAGTACGCATCACCTGGAGAGAGCTTGGTGTGTTATGAACATAATACAGGTTTTGCAGACCGTAAGTTCTGTTAGTGTGGACAAGTTGCTTGTGGAGCTAGCGAATCGATCACTTCCACAGGAAAGAATTTCCAAATTAATCTCCGCCTTTTTTGGCTTTTTATTAGCCACAACAATTTTTAAAGGGGGATGAAATTATGTCACGGTAGTGCAGAGGAATCATTTGTTACACCAGACACTGTACAGCTTCTGCGTTTCGCATTGCTTTCACAGTAGCACCAGAGAGCTTGCTCAGACATTTGTGACTGGCTTATCCCGGTCATGGATAAGTGAAACGATCACTAACTGTAGTGGCTGCAATCGGGCAGCGTTATGATGAAACTGCCACATCGATGCTTACCGAAGTAACACAAGCATACCGATCAGAAGTACCGTATATAAGTTAACCAGGAGCATTTTAATAAGCACGACACGCAAACTAACATGCAGAAGCTGGTAACCCAGCGGTAATAACCACAGAGACAAACCCTTGCAATACAGGTTTTACAGACAGCAAATCCCGTTACCATGGACAGTTGTACCAAAAATCCAAATTACAAACAAGTATAAAAAGTTAGCTTCAAATGAGGTTTATGTTCTCACACCTTCTGTAGAATTTCCCCTGATATCACTCTTGCATATTTAGGACACAAACATAAGCAACTGTAACTGGCTACGTTAGCCGCTGTGCTAAAGCCACAATCAACTGGCTATCACGTCAAGTTGGCTTATGCAGTAAAAGCAACTTACAGCTTCTTTGTCTGTGAGTCACGGACAGTCGCAACCAATACAGGCTTTATCTTCAGGTATTTTACAAAACCTGCGTTTGAGGCCAGTTGTTAGTGCTAACTATTGTTAGCAGTCCTTCTAGCCACCTGTAAAACGTTAGCTTCTCTTAAATTATTTGCTGGTATATGGTTACTTACAGCTTGTGGCGCCGAGCGCTTGATTGATGCAACTGCTTCAGGTTTGAGAAGCAGCTGAAAGGTTTATCCTGTGTCGAATTATCCTTTATTGATAAAGCTGTGTTTGGTGAAATGCTGAGCACAAGAACCTTAGCTGTTTACCACAGCTGTTCGCTGCCAGCAAACAAGAAAAGCTACCCACTGATTTCTGGTGGCACCCTCTTTTGGAAGAGAAATTGGTCTTTTTCTTTGCGAGCTAAAGTAAACGGACAGGCACCTTTGGGAGAGATACTGACAAAACTGCACCTCAAATGATCTGTGGTTCTTCTATTGTATTTCCAAAAGTGTCGACACTACAAAGGCTTAGTATGCCGTTGTTAGTGCCTGCTAGAATAGTTTTCGGTGTGGGCAGGTCCAGCGCCGTGATTGGCTCTGGCTTGGTCTGTACTAATTGGACGGCACAACCTGACGTCAGGTTTTGCCCAGATCGCGCAAAGATCTCAAGAGGAGCTGTTCAGAGAGGAAATCACCGTCATGAAATCACGCTGTTGGATCACGGCAAAACCCCTGTATCTTATGTGTAGAAACATTTCAGAGGTTGAGTATGGACAACTAACATTATAACATTACTAATATGTATTTAATGAAGGATCAGGATAACAGGTCCCCTTTAAGTCAATATTCCATCTCAGTTTCTTCCAATAAAAATAATTCTGAATTTCCGTGACGGACGTTGCATTGACTGGGAAGATTAAGTCACCCTACCTTCTGGCCAGCAAACTTCCACATGAGGGTTCGAGCTCCCCTCTACTTTAAATTGCTGCTCTTGGTGTAACAAATTGATAGATATGAATGGCAATACTCGATTAGGTAATCTGAGAAGTAGATTACCTCAGGCTCACTGTGTCATGGATTGGTCCCGCTGGCCAAAAATTACTAACTGGTGGGCACTGGGACCAAGGGCCCAAAAGCGGATAAAAGGACTCTCTCGCACAGGCTGGAAGAAATGAAAAGGTTTCTTGTCATAAATACTCATAAAAATAAACAAACCTTCCACGAACACAGAGGGGAGCAGCAGCAACATAAAACACCGGGGCCAACCAGAATGCAGCTGCACTGCCAATGGGCCAATATACTCTAAACTTCACCTCGGCGAAGGTAAAGTTTAGAGTATAGAGGCGAGGACAGCCAGAGGATGAGGAACTGCAGGGCAGAACCATCACACGCTGGTTATTATTATTGGAACTTTACAGATCTTCCGGGCCTGTTGTTAGAGTTTGTGATCGATACAGCTCTCCATTTCTATATCTAGGGGCATTCAACAGGGCAGTGTATTGTTTCCAATTGTTCAACCTCTTTATTGATGATTTCGTCAGGAGTTTATCAGCTCGTTATACAGGTGTACATCTTGGTAGGGACTGGTGGAATAGTATTGCATATGCAGATGATCTGACAATATTTGCACGCGCAATACCAGGATTACAAAAAATTGATTGACATTTGTCGTGCATATGCCTGTTGGTGGCGTTTTTTTTTCTTTGGATTAAAGAAGTCAAAGTGTATGGTATACGGTAAGAAAAGTTTTAAGACCAATCCAGTTTGGTGTTTAGATAAGCTGCCTGTAGAATCTGTAGAATGCCTGGAGATTTTGGTTGTAAAACTTAGTTCAAATAAGAAGGCAAAGAATCATATTAATGGTTGAGTGAGAGCCGCAAGAAAGGCCGCCGTTGGATTAGCATGGAAAGAATTTGCATACCCTGGGTTGTGTACAGAGGCTAAGACCTTTATAATACAGTGATTGAACCTGCCATGACGTGGTATAGAATGTTTAAGTTAGAACAGCTGTGATAAGAAGGCATTGTATTGCTTACAGGGTAGCGTTATGAAGCGAGCATGTGACTTCCCCCATAAATCATATGCAAAATTGTTGAACGGACTTGGTATTACTACAATGAAGGATAAAGTTAGAAAACCTGTTTGCACATTGTTTAACAATGTTTTCAAGTATCCATCGCTGATCAGAGAGACCTGAAAGCCTTTTTATTGGCAAAGTTTTTAATTAATGGAGAGAGGGTGGCAGGTACTCTGATACACAGAATACTGTCTGTGGGCTGCAATCCCATCAAGGCCATTTTTAGCGATGTGAATGTACAAAACCCAAAACCAGTGAAGTTGGCATGTAGATAAAAACAGAATACAATGATTGGCAAATCCTTTTCAACTTATATTCAATTGAATACACTGCAAAGACAAGATGTTTAATGTTCCAACTGAGAAACTTTTTTTTTTTTGCAAATAATCATTAACTTAGAATTTTAAGGCAGCAACACATTGCAAAAAAGTTGGCACAGGGGTCTTTATACCACTGTGTTACATCGCCTTTCCATTTAACGACACTCAGTAAACGTTTGGGAACTGAGGAGACCAATTTTTGAAGCTTTTCAGGTGGAACTCTTTACCATTCTTGCTTGATGTACAGCTTAAGTTGTTCAACAGTCCGGGGTCTCCGTTATCGTATTTTACGCTTCATAATGCGCCACACATTTTCAATGGGAGACAGGTCTGGACTACAGGCAGGCCAGTCTAGTACCCGCACTCTTTTACTACAGAGCCATGCTGTTATAACACGTGCAGAATGTGGCTTGGCATTGTCTTGCTGAAATAAGCAGGGGCGTCCATGAAAAAGACGTTGCTTGGATGGCAACATATGTTGCTCCAAAACCTGTATGTACCTTTCAGCATTAATGGTGCCTTCACATATGTGTAAGTTGCCCATGCCTTGGGCACTAATACACCCCCGTACCATCACAGATGCTGGCTTTTGAACTTTGCGCCTATAACAGTCCGGATGGTTCTTTTCCTCTTTGGTCCGGAGGACACAACGTCCACAGTTTCCAAAAACTTCTCATGTGACTTAAGTGAGCAATATGCCACAACACGCCGCACATTGCACCCTGCTGCATATAGTGCTTTGTAGCTGCAGACCAGTCGGGGAGCCTATTCTAACCCCGGTTCACTGTCAAAAGTGCCTACAATGGGTATGTACAGTAAGCATCAGAACTGGACAGTTGAAGGCCGCCTGGTCCAGTGAATCCCATTGTCCTCCACGTCATGTGCGTCGGCTGGGGACGTAGGGACCTGCGCAGTATAAAGCGGATGGTATAGACCAAGGTCATGGCAAGGAAACCCTCAAACCTTAAGGACCTGGAGAAGTTTGCCAAAGAAGAGCGGGGCAAAATCCCCTGGGAAACGTATAGAAACCTTGTGATCAACTTCAGGAAGCGTTTGGAGGCTGTAATCGTGAATAAAGGCTTTGCCATCAATTACTGAGAAAAGGGTATGAATAATTCTGGACATGGCATTTTTTGTAAATCTGTCAAATAAAATACCAAAAAGTCATGTATTTCTTGTATTTACTGTACTTCTTACAGCCTGATGTCAACTTACTGTGTCATTTGTGCAAGAATAAATTTGTTTAGTCAAAAAATATCTCAAAAAACCTCAAAAATTGGTAGGGGTATGAATAATTTTGGGCACAACTGCAAGCCTTATTAATTCCCCTCACCCTACTGCAGTGCATACGATCATATTTTAGCTCAGCAGAATCTTCACTGTGATCTGCTTGGCAGTACAATGGAAATGGCATTAGTGGCCAGTTTGGATTGCTGCAGGCTCATCCAGATTGGAATTTAATTCCAGAGCCTCTCCTTCCATGGATGAATTGAAATATTTCATTACAACCTGTTTTTCTGATCTTGCTCCAGCCTCAGTGCTGTTTTACTTGTAGTAGAGGGTTGGACAGCTTAAAAGTGAAAGGCTGCTACAACATCCGTGGCTGTTTCCATTTCCACGCACTATTAACACACAAACAGACATGCATTTTCATAATCTATGCATCAGATGAATGACTGGAGCTTCAACATAGTAATTAGGGAAATGGAGATGCACTAAACTCTGAATATTTCCAAAGAGAAACTCCAATTAAAATATATTAGAATTAAACCATCTGGAGTTAGTCAGGAGACAGTCTGGTGCGAGCAGACAGGACTTCAGCAATTGGTGGGATGGCTGCATGTTTGAGGTGTGATTCAAGGCTCCCCAGAAAATATTTAATGAGAATTTGTCTCTAGATTTTTTTTGGCATATTTATTGTTAAGGAGTTGGAAGGACAGAGAGTTTTTTTTAAAATTTTATTTAAAAATCAATATAAATAATTTAAGACATCTAGAATTGATACTAAATCCACAAAAATATTGTGGTCTTGGCTTAGCTATCTCGTTTGCAAAAAATGAAAACAGTGTGGTCACCCCATCTTTTTCTCTCTTTTCTCTTATTTTAACTTCGGTTTTTGTCTCCTGGTGCAGCCCGGAAGCTGAAGAAGATCGGGCAACTGAAGGCTGCCTCGGACAGCCAGGAACAGGGCCCTGCGGAGGGTGAGCAGACAGTGTCCCCCAAGTACGACTTTAGCTTACACACCCAGTCTATGTTCCTCAATATCCTGGAAGCCATAGAGCCTGAGGTGGTGAACGCCGGGCATGACTATGGCCAGCCAGACTCCACGGCTAGCCTCCTGACCAGCCTCAATGAACTCGGAGAACGCCAGCTAGTCAAGGTCGTCAAGTGGGCTAAGGGCATGCCAGGTATTTATTCACTTAATTTGCTCTTTACAGCTAATTTTCCTAATTTCTTTTAATGTCAATAATTGTTACACATTATTGTATTTGCCCACACTCCTTAATTTGATAATGGCTTGGTATGATCAGGCCCCCAGGGTAGTCGTCTTTTTTTTATTTGTTTGTGTGTGCTTTAATTTGCTGGTATGTGTCTGGTACATTTTGCAAAAACAAGTCATTCATCTACTGACTCAGTAATTCTCTCACCCATTCAGCATTGACCTCTTGTCACTGTTCCAGGAGAGCTGTGCAGCGAATTAAATGTATTGTAAATGAAGTGGGGTTGAGTTCTTTTTTTTTTTTTTTTCCAGAAAATGGATAAACTGAAAACTCTGGGAAAAAGCAAACCCTGCTAATCATTATTTCTTCATCTAAAGTTTCTGGATACTCTGTTTTATTATTTATTATCATTCATCAGCTGAATCCAGTTTAAGACAATGTTTTTGTGCCCCCGGAATCGAAGATGTCCGTCTGTCCGTCTGTCTGTCTGCAGCCGGGGGGGGGGGGGGACTTTAACCTGCAATACTGTAACCTGCCGCTGGGGGCATCAGTGTTCCAGGAACACAGCTTGTTTTTTTTATTAGCCATGTGGTAACATCTGTTTTAGATGTGATTTGAGCTCTGAGGAATTGGGCAAACAGTTGCTTGAGGTTTTTTGGAATTAAATAGTGCTGTGGTTTTCCTTAAAAAAGACACAATAAAGATTTTGCTGTCATTGTTCTTCTGCTTTTAAAACTGCGTGTAATTCGTCCATGTTATGAATGGAATTCAGTAGCCCTTAAGGAAGAGAGCTCCTGAAAACATTAAAGTGGTCTCTTTTAATTTACTTCTCTTTTATAAGAGATCTAGAGTTAAGTGTCTGTTTCTGGTTGTTCTCTTTGAAATGGAAATAAACCTTTAGGCAAATAAGACTGAAATGTAAACACAAAGTTTACTGCAGTACATTTGATTTGTTTGTTGAAAGACAGCAAATTCTGTTTGGGCTCAGTGATGCCCTCTGATCTGCTAAGAATTATTTCTCTGCGCAGTTCAAAGACATTGCACTTACAACAACACTTGGATTTAAAATAAGCAAATTCTTAAGCTTGGATCATTATTTCTGTGATTAATATGTTTCAGCTGGGAACAGCTCTTCCAACCCTAACCTCTTTACTCAGATGCTAAATCAAGCCAATCCTTGCCTGTTGTACATGCCCCATATTTAAGGCCTCATAACTCGGGATATGAGAGTCACCAAGACAGAAAAAATATCTGAATGAAGCAAAACAATGGTTCCATCTGGAAATAAAACTTATTTTTTAATATCTTTCAAAAATTTGGAACAAAAAAGTACCGCAAACGCAATAAAACTAGAGGTGGGCGGTAAACCGGTTTCATCACCGTCACCGGTATAGTTCGTTGCCAATTTTTGAACTTGAATTTGACCTTACCGTAAAACATTCCACTTCATAAGTTATGTGTTATTTAATAGACATGGTTCATCTAGTCGCAGTATTGTTTTATTGTTAGCTGTAGGAAGCTGTAGCAGTGGCTCACAAATAGACACACAGTGGAAATAATATTAAATTAAGAATTGAGTTGAATCTGTCATTCTTGTTTTCATTTCTGCTATTAATTGTTAACAACTTATTTGTTGGGTTTTTAATTTGTAACCGCTACTTTACGGACCATTCCAACAGACTACCGCAACGGACACTTGGCTTTTCCTCATCATTTGAAGCCGCAGTAGGCCTACCAAATAAACCAGAAGAGGATCTCTCTGTGTTGAGCAGTATTACTTGTATATTTTTAATACTATATGACTAATATTAGAGCTTAGCCGATTGAGGAAATACATAGGAGAAGGCAAATTCGCATACCTTAAATCGCCACTTGCAAACTGTAATGCTCAGCGACCATAAACGGCGTGCAGTAAACTTACCCAAATCAGCCACTTGAAAGTGCCATCATTTATCAATTAAATTTTGCTAAAATGCCTTACATTCCTGGTGAATGAAACGAAAATAAGCCCAAACAGGCAAACTTTTTGGGTTATTTTTCTCATTGTTTAGGCTCGTCAGACTGGCTTCAGTCACAAGAGGATCAGTTATCGCGCTCCCTTTTTCCAAGATACTGCCGTGCTATGTGTTAGTCAACCCTGCGAGCTGCAGTGCTGCACTGCTCGCGATGTTGTGGAGATGCACCTTTTCATTCAGTTTACAATTAAATAGCCTAAATAATTATTGGTTCGCATTACTAATAGGTGACATAGAACAGCTCAATCCTAATGTTCGCCTCTAAAGCAGATAAAACAGCTATATATGCGGAGAGAATTCAACGTCGGCCGATGTACCGTTTTCAAATGGTACGTGGTCGTTGCTGAGGTGGGTAAGGGAAACTCGTAATTCTTTTATATTCATTCCAGTTTTAAGATTATCTGCGACTTAAACGAAATGCTGCCAACTTTTGCCAAGCTCCTGGTTTTTGTATAAAACTTCATTTTCCAAAGCCATATCGAAGGGAGCAACTGAAATAAGCCTATATCACGATCAATAATCTTAACTAGCCCGGGCAGATCCTAAGCTGCGATTAAAACGCGCATTTGCGTGCCTGTATGAGAAATGAGAAGTGTAACCCATGTTAGTTTTACATGTTAAGATGGCCAATTACAATGATATATCACCTGTATTAGTTTAGCTGAATTATGCTCCACATCAATATCATCTTCACTTTTTACGTGCCTAAAATAGCATTTGAGCTGCGAAAAAAAAACGCGCGTTTAAGGCTGAAAATTAAAGTTTACGGGCACAAATGTTTGCGCACCCAAAGAGTTTTCAAGAAAAGGCCCGATAAACATGTTGAAAAGTTACCTTGCAATGTTGACCCTGGCACTGGCTGATGGTGAACATAGTTGTTGTTTGGTGTTGAAAGTCTGAAAGAAACCATTGTGTTTGAATTGTGGAACAAAGAAAATAAGTGGGGGAAAAAATAAAATGCTAAAAAGCATTTTTTCTGTAAATATTCTTCATTCCTCAGACCCAGTTTGCTCACCAGTGTAGTTAACTTTCAGCTTGAAATGGGGTAAGCTACTCTCTTAAAAGCACATTTTGGCCAAGGCCTTTTTCCAACACGTTAGCAGACATTCTCCACCTGCTAGGATGTGTGCACTTACTACACAGAACAGAGCTAGAATCATGCTTTAAAAAGACTACCCCATTTCATGTTGGAATACCGTGATATAACACCGTTATCACAATATGAAGGAAAAATACCAAGATAAGAATTTTAGGTCATTTAGGCCCACCCCTAAATGAAACATCATGAAAATTCAATATCCACGTTGTTTCAGAATGAAGTAATGAGAAGCAAAAAATAGACAGGAGGTAAACCAGTTTATTTCCTGGATCATAAACTCATTGACCAGAACTTATGTATAAAATGCAAGCGAATTTTACTATTTTGCATACTTTTTGACAGTTCATAGAGTACCTATCCATTCAGTCTCCAAACTAAACCTAACTTCCTTATTTGGTTCTAGAAACTTAATAATATCCTCCCTTATCACTAGACCCTCACACTGTAAAAAATAAAAAGTTGTCTCAACTGAAAAAAGTGTCCAGGCCGCCTCAAAATTTCAAGTTAATGAATTTAAGATTATAAGTTGAATATTACCTCAACTTGTAATCTCAAGTTCAATGAGCTTAAAATTTCAAGGCAGCCTGGACACTAACTTTTTTCAGTTGAGACAACTTTACATTTTTTACAGTGCAGTTATCAAGCTATAGAAGAAACTAGAGTAAATCCATGCACAGAAATCATCTCACATAACAGCTCAAATGCGATTTACGAAAAGTTTGTTTCTGGTCTGTGAAGGCGTACGAATGATCATGTGTTGATAGATGTGACGGCTGAAAACAATCGTCATTGAAATATCATGCCCTTGTAACTTGTCATTGGAGTGTAAAGAATCACGTTTCCTGGATTCATTTGTGGATTTTATTCATGCAATGTCCATACCATCATTTCAAGAACTCCAATTTAACCCTATATCAGATGAGGAACCATATTTAGTAACTTCAGTCGCCATCCAAAGTGGATGTCCGTGAGGCAGTAGACCAGCGGCTATTTCTCTCAGCAAATGAGAGAAAATCAGGCTATATCACAGGCAGTGACATCAGGGTGCTCGACCAATCAGCAGTGGCCTAGAGCGTCTCAAACTTCTTTTCTTCTCCAGACCTCTCACAGTGCGGTTGTGTGTCCTCACCCAGTCCCACTCATAGGGACCTAACCTCATTACTCACAAAAGAAAACTGATGGAAACTCACGCATTAAAAAGTTGAAAAGGTTTGCTAAAGGTTGAGATAGATGTTGTTTGTGGAGGATTTCCAGAATTTATTGAGCGTGAAAAACAATTTGGTAGTGAAGCCATATTTGATCATAAGCCCTTTTCACCTAAGCCAAGAGCAAGTGATGGTTAGACTAGTTATGCACATACGCCCAAGGCATGGTACTTTTTTTACAGTCAGCTTCTTAGAGTATTTTTTAGTGCCCTATAAAGGGTCAAGAACTCCCACCAGTTTAACAGTGCTATGGCACCACCTCCTCTGGAATACTCAACATCCAGTTATGTATTCCAGGTACAAGTTCAATCATCTAGACTCCTGCGTCTGAGGTTACTGCTGTTCTGTGACATGGGGTTAACTGATTCAGAGTAAACCTTCATAAACAGCCATGTTGGAAGATGTATTTTGGCCAGGCTGTGTAATTGCTGATCTACTGCAGTTGTGTATTAATCATGGTGATTTCACAGCTGGCTGTGGACTGCGCAAGAGGGCAAAGGAGGGTGCCTGAGTTGATAATCAATCTAGAGAAAAAAAACCTTTAGCAAATTTCAGAGAATAGGATATTATACTGCATAATGGAATGATTAACTGTCCATTTCAGGTTCATTGCTGATTCAATTCAATTCAATACATTCAGGAAATAAATAGAATGTAATGTCTGGGGAAATTATTGGACCCTGGGTAACTGGATTGGTCAAAGCCACCTTCATAGAACAAATTTATTTATGCATATTCGTCTTTTCAACTTTACAAAGAGATTCATGGCTTTTGTTTCACCGCTGTAAACAGCGTAAGGGTACGTATAAAACCAAACAAAACGAGATTGAAAAAACTTAGTTGAATCAGCTGCGTGGGCCTGAAAATAAACAGTTTACTGCAATTATTTTACTTAGTTATGGCCAGCTTTGCTTGGAGTAATTGTTGAGAGATGGATGATGGGGATGATCTTGATTTTAAACTATTTACAGTACAGTTAAACGGTTGGTTAAGACTCCCTAAGCACTTTATTAGGAACACCTTAAAACAGGGCTATTCAAAATTATCCTGCAAGGGCCGGTGTGGGGGCAGGCTTTCATTCCAACCAAACACTTTCACACCTGATACTACTAATCAAGCTCTTTAGCAAAGACTCTTGGGGTTGATTAGTGGTTTCAGGTGTGTAAGTGCGTGGTTGAAATGAAAACCTCGCCCACGCCAGCCCATTCTGGATAAGGTTGAATAAACCTGACTTAATAGTACTGGTTTGGGCCTCCCTTTGCTCTAAGAGCAGCCTTACTTTTTTTTTCCTTTTTTTTTTTGGATAGAATCTCACAAGACACAGGAAACAATACTTTGAGATTCTGGTGCATGATGATATGATGAATCACATTTTATCTGTAGATTAACTGGCTGTGCATTCATGCTCTGAATTTCCCATTCTACCACATCCCAAAGGTGCTTTTTTTTGAAAAAAAAATCAAATCTGGTTACTGAGGTGGCCACTGAAGTACACTGAACTCGTTGTCATGTTCATCAGAGGAGTTTGAGATTACATTTTCTTTGTGAGATGAAGCATTGTCATGCTCAAGTAGCCATTAGACCTGAGGCTGACTGAAGCCGAAGAAATAATCACTTGGTCAGCTGCATTTTGCATTTTAACTCAGACAACAACCGTTCTGACTCAAAGCAGGTTAAGGTTATTTCTGCAAGCATAGTGCATGGAGTTCACCCAGTCCCTTGTACATCTGCCATAAATACGGCTAGACGGTATAGAAATATTGTACCAATGTAACTTAACCTATAAACAAGTCAATAGGGCTGATGTTGTGGTACCACATGTTGTGAAATTGTCTGCATTTAGCATAATTAATATTTAATTTTGTTGTTGAGTACTATTCAATATTATTATGTAAAATAACAAATGGGTGTAAATGTCCAATTACTCTGGCCGTTACTGTCTCAGTATCAAGATCATGGAAGGAATAATTCATTTGAGAAAGAATGCAAATATCGTTGTGTCCGTCCTGCTGGAGGAGAAATGATATCATTGCATAATGATAGACTACATGGTTTGTGTTAATAATCATATGAACAGACTACAAGGGTCATCTTTCACGCAATCACTCCGTAGGTTCTTCATCCTACTTTTTTTTTTAACTTCCTACATCCCCCTAGCGGTAACGCTGGCTTTACAGGATTTTCAAATGACATGTCGTGAGCCTCTGACCCTTAAACGCATAATTGCTTTCAAGCTGTTCCTGTTCAAGATCATTTGATTAATAATCACACAATTTACTGAATAATCAAGACCAATATACAGTATAAGCCTGTGATTATTAAGAAAGTATTAAGAAATGACAGATCATTGAAAGGGCTACATTGACAATGAACTTAATAGTGATCTTGTATAGATGCAAAAAACGAAATAATAATAATTAAAAAATAAATAATATTGAACAATTAACTAAGTGCTTTCCCTGAATTCTATCTCCTGTTCTACAAATTTTTTCAGCAGTGCTACCTAATTTATTTTAGAAATGCACTTAATCATAATGTTCTCAGTATTCCAAAGAATAGGCTGCATTTGCAGGGAAGTATAGTTGCGCACTGGTTCTAACGCTTCTTTGGTCAAAGCATTGGAAATTGAATAATTTGGTAAATTGGTATTTTGTGGATCGTGAAAGTTCGATGCATGGCATGGATTTAAAGTTATTTAATTTGCATGCCAGTAGTCGAACTTTACAGTCATGCTCTTGGAACGGAAATGATCTATTTAAACAAAATCTAAACCTTATCTAAATACCACCTTTGGCAGCATTTACTACATTACATTCTAATACGAGATGGATTATCTGGAAATTTCAGTGGAATGCTGTCCAAGCAATCTCATATTGTTGCCTTCCTTGTGGAAGCAAGGCTGTATCTCTTAATTGTTAATAGCAATACATCTTATTCTAATCCCATGTTCTCAGTAAATTAATTCAACCCAATTCTTACTTGGAAATAGGTTGAATATTAACCTGCATTGTGGTAATGTCGTTGGTTGTGGGCAGAGTTTTATTTTTACCTGAGCAGCCTTTACGTGTGTACCTGAGTCAGCACGCATTTTTATAAATGTTTACTTTGGCTTATCAAGCCGATTGAAGACAAATGCAGTGGGAAAAAAAAAACATTTTCTGAGCTGCAAGAATTCAAAAGCTTTGAAAGGCAATGTTTTATGTTAGATACCAGTAATGTAGATGACAAAATGCTTGATAATTATAGCAAGGGACGAAATTACAAGCTGCGGGGGAATAGGTACACATTAATCCTCGCGACTGAACAAATTAACGCTTAGTTGGCAATTAGGAAACGTAAATAGGAATGGAGAGAAAGGCGCACCTTGCCACGTTTCAACGTCCACTGACATCTTTCTCAGAGTCAGATCATGCTTCATCTGGTTAACACAGGGTGTTAACGCTGCCAAGAAAAAAAAAAACTATAGTCAATTCATCAGCATTATTGTCTTAACTCTCCCTGTCAAATTTACTTTGAGTAGGTGGAGAGTGTTTTGGCATTTTGCAAAGAAGGCGATAAGTCGTCATCTCCGCCGCCGGTGCGTCCAGAGAGATTCTCTTGTGGTTGCAGCACAGGCCACAGATTTCAACCAATTCCTTTAACATTTCATGTGGACATAGGTTATGGTTAGGTCATGACTCCTATTGATTTTGGTTGCCACATCAACAAAACTGTCCAAGTAAAGCACAATTTCATGCTGAGAATGGGCCTATTTCAGTGCATGGCTTGTGAATGCTCCAGAGGTCAGAGTTTTCAAGATATCACAAGTGGGCACTGAGGGGGCTGCACCCATGCGGTCGCGGACAACTGGACTGTCTAGTCTGAGGTGCTTTTCAGCTCACTGCAGATGTAAAGAGTGGTCATCTCCACTTTCTGCGAACTCGATCAATTCTGGCTATTCCCCTCTGAACTCTGTCATCAACAAGGCTTTTCTTGCTGACGAGAGTTCAGAGGGGAATGGGTAGAACTGATTCGATCGCTGCTGTTATATAATTATCTGATGGGGTTACTTCGCGAATAAGCAGGTGTATTAGTGTTCCTTATAGAGGGCTCAGTGAGTATACGTTCAGCTATACACACAGCTATGCGCTAAAAGTTAGAGATCGTATTGTTTGAGAAAACAGGTTTTTCGGCGCGAGCACAGGTTTAGCGCTTTCAGTGATTTAATATCTGATATAATAACACTGAATTTGCGGTTATTAATTTTTACGTTTGTATTTTTTTTTTTGTCTTTTTTTCTGCAGGATTTCGAAGTCTGTATGTGGATGACCAGATGACAGTCATCCAGCATTCCTGCACCGCAGTTATGGTGTTTGCTCTGGCATGGAGGTCATATAAGAACGTGAAGGCCAGGATGCTTTATTTCGCTCCTGACCTTGTTTTCAACGAGTAAGTAAATGTTTGACTTCGCATTGCTGTGAATAGTATTTCCATTCTTCCTGATTTCTTCTGCTGTTGTTCATTTGTCATGTATAAATGTTTCCCATCATTGAGCTAATTTTAATATAAGTCAAAGACAGTGTGAGTAAACACAAAATGCAGCGTTTACACGATCATTTAATTTATTGCAGTTGGAGTTATTTATAAAATGTGTATCACCTACGTGAAAGCAGCAATTTCCTTCCTTCACCTAAAAATTGGTTGTGCCGCCCTGGCAGCAACAACTGCAATCAAACATTTGCTATTACAGGCAATGAGTCTTTTACTTTGCGGAGGTGGAAATTTGGCCCACTCTTCATAGCAGAATTGTTCTAATTTTATCCACATTGGAGGGTTTTTAAGCATGGGCTGCCTGTTTAAGGTTATGTTTCTGCATCTAAATCGGATTGAAGTCCGGACCTTTACTAGGCCACTCCAAAACCTTCATTTTGTTTCATTTGAGCCATTCACAGGTGGACTTAAATTGATAATTGGGTGAAAATTCCTCTACAGACATGTGAAAGACTGTTCTCCAGTTATTGGTAGTGTTTGGACGCAGTTGTTGCTGCTAATGGTGGCACAACTGGCTATTGAGTTTAGTGAGCAGTTACCTTTCGCTGGTGTGATATAGGTGTTAAATAATATTTTTTCTGATATGGATCTCCTCAAGTGCGCCTTGTCTGATATTACATTTTCCATCAATTTATGAAACATACAGTGCTACAAATATGTTAAAATTGAGGCAATCAGGAGGGGGGTAAAAGTTTTTTGTTTCTTTGAGTGTGTTTTTGTGTACATTCTACAAAATAATGAATCTAAATGATACCTCTTTAGATGCCAAATAATTTCCTTGAGATCAGTGATCAAACAATTAGGAATGTTTGTTTTCACCAATATTCTGAATTCTTCTTTAACATTTTTGTTTTATTGACATATTTTATGAAAAAAATGAAGAAACAAGAAGGAAACTTCATAAAATCATTCCTTACACAGCTTTTTTAATATGCTGACGGTCTTCAGCTTAATTTTTGCAGTCAGGCATTCGGATCCTGGAGGTCAGCAGTGTCTGGTGAATTTAGGTGGAAGATATCAGCACATTGCAGCTTATGCTCTTGATTGTTTAAGGATGACACACACTTAATTTTAGATGCCTAAATTACCTTTTAACTGAAAGGAAACCATGAAAAAACACTGCAAACATGGTGGCTGATTCTTGCTCGCTAGGGTTGTGGGGGAGCTGACTATCCCAGCTGACTAAAGGTGAAAGGTAGAGACGCACATCGGGACAGCTCACCTATCCATCGCGGGGTGCACACCATTCACTCATACCTACTGGCAATTTAGAGTCTCCAGTGTGCCTGGTATGCATGTATTTGGGCTGTGACAGGAAATGAGTGCCTGCAGGAAACCCACTTGAACACGGGAAGAACAAGACTTGGATTTGAGATCCCTAATTTATGTCCCTCTGTCCCTGCTCCAGACACAGAATGCAGCTCTCCACCATGTATGAAAACTGCATTCATATGAAGAACTACTCCCAGCAGTTCGCTGTGCTGCAGGTGTCACAGGAAGAGTTCCTGTGCATGAAAGCCCTGCTTCTCTTCAGCACCCGTGAGTATGGCCAGCTGTGAGACACAGTAGTGCTCACTCACTCAGATTTACTTTCTCAGGCCTTTAGAAAAGCAGATGTTCGTATGCTCAGCAGGTCTCAGCGTCTGATGGATACATGCATAATTGAGAGCATCAGAACCCCGCAGATAACAATGTAAATAGTGACAGACAAATTTTACAGTCATTGTTATATACTGTATATTCAGAATGCTTCAGGAGCGGAGTTTGAACCTTAAGTTTGGGTATTTACAAAAAAAAAAAAAAAGAAAAACAATCTAGAGGAATTGCAGCATGTGGCATGGATGCAAGTGGAAAAAGTTTTTTTGACCAAACATATTTTGGCATCGGTGAAGTGACAGGCACCGAAGGCACGAGGTCCATAGGGGCGTCCTGGGGAATGCCCCCCCTGGAAAATTTTTGAAAAATGGTCAAATTTGGTGCATTCTCTGAGCAGCTTGGAGAAGAATTTGAGATTATAAAAGCCACTAAATTGTGCCAATGTTTAAAGCTTACCTTTTAAAAAAATGTAAGGGTATTGCGGAAAATGGTGTCTTGTGGGAGGACACAATGAACTCTTATCAGGTTACATGAATAAAAAGATAACATTTTTGAAATGTACATTATATTACAATACAGAGCTACAACAGTAAACAAGGTAATGTAAGCAATCAGTATATGTAAATTTGCTTCACTTTGCTCTCCAATTTAGATTTTTTTCATTATAGCAGAAAAAATATTATTTCAGATATTCCAGTCACTTGAGTTAATTTATGTACAGAATTAAACAAACTGTACTTTATGTGCTAGTGTGATTAAACGAAACTCCAGAAAAGCTCTGACAAGTTCTTAGGTTAATGGCCCACTGTTTAGATCAAGCAGCAAATATTCTCTTCCACACTGATAATAATATCAGATTATGGTGATTGAAGTATCATTTTTAGTATCAGTCCATTAAATTCATTGATATTGCACTGTATTGGCATTGATGCAGAGCAAGGGTGCCCAACCTTTTCTGAGCCAAGATTTACTTTTAAAGTTGGCTATGCATCGAGATCTACTGATCTGAGTTGGTTGTTTTCATGCAAGTTTATGTGTACTTTGGTATGGAAGGTTGTCATAGATAAAACAATGGGCTAATGTCTCCCTGATATTTTCAATTTAGCCTCATAAATTATTTGCTGTCATTTACACAAAAGTCTTGCTAGACCTGCCATACTAGTATGGAAACAAGACTAGGTGCAACCTACACTGCCTGGCCAAAAAAAACACACTCAAATATTTAGTTGGAACCCCTGTAGCTTTGATTACAATGCATATTTGTCTTGTCAATGTTTTGACAACTGTATGCAATGCCAGAACATTTATCTTCTATCAGAAATGCCATGATTTTTGTCCAAGATCTTGTCTTCTCGACATAATGGTTGAACCAATCGGTGGTCTTGAGTACATCCCAATAACTTTTGTTATGTTAAAGGTCAGGACTTTGTGGTGGAAAATTTGTTTGTGAAAATGATTCCTCATACTTGTTTTTATCGTTCATGGTTTTCTTTCCTAAATACAGGCCAATGACTTGCCGGTACTGAAATACTGTAACATCGTTACCACCATCAGGGAATGTGTTTTCCGACATGATTTTGTAAGAAATGAATAGCGACGCACTTCATCAGTCTGGGTTAAAATGATTATTGCCATCTGAAACATATTAATAACCGCAATAATGATCCAATTTTAGAATTTGTTCATTAACTTCCAAACGGTGACTTTTTTTTTGCCGGGCAGTGCATATATGGCTGGGCCGCCAAGTGCTGTGTGAGAATATGGGCCCAAGAAAAGGGTGGTAACACTATTATATGAAGTGCAAGTTTAGTAATAAGCTGGAGCTGATAAATTATTTACAAAGTGAGTAGTTAGAGTGCAAGAGTGTGAGAGTGTGGGAGTGAGAGTGTGAGGGAGTGAGAGTGAGTGAGGGAGTGAGAGAGAGTGTGTGAGGGAGTGGAGTAAGAGTGAGGGAGTGTGTTTGGGAGTAAGAGTGTGAGAGAGTGTGTTAGGGAATTAGAGTGAGAGTGTGTGAGGGAGTGAGAGTGTGCGTGGGTGTGAGAGTGAGAGTGTGTGAGGGAGTGAGAGTGTGAGGGAGTCGGAGGTGGGGGGGAGGGGGTCTTGAGTAAGGAAAACATCTGAAAAGCATGTTACACATTTGAATAGGTTATTGGTGGTTTAAAAAACCACTATAATTGACTATAATTAATAATAGAATTACATAGTATCAATACCATGTCGAATTTTTGCATCAGAAAACTGATTTTTCGTCACTACTAATTGGGACACCATTGGCTCACTGTAGCCGAAGTGGTTGCTGCAGAGGACAAGAATTATTCATGTAGCAAGAGATAATTTTGTTTGAACTGCTGGATAGATACTATGGGCAAGTATATTGAGCAGTTTGCACATCAGGCTTGGTTGAAGAGTTTGATTCAGGTAACTCCTGAAAAACAGGGATTGGAGTAAACTCGTCCATATTCTAAACCGCGAGCTCGGCTTGCTGGTGAATATTCAGTAACTCAGAGCCGTACAGCTCTGCAGTAACTGATCCTGGTGTGCCATCTAGTGATAGAATATTGTAACTGCGTGCATACACTTGCAGCTCCATGTCCGCTTGCGGACACATCTGCACAAAGATACCCTGCCAAGCACCTTTGTTCTTCTCGAACGCACCAAATCCAGATAATTCTTAAATTACATTCATATTTTAATTTGTAACAAGTAACAAAGTGGCGACTGGCCAGTGTGAAAGTAATGGTGTGAAAGTATACTTTTTATCTTTTAAATGTAGTACAATTAAAGGAAAAGTCCCGGTTAAAAAAAAAAAAACCTCTAATAAAGTACACATCGTCAACAAAAAAACTACTTAAGTGATGTAACAAAGTTCATGTACACCTCTGTATGATAATGTATCCCAAATCCCTTCATTGTACCTGTTTTCTCTTGTATTGGAAGATTAAGGAAATAATCCTCATACCGACTGCGAAATCTCAAACGGAGATAGGGGAATGTAACACATCGCACCAATCTGTCGTATAAGAATCTTGACAATGGTCGGAACGTTTAATTTGCCTATTTAATCTCGCAACCGTTACTGTCCTCCATCCTTGTTAACTGTCGTATCGGTTGAGAGATTGAAATGTGATATTGAAAACGCAGTGTCTAGAGATACTGCAGTTTTCATTGGTACTGCAGTCGATTTCAAGGGATTAGGAGAAGGGTTAGGGGTTGGGGTTGGGGTTAGGGTTAGGTTAGGGCAGGGCTTGAAATGGGGCTGACGTACCTCTCCACATTGAAATGCTTTGAAAAACTGCCGTAGCCATAGCAACTGCCAATTGAAAAACACATTCGACCATTGCAATGATTCTTTCACGCTAGAAAGGTATGATGTATTACATTCCTCTATCTCTATGCGATCTCACAACAAGCATGAGGACTGAACAAACCAAACCAATCTAGCGTGAAAGAAGATTCGCCAAATAATGGTCAGATTGCGCTCGAAATGCAACAAAATCGAATGGTACCTTGTAAACGACCCGGATGCTAGCTAAGGCAAGGGCAGCATATGCATCCGCTATATTAATATTTAATCCACCTTTTGCTATCCATTAGAAGAAAATACGCATAAATGTTTGTAAAATGACAACCAATATCATCAAGAAACATTCACTGGCATAAAAAATTGCACATTCTATTTTCTGAATTGTGAACATTCTATATGTACATAAAAGTGTTATAATTTACCAGTGCATTTGTCTGATTATTCCAGCCTGTTGCAAGACTGGATTCAAGTACTGGTCGTATTACATTGGCGTAAGCCTACTGGAGGGTTCAACAACGTAGTGAAGAAGTAGCTACCTCAATGACGGGGTGTCGAATCCATCTTGGCGCCATCTTTTACACTTAATAATTCCTTAAATGTATTGTTTTCATTGGTGTTGGTTACAGTCGCTGTTATATTGGCTACATTATAAAATTGGTGCTTCCCATCCTTAAATGTGACTGGCTGAGCCGCGTTTCATGCCGTTATAAAATCAGTGTATCCACTGTATTCTGAGGCAGACCGTAGCACAGAATATCCCTGTGTGCCTGGCTCAGCAACCAACTACTCTGTGCTCAACTGACTCGATCGGTTATGTTTGTTTGAAGACTTTTAGCTCGCTATTTCATTGTTGAATGTTTAGCCTTTTAACCTGCAAACCAGTTGGCTATCTACCTAGCTAGCTATAGCATAATAGAGTTTGCTAGCTACGTCGCTAACTAGCTCGCTATTTCAGTACCAGCGATAAATTTTAGATTTTTTTCTTGTGTGTTTATTTTATGGGCTATGTGTAGGGTAACCACATCCATCTTTGTGAACGCTAGCTAGTTGACAAGCTGGCTAGCAAACTAATGCACAATTCAACATATTTTCCCGGACACCGGCAAAAGTCAATCCTTGTTCCTTACTCTCGCTGCTAATTGTAATGATATGGCCGATCGGCGCAAGTTGAGAACAAGGAAACTCGAAAACTGAATCTGAAATGAACATAAAATTATTGAAAGGGGCCTTGGGGAGACCGAAGGAGACATTCCAAATAGCCTGCTTTCATAGTATATCTACATTAACGAGCCCAAATATCCTCATGTGACATGATAATGGCGCTAGATGAAAAAGCAATCTTAGTGTCTGTGTTGCTTGCCAACTATTCTGTCCACTCTATCTTGCTTGGTGGAAGAACAAATAGTTCTCAATTTTATAGTTGCATTATTACCAATAAACTGTTGATTTTTTTCTTGCTTATTTATTGGGCTATATGTAGGGTAATCGTTTTATAAAAGCAATAAGCCCCTTGAAGCAGTGGGTTACAGTGATTTTATAACGGCGGAGGGGCTCTAAGGCACTCCGCTGTGCATCTTCAAACATGTTGTTAACCCTCTACCGCATTCAAAATTACATCTGAAGTAAACATCACACAAATATTCACGTACAGGAGCACTTTTAATGAACGCAGACTTTTCTAAAAATAAACGGTTGGGGAGATTTTCGATCAGACGCTTCGCAAGACCTTAACAGTGCTGTTACACACCAATGCATAGCAACAATTTTGCAACGTTATCAAAAATTCCCACACATATAAACGTTATGGTGATGTTATGGCTCCAATTTGTTATGACATCTAAGACAGCAAGGGATGACAGACAAAATTTTACAACTTAAACAGATTTAATTAAACAACGACTGACAACTAACCTACAATTTACACTACTGACCAAGATTGACATATACAAGAAAAAAAAAAAATTTTACAGTCCCTTTGGTGGGGTTGCTTGGTGATGTCCTGGGACAGGAAAATGCTCCAACACAGGCAAAAATCCACAAAAAAACTTCACTGGTCTTGAAAACAGCCACAGGTCTGGTCAAATGTATCCTTCTCCTTGCAATTTCTCCTACTACTTTGCTCTCTCAATTTCTCTCCTTATATTCTCTTTTGCAGGCCCCTCTCACCTTAAAGATTTTTTTTTCAATGCTCTGGGACTTCCCCTCTCAGACATGCCTAGGTCATGCCCAAACCTAGCTCCAGACTGGGCTTAACAAAAAAAAGGTCAATACTGCCATCTAGTGGCATTTTTTTCACATGACAGTGATATGTGATTATATTCCACGCTTGTGCACATTTTTACTGACCTAAATCACTGATCTATATAGAATAACTGGATTGCTGACGTGATAGAGAACTGCGTTGGGAGGGCGACGCAAGCGGAAGTGGTCAAGCGGCCATTTTACTATGCCCGATAATAAGCAACCGTCATGTAGTATTTTATGGCAGAGAAGTGTTGATGTGCAGCTTTCCAATGCAGAGCGACATTTTTTGGGAGATGTGGCGAGACAATGCACTGGCTGTAGTAAAGACAGATAAACATAAGAGAATTTCAATAAATATTTTGCTATTATTAGCCCCTGACAATCTACCGAAACGGCAGATAATGTGTCAAAGTTAGCCCAGCTAACGGTTATTATTGGAATATTTAAGTTAATGTTAGCTAACGTGATGCATCAGGTTAGCCTACAGCTACCTAGATTACTGAACTGAAGTTAACCAGATCAATGTCACATGGCATGTCGACGGACAAATTTAATTTTGCCAGATAGATAATGTGATTCTCACTCTATAATGAATGGCACAGTTTTACGTTCATTTCCATAACGCACAACTCACTTCACTTCTCATGTGAACGCTGATTTAGCGACCTTGATAATTTTACATTGCGTTCTCTTCAGTAAACCGACTTTCGCTTCGTAGGAAAATTAGCCTAGCTTTGTGGCAGCTACTGAGTGAAGACATCGCAAGTGAAAACTCAACACAAGACATCCGTTGGGACTTGCATGTGCGTTATGCAGGATTGCATCTCACACCCACTGTTTCTAAAATAAAGACAGCGGTGGACAAGATGCGAGCTTACGGCTTATTTATTTTTTCACAAAGTTTTTAAATCTCCCCACACAGAATAATTGTAATACATGCAGGATTGACGTCTTGCTTCTTCAGTCTCAATGACTTTGGACTTCAATTTCGTTGTACCACTGCCCCACTCAGGCGAGATGTAGGAAAATCCGTATTGCTTTCCTATGGAACGCACTCATCGGTCGTACATATTGTCAAATGCTTATGTTGTCCTTTGAAAATGTTTAAGGCACGTACAAATGCTGCCTACTGTAGATAAATCTGCGTGCCTTGAGGTATTTTTCGCACAGTCAGGTCATTCTGAGGAGGAAGCATAAAATACCTCCTCTCCCATGTCTGTGAAGAGATGTCTTCTCAATTAATTATACCGTTGACTGCAATGTGTTCAGTGTGAGAAATGTTCTGCGAGATTATAGTTGGGCATACCAATATGGCCGTGCGGTTACTTCAAAATTATGACGTCATCAGCTATCCCGCTATTCAATATAGATCAGTGACCTAAATGCGTCTTCGTCTTCTGCTTCCTCATTTGTGTCCACAATTAAGTAACACTTCTAGCCTCGAAATACTGCCCCTAGTGGCAGCAACATAAATTCAGGCGTTCCAATGGGAAATCTGGGAGGCTCCATGGTGAGACATTAGTGAGCACGAGCAGGTCATTATTTTTCTTCCACCACCACTGCGCACCTACACAGCGCTGAATAACGGACTTTGACAGAACCAAGAATTCATTATTGACGGAAATCCGTCTGTGGACGGAGGTCTTGCACCCATGATGTGGTGATGGGCGGGGGAGCAGGAATTAGTTTCAGGCTCCGTCAGTCCACTTATTCACAAAATATGTATCCGATTGAATCCTGTTAGCTTGCAAGTACTGATGCACCCACTTACAGCAATATAATGGCCGAATATAAAGGTATCACATCAGTTTGTGTGTTAGGAAATTCACAATGTTTATAGTCTGTGATACTGTGTCTCTGTCTCGTGTCAAATTGCCCAACGTATAATTTCTCCTCTAAATCTTACTCTGCAGATTAGCAGGCCAGCTATCGAATTAAAATGAATACAAGGTAACAACAGTTGCCAGTGTTACTAATATTTATTGCAAACGTTAACAATGTTGAACAACTGATCAAGAATTTCACAATTTATTATTTAATCACAATATAGTATGTAATATTTTAACAGATGTTACTTTCATCAAAATTTATTTGCTAGATTTCTAGCTAGAAAATAATTTTATCATAATTAATTTGCTAGATTGCAAGCTTGCAAATAATTTTTTTCTGTTGCTTTATGTCCCACGTAGGTCCCACAAAGACAAGAGTTAAAGAACCCAGATTTGGCATTTTTAGGCACATTTCAATTTAATAAGTAAAGCTCATATATTTTTCATTTTTTTTATATAAATCTGTGATCTCCAATTTAGTGTCCACTTTAACTTTATTCAAAAACTAGGTGGTAGGTAGGCATCTACATCCAGTTTTCGACTGTCATAGGAGTCTAAATGATCAAGCCGGGAATAATAATCCATTGACGTCTGAAATAATGGTCTGAGATTAGGGTGAGAGGAGGGTACGAGTCGTTCTCGGCAGCCAGTTAATTAGTTAGCAAGCTAGCTATTTCGTTAGCAGAGTGGCTTCCAGAGTTAAAGATTAGCTAGTAGACAGCAGCTCACCAACAGGTGCTTGCTGTCTGTTGTTTTTTTGCGCTGCATGTCACACAAGAAAACATGAAAATGTAGTTAAGGCAGTTTTAGAGCGCACCATGCCTTGTCTACAGGCCAGTGTTGCCTTCGCTGGAATCCTGGTGACGCTGCTAAACCTCTCCTTTTTTTGTTTTTGAAGATTCTTTCATCTTTGAAGTCCACAAAGTCCCCGTGCACAAACCTGTTAAAATGAATCAGGTGCTGGCGACAACAGGCAGGACGGTCGAAGTATGAAATCAAAAAAGTCTCCGCACTCTGATCACCATTGACTGAATTTTATTTAGGGGCGAACAATGCGTTTCGCCATCGCTTCGTCAGGTTCGCTGTTTGCCTTTGCCTTGACACCCGCAGGTGAAATAATCAAATCCAGTGTCACAGGACCTTATCGGGTTATTGTTTTCATATAAACATTTTTCTTTAATAAATAATTAATGCGAAAATAAAATCTGTGAATAAATATAACCAGTGCAAAGTTAACAACAATAAATAACACCTCTAAGAATAAATTAGTTATCACAATATCAAGACATGGCGTCAGCCTACACATTGATTATCCATTGGCTTGTGAATAAATACAATTTGTGCAGCATATCAACAGTAAAAGTAAATTCCAAGCGTAGCTAAAATGCTCAAGATATTATTACATTGGCCTCACAAAATTACATTCAAATCATTGTATACATGATTTTGTCGAACATCACCCTCGAGGGGGTAATTTGATTAAGCAACTGTTGAAAAGGGAGGCTTTTTGGATCCATGAGTTGAATACAGTTGAACCATATGGACTCGATGAAAAACAGGATCTGAGTGTATTTTTGTGATAGATGTCAATGTGTAATTTGCATTAATTCTATTATTTCATCTGTGGGTGTCATGGGGAAAGCAAAAACAGAACCTGACGAAGCAATGGCGAAACGCGTTGTTCGCTCCGAAATAAAACTCAGTCAATGGTGATCAGTGTGCGGAGACTTTTTAGCTTACCGGCCCTATGGACCTATTGTCGTGGTGTGGCGTCCGTCGACCGGAACATTTTTAATCTTTGTTTGGCCGGATGAATTTTTGTGTAAATTTGCAATAACATACTACTAGACCATATCTCCAGACCTTTTTCTCGGAATTTTGATTGAATCATCTTTGTCCGTTTTATGGGCTCTTGAAGTTTTAGCTCCAATATTATAGATAGGACTGAGATTAAAATAATCATTTCTCAAAAACTGCATGATAGATTTTTTTCTAAATCAAGCCATCGACTGACCTTGGTACCGTTAATGTACAATGCGAGCCCCATTTTGATTCAATTGACGGAAGTGGGTCTATTGGGGGCGCTGTACTTTATGAATATGCAAGATGGCCTGTGGAGGCCAAATGGTTGCAGATAGAGATTAAGCTTGTATTACTGACATATAGGAAGTAATATATGACCTATATTTTGGCCATGTTAAATTGAACTCAGATGACCATGAAAGGTCAAACTTCAGGTCAAGCAAAATGCTACGATTTTTAAAGGTTTCTAGGCTTGAAAATATTGAAGATTGGGAACATATGTGCACTGAACACAAATAGGAAGTCATGTATGAACTTTCATTTGGTGGCCTTGAACTTGACCTTCGGTGGCCTTTGAAGGTCAAACTTCACATAGTGAAATTGCAATTAATTCTATCACCAAAACTATTACAGATAGAGCTTAGGATTGCATTGCAGGCCTATGGGAAGTCATGTATGAATTTTCATTTGGTGACATTGAACTTGACCTTCATTGACATTGAATGCCCAAACTTCACAGTGAAATCACAATGACTTACATCAGCAAAATAGTAATAGACAGTTTCAGTGTGTATTGGAGATGTATAGGAAGTCATACGTGAACTTTCATTTGATGGCCTTGAACTTGATCTTCGGTGACCTTTGAAGGTCAAACTTCACATAGTGACAATTCAATGACTTCTACCATCAAAACTATTACAGATACAGCTTAGGGTATGATGGCCATATAAGAATCATGTATGAAGTTGGTGACCTTGAACTTGACCTTTAGTGACCTTCAACGGCCCAACTTTACAGTGAAATTTCAATGACTTATATCAGCAGAATCGTTTCAGATTGAGTGTATGTTTGTGAACTTTGTATTGGAGATTTATAGGAAGTCGTGTATGAACTTTAATTTGTTGACCTTCATATTGACCTTCGAAGGTCTAACAGATGGAGCCTAGGTTTGTGTTACTCACATAGGAGTCATTTGGTTACATTCAGCTTGACTGTTGATGACATTCAAAGGTCAAACTTGACATAATACAATTACAATGACTTGCCAAAACAGTCACAGATGGAGTCTAGGTTTGTATTACAGGCATATAGGAAGTGATAAATGAACTTTAATTTGGTGACCTTGGTATTGACCTTCAAAGGTCAAATGTGACCTAGTGAAAATTCAATGACTTGTATCACTGAAACGGTCACAGATGGATCTTAAGTTTGTGTTACTGACATCTAGGAAGTTGCATATGAACTTTCATTTGGTGACATTGAACTTGACTGTCAGTGACATTTGAGGGTCAGTTTCCACAGTGAAATTACAATGACTTGTACCACCAAAATGGTCACAGATTGTGCCAAGGTTTGTATAGAGACATTTAGAAAGTCATATATGAAGTCCATTTGCTGACCACAACTTGACATTCTGTGATCTTTAAAGTTCATAATTGACATATTGAATATATATTGACATATTCCAATGACTTGTATCACCAAAACTGCTTCAGAGCTTAGGATAGTATGACAGAATGTCTTACAAATCTATGTGAACATTTATTTATTGACCTTGACATTGATTTTCATTGATTCAAATGCCACACTTTATATGAAATTTTCATCAATTGTATCATCGCTGTAAGACTGCTTGCCGGTAAGCTACAGGACCTTTGGTCCTATTTTTTGATTTCATTCTTTCATCTTTTTTTGTGAACCAGCCACTAAGTGTGGCAGTATTTACAGTTGTGTCCTAGGATGGCATGCAGGGGGTGAGCTGTATCCCGATTTGTCTTGTGCAAAGTTTAAGGTCGTACACTGAAATGACTGCTGGGCTTTGGCAGTCAGATTCACTGTTTGTCTGTGTTGCAGCATGTGGGCGTGGGTATGCCTTGTCCAAACAGCGGCATTCAAAATTGATTGTTGGGGCTGTCGTCCATGCTTATTGGAGCAGTGGCCTCCCGATCGCTTCTTATGTCAGGGACCGCTTAACTAGAAGTGTTTCTGTCTCATGGGCTGCATTAAGAGGCGTTTTCCTTTTGGACATGAGTGCAGCAGCATCAAAGTTGTCTGCTTGCATGTTTTTACAGGGTAAACGTGGGGCCGGTTGCATGAAATTAGACCCAGTCTTTGACTTCAGTGTAATTTTAAGTCAGACTTACTATAGACACTTAAATAAGCCTTTTGCATAAAACCTGTCTATGAGTGACTTATTTAAGACTGATTTAGATAGCCTGTCGCGCTATGTATCATGGGTAAAATAAGACTCTAAACAGAGGAGAAAAACATGGCGGACACAATAGCGACACTCAGTGGCAGCGGGAGATCACCGCAGTTAAGCGCAACAGAAAACCTTTGCTTGCTGGAGGAATGTAATGCCGAAAAAAGTCTTTTATTCAATAGTTTTAATCAAGCGAACGGAAATTTGACGCGTCATCAAGTTTGGAGAGAAAATTACAGAAAAGGCGAACCGTATCAACGGTCGTGAGATCGAAAAAGATGTTCAAAAACGTTTTTAAAATATGGTGCAAGAATAAAAAGTCGCTTTCACACAGGACGCGAAACGAATTTTTCGCACGACAGTTTACATTCAAAGTCGATGCAAAGACGCGAATACACGAAACGGGAAAGCAGCCGAAGACGGAGAAATGGAAGAGAAAAAAATCCAGCCACCGGAGGAGGACCCCCTCCAAAACTACAAAAATAAATAAAAACTAGAAAACAGCTGATAATCCTGTTTCCAATGTAAAATATTTTTTGTCCTTTTTTGTTAGAAAAATAATAAATATTGCTGTATCTCTGCGTCCTCTAACAGGCGTTCTAACAATGTGTTGCCATGGCAACAAAGCTCTCATCTCAGGCTTAGCCAGGGGTAGAGGTGGCTAATTTTTCTGCCTCAAATTATGTCAGTCTTAAGCTTTTTGCAACCGACAGTCTTAATTAGACTAGTCTAACTTGACAATTTAAGACCAGTCTACAGTGAAAACCAGTCTTAAACTAAGTTTATGCAACCGGCCCATGGTCTCGTATGACCCACTGGCTACGGCTGTTTTACCTTCTCCTTCACTGCTCTCCTAATGTCCTGAGTAAGACTTCCTTGTGACCATGTTGGTATTGGTCATCCTTGTGCTAAAAGCCATAGAGCAGGGGTCACCAACTCCGTTCCTGGAGGGCCACTATCCTGTTGGCTTCTGCTCTACCTGTTGTTCAGCACACCTGATTCAACTAATTAGCCAATCAATTTCCCAGCTTGTGATCTTGTTAAGTAGCTAATTAGTTGAATCAGGTGTGCTGAACAGCGGGTAGAGCAGAAACCTACAGGATAGTGGCCCTCCAGGAATGGAGTTGGTGACCCCTGCCATAGAGCATTAAAATCACTACCTCTGGTGGTCAGTAGAAACTTCTGATGAGCACCACAGCTTGGCAGTCACTTGGAATCTTTGTGAGGAGATTGCCAAAGAGTAATTTCCTGGATGAATGTGCCTTTCATACAGCGTGCATCGGCATGTGAAACAAAGGCCCTATGTGACTTTGTCGGCATGGCATAAGTGACTGAACTACAAATAGGTGCAATGGGTTATTCAGGTGCGTAACGCGCCCCCACAGGCTAGCATCCGGCGTCAATAGAAATGTATTTACGAACATATCTCTCGTTTGGTTGTTGCAAATTTTCAGTGTTTCCGTCTGAAATTTCCTCTGCGGTAGTTGGGTTGGGGATTAGGGAGTTTGGGGAATTTTTACATCATGACTACCATTGACTTGTGTTTCTAGTTTACTGAAACACTAATGTTTGAAGGAAAACTCAGTCATGCTAAGTGTAACAAAGTTTCCCTTTTCTGTTGTCTGGAATTATAGAGTATCAAGAATAATCTGTTCTCTTTGTATTGCAATTTTTTTTCGATTTATTGATTGATTGATTGATTGATAATAATGATTTCCCCCAGAAATTGTAGTATGAGTTCAATAAAACTATTTGGATATTGCTGTTCGTTGGTTCACACTTTTGTACATGATGTCTGTCAATAACGTTCTCCAAACTTGGGTGGACAGGTGAATGCGTTACATTTCAAACATTACTTTTTCAACATAAATAATAGAATATAGCTTTGGCCAATCTTATGTATCATTACAAGATGAAAAAGGTGTCTCTCACAGATGGTTGTAGTGTTTTACTACAGATTTTTTAGGCGGCACAGTCACAGTGGTTTCTGTGTGGCGTTTGCATGTTCTCCCCGTGTTCGCGTGGGTTTCCTCCGGTTTCCCCCACCCACAAAAAACATGCAATATAGGAACACTATATGGCTGTGTGCGAATGTTTGGTGGTGGTCGGAGAGGCCGTAGGCGCATACTGGCAGCCACACTTCCGTCAGCCTGCCCCAGGGCAGCTGTGGCTACAAAAACGTAGTTTACCACCATCAGAGCGTGAATGTGTGAGTGAATGAATAATGTATCTGTTGTGAAGCGTCTTTGAGTGGCCAGAAAAGCGCTATATAAAACTGATGCATTATTATTATTTCAGGGGACTAATTTCTGCATGTAAATTATACTTCCATATAAGTTTGTAGCCTGGAATTCACACACTGATACTTGTGAATTTTATGGTGTCAGGTAATAATTAAATTGCTTAATTTTGTGCTTCAAGTTATGCCGAAGTTGTTTATCCTGGTTAGTCCACTTCCTCTTTGCTTTTTGTCTGACGATAAAATATATTTGGGGTTTCAAGATGTTCTAGTTTCATATAGTTGTGCGTAGGAGGGGCATTTGTTCTAGTGTGGATGTGTCATGACCTTGGATTGAATGTTCGTTGAGCCGTGCGGTATGCATGCCTGTTTTTGCAGTCGCATTACAAGAATGACACCATGTTTTAAACCCTTCCCAAGTTTTCCGCAGAGACTTTTTTCTTGTTGCAGACAAGTGAACAGAACACCTCTGAATTACAGTATATTGCAAGCACTCTTGAGTATACATATTTTAGGTCCTGAATAGTTAAGGTTTCAAAGTATAGGTCACTTAGCCAACTCTGTGACCACGGTGATGCCAGTTTCTTGTCAATTCAAAAAAGTGCCCGCTGATGTGGGCCTCAGAAGGGAAAAGATAAACAGTAAATCTATACACTTATCATGTAGCGGCAGGCAGGTCACAAACAATATTTGAATGTATCAGAAACACCCAACAATTTAGGCAAAAGCCCTCATTTGCAGGAGCATTTTTCTGTCACTTACAGCAATCAGTTAATTCAGATTACCGGTACGTCCAAATTAATGTGCAAATGAAGCACTGATTACTAAAACCCCACAAGTCAAGTCAAGTCAAGTGTGACTTATGGGGTTTTAGTAACAGGGGCTTCAAATGTCGGCCTAAACATTCCCGCAAAATGTTTACAGGACAAAATACTTGTGTTCTAGTGCCGCTTGAAGGGCTGAAAGGACAGAAGAACTTTGACGACCTGAGGAAGACCTACATAAACGAGCTGCAGCGTCTGGTCAGCTGCAGGAGCATGTCCGGCGGTGCGGAGCGCTTCTACCAGCTCACTCATCTGCTGGACTCTCTCTACCCTGTGAGAACGCAGTAAAGAATTTCTTCCCATGAAAGAAAAACAGAAGTGGCGATAAAAATGCTGTGATATCTCTCTTATTCTCACTAATGCTCATTTCGCATATGATCATTTTCACTGGCTTGGATGTTGGTTACTCTTTATTTGGACTGAAAGGCATACTACAGGGTGGGGAAGCTAAATTTGCAAAATAAATCACCATCCATAGATTGTATATTATTCTCAACTGGCATGTTTATTGAAAAAAAGAGATTATAAAGCAGACAATAAAGATAATAGGTAGTCCATTATTCAATATGTCCACCATTATTAGCAATAACAGGTGCGCACAATTCAGGGGAGTGGTTGTGGGATTGTTTGTACTTTAAATGTCAGTGCAAGTTTTGCTTCCCCACCCTGTATGTTGAAAGTATTTCCTAGCTTTCCTCCTCTCCTTGCAGTAGAAGTAGTATCTGCGCCTTTTTTTCAGTGTTACCGTCACCTATACTTACCTGCAAAAGAAATAGCTTTTTACTTGAGCGTGGCTAGCTGTTGGTAGCATCATACAGGCCACTGGAGTCACTGTATTTTAATTATTAATGAGTAGCTCACTTATTCCACCTATGCGCTCAGCTGTTTACTGAATTCCATGTTTCACATATTAGATTACACATTATCAGACTTATTAGACATATTAGCGGCTACTAGGTCACGATGACCCTTTCTTTTGCTTACTCTACTAATGCAATGGAGAGAACTATCCACAGGTCTCTTTTTGCTCGCCTCTATATTTATTTATTTATTTTCCAGATATCACACATTAAGAAAAATAGGGTCAAACCCAGGAAAATCCTAACCACCTATTATAATATGATAAGTGCAGTCAGATACCAGGGAACTGACCTGAAGTAAACACAGACACCGATTGACATTTCGCCATCGGAATGAGCATGGCTGTGGGATTTAATTTTCACAATGCCTTCCAGCAGAATGTGCATTTATTTTTCACATATTTTCACAGATTCTTTAGATAAGATACCTAGATTTGTGTTCTCAATATTGCAGACCTGGCCAAACCTCGCTCTGTGTACAGGGTTACTGCAGGCACCATTTTTCGCCCATTGACCTCTATTTTAATGATATTCTCTTTCTCTCTCTCTCACTGTGTCCCACTCCATCCCTTCCTCCCTATCGCTGTCAACTATGCAGGTTCTGAAGAGGGTCCACGAGTTTACGTTCAACCTTTTCATGCAGTCCCAGCGCATCCCCAACCAAATTTCCTTTCCGGAAATGATCTCAGAAATTATATCCGTGCATATGCCAAGAAATCTCTCCGGCACAGTGAAGCCAATCCTCTTCCACGAGTAACCGCCTCCTCTCATCCGCTCACGGATAGGCCCTTTCCCACTCCACTTCAGTCTTCAGCTTGGCATTCTGCCTAAATTCACATCCTTCTCAATGAAATGATGAAAATTGAGTCACATACTTCATGGCAGTAGGTTTTAATTGTTGAGTTTGTTCCGAGGCAGTCTTCAGCTTCTCACTTCTGCTGCGTTGTTTAGTGGCCCATGGAAGAAACGCCTAATCACTCTCTTCACTTATTTTTCATTAGTGTTTTTAAGAGCCTGTGGATGCAAGTGACAGATCTGCATTCTGTCATCAGAGCGGTTCACAAAAATAACATCGATTTATTTGTTCACCGTACACGCTAAAATGCTCGGTGTGAAGTCAACTGTGACCGAGTCAACTAGAAATCCAGTGATATACTGTAGTGTATTCGTACATATGCATATCCATCACTGCACTGTTCTGCTCAACTCAACTCTGTTTGTTGGTGTTATCATAAGATTCATAGATGATAGTGATTTGGAAACATGGATGATCTGAATATATTGCAAAGATTTTATGGCTAAATAATCAAAATATTCATGTCTATTTTCATTTGCAGAGATTTGTGCTTGAAGAGTACGGTATATTAGCTTTCATAGCTTCTGAGAATCCATCTGTTCATATCGCCATGTATGTATACATATATTTCTTAAAATGTACAGTGCTATGCAAAAGTCTTAAGCATCTTGGATTTGTTTGATCGAAAATTGGTGTGAGATTTTTATATTCGTGTGTCATTTTAAAACACCATATCTAACATTTCTATTCACTAATTTTCCAAAACATTTAATGTTACATATAGATGTCATTTGTAAAAGAACGAAGTAACGAAGGTTATAGTATCTGAAAGGGAAAGGCGGTATAGCTCTGCAGAGCTCTGATCTGAACATCTCTAAGGTAGGCTGCGAGTACTTGGAAAGAGAGAAGTAAGTCAGAAAACAGATTCTGCAGAGTTGTTCAATATCGATGACCTCATGCATGAAGGGCGTAAGTGATACTTTGGTCCAAAATGACTTTTTTGGTTTTTGGAATAACTGAGACTAGCCCATCTCCTGACCAAGTCTGGAGTCTCACTTCCTATCCTAAAGGGGTTAAAATGCCTTTTTGTCCCCCGCCGCGCGGAACACGCGAAGCGGCGGGACATAGTATTCACGAACGTCCGTCCGTACGTCAGTCCGTACGTCCCGAATCTTTGTCAGTGAGATATCTAAAGAAGGAATTGACGGATTCTCTTCAAATTTGATGTTAACATGCATTAGGGTGATACCTCGGCGCCAGTCGATTTTGGTGACCTTCGCTTCACTCTCAAGGTCACTCCGAGAGATTGCTCATTTTGACACGATTTCACATTTTGCGGCGGGGAACAAAGACACGTTAGTGGCAAATACTTGTTAACATTGGTGCAGCTGTGATCGAAATGGTCATCATCGCCTATGCTAAATGGGCTTAAGTGCATTTTGCTAATTATCTCAAAAATTATGAAGAATTAAGAAAATGTCTAGTAGCCATCCCAATAGGTTACCAAGCACTATACTTCTGCCATGGATAGTTCAGCATGTTGCTAACAGGTGGTGCTGTAGCAGTTTTTTGGTTCTCCTGTAAAATTTGTAAAATCTCACTTACGCCCTTCTTGCATGAGGCCATCGATATGCTTGGAATCACCTTCCAGTAAATTATTAGAGGACTGCGTATCTGAGAGAATTCATGCAATTTTGAAGGCAAAGGGTAATTGTGGGGCAGATTGCTGAAACAATCTTTCACTCGGTGATACAAGCACCAAATTTGGCACGCAAGTGCTTCAGAACCTGCTCTCTCAGAAAAGTACGTCATCCACTGGAAAAAAACAAAAGGGCCCCCATTTTTCAAGATGGCTGCTATTTGAAGTGCTTTTAAACGGTGTTTGAACTATATTTTAATTGATTAATCCTATTTTGGTGGTCTATATATTTAAATATATGTTATTGAGTATGAGAAATCCTATTCTGCATTTAGAAAATCTAAATTATTGAATATTATGATGATACAATGGGAATTAAACAAAGAAACACTCTCTCGGTGGCCAAGCAATGTAGAGACGTGGTTGGACAGTAAACTGTGCATATCACTTTTCAACAGTGCTAGAAGATGTCGTATGGCTTAACTGGGGCTGACCAGTGCATTAGAAATATGATTACACTTTGCCAATATTTGGGGTAATGTTAACTTTGATTCTGTGTTTTACAAACAATGTGCAAAAACTGATTGACTTGCGTGTTGTTTGAGTCAGGAAACAACTTGCTGTTGATGTACAGGTTTGATTGGTTCTTCTTTTAGTCCTCGCATTTGCAAGCACCCAACTGTGCACACTTCAGGCTGAAGTGATAGCATTTGCATCGTCCTCGGCATTGAGTCTTGCTGCCGCATTTTGTCAGCTGCTTACAAGTCTGAGCAATGGGTGCAAGGGTTGTCCTGAGAACTTGCCAGACCTCACCATATTTTTGCCAGCCCTAGTTGGCAGGGTTTTCAGTTTGCATTTTGCACACTGTTGCCTGGCCCCATATGCAGGTAGCTTGGAAGCCAGACCGTTTCACATGCTGAACGAGGGGTGCGCTTGTCGGTGCAATGGCATAATAAGACCTTTGCTTCCCAGCAAACAAGTCCAGTCTTGCCACATCAACCTTGCCTGCTGTGCTTATCATACATGGCGATGGCAAACTTCTCAAGGATGTTGAAGTCTGCATCTTTTATGATAGGTGGGTATTGACTGAGCTTTTTGAAGACAGGGCCCACTTCAGGGCAAGCCTCCCATGCTTGCCATGCAGTTTTCTTGCCTTTACCACAAAAAGTTGACACAACATCACAGCAAGTGAAGGCGTGAAAGATCAGCATGCCACTGGATTTCTCTGGGCCAAGATTCACCACCATATCATGAATTGGCAACCACGTAATGGACTGACCCTGGCCAAAGTCTACCCTACACCTAGCCTGATCGTTCATCCATTGCCATTTAATTCCCATGCAATCTGTACACCATCCAGGTAACTGAAGTCCCGTTAGCCTTGGCTCGGCTCTCCCGCGTTGGCACATCCTGTCAATTCAGGTGCGGCTATCTAACTACAATATTACAACTAACTAAACTTCTAGTTGAGATATATACAGGGGCTTATTAGGTAGCATTTTGGAAGCTAAAGTATTCTACAAACTACAGTGAGTACCCCAGTACAACAGTTAGTAAACTACAACTACAGCTAGTACACTACAAGCCGACACTGAACCCCATGCTGAGTCTCACAGCAGTGATGTCACTGTGTGCCCTGGTTGTGCTTTGACATCACTTTGACATCAAAATAATACAAACCAATAGAGCTTGACCACAGCATTTCAATGAATGATCATGGATGTTGCCGTTCACCTTAATGCAATATCTGTGATCAGACTGCCTCCGAAAACGCTAATTTTGAGTCATGTAATAGTCACCATCTTGAAAACTGGCAGCCATATTGGAATTCAGTTGACATCATTGAGTTCTTCCAGTCAGAATTCATTCCTTTTGATGTTTTGATCATTAACATATTTCTGTTCATTCAAGTTCTACTTTGAAAACCATTTTTTTGCATTTGACGAGGCAGCCATCTTGAAAACTAGTGGGCATCTTGGATTTTCTGCTGGATAGCGTACTTTTCTTAAAAGCACATCCTGCATATCATTTGTGCCAAGTGAAAGATTCTTCTGGAATGTTGACTTAATCTGCCCCACTATAATGCTAGTTTAGCTTTTAACAATGTATGGCTCTTCACGGTACATTTTTGATATTCAGAATATTTTTATATTCAGATATGTCATTCTATTATCTTAAAAAGCATCTTTGCCTGGTCTTAAGCATTATAAGACTTTTGCAAAGTACTTTACATGCATACATGGATATTCAGTACGTTTTTGTGGGGGCGACACAGACACCAGATTCACATACACACACTTGTACATACATATATGTGCGCTCACAGGCACTCTACTGTACATACCCTTATGTTTTCAGATGATGAATGTAAAATGTGTTCAACAGCTTGTGGTGTCATGCACAAATTGTAGCCTCAGACCACAGCCGTGTTAACTAAATGAAGTGAGCCCAGTCATCCTTTCTTTTAATTGAATATGAAATCTTACCCACCCAGCTTTTTAGATCAAACTGGATGCTTACTGAAATAGCTTTTCATGTTGACCACTGAATATTTATTTTTTCTTTACTTTGGTATGAAGTTTTCTCTCTCTCTCTCTCTCTCTCTCTCTCTCTCAGTCTCCCTCTCTCTGAACAGCCATACAATTCCTAGTCTACTTAGGACATTTCGCCCTGTCGTCACTGTTTATGACTGGCTAACCTAAAAGTTCATCACAATTTACTGCTATGAATACTCTAAGCTGATACCTGTTCTTGTATTATGTTGACAAACTGTATGGACTATTCTGTAGGTGTTGTGGTGTGGTTTTTACTGCAATGAAAGCTTTGTCTGCAAAATTTAAAGAATTGTAAATGTTATTCATGCAATCATTGTAAAGTCATCCTTGATCTCATTCTTGATTTTTGATTTTGTGGTCATCATATTCATTCATTGACCATGAATCTTGGGTTAAATTTGATTATATTTTTATATGAATGCTTCCCATTTTAATTTGAGAAGCCCCTTTAAATTGTGCTTATGTTACCGTAAATGTGCAATTAATGCTATTCAGATAATCAAGAATCAAATAAAAAATTAGAAAGGAGCTATTCACAACTTTTTCATTCATGCTAAGGGCGCTACCTTTCTGCATTTTGCAGAATCTAGCAATTCAGAGCCAGCTATTCACAGTCACTATGCAGTCGTGTATACTTCTGATACATTCATTATCAAGGTACCCATTCATGAATTATCACATGCATCCACTGTAGCTTTCAGAGTTCAATTACTCTTAGGACTGGGACACAGAGAGCAGGAACTGAGGTGTTAAAAGCAGCTTGGTACCTCGTCGCCTTTTTAACACCATAATTGCCTAATACCGCACAATAGTCCCAAGTGAAATACAGCCTTATTCATAAACTAAAATGGATTTCAGATGTTTTATTCCTCCGGAGAAGTATGTGAATTCTGTCATCTTTTAGGTAATGTGAATTCAAGCTAATTAAGCCATCAAAGGAACAATTGAAGACCGCCGCATAAGATATACTTAAGTAATGTTTTACAAAAATGAGCTGACACCAGTATTAAAAGCTACAATGGCCGGAGCATTGTCTGATACCAAAGATTTCCTTCAAGAAGTACTCAAGTCCTGTTTATTTGTGTTGCCATTGTCAAGTTCACTTAACATCAGAGCAAGAAGTAACTAAGTTAATGACCTTCCAATCAAAACGCTAGTATGTGTCACGTGACTAGCCATGAAAGTACTCAAGTCCCACAATTTAGCTGCAAAAAGTGCCTAAGTCCTGGTATATAGCAGAAAATAGCACTTAAGTCCAAACTCATTTTCTTATTTATTTCATAATATTTGTGTTTTTTTTTTTTTGACAAAAAAAGAGTTTGTCTGCTCGCTATAGCCCCGGAAGCAGCAATAGGCTCCATAGTATGCTACCACTACAAAAGAAAATTATCTGCAACATGTTTTTAAAACTCTGACCCCCAAAATCTAAAGTGTTATTTTGTGACTGAGGTACTTTTGCACACAGGTCTGCAATTATTTAGTTTTTTTTTTTGTTTTGTTTCATTTTTACCTCAGTGTATAGAAAGAGACATTGTACTTTTGGATAAGACAGAAAACCAAGGTGATGATCAGGGGGAGGGGAGGGGACCTGTGGTCTGACCCAATTCTTTACTTTTCTCCCCCTTTCTAAGCACCTCTTATAGTCCCTCCTTTTTAGTCAAAATATCCTGTTGCGTTCATGATAGATGGCTTCTGTGGGTAGCATCCTTTTTAAAGTGTCTTTTGGATAATATAATGAAAGGCACCTTTTCGATTTGAACCATTGTTATTTATGCTAAATGATTTTTTTTTAATCAATCACAATTACGATGAATTGTACTTTCTTGTATATTTTAGATTTTACTGTACTTTGTGATATGTGTACTTTTACTGATGTTTAAATAGGTGATTTCTGATCAGATCATCTCAGTGCTTTGGCGAAGGGTCAACCTTATAAATACTCTGAAGTCAGACTTGATTGTAGTAATTATTCATTCGCAGAGTTGCCCATCCCCTGGGAAGGTAGAAACGCACAGTGACCATTAATCAGTAATTGAATAATGGACTCACTGCTAAAGTTAGTCGCAAACGTGATATAAAAACCTTTGTGAAAGGGCTTAATCATCAGCGATAACTCATGATAAGTTCAAAAATACCGTTTTCCCATTCTGTGAAAATGCACTGCCTGCCCAACAAAAAAGTTGCTGCTTGGATGTAAATAAGCAAACACTTGACGGCCTATGATTGAATCCTTTTTGCAGTGATTGATATGTTGCAGCTGGCTACAATTTGAACCCTGACTAATGCAGTGTGTAGCTTCCATGTTGGGAGACACAGATATACCATGGTCTTGGAAAAGATGTTACTGTGTTTCCAGACGGGCACAATTATTGGTCTGCATCAAGCAAATAAAACGACTGAGGAAATCGCTGGAATTGGACAAACAGCTGTCCAACACATTATTAAAACCTAAGAAGATAGTGGTGATCCATCAAATTCATGAAAGAAATGGATTGAAAGAAAATCCTGAATTATAATGATTGGAGATCACTAAATCACTTGTCTCATTTTAAAAAGAATTGACAGTAGACCCTGTTGGTGAGGCTAATTGGGGAAAAAGCAACTTCAGTTCCCTGAAGAACGTTAGGATTGTACTATGAAGCAATGCAAAAAGGGCATGTGTTCTGATGAGTCCTGATTTACTCTATTTGAGAGTGATGGGTGTGTCAGGGTTAGAAAGGAAGCTCAAGCAGCGATGCTCCTATCCTGCATAGTGCCCGCTGTACAAGCCTCTGGAGGTAGTGATATGATCTGGGGTTGCTTCAGTTAGTCAGGTCTAGGCTCAGCAATGAAATTATGCTGCAATGAAATGACTGACTATCTGAATGTCCTGAATGACTGTGTCAGAAAATTAACCTGTTCAATCCTAATGGACACGTGACCTTTTTTTTCTACTTCTAGAAGCTCTAAAAGTGCTGTTGCTTGCTTTTGGCTGAAAATGCAACTTTGAACATCATCATGAAATCCAAAAAGACATACAGTGTATGTGTTAGGGAGGTCTTAGGAGTAAAATGCAGGCACTTGCATTTAAAAAAAATTGTGGATTTTTTTAAATCCCTGATGGCACAGGCATATTCCAGGATGACAATGCCAAGATTAATCGGGCTGAAATTGAGTGGTTCGATGAGCATAATGAATCGTTTTATGCATTAGTTGGCCAATATGCATGAATAAGGGTCTGACCGTAAACTATCAAAAGTGCTTTGGATGCGTTACTGTTGTCATTACAAGATCTCGACTAAAAATTAACAAGACTCTGGTCGGAAACAGACGTAACATTGCATAAGATTATCTACAATGCCACAAGTCATGCGCACCATGGACAAAGCTAAAGGCGGTCTAAAAAAATATGAGCGTGCAACTTTTTTTTTGGTCCGGCAGTGTATTTAGTGATTTAGTGCTCCTGCACTAAAGGTATCATTCATTGCAGTTTATAAACAATCTACTTTCCTATGGTCTGATCTTATTGTGTCTGACAAAAACTAAAATTGCACTATTTCAGTAAGATTTATTCAGAATACTTGCTTTTGAAAATATGCCCCAAGTAGAGGCACAAAATCCAAAATCCTGCAACTAAATGGCATACTTTATAAAAGTGCCTGGCAGCCATGAACGCATGGTCTGATGACAATGCAACTTTAAGGTAGAAGCATACAGGAAGAGTAATTGTGGAAGTTCACCAAGGGCACCACATTTACCAAACTGTGGATCTGTGGTAGTCAGTGTGAAGACTTGTTTAGTATTTCAGTTTTGTCAGATCAATGTGCAATGCACTGTTTATTCCAAAAACAGTTTCCTTTTTCATAGCTAGCACTAAAAAAAAATCGCTCATTCGCCACACGTTTTATGAAGCTGACATCTGCACAGAGACAGATGTGTAAATATGCAGGGAGGCAGTCTGATGTGCCCTTTTGAAAATGTTGTTTTGCAGCAAAATTTTAGTTTTCTTCTTGAATGTAATGTACAACATTAAAATGGCTATTTTTTCATTTGTTGCTCATATCATGAACTATTCTCTGAAAAAGGGATCAAGTGATCAAAATATGTGCTTTTTTTAAACTTGACCTGCTTTTATCCTGCCTGAAGCCAGTTATACCTTTAAAAGTGCTACAAAACAGACAAAATGTGAATTTAAAAACATTTGTACAATAATTGAATTAATAAAAAGATATAATTTCTGTTACGAGCACATTGTCAAATCATTCATGTAAAATCATTATTTTTATATGATTTGTGACTTAATGACACTGTGGCTTGCCATATAGGTAGCTGAAAGACTGGCATCCAGCATTTAGGCATTTTCATTACTGTGGATACAAATAAATACCAGCTCCGCCAACAGCAACCATTGGTGCTTTTTCATCCCTTGTACTTTCTGATGTTGATGTAAAATGTTTGTTTACTGGCCCAAACTTTTTAAATCTGGCATTTTCTAAATTATGTTATGAAATTATACCTGCTTAAATTAAACTTGTGAAGTAAGTGAATTTGAAAATACACATTGTTTGTTTTTTAAGGTGTAGAAACTTAAAAATTGCAGTATATATTGTTTTAGGGAAGACCCCTTTAGAAATGTCAAATTGCTGGTGCCAATTTTTTTTTTTTTTTTGATTTGGGCTATTTAGTCTCATCTACCATGTAAGACTCATGTTATTCCTTGTTTTATGATTAAACAGTGTCAAGTATTTATTTGTGTGAGTGTTATTGAATGCATTTGTTTTAATTTGTGTTAAAATGTATGTAGGTATTAATTGCAAATATTTTGTTCATGTAAAACTGAGAACTTCTGCTCTGAGCTCAAAATGGCTCTGTAGCACTTCCTTGAATTTTCTAAATTCAATGGAAAATTGGCAGAAGTACGTTTACCCACAGTCACAAAAACGTAGCCGAATGATGTATCATACTAGAATCTACAATGAAGTCTCTTGGAGTCTGACCCTAAATCCAACAGGAAATCTGCCATTTTGAATATTCCTTAAAGCATTTATATTTGGAGGACTCCTATTTAAACAAACTCCTCCGACAAATTTATCCTAATTAGTTCCAATTTTGTCAGGTTCATGCAAAGCCTTGTGTATTCATAATGGTGACTTTTCTTTGATGGGTGTGGCCGTGATGGCGTGGTGAATTCTGATGTCTCGCCATGAAACACAAGATTGCTATAATTTGCATATACTTCATTCAATCTCCACCAAATTTCAGATATATGTTCATGCTTGTGTTCTGACAAAATCAGCATATCAATTGAGCTTGGCCATGCTCTGGTGGCCCTAAAGCGCCACCAAATGTGGCCATTTTGGGATCAAGAATGATTATTTTATGATTTGACTGTGTGCCATTTTGAGGGCTGTGATCATTCGGGTAGCCATCTGGAGAGCTGTCTTATTTGGCTTCCTCTTTTGAAGCCAAATAAGATTTCACACTCAAATGTAGAAGAGAATGATCCCATAAATGTATTATTTTAACCCCCAGCCATTTTTCAATCCTCAATATAATTTTTTTCATAATTTCGATGCTGAATTTTCTTGAAGATCTTTTATGTTTGCAGCCCCTTTTCTCTGCCAAAATCATGAAAATAAACTGAAATACGATTGAATTTTAAATGCTGCAAGCGTTTTGTCTCAGTTCAGCCATTTTACCTTTCTCTATGAAGCTTATATCTTGAATTATAAAGAATTAAACAGGCTTACACATAAATAGCCATATTTACCTTGTGCGCAAAGGGGTTAAATAAAGTGCTGAAATAAAACAATAAACAGCACTTCATTAAATATTGGGAATTATACATGCGACACGTGGAAAGTACTTCAATACAAGACTAGAATGCAGCACCGGCATGTTGTGACAAGACTTTGCAAAGGCTAAGTGTGAAGCTTGGTCTTAAATAGCACACTGCTACCGCATAGTGGAAATGGAACAACAGGTGCAAGTGATGATTGAATAATGGGCCAAGTGCGGTCCGGTTCTTTGGAGATCGGTGAGTTGGTCGGCTGGAGGCATGGTCTTACATGATGTAAATTACGTGTGTAGAAGGGCATAGTTGAAGAATTCTCAAAAATGCCAGTTTGGGACAAAAAAGAGAGAGACTCAAAACTTTTTACTGGATTTTATTTGATTCTACCCAAGGCCGCCCCTCCCTATATGCAGAAAACGCCACACGCGCTGTGCCTAGGGTCTCAAGTTGCGCAGGGGACCTCATTTCATCATTTTATGCATAAATATGGAGCAATTTTTTTTTTAAATCCGAGTACAATTAAGCGTGGCACAGTGGCTGCAGCACGATCAGCCCGATACCACATACTGGATTCAAAACGATCTTTTTTGGGGAAAAAAATGCACACTTTGTGTACATTTGTGTTGCTTGACAGAATCTGGAATAAATAATTGCCTTGAGGGAGAGACACATTTACACAGTGTTTTATCAGAGATGTGCATATCTGAACTTATTTGACCAGGAGTGCCAAAGACGTGCTTCTCTGACAGAGGCCATCGATGATCTACACCATCCAAATTTCCTCCTTGTTGCTGTTGAAATAACAATTTCACATGCATCATATCTAATATAACAAAATAATACCAGAAATTCCAGTATTGCTTTAGAGTAGCTATACATGACATACTAGGAAGAAAGGCAGCCGGCAGTTAAACAACCAACATGAGATGTGAGAAAAGAAAGGTTTGTGGGATTATTGGTTTGTTTGAAATCTCCAACTTCTTGCTACTCAGGTATTGATTTTGGTCACAGAAACACCTAATATACAGTATGTGACAAGCCAAGAAATTCACCAGTACACAAAAGTTACTCAAATGATATACTACAATGGCCAAATTTTGTACTATGCAGCCTGAGTTGTCCTCCTGGTGTTCTGTATTCCACAATACAACACAATCATTTATAACTTGCCGCTAAGACCCAGGTGATCTTAATAACTTTGTGGTCATGTGACTGTGTCAGTTTAAACTTTTGCGCTAAGCAGTTTGAAGTGAACAGGAATGCATTTTCGAACCCAGTAATTTTTTCCCTTGGTGAACACCCTGCAGGCATTTTTGGTCTATTTATGCATGACTTACATGCACCAAAGAACTTTCTTCAATGCAATATATTGGCATTCTGTACATATGCGCATATTTACATAAACTATACACTGAAAAACCTCTCCCATTAATAGTTCATGGAGGAGGTTGCAATAGTCCTTTGCATGTATCATTAGGGTTAAGAAAATGGAGCCCAAAATGTTTTAACCCCTTAAATTCATTGTCTTCAAATATACTTTCATTCCAAATTTGATGCCTACAAAACAAGGTTTTAATGGAATCAGGAATACCAACCTTAACTGAGGCAAGTGAGGCCTGCTGTTCTTTAGATGTTAGCCTGGCTTCTTTTGTGACCTCCTGGGTGGGTTGTATTGGAGGAATTCTGGTGGACTGTCAACTCTTGGGAAGGTTCACCACTGTTTTAAGTTTTTGCCATCTGTCGATAATGGCACCCTCCATGATTCACTTGATGTCCCAGAGCCTTAAAAATGGCTTTGTAGCCATTTCCAAACTGATGGTTATCAAAGACTAGATATCAAAGGAAGAAGTCCTGGAGCACACAGTTATATAAGGCGATTTATTAAGGTGCAAGTGACTAACATTTCGACACAAGGTCTTCTTCAGAGTCAAACAGGGGGCCAAGACTAGAATGAACGTTTAAATCTCCCTCCACAATGGAGTGGTAATTTCCCATTGGATAGAGTTAACACATTCAAATAAAATAGCCAATGACCCGAGTACACATACTCCCGAATGAATGAACACATAAGAGAGCCCCTCCCATTGTCAAACAAAACATTTCATTGGTGGGAGAAAAAATCATGAGGAATAAAAAGAAAAACAAAGGCACAGAGGGATAATCAATGAAAGAAAACAAGACAAATTCATTTCTTCATTTAAACCAAAAGGTTCCACAGTGTTAAGGGTAAAAATCCAGTAGGCTTCTCTGCGTAGGAGTTTATTCACAATATCCCCGCCTCTTGGCGGTGGAGTGATTTTCTCTATCCCCCTAAATGTAAGGGAAGCCACTGACCCATGTCTAGCCTGTTGATAGTGACGCGCTATGGCATAATCAAGGTTTTTGGTGCGGATAGCAGTCTTATGTTCAGCTATTCTCACTTTGAGAGGACGTTTGGTTTGTCCCACATACACTAATCCGCATGGGCATTTCAACATGTAGACAACATGAGTACTTTTACAATTAATAAACAAATTGATTTTATATTTCTTGCCCGTGGCTGTTTGGCTATTTTATTCGAATGTGTTAACTCTATCCAATGGGAAATTACCACTCCATTGAGGAGGGAGATTTAAATGTTCATTTTAGTCTTGGCCCCCTGTTTGACTCTGAAGAAGACCTTGTGTCGAAACGTTAGTCACTTGCATCTTAATAAATCGCCTTATATAACTGTGTGCTCCAGGACTTTTTCCTTTGATATTTGCATTTTTATCCCTCTCTTCCTGAGAGGCACCAGTTTTTGGCTATAATTCCACCAGCTGATGTGCATCTTTCCATCGTATTTGGGTATCAATGACTGTTTCTGATCTGTTCTTGAATTTTGACATCGTGTGCTGCTTTTTGCCTACTTTACAATCCTTACCCTGGAAGACAATTTCCTACGCACTCATGCACTTACAAATCAATGCAAAAATCATCCCAGCAGGACTGGTCACATTTACTTGCCTCCACTAGCCAATACCCGTGCTATGCATGGACTATCCTCGGGCATTGTTTTTCGATGCAATGTAGGCAGCCTTTTGATTGAGGATGTGCCACGTCACGGTCATAATGGAATTTATCAACGTCAACAACGGACAGGGTTTGGGGTCATTTTTAACACGTTAACAGATGATCAAATTAGCCGGTTTAACTTGCAAAAATGGCTTCAAAATGCAGTTTTCACTTCATAACTAAGTTCGAAACCTGGCGCATTGTCTTTGTCACTCAGTAAAACCAGTGTATGCAGAAAGCAGACTCATTATTCACGGTGGTTTCGGAGGAGATGTGTGAAATTACGCAAATTGAACTTAGTAATAGTATACAAACAACAATCGTCCCAGCAGGACTGGTCAAATTTAATTGCCTCCACTGCATCAAGTATGGCTACAAAATTAACCACCTCGGGCTTGAAAAGCGGTGTTGTTGAGTTGTTCACAGTGGGAGCTTATGTGACCCAGACTACTTTAGAAAAGCAACATACTGGGAGGAAAAGAATGCTCCAAGATTGAGACATCCCTGCAATAATTTCAGTTAAGTGCAAGTCAAAATGGACCGGCAATTAAAAATAAAAAAGCTCTTGCTCTGAGTGGATGTATTGACACGACTTATTGGAAGTGCGGGTTGGAAGCAGAGGGATACTTTCTGTTTAAAGCATCGTATTGCCTCGGTTTGCACACAGAAACCAATGTGCTTTACTCCTAAGCAAAGAGGTGTTCAGTACATTTTATATAAGTGGATTTTTATTCACTGTGGGCTATTAGGTTTTTCTCATCCAAGCCAAAACATGAATTACATAAACTTTTTCAGGACAATTCCTGTGAGAAGTTAAGGCAGAAATGCTTTGCTTTCCTGTTCAGTGTGTCAGGGCTAGAAGCCCAGAGATGAAAAGGGGGCAATAGAAAGAGAGAATAGTACTGTATACCTCTTGGTGGTGTAAGATATACATTTTTAATCTTCCTGAGAACACATTTTTGTAGCCTCGGATGACGAGTCGGGGATACAATGGATCAGCAATTGTCCCGCTGCGTCTGCTGCGACTGTAGATATTTGCTCGTGTGCCAAACATTCTGTGTTTGGAGAGGGGCTTCTGTTTGGTAACGTACGAAGCCCATTGATTTACGGAGTGATTGCTTTAGGGCAGGGGTGTCCAATCTAATCTACAAAGGGCTGGTGCGGGTGCTGGAATTTGTTGCAGCCCAACCCTGACACTCCTCATTCTACTCATCAAGGTCCTGATTTGAACACCCTGATCAGTGGAATCAGGTGTTGTAGCACATAGCTAAAACAAAAACCTGCACCCACACCCATAATTGAAGCTTGACATTCACTCAGTTATTTTATGTTCTTACACTGGCCGCACACTGATCCAATCCTCTTAATGATGTCATCAATAATTGGTAATCCTACTCCAGATGTTCCCCGTTTTCATGTCCTCAGATGGCTTTTAAGGTATCATTGGTTTTCATTTTACTGTAAATATCACACTACTTTAACCCTTTTAACCCTATTGGCCGTTTTAGTGGCCACTTCAAGAACGAGTAAAGACCAAAAATAGATGAAAACCAGGCCTGCGAAGGGTGACTTTGATCACATGACTTTGGGTTGTCATGTGACTTTGTTTACGATCAGGTTTACCCGTGGCATTTAGCTGTTTTTCAGCATAGGTGGTGGTCATGACCCCTTTATATAACACAGGGTTCAAAGGGTTAAATTTAGGGCCAATAAAGCCTCTTTAAAAGCTTTCATGAAACTGGAGTAATTCTCCGACACATTATTAGTGAAAGCTATCCTCCCTGACTCCTCCGGACTTGGTTTTGAAAAGGTGCATATAAAAAGCCTTTACATTAAAGTGCAATGGAGTGATTAATGAAAGATTGAACAAGTATGGTGTGATGCTGCCTGGGTTGTGCTGCTTTTAATGGCTGTTTAATAGGGTCCCAGTAATTCACAACCTTCCTCCCGGGGCACTTTATAACTTTACATAAGAACGTTATCTTTTGCTCTCCCTAAGAACTTCCACATCCATGTAATTGTATCTTATTTTTAATGTTGTTTGTACATGACAGAAATTCAGTGAACAGCCTTACCCAGATTAACTTTGACTGCTTATGTTTTCAAGTTATAGCAATTTATTGTTGACGCGGTCATTTTCTGAATCAATGTCAAATGCTACACATTACAGAAGCCTACAACAGCAATTTCCAACTCAAAAAATCCCACATTTCAAATTTTCGGTCACAAACCCAGCTCTCAAAATGATATTCAACACACACTCACGGAAATGCACACACAGACATGCGCGCCCACACACACGCACACAGGCACACACACACACACCAACAAGACAACATTGTCATCACTATCCCCTGCCATGACCATCTTTTTCTGACAAACAATTTTCAATGGAACTTGAAAGCTTGACACCAAGGGCCATAACTCCATTAATAAAAAAGCTGCAACATCGATTTTCAAACTCAACCTAGATCAAACTAAATGGGAGCATCACTTCATCCACCTCACTTCTCACCCTGATGCGCCCATCACTCTGAAACAGGGTAAATCTGGACTCATCAGACCACATTACCATTTTCCATTTTTCAAAAGGCCAATCTTTATGCTCCTTAGCAGATTAAAGCCTTTTTTATTAGCCTCAAAGATATGTGGTTGTCTTCTGACTACTGTTGGTAAATTGATAAAAAACCAAGAACGTTGTCCCGATGGAGAAGCAGACTCCGATGTTCGTAGCAAAAGCAGGGAAAAGTTTATTACACAGCCGGCCATGAGAACAACAGCGTGATGTAGAGTTCTAAAAGAAACTTTATACATGTTAAAGTACAGACATTTGCATATGATTTCTTTAATGTAATCAGAAGTTGTTACTGATTGGTCCTGGGGTTTACACAGTGATAAAAAGGGATAGTCTACAATTGGGCCTCTCCTGAGCCTCTCAACTTAATTGGTTCAATAGATTCCCAACCCCTGGAAGTGAGCTCCATGTGTGGGCATACGGAACCTCCAACTAAAAGGTGCGAGTGCATATTGTCCTGTCGGAACTGAAGACAAACGGAGATCCCTGCTGGAAGTCGCAAATAGGTGATATATCTTGCCGGACCTGACGGCTTCTCTTTATCTCCTAATACACATTCATTACCCATTGATCAAACCGTCTGGCTCACCTCATATTGCCAACTTCTAAAAAATCCTGTTTACCAACACTACCCAGCTGTTTAGTTTCAATCCCTTGGATGTTCTTTACATTGTGCATGTGAAAATGCTCTTACTTTCACTACCAAACATAGCCGTGAGTTCTATTGTTTATACACTCGACAAAAATATAAACGCTATACTTTTGTTTTTGCTCCCATTTGTCATGAGATGGACTCAAAGATCTAAAATTCATTCCAGACACACAATATTACCATTTCTCTCAAACATTGTTCACAAATCTGTCTAAATGTGTGATAGTGAGCACTTTTGCTTTGCTGAGACAATCCATCCCACCACACAGGTGTGCCACATCAAGATGCTCATCATCAGACACCATGATTAGTGCTCAGGTTAACCTTATACTGCCCACAATAAAAGGCCACTCTGAAATGTGCAGTTTTGTCTCACAGCAAAATGCCACAGATGGCGCAAGCATTGAGGGAGCGTGCACCTGGCATGCTGACAGCAGGAATGTCAACCAGATCTGTTGCTCGGGCATTGAATGTTCATTTCTCCACCATAAGCCGTCTCCAAATTTCCATTGAAATTTTACGTGTATGTCTGCTGTATTCGCGTCTTTGCATTGACTCTAGATGTAATCTGTTGTGCGAAAATTTTGTTTTGCGTCCAGTGTGAAAGCAGCTGCAGACAGAGAAGTTTCACGATCAGCAACGAATGGCCAATCGTGGCGTTTGTAAAGCTGGGGACTCACTACAAGACTTTCACAGTCTTTGCAGATTTTGAAACGACTTGGAGCAGACACTACATGACTGGCTTCAGCAGATTCTTGTTAAGACTGGGGATCACACATTTAAGGACTGCTGCAGATGAGGGATCACACACTACTCAACTGTGTCCAGAGTCAGCTCAAAAAAATTCATGTTTGAATTTTGGTGACTGAAGTCGGGCGGAGTCTGTTCACCTCACACACTTGCTGATCCCAGTCTGGACCACATCACAGACTAACAGATTCTGCGCTGACTGTCATGCGACTGTCCCCAACCAGAGCCGACTGGCGCAGAGTAGCCCCAACTGCAAATCCTGGGTAAAATCTGGCCAAAAATCTTGTAGTGTGTCCCCAGCTTAAGGGAGCGCACAACAGTGGGAACTAAGCATTAGGGGTACTGGCTGGAGTGTTCACATAATGCATGTTTTTCTGGGTGGGGGAAACTGGAGTAACCCCACGCAAACACGGGGAGAACATGAAACTCCACGCGCTGGCTGGCTAGGGCTCGAACCCAGAACCTCCTTTGCTGCGAGGCAGCAGTGCTAACCACTGCATCTGCGCCACTGTGCTCCTCTTGCTGTTCAAAATGAATGATCGGATCATACCTTATAAATATAAACAGTCATTACAGATGGTAAATGGCCGTATTCTAAGTCATTATAAAGAGCACATGGTACTAACTGAATTCTTCAATTACTTCACCCGATTATCCCTGATTTGGGTCATGGGGTTTGAGCCGGTGAATCCAATTCCAGTAACTAATGGGCGAAAGGCAAGGATTAAACTACTCATTAATTAATTCATTCATTCGGTCAGTCACAAAGGGCTCCACAACCAATATTACCCATGATGACACTCTTACAGCTTATGTCAGGGGTCCTTAATCTGCTCCTGGAGAGCAATTGACCAGGATGGATTTTGTTTTGTTTTATATAAAGATTTCGGCAAGTTTACATCTAACAAATCAGATGAGGTACATTCACTTATATTGCCTGTATTCTTTCTTCAGCACTATGAATTAGAAGGCTGGGACAGGACATTAAAAGAGCAGTCAGATCCTGAATAGTTCACAGAAGATAGACTCTTCACCACTCTGGTGTCCATACAAGCTTCCATTGGTGATATCAGGCAGGGCAAATTTGTTTTTCTGCGAGACTATGCTGGCACCCTTGCAATTCTTCCCATGATGTGACATGGCTGAGCCAACCATTCCTCTCTGTGAATAAGCACTGTCATACTGGGCATGAAAGTAAACAGTGACCAGCTGCCGTGCTGGTGAAGATGCACCCCAACTAATGAGGGGGTACGGAGTGGGTTGGATTAGTATTTCCCAATAATACCGTCGGAGGCTGTGTCACCCCAGGCATTGGTTATCCTCTGTCAGACACAGGATTCTCCTGTCTTTCTCTTACAACATGCATTTCTGCAGAAGCGTCCAGAACAAGACATTTAAGGAAAATACATTTTTTGAGAATTTTAATTTGCAAATAGTTTGTGTCGCCTGTGGCACATCCATTATACTCAATATTATCATAAAAGGCAGTGAAAAATGTGGATGTTGCTGATCTTCCCAATCATTCATTAAACAATTTAGCAACAATTTCGCCCAGAATTTAAAGAAAATGATCAAAGGAAAAAGCTATTTGAGTCTAAAAAAATGAATATTTTCCCCCAAAACAAGAGTGTTACAATCATTAGCACCCCAAGTAAATCTTAGGCGTAAAATCCAATAAAAGTATATTCCCATTGATATTTCACTTTTTCAGGTTCAGCGTAATGATTCGGAAAATACAATTGCTCAGTGGTTACTCATGACTTCCTGCTTCCCTGGAGTATAAATACGAAGTGATACACAAGCCAGTTTCCCTTCGTGAGCTATGACTGTGGTGAAGGCAGAAAAAGAATACTCTGATGATGGGTGAAAGTTGTTGAGCTTCACAAATATGGAAATGGCTATAAAGAAAAACTGAAAATATGAATATAACCATTTCCGACCATGGACATCCCAGTACTTATGTTACAGCTTTAGGTACCCCAATTTTTTCTAAAGTAACATTTGGTCTTTGATATTCATTTTTTGTTTTCACCACGATGCTGGTGTTAAATGTGTTTTGAGACACTAAAGGATTGCTGAAAAAAAAATCTTTTAAAAAGGCTGTGTCTCATCAAAGACAGTTAATACAGATAGCATTGCCTTGACAGAGCTCCCTCAACATCATCACGGCCATGTGGGTGTCAGCAGAAGAACCGTGGCAAGTTCTCCAATACGCTTGGAATGACCAAACAGCCAACTATTCTATAAAACTACAAAACAACAAGACAGTGTTCCTAATTTTTTGAGCAATGGGTAGTCACTCCAAATAATGATTTCATTAAGATTTTAATAAAAAATAGCTCTTCACAGAATATTTTTCAAAACTCGGGAGCCTTTCGCTTCATAATTTTTGGAAGTATCTTGACCTCATGGAATAATTTTAAATCTACCAGAAACCTTTGCTCAGTAGGGTATATGCCAGAGGGAAGCTGGCTTTCTGTATCCATAAATTTCAGAATTAAACAGATTTATCAGACCCACCTATCGAAAATATTTCATCAATGCAACCGGACCTTTTTCTGTAGCAATATCAGCTGAAGTCCACGATGGAAGTCCTTCAAATTAGATTTGAGCCCGTAACATTTAAGTAGATTTATAGCATTACGGCAATAGCATTTGATTATCGCCACTGTTACTGAAAATAAGAAAAAGAGAACTTGCTGTAAATTGAATGAGGGCAAAAAGGCAAAAGACTGATCAAATGATGAAACAGTCAAAAGTATACAGGAGCTGACATGTTAATCAAAGCAGCACTGCACTCGCCGCTGGGATTCATGTTTACACATCCAGAATACAGCTGGGAGTGAAATTTCTCAAAATGGGCAATTATCTTTCTTGGCAGGTAACAGTGCATCCCCTGCCAACCAATTTCCAGCTCCCCTCTGCGACAAACAAACCACCACATGCTATGTACAGTTCGCTCCTCCTACCTGTTGCAAATACATGCACTAGATGTAGTGTTTGGCCGACCACAAATAACTGGAAATCCATCAAAAGCAACACCTCCTAGTTGTCTCTATTTTTGCTTGCATTTTTATTTTCCACTGCTCATAAATTTTGCATGTAATGAGTATAATGTACTCAGTTGCGCCATGTGCATGCTTGCTTAGGTCAAATGGGTTGCAGTTTCCATGAAATCATTGGGCCACCTCAATGCATGTTCATCAAATGCAGGATAATTTAAGCCCAAAGCACTCTCAGCTTTGCAAGCATGGTGATAAAAACTTCCCTGAAAGAAATATAATTGATGAATACATTAAAAAGGACAAGCCTTTTTCATTGTCCCCAGCAAAAGTGACAAAAAATATGTTGATAACTAGGCGAGAATGCGTGCTAAAAATGACACATTATCTGAAGTGAGCTGTTTTAACACATCTGTTCTGTTAATGAGGATAGCAGCAGCAGGTAAGTACACAGCAGGATAATTGGGAGGTACTCTTGGGACTCACAGGTTACAGGTTGAAATCCCACATTGAAAACTGTCTTTTTTACTAGAGCAAGAATGATTCATCTTAACATATTGCAATTGAATGTACTTATATTCATATTTATGAATATCCTGTGGTGATTTAGTAATGTTCATCATACAGTGGGCTCCAGAATAATTGGCACCCCAGACTAAAGATGCACTCAGAATATTACTAAAAAAATAATGTTATAATAAAATAATATTACTAAATCAAAATTCCAATATGAAAGATGTCAATTATTATTAACGTTTAAACGGAATCTATCAAAATAATTTATTCATTTAATTAAAAATCAATTTCCTCCAAATCAAAATTTCACAAATAATGGCATCCTTTTTGTACTTGATGAAACCACCTCTGGCAAGGATCGTGGTGTGCTGTCATTTTCTTTACTGTTTAGCAAGGTTAAGGCATACATTTGGAGGAATGTTTGACCATTCCTCCTTGCGTACCCTTGCTAGACCCGTCACATTCCTGGGTTCGCACTCACTAACTGCCCTCCTCAGTTCCGCCCTCAGGTTTTTGGTCAGATTGAGGTCTGTTGACTGTGATGGCCATTGCAGAACATTGATTTTGTCGTGCAGGAACCAGTTGTCATTGTCTTGCAGAAAAAGGCCACCAAGGGCCAACAGGATTGTCAGCCAAAATTAACCAATCCTTTGAGGAATCCATTGATCTTTACTAGTGCCCCTGGACCTCTGGAATGAAGACAACCCCAAAATAATCAATGATCCCCTATTGTATTTTACTGTGAGTATGAGGTGCCTGTCCTTATAAGCATCTCTGTTTCAGTGCCAAATATGCTGGTGCTGTATCTGCCAAAATGTGAAAATTCAATATCAGTTACTCACTTTCAGCTTAATATTTCGCATGGAACATGTTCAAAATATTAATCATATTATTCATATTAATATTAAAAGCCCTTTGCACAGATATAGACGTCAGCGTCCGTAAATTCCGAAATTTAATTCCTCAAACAATTCTGTTTCCAAATGTTTTGCTTCATTGGAATAATTTTCCAGTGTCTCTGTGACACAAAAAAATGAGTTCTAAGGCTTAAATAGGCTCATGCCTATTAAATTATTTATTTATTTATTTATTTATTATTATTTATTTATTTAACCTATCAAATAAAATAAATAATTATTTATTTATTTATTATTATTTATTTATTTAACCTTTCAAATAAAATAAATAAAAAAATAAAATAAATAAATAAAATAGGCTCATGCATAACAGAAAAAATTGGCATTATCTTGTATCCTGCAAATAGGGGTTAAAGTAGCAGTTTACAAATGCCATATAAAGCCCCCACAGGAAGACATATTTTTCTCAGGCCATAATCAAAGGTATTCTATTTATTCTGTAAGTTAATAATGACGTCACACTGTAGGCGTCCTTGTAACGTTGAGGCGGGAGACACTGTTCGCCTCCAGAGAGACTGTGGCTTCAGATGTGAAATTGCCATGTTTATTTATTTCACAATCCTAGATTAGCATGTGTCCTCCCGCTTGGCCAACTGACTAGTCCCCTGAAGGGTACAGTATTTTAAAGGATTAGAGCATTTAGGGACATGCATGTGAGGTTGAGCCCAGACAAGTCAACAGCCATGGGTGCTGAAGGAGGCTGCAAAAATTGCAACTTGTTTCAATTAATTTGTACAAGGGTGTGGCCTACTTCTAATAAATTCACAAGTTGCTGAATCGGAGGGGAAACGAAAGGTATTCACATGAGGGTTGCGACACATTTTTAAGCACATTGCACTGAAATTTTGCATGAAAGGTGCTGTACAAATAGAGCTCGATTTAAACCATCAACTACACTGCCTGGCCAAAAAAAAAGTCGCACACTCAAATATTTAGTTGGAACCCCTGTAGCTTTGATTACAGTGCATATTGGTCTTGTCATTGTTTTGACAACTATATGCAATGCCAGAACATTTCTTTTCGATCAGAAATGCCATGATTTTTGTCCAAGATCTTGTCTTCTCGACATAATGGTTGAACCACTCGGTGGTCTTGAGTACATCCCAATAACTTTTATTATGTTCAAGGTCAGGACTTTGTGGTGGAAAATTTGTTTGTGAAAATGATTCCTCCTGCTTGGTTTTGTCATTCATGGTTTTATTTGCTAAATACAGGCCAATAACTTGCCCATTCTGAAATACTGTAACATCGTTTCCACCATCAGGGAATGTGTTTTCCGACATGATATTGTAAGAAATGAATAGCGACGCACTTCATCAGTCAGGGTTAAAATGATTATTGCCATCTGAAACATATTAATAACCGCAATAATGATCCAATTTTAGAATTTGTTCATTAACTTCCAAACGGTGACTTTTTTTTTGGCCGGACAGTGTATATTGGGAGACTGAATAAAACGAAAACATTTGAAGCATTTGTGTTTTTGTGAAGTCATTATAACTAACATCTTCACTCAGTAATGTTTTGCTGGGGCGATGAAATCTAATGCAGTACGCAGCTATTCTCCACGCAGAAATGGAGAACGGAGACCAAGGCGAACTCCACTGCAGCATACTGAGTAAGATACGAGAGAGGCTGAGGCAGCCCATTGTCACGATGAAATCCCACTCAAAGCTCAAAATAAAATGCCATTAAGATTTGTCCCCCTTCTCATGTCCCCCATCCCCTTTGTATCCAAGGTGCTGGCACTATATGAGTTCAATTTACTGCTTAGCTGTGATAGGAAAGGTGCTTTTCAAAGCCTAGTTTCCAGAATCCACAAATAATTGCGGTTTTCTAAAGCTCTCAGTATATGAAAATGGTTTCCAGATAGCCATCAAGAGGAAACCAGGCATTTTTTTCTATGCATGGATATTAGTGTCCGAGCAACGGCATTAGGCTATGTGTTATACTTCCATCAACCAGTGTAAGCGATAGACAGTTTTGCTCCAAAATGCTGCGTAACCCATATAGTCAATTGCATTAGGCAATGGATTGCCTCAGCCAGGAGAGAAAGTGAGTCGTTTGCATTTCCTTGCAGTGCATGTGAGATTTTCTAATGGAGTGTGACACCACCAGAGAAAGTTTGAAATAGTCAACATTTGAAGTGGCTTACATTTAAATTTGTTGTTTTTGCACTTATAGTGCATTGTAATGTAAACTGGAAATGTTATATCTTGATTGTTTCCTAGAGGGGCATGACATGTGTAAGTAAACCAGACATACAGTACCGTGCTAAAGTCTTAGGCACATTGAGAGCAATTTCATAGAGCAAATATGCTTGCAAAAATGATGAAATTAAAAGCGTCTAACAACTGAAAAATTTACTAAACAGAGGAATGAAATTAGGGCCAAAAGTTTCGTGCATAAGCAAAAAAGTTTTGAACTTGTGGAAATATTTTGTGCGTGTGTAAAAAAGTTTTGAGCTTGTGAAATAGTTTTGTGCGTGTGTGAATTTTATCTACCTTCCTGTTTGACACTTTTTTTACAAGCACAAACCAGATTTACAAACCTCGAGTTACAAAATTATGGCCCTATTTTCACTCCTGTAGGGTAAACTAGCCAATCAGAACCATCACAGTAAGTCGAACTGTCCAATCAGCAGCCAAACGGTTCTCACCATATATATACTGTATATATATATATATATATATATATATATATATATATATATATATATATATATATATATATATATATATACATATATTTTAAAACACTAGATTGCTGATGATGTCATATTTACATTATCCAAAGCGAAGCAAAGCGAAGTTGATACAGCCAACGTCTTCGTAAAAATGAATGGTTTCCTATGCGGCCAATTTCAAATCAGTCTATATAAGCGTGAAAATACCAAGATGAGCAGCTATTTTTTACAGTAATGGTTCCCGTAATGGTAATGGTAATGGATGGTTCCCGGCGCTTTCCAAAAGCTGTTGACTGGCCACAATTGCTTGCGTGCGGAAGCCTTAAAAGCGTAAGTGGATCACAGGCATAACTATCATATCTTATGCAGCTCGCAACCACTGATCTGCATTACAGATCAGTGCTTGTGACCGGGGTTGTGTCGGAATAGTCTTTTTTGCCTAGGAAAGTTCCTAAATCCTAAAAAATGATCCTGAAATAATTACATGGTTGCCATGATAAGTGGATTCGAATTCTTTAAATATTAAGGAAAGGTGTCTCAGTGCTACCTAATTTATCTCCTTTAGCATCGGGTGCACAGAACCTTCCCCTTTTTTGCCCAGATTATTATTTTTTTTATATTGTGGAATCATAAACAGTGAACTCACTTCCTTTGATATTATTCTTCTGTCATCGAGTTTGAATAATGGCTTTGTTGGATGTTTTTGCTGCGTAAGTGTAATTACTGACTTACCCCATTGGAAAATCCTGAAAATAATCGGATTTACTTTGTTGTAACTTTATTATTCCACAAAACAAGAGCCAGGAAAAAAAATGTAAGAGTAAATATATGACATACCAAAATACGTGTTAAGATAGACATTTTCTGGATGTTTTTGAAATGAAGAACTGATCCCGCTATAACCCTCATTGTCTCCACTCCACCTGCCTCAGACAGCCACTGAATGAAAGGCTTTCAGAAGGCTAATGATAGCCACAGGAGCACAGGAACCACAGATTCTCCAAAGGAAACTCCAATCACTCTCCCACTCACTCAGTTTTAGAGGTATCATGTCTCAAGTGCTCGAGACTTCTGCTGGACTACATTTTAAAATTTCCTTTTTAATTAAGGGAAATTCTGGAGAATAATTTTAGAGGAAAACAAACTGTGTTTCTGTAAAAGTGGTCCAATGCACCAGAGACTTCATTCAATTTCATTTCATTATTTTTGTCGTTTAGTTGGCATAGGATGCAGTAAGCCTCCTAGAAACATTTTCCTTTATTAAAGCTCCAACGTCGCATTGAATGAAGATACTTTTTATTTTTACTTTCAGTGTCAACAGGTGACATCGATTCAGTCTCTGTTTCGTGGTCTAAACCTGAATAAGAAATCAGGATCACCGAGTAGCCTGGATTAGCTCTTGAACAAGTGAGAACCCTTTGAGGTTAATGGAGGTCAAGGACGACCAATGATCCTAATTTCAGTGATTGAAGACCTTCAGCAGATCGTAACTGCAGTAATGAGACATTTTATTTTTTGCTAATTGATTCCCTCTAATTGACTCACTTAGGCTAGGGATCCCCAGATCTGACCCTCAGATTCAAATCCAGCTCTGGTTTTCTTTCTTCCCAGGCAATTTAGTGAACAGTTACTGCTTCTGATTGGCTATACTGTCAAATACCTACCAAGTAAAGGGAGGGTGGAAAACCAGCAATTCTCAGTCCTCGAGGACCATGATTTGGGGAGGGATATAGTAGGATATTCTGCAGTGAGGCACTCCGTTTCTGAATTTCTAAGGCATTCAAAAAAATAAAAAATCTTTCAAATGGTTCATTTTATTTTGCCGACAGCTTCAGGACACGTTTGGCTATCAGATGCGCAGATTTGCTCTCAGGGTAGAATAGCCTATTGCCTGCCCTTCCCTGATGGCGGAATATCTTTTTTCATCCCTAAGGTATATTTTGGATATTACAGTCAGTGAGTTATACAAGTACTTGCTCCTGACGAAGCATAGAAAGTGCACAATATTACTGTCCACTTATGTGCTAGGTGAATATTAGCCAGTCAGCTGCATGGGTCCAAAGATACTTTGTCTGACCGTCTGTGGAATGTAGCGAGAAGGTAATATGCCCATCACTAAGATTTCAGGCAAGTGTAACGAAAGATGCATACTGTATAATATGGAGAAAAGTGTCCAATACAGGGGGGCATGATTGCATATTAACCCTTAGGGCGCCAAAACCAATTTTCAAACGTTTAAAAAATTTAAATATCTTGCGCTTTTGAAAACCTATCATGTGGCGACCTGTTGAAGTCGCCACATGGTAGGTTTTCGAAAGCTTTGCTTTAATTTCATCGTATCAGCGAGAGGCAAATGCTGCCTTTGGCGCTTTAAGGGTTAACTTATATGTCACTGCACCTACATGCCATTTGTTATTCACACATTTCACCATGCGTGCTGCATGCAGCCTGGTGTTCCTTGCAAATAGTTTTCACTTTCATTTTCTTCTTTTTTCATGCCTCCGAAAGTCCAACACCTTGTCTCCATGCATCATAGGAGGCGGTAACAGCACACTGTTTCCTTACAAGGCAACCTTTCTGATGGGCTATGAGCTATGTTTGAGCTATGTTTTCGCGATTGTGTGCGGGCTAATGGGGCTATCCCCAGCGCACAGGGAAATATTGTTTGGTCAGGCTGAAGGCTGCTCGAGCCGGGGTGCAAAGTGCCCAGGGAAGACATTTCATCACCTACTGAACCTGAAGAAAATCCTGAAGTCTCTGCAAAATGTACGGCGAGAGGAAGTGTATTTTATGACTGCAAGATATACGGTGACTCGTTCCCATGATTTAGCAATCTCGAAACGAGTATCAAATTGGAAAAGTTCCTGACAAAACACATCAATCAACCAAGGAAAATGCAGTCCACAAAATGATCACCAAACCTAATTAACTGTGATTCAATGATGCCGTGCTGTTCAGCACAGAATGGTCTGGCGGTTGCATCTTTTTTTTTTTTTTTTTTTTTTGCAGTTTTTAACTGACCCAGTTATCACTTTGAAGAAATGTGTGAGGAAGATGAAAGCTCAAAGTGTGCTCTTTTAGGTCAAATCTGCTTGTGGTTTGGCCTGGGTTCCCCTTGAATGTAAAAATCCATGTAAGCATTCTACGTAAGGTTTTGGGCCATCATGAGCTGCCAGATCAGTTTCAACATGCCTTGGCATAGAGTCTACAAGTGTAAAACTTTACTGGAGGGCTGGAGTACCTTTCCCCCAAGCGAGGGCGTAGGTTTAATTTGAGAGTTGGCAGGGACATGTACTATGAGCACGCACAGCACACGAGCAGGAACATTTTTTGACATGATTTGAGTGCGAATATTGCCTTTTCCGTTTACAGAGATAATCCTGATGAGTGTTTCTTTACTGCTTTTTTCTTTTTTACGGTACAAAGCCAAGTGCCTCTGTAATATTCATAGACAGTTGTCATGTTCATAAACCTGTTACCTCCACCAAATGAAGTTGGCAGGAGGTTATGTGATTGGTGCCGTTTGTCTGTCTGTCTGTTTGTGAACAACATAACTCCAAAAGTCATGATCTCTGAAATTTTTTGGGTGGGTCGCTATTACATCAGGTATGGACCCTATTGATTTTCACCGCAATCAGTCATCGTGGCCATGGCAGCCATCTTGAAATCGTATGACATGCGATAACTGAACTTTGCTCCCACTCACCAGATTTGTGCTGTGCTGCCTTGGCGAAGGTTTGCAATCTAGGAGTGCTCTAGCTTGTCTATATCAGGGCTATTCAACTTTATCCTGCTAGAGCCGGTGTGAGTGCAGGCTTTCATTCCAACCCAGCACTTACACACCCGATACTACTAATCAACCCCTAGAGTCTTGGCTAAAGAGATTGATCAGTAGTATCAGGAGTGTAAGTACTTGGTAGGATCGAAAGCCCACACCGGCCCTTTGCTGAATTGCCTTAGTCTATATTGTATCCAAACACTTTTCATTTGATTTTTGAACACAAGTTTACAAGTGTTATTTACCTTTTGAACATTTATTATGAAGCTTAACACAATCGAACAACCAATGAAACATTTTACAATTTATCAGTTAATTAAATACACGATAATACGTTGTATTATGATTGAATGTTACAATCATTATACAATCATTTATTAGCTTGTTAATGTTAGTTAACTTGCTAGCAGTGGCGGCTGCTGAACTGCTGATACGGGAAGCTCAAACCCATCCCCAAAAAATAATGATTGGTCACGACTGGTTTTGATTTAATTTACCATTACAGAAACTCCGAAAACTCTCAACATTATAGAGTGTGGTCAGTTTTCGTTAATAGCATATACCTGTCAATTCTCATGCATTCCGTGTGAGTTTAGTGGTATATTTACATTCCCCTGCTGTAGTCAGCAATTATTCAATCAAGGCGTATGTGAGAGATTCTCGCATGTAATTGAAGTCCTTGTGCATTGAGGTTTTTAGTGTCATTTACGTTATGCCGCCGGACTTCTCATGCTTTCCTTTACTCACGGGTTGGAGGCAATGCATGCGTTTCATTATTGTTTAAATTGTTTATAGGACTTCAATTCTGCGCGAGAATCTCTAACAAATGCCCAGGGGAACGTAAATATGCCACTAAAACTCACGCCAGACGCGTGAGAGTTGACAGGTATGCATTATTAATGTGAACTAACCACACCTGATAATGTTGATAGTTTTCAGAGTTTCTGTAATGGTAATTTAAATGAATGATTGAAAACAGGTCATGACCAATCATTATTTTTAAGGGATGCTTTGAGCTTCCCCTCTCGCCAGTTCACCAGCCACCGCTGCTTGCTAGATAGCTAGTCATCTAGCTATGGTCTGATGCCAGCCATGCAATTACTGTCTGTACAAATGAGCCTTGGAAATGCCAAGCTTGGTTTCTGTGTAGCCCAATGTCCCCCATAGTTCCTACAGGAATTAAAAACAGTTAGAATTTTGTGAAGATCCTAATATTAGGCATTTCAGACCCATCACAATTTAATCGCAAATGCAACATATACATTTTTCATTATTTAACGCATTCTTGCTCATGTAGAATGTCCAATTCCATGTCCTCTTCAACTTTGAACAAGAAATTTGTGCTAGCTCGGAGCTCACATCCAGTTGTTGACTGCCATACATAGGCATACTGCCTGTTCCATGCCTTGTCCCATGTTTCTGCCCCATGCCATGCTTAAGTTTTGTGCCTGGCCTTGTGCCATGTTTGGATTGACCCACGTATTCCTTGACCACTGCTTATGTCTGACCATTCTTTGTTCTTGTATTGTGTTTTGGTAATTTTAGATATCCTTGTTTTATTATTTTTCATGTTCAGATTTATTCCTTGTTCCTGGCCATGTTTCCTAGTACCCTTTGCCATGTTTCTAGTTCCTTGCCATGTTTCATAGTCTTTGCCATATTTCATAGTTCCCATGCCATGTTTTATTTCTATGCTTTGCACTTAGTCTGCCCAGTCTTGTCAGGTGTGTATCTTTGCTCACGGTCCCTTGTCTTGCGTGCCACTCATTCGGGTGATTTATTGGTTTCTGGGTTTCAACCTTCTTTCATTATCCTGTGTTCTTCCTTCCTCTCTCTTTTACTATCTTACTAACACATACTAACAGTTTATCGTTTTCGCTAATTACTAACCCACACTAACCCTGTATATTTTTACTAACTCACTAACAAGCACTCGGGATTGTATAGCTGCGCATACTAATTGATTAACGATTTCTCAGCAGTCGCCCTATTCTAGTCTCCGCCTCCTTGCCTTTCCTTTATTATCTCTGCTGCTATTTTCCGTGGATCTCCACATTTACGTTGCGCTTTCCTTTCTTTTTACTATGCACTTTAGTACTCCTTGACCGAAGCTGTTCTGTTCATAGGTTTGTCTTGTGATCTCTGTCTGCGTTTTGGCTACAGCCAGATTCATGTAATTAGTTTATTCCTCATGTGTCAATCCCTGATTGTGGTTACATTGATTGAACCTGCCTTCCCTGATCATGTGTTCACCCGGATATGTATTTAAGAGGTCTGTTTGATTCACTTCCTTTGTCAGATCGTTATCATCCTTGTTTCCTGTGCCACGCTTTTCTCGCCTTGATTCATAGTGATTTATTTTTCTGACTGGACCGTCCTAGACCTCGAGTTTTGCTGATTCCCTGTGCTGTACCATATTCTTGTTTTTTCAACCTCTTTTTGTCCGACAGTGATTTTGTGATTGGTGCCCTGTGTATGACTCTGGATTACGCCCATTGGAATTGATTTTGGATTGCGGACATTGTACTGTTGCCAGTTCTGTTAGGGGGTTTCCCCTTTAGAAATAAAGCCTCCTTTTTGTATTTTACTGGTTGTCGCCATTGGTTCATTTCGTAAAACCCAACACCCTGTGCTTTTAGTAGCTAATCAAAATTGCTTACTTTAACATTTGAACACCACGATGGAAAAATGATCAGAGCCACATTTTTGCGTTGTATATAATAATGATATATAAAATATACAAAAATACAAAATTTGGATTGATCGTTTTTCCTTTTGCTCTTCATTTTATTGGTCATATTTCCCATGGATCCCCACAAAAAGAGAGGAAAAGGAACAGTGTTTTCCATAATATAATCAGAAAATACACAGCCAAAGCACCATCAATTCAATAAGAAAAAAAAAACTGTTTTCTTACACAGGCTCCACACATACTGGCAGGATTATTAAACATTGACATATTGAACTGTTAAAAAAGTTACTTGCCTCAATTGTGATTTGTTTGGTGCTGCTATCGTTTCTAATGTTAAAGACAATTCTCCTTTTCGCTTTCTGCATTTTATAACCTCCACTGGACTGCTTCTGGGGAACTTATCAACTATACTGTACAACGGAACATGTTAGCACATTTTAGATTTTTTGTTTTCCCCTCAAATCTTAATTTGGTCAGGATATTTTTGCCACGTCTGATAGTTGGGAAGGACACATCCTGACCATCCCCATCCAAATCTATGCCTATACCTCCAAGAGATTATCCGTCATTTGGTGTTTTAATGAAGGTGGTGGAGAGCGTTGTCAAACAGACTGTTAAAAAATCTCTCTAATGAGTTTAACTGGTTTGAGACTGGTGATTGAAGGCAGCATATGTGTGGGGTAATTTTCATACTCATAAAACCATTCAGTGACTCCTTGTTCCCTGTGGGGCTTGGGCCAGTAGCTGCGTTGCCATTACAGTTTTGCGCAAAATAAAATCGATATTTCTTTCGTATCAATAAAGTACTAATGCAACTCGCTGCTGTTTCCATTGAAAGGTATTTTGCGTAATTCGCGGTGATTCTCATAAAGTCGCGCATCCCGCGATACTGCACGCAGTACGGACGGCCAAAACATTGTGCCCGTTGGTACAGTAATGCTTGCTGCTACTGCTGTTGCCGTGGCGATTTTTAACAGAAGGCGAAGGCAGCGGGTCATTTTCCAGCGGCAGAGTCCGCTGCGGCGTGTGTGTGTGGCAGCGGCCACGAATTAGGGATTTCTTGGAGGTGGTCGTGACTGAGGAGTTCACAGATTATCTCCGGATCCAGAACTTCAGGACGTCCCACGAAACGCTCTATCAGCTCTGCGAGGTTATAGGACCAGATGTGGCACCAGACGTGTCCTGTCCCAGGGAGGCGGTTCCGACGTGGAAGCCAGTGGCTATTGCCCTTTACAAAACTGCAATGGCGCCGGTGACGTCACGTTTAGCGAAAAAAGCTTTTCCATTACACTTTTGCAATAGAGTTCTCTATAGACACGTCTGAAAACCACCTCATGAGAGCGTAAAAACTCCGCATCAATATGTGAGAGTTTTTTCGAAAAATGGATGTTTCCATTACCGGTTTTTCATTGCGATATTTAGATTTTGCGCATTTCTAGTTGTAATGGAAATGCAGCTATTGTCATACTGGAAGAGACTATTCCCATTTCCTGTGGTTAGCACTGCCACCTCATGGCAAGAAGGTTGTGGGTTCGAATCTGGCATGGGGCCTTTCTGCATGGAGGATGGATGTCCTTCCTGTGTTTACATGGGTTTCCTCAGGGTGGTTAATTTTCCTCCTACAGTCCAAAGACATGCACATCAGCCTAACTGGAGATGCTAAATTTCCCATTATGAGTGTGAGAGCGAATGGAGTGTGACAGGCGTGTTCTCCCTGCGACACATTGGCGCGCTGTCCAGGGTGGGTCCCTGCCTTTTGCCCGAAGTCAGCTGGGATAGGCTCCAGCTCCCCCCGCGACCCTAGTGAGGAGGAAGTGGGTATAGAGGATGGATGGATGATTTTTAGCGACCTCTACGCCTTTAGGGGGCCACTGAATGCAAACCATGGCAAGAAATTGAGGGGGAGCATCTACATTTGTCATGTTTTTGCACACATTCGTTAAGGTTTTTTCCTTTAGTTTGTCACCCGTCTGTTTGAATACAGTACTTCCTCTTCCATTGAAAAAGAAATACTGCATTCTTGGAGCCCATCAGTCTGACTCATAGTATGACGCAGAGAAAGGCAGTTGAAGAGAAGAAAGAAGTTGTTCACTCATTACATCTCAGGATGCAAATGTAATGATTGAGTGGCATTTATTAGATAATTGCTTCCGTCAATACCTGCAAAAACCATGCAAATCCCAACCAGAGGTTCATGCGAACCTGATAATCAACTGCTCCCCCGCCCTACCACACCCATTTGTGTAGCAAAATACAAGGTTGAGATGAAATACTGAAGTTGTTTTTGTCCCAGGGACATTGTATGCAGGGCGTCATGAAATCTGATCAATATAGTGCTGTGAAAAAGCATTTACCCCTTTCCTGATTTCTCCTATTTTCGCATATTTGTTGCTCTAAATGCTTCAGATCAAACTGATCTTAACACTGGACAAAGACAACTTTAGTGAACACAAAATGCAGTTTTTAAACGATGATTTCATTTATTGAGGGGAAAGAAGCTATCCAAACCTATCTGGCCCAATGCAAAAAAAAAAATGAAAGAAATTTCCACTTTTGTCTCTAAATGAACCCATTAAAGAAATTCCGTTGATAATGAACATGTTTTTGTTTTTGGATCACAAGAAGTTAGTGTAGAAGTCAAACTACAGGACAGACGTAAGAGGAAGCCTTCTCAAGTGCCGTTCAATGTGTTTGGTACGGAGCGATGAAAGTTTTGTTAATGGGGCTAATCAATCCAAATATGTCAGGTCCTTCAAGGAGGCCAAACATGGAGGCAGTGATATAGTTCATATACAGTAGATATATTCCTTTTTTACCTGTTTACCTCTTTACTGTTCATCAGTAATGGCTGGCATTGCCTTCAGTATCTATTGCATGCTTATTGAACACCACCAGGGACAGCGATCGCCTTGTCTTATTGACAAGCCGTTATCTTCACTCTGCCATGATTCTCTGGGCTTGATTTCAGATTTTCTCTCTGGAGCACATGGACAAAGACCATAAGGAAATCTGATTGGTTCAAGCAAGTTTAAGTCATGGTTTTGGAGCAGTTCTTTGGCTCAGCTCGCTTGAATCATTGCCTCCAGATCCGCACCCACGCAAGATAACGATTTGGCGGACCAAGCATTGACAAATCACGTCCTTGGAATGCAGTCTCAAATTAAACAAGACAATGTTCTCAGAACTCTAAGCTCATGCGTCTGATGTGAAGCCGCCATTCTCAGACCTGGTGGGACATCTCTGTGGGGAGACTTGTCTCAGATGGCAGTCCTCCTATCCTCAAGCATTGTTTCCCTACAGTCTCGTTCCATACAACACAATTTTACAATCTGCTGGGTTGAGTGCACTTTAACTGTTGATTTCGAAAGTTTTTATATTTTTATTACCATCCATTTTGGTTCCCAGCATAGCATTTGTTGTGGTACAAAATGTTTTTTTTTTCTTAATCTATACTTTTCACCAAACTACATCACATGAGCTCTTCATAAAGTTACTCTTCATAAAAACATACTTCTCAATACGATATAAAATCGAGATCTTGTTCAAGATGCGGCACTGTGCCAAACTGTGCACGAATGTTCGTAGGGGCGGCCAGATGGGGCCAGGGAAAATCTCAGGTGGCACATCAATTCGGTCCTCCTTGTGGTTACCCTGATTCAGTTCCAGCCGGTGGTCATGAACTGCATGGCGCAGCTGGGGCTGATATTTATTTTTCTTATGATTTATTTATTTTTTGTTGAATTTATGTCTTCATTGAAGATGAATTTATGGTTTGTATGAATTGAATATTATTCCTTTAAAAAAGAAATCCAGCCCATTGGAAAGACTTCAAATCTCTGCCAGCATAGCTGGATTTGAACTTTGGCCTATCCACCTCATTCCTGAGGGCGCTACTGTAGATAAGATTTTGGGTGCCACTTCCGGCGGCAGTAGTTTTTAGCGATTGGCCAGTCAAGAACAGCTAACTAAGCGATTACAGTTCATTTTTTTTTTTAAACAAATTAACTTGCTTTTCCTAAAATGTCCCTTCAGAGCTCCGGCACCTATTGTGCTGTTCAAGGCTGAACTAATAACCAGAGGAAGCAAAATTTATGGCTTGATTAACAGTGTTTTGAACAGGCACCCAGATCATAGGGGATTGTCCTTGTGTTCAGTGAAATGGTTTCCATCGCCTACCCACAGAAAAGGAAGCCAGAATTTGGCTTTAAAAACCTGAATTTGAAAAGACCCCCGAAAACATTAGGTGCTCATTTCATTGTGTCGACAAACAACGATTCCTACTTAACGGCTAGGCTCAGACAGACCGCCGCAGAGGAGACACCAGGTCCTCAGAAGCATTTTGACAGCAGTGCCAGGAGAGCACAAGGTATGATTTCACGTGTAGGGAGGACAGTAAATTGTTGTATTCGTCCAGTAATGCCAGTCAGTATAACAGTTTAAGATGAGGCTGCAGAAGTAGCAATAGTCTAATACAATTTGAAAATAGCCTACTCTTTTCCAAACAATAGTCTTGCACTCCAAACCTCATTTCACTAAAATTAAAAGTATGGAAAAAATGTACTCACTGTATTTTACATGTTATACTATTGGATTAGCTAGCAACCAAATACTGTATAATGTAGTTGGCAGGAGTAGAGCTAATTTGACTGGTACTGTTGGATGGCTTAATCAGGCACATGGGAAATCGAAGGAGAAGTGCGTTCGTGATCACCTGAAATGTTTTTTATCTAAATGCAAGAAGCATTAAAAAAATAAAGTTCCAGAACTTGAGGCCGTCATGATTAGTGATAGCTATGACATAGTTGGGATTACAGAGACATGGCTTAGTGAAGAGGATGGAGGTGAATATAATATAGAAGGTTATAAGCTCTTTAGGAAGGATAGATGTAATAGGCGAGGAGGGGGTGTAGCACTCTATGTGGACGAAAACATAAATGTGCAGAAAATTCCTGAAATCGAACAATCCTTGCCTTGTGAAGATATCTGGGTCAGGCTCAATGGCAAACGCGAGACAGGTTTAAACGTAGGTGTATGCTATCGACCACCAGCTTTGGACAGTACTGTCAATGAAATGCTCTTGAAGAGGATTACACAAGCTTATAGAGGAGGAGGGACTATTATTATGGGAGACTTCAATTAGCCTGGTATTGATTCGGAAATGGTGAAAGGACAGGGTAGGGGGGAGGAAGAATTTCTAGATGTTATAAATGATAATTTTTTGGTGCAGTATGTCAAAAAACCTACAAGAGAGAAGGTAATTTTAGACTTAGTGCTCTGTAATGACCCTGATAGAATTAGCAATGTTCAGGTACTGGAGCCACTTGGGACGAGTGATCACTCTACTGTTAATTTTGAGGTTTCATGGGAAGTTAAAAAGGTGTCTTCAAAAACAAAGATTTTCAATTTTAGGCAAGCAAACTTTGACAGGATGCACTGATATCTAAAATAAAAAGGGAGACACTCCTGGACTGTAAGTCTGTAAATGAGATGTGGGAAAGATTTTAGGGGGTTTTGCTTGATTCACAAAGCAAATTCATTCCAAAGGTGTCCAAAAGTAAGCTGAAAAAGCGGAATCCTCAGTGGATGACCACAGCTATTCGCAGAAGTTTTAGGGATAAGAGGAATCTTTAAAATGTGCATAAAGAATAACAATGAGATTACTAAGGCTGAATACTGTAAAATGTGGGCTGTGGTCAAAAAAGAGCTGAGGAATGCTAGAAGACTGTATGAAAGACAAATTGCAGAGGGAGCAAAAACTAACCCTAAGTGCTTCTTTCAGTACTATGGCAGAAAAAGGAAAGTCCAAGAGCGGGTTAAGTGCATAAGGAATGAAAATGGATCGATGCTATATGATAAAAAGGATATTAGTGATACCTTCAACTGTTACTTTGTTGAGAATTTTACCTCACAGCGGGTCTTTATTCGGCCAGAGGGAATTTCCAATGCTCAAGATTATTTAGCAGAAATTGAGATTAGGGATAACTAAGTACAGAGCCCTCAATTATTATTGGCACCCCTGGTTAAGATGTGTTAAAAGCCTTAAAATAAATTCTATTTTATTGCAGAAGCATACGCTCACACTGAAAATTGTAGAAAAATGTAACCCTCAACTCAAGTGAATTTTAAGGGTGGAAAAAAAATCCCTGACTAAGAAATAATTATTTTTCATAAAATCACTTGCTCCACAATTATTGGCACCCCTTACAATTCCTAGGAAATAAATGTAATTGAAGAATTTCTGTCATTTCTACAGTCGTTTACAAAGTTGATCAGAGTATCTAGGAACATTTAATTAGTAATTCATCACTTCCTGTTTCCCTGGGGTATAAATATGACGTGACACAGAGGCCATTTCTCTTATCCACTCTTCAACATGGGAAAGACAAGGGAACACACCATTCAAGGAAGGCAGATGTGTGTCGACCTACACAAGTCAGGCAATGGCTACAAGAAAATAGCCACTTGCCTGCACTTGCCCATATCTACTGTCAGAGGAATCATTAAGAAGTTTAAAACAACTGGAACAGTGGTAAACAAGTCTGGACGAGGACGCAAGGTTATTTTTCCACCACGCACAATGAGGAGGATGGTAAGAGAATTAAAAAGTTCTCCAAAGCTCATTGTTAAAGAATTACAAAAAATGGTAGCATCTTGGGGTCATAAAGTCTCCAAAACAACCATCAGGCACTGTCTACATGCCAACAAGCTGTTTGGGAGGCATGCACGGAAAAAACCTTTTCTCACTCACAATCATAAATGCAAACATCTGGAGTTCACTAAGAGGTACTGGGACTTCAACTTGGACCCAGTGCTTTGGTCAGATGAGACCAAGATTGAGCTTTTTGGCAACAAACACTCTAAGTGGGTCTGGCGGAACACAAAAGATGAGTATGCAGAAAAGCACCTCATGCCCACTGCGAAGTATGGGGGAGGATCGGTAATGCTATGGGTCTGTTTCTCTTCCAGAGGCCCTGGGAACCTTGTTAGGGTGCATGGCATCATGAACGCTTTAAAATACCAGGACATTTTAAATCAAAATCTGGTGGCCTCTGCCCGAAAGCTGAAGATGGGTCGCCACTGGGTCTTTCAGCAAGATAATGACCCTAAACATGTGGCCAAATCTACACAGAAATGGTTCACCAGACACAGAATCAAGCTCCTCCCATGACTATGTCAGTCCCCAGACCTCAAACCCATTGAAGACCTGCGGAGTGAGCTGAAGAGGAGAGTGCAGAGGAGAGGACCCAGGTCGCTGGATGATTTAGAGAGATTGTGCAAAGAGGAATGGTCGAAGATCCTTCTTTCTGTATTCTCCCATCTTGTGAAACATTATAGGAGAAGATTAGGTGCACTTTTGTTGGCAAAAGGAGGTTGTACAAAGTATTAACATCAGGGGTGCTAATAATTGTGGCACGCATTATTTGATGAATAAAAATTATTTCTTAATGTGGGATTTTTTCCCCACACAGTAAATTCACTTGAATTAAAGGTTGGATTTTCCTCTTTTTTTCTTTGTGGTCCTGTATTATTTAGAAAAAAACTGAATTTATTAGAAGCTAAAGAACACATCTTAACCCGAGGTGCCAATAATTATGGAGGGCGCTGTATTAGACAAGTTGCATAAACTAAAGGCAGATAAGGTGGCGGGTCCTGATGGCTTATGTCCTAGAGTGCTCAGGGAAGTTAGTGAGATCATCTTTAAGCTGCTTTCCGCCATCTTCAGACGGTCTTTAGAAACTGGAGAAATACCAAATGATTGGAAACAGGGCAATATAATACCAATATATAGGAAAGGAGAGACCGTTTTGAGCCAGGAAATTACAGACCAGTCAGTTTAACTTGCAATATTGGAATCTATCATAAAAGATGAGCTGGACTTATTTCTTGAACGTAACAATATCTTGAGGGAAAGCCAACATGGTTTTCTTAAGGAAAGGTCATGCCTGACAAACCTTCTGGAATTTTATGAAGAGGCTACCAGGACTTATGACCAGAGCAGGGCTTATGACATCATATACTTGAATTTTCAGAAAGCATTTGACACAGTTCCACATAAGCGACTAATTTTTAAAATGAGCTCCATTTCAGTTACAGAAGGTATTCTGGAGTGGATTCAAAACTGGTTGCAGGACAGAACGCAGAGTGGTAGTCAGTGGTATCTCATCTGTGCTAGGTATGGTGGGGAGTGGCGTCCCCCAGGGATCAGTGTTGGAGCACCTGCTGTTCCTCATTTGCATTAATGACCTTGATAGGAATATTGAGAGCAGATGATCAGTTAAATTTGCAGATGATACTAAATTGGGAGGTTTGGCAAATAGTTTAGAGTCCACCAAAGTGATTCAGGATGATTTGGATAGAATCCAGAATTGGGCATAAATGTGGCAAATGGAATTTAATGTTGGGAAATGTAAAGTTGTACATGTAGGTAATAAAAACACAAGACGGGATTACTTCATGGGAGGTTTTAAATTGGAATGTGCTCCACACGAAAAAGATCTGGGAGTGATTGTTGACCAAACCCTCACAAGCTCTAGCCATTGTGCCATAGCAGTTAAAAAGCCAATTGAATGCTGGGATACATTGCCAAAAGTATTGAGTACAAATCCAAAGAAGTGATGCTTCTTTTTTTACAACACATTCGTCAGACCACATCTTGAGTATTGTGTACAATTATGGGGACCATACTTTAAAAAAGACATAGAGGCTCTAGAGAAAGTTCAGAGAAGAGCCACTAAGCTAATTCCAGGTATAAAAGATGAAAGCTATTAGAAGAGTGTCTGTGACAACGGAAACGCTAATATAGCCAGTTGCGCAATTGTGGCCGCTGCTTCAGGTCGTTCTCCCATTCTTCGATAGTAGAAGGCAGCGGTACTGTAACTTTATCCCGTCTGAGGGCTAAAAGGTGACGTTCCCTCATATATTATAATCCAGTCGCTTAAAATAAGAGAATTTGCATGAGCCGCTACAAGGTAAACAGTTCAGTGACAGGCTGCAGCGGAAGTTGCTCCCAGAATTCACACTAGGGATCATGGGATGTGGGAATAAGGTGAATATCTCAGCTGTACTTTGGCCTAGATAGGCCAAAATTTTATCACTTGTTCCTCTTGTGCTACTCCAACATCCTGCAAAGTTTGGCTAAAATCGGCCGTTTTTGAGATATTCTGCTAACAGACAAACAGACAAACAAACAGATAAACCCCGGTAAAAACATACACCTCCTTGGCGGAGGTGAATAAAAAGCATTAACGCCCCCACCACACATTGCTGCATCGTCTGTGGGAAACATTGAAATGCCCCTATTTTTCTCTGAGCACCTGCCCCCCAAGTCTGTGCACGCCACTGAGGCATGGGATATGCTGAAATTATTTGAGTTTTAGGAGCATTCTTTGGATGTGTACAGAGCCCTCAGAAATGATAGCCGTTCTTACTGAACATGTGCAAAACAGTTTATGAATAAAATATCTCGGCTGTTTACCCTTGCTCTTTCCCTCAAACTATTCACAGAAATCTTACCTTTTCATTGACGTAAATCATTGAAACAAATAAAATTTTGACATCAAATAGTTCTCTCCAAAATGTGTGCCGCAACTATTGGCATCCATGAAAATCCTTTGATTAAATTCTAACAGACGTATTCTTCCATTTATTAAAGTTCAACTGCTTGATTACGAAACTCTTCAGTTGTCATGCCTGACTTCCTGATTCAGGATAGTACGTGACATTAGTCGAATTTCCATTCATTTATCAATGTGGGAAAGTGGTGGCTTAGCTAGGGGCACAAAGACACGTCGCTTTATGACAACAATTAGTCCTGGCTCGTTCTCAATCATTTTTCTTTATTAACACATTTGACACTGCAGTGGGCAGCCACAGAGCAGCGCCCAGGGACCAACTCCACCGTTAAGGCCAGTGCCTTGGTCAGGGGTACTGGTGGGAGTTTTTGTACAATGCATGCTTTTGAGAGTGGGGGAAACCCATGCAAACACGTGGAGAACATGCAAACTCCACACAGAAAGGCCCCAGGTCAGATTTGAACCCACCACCTTCTTGCTGTGAGGCAGTAGTGCTAACCACTGTGCCACCGTGCCGCAGAGAAACAGATGGAATTGATTTGAGGTGAAGTCACATGAATCAATGTTTCTCATTTAGGAGCTTAGTAAAATCAAAGATAACTCATTACATTCTTTCCAAAATTTAGAATTGCCTGCTGATAAGCATGAATTAATTTTGTTTATTCATGCACACTGATAGAGAGAACTGGCTACTGCTTATTTGGGTTAATTATGCATTCAGCCCGTGTTCTGAACAGGTGGATGAGACGCTCTTGCTTTCAAAGGTGCAGAATGGTTTTTCCCAATATTTGGCTCTATCACGCTGTTGCTTGTTACCTGTATATGCCAAAATAGCATGCATTCATTATTTTTGTGGTTAGCATTTTACCCACTTTTGGTGTTTCTGAAAATCAAAAATACTTGAGCTTGAGAGATCAATGTAGCTATAACTAATTGGATATCATGCCAAGACAACCATTCAGTCTGTAAACAATGTGCTTTTACTAAGGTTGAGCATTTTACAAATTACATGAGTATTCAGTTGATTTCTAGCACATGTTGGTTAATTTTAATCACTCCTTAGTTTATTTAATTAATTGTAATCTCTCGACTCCAGTTAACTTGGCTCATACGTAATGAGTACCTTTCTGCTCATTGCTTTGGATGAAAACACGTGCTGAAGGAACCTCGCTAGAATTCTGTTGAGCCACAAAAGTAATCTGCGCTGGCAGTCTCGGAGTCAATGTATAACAAAGCCTGTCGGACATCTCACATGGCAGGGGTTTTAAATGGCCTTGAACAAACCTCCCTCATAACACTCATTCCTCCTATCAGTAAAAACCTAATTTTTTGAATGCTTGCATGGTGAATCTGCTAAATCTAAAACTGTAGCGCAGACTGATACCAAAAATAAGATTTCAATTTATTTGATTTGTTTTTTGCCTTTATGCTGTCTTTAGCAGCATGCATGTGATGTGTTAGGAGCTACAGTGCAATACTTCTCATCCTGACTTGTCATATAGCTAATGACGCTACCTGACCAAGCGTCAATTTACAATTAAAACAGAGGGTTTCAGCATCCTTATTTGATGCGTTCGGTTATGGTTCGGGTTGAGGGTTAGGAGCTAGGGGGTAGGGTTCGATTTAAACTGTCGTCAAAATAGAACATTTAATCACCAGCAGGGGTCGGCAGCTTTTTCAGAGTAGCGCACAATTGGCCATCGCGCTACAGGGTTCCAAATTGGGAAGGGACTGCCGGATTTGGTGTTACAATAATAGCTTTGTTCGTTGCTCCAGCACCTCCTGTTGGCCAGACGGGCGCTCGTCAGGAAGACTCCGGGTTTGTTCATGTCCGGGTATCCTCCGCCCTCGTTCTGAACTTACAAGGATTCAACCAATGAGTGCAAGAATCAGTGGTTGACGGGCACGAGCTTCTGAGGAGAGCCTTGAACTGTCCTCACTATCCTGAGTTGGCAGCAGGGGGTCGCATACGAGCAAGCTTTGTACATAGTTCCCCAATTGGGCATTCCAGATTCGGGTGGGATTGGAGATGCCAAATTAAAAATAAATAAGTAAATAAGAACATTTAAAGCCTTCTTTTGCTTTGTATATCAACTCTTGCTCAGATAGCGTCACCAGATGACGTGTCAGGATGAGACTGGACTCTACAGTGCTGTGAAAAAGTATTTGTCCTTTATTGATTTATTCTTATTTTACTCATTTATAATATTTAAATGTTCCACAATGAGATCATGCAACTGATTTAAATTTAAGACAAAGACAATCTGAGTAAACACAAAACACACCCATTAATTGATCATTTGACTTATTGAAGGTAAAGAGTTATTCATAACCTATAATACCCTTGTGGAAAAATAATTTTCCCCCTAAACATAATTACTGGTTGTACCACCGGCAACAACTGCAATCAAACATTTGCAATAACTGGAATGAGTCTTTTACATTGCTGGGGAGGAATTCTGGCCTGCTCATTTTTGCACAGTCATTTTAATTCGGCCACATTTTTTTCGAGCATGAACTGCCTGCTTCCAAAGAGACTGCCAAAGTATCTCAACCAAATCCATGTCAAAACTTTGACTACGTCACTCCAAAACCATTATTTTGTTTTGAGCCATTCAGAAATGGATCTGCTTGTGTGTTTCAGATCATTATCCTGCTGCTAAACTCAACTTTGCTCGAGCTTCAGGTCTCCCTCAGGATTCTCTGATTAAGAGTAGATTTCACAGTTCCTTTAATTATGATATTGGGGCGTGTAAGCGCAGTGGTTAAGTGTCCTTGACTCCAGCCTGAAAGGCCTTGAATTTGAGTCCTTGCCACAGCCTTCGTGGTGTGTTCTTGGGGAAAAACATTTCACTACTGCAGTGCCTCACTCCAGCCTAGTGTATAATAGGGTAGGCTACTGGCGAGTTGCCATGGAAACCTGACTATGAGCTGGAGGAGTAACCTGCACTGGCCTAGCATCCCATCCAGGGGGAGTAGCAATACCCCGAGCCCCCTCATGCTTTTGAAACTGGGGTTAAGCACTGGTCTGATGAGCCTCTAACCTCGGAACAGACTTACTCTTTCATTCAATCTCGAAAAGTTGCCCAGTTCCTGAAGCAGCAAAGCAGCCTCGAACCATTACAGCGCCATCGTCGTGTTTGACTGTTGGTAATTTTGATAATCTTGCTGTGATATGCTGTGTTAGTTTTACGCCAGCTGTGACGAGACTCGTGCCTCCCAAAAACTTAATGCCATTATATTTAATCACAGGGGCATTGACGTGTGCAATACCACGACGGTTACCACATACAAATGAAGCTGGAACTTTTGAAACGTTGCATGAGCATCTCTTGCATATTGCCATATTACCATAATCAAACAGAAGTTCTTCTTTATTTATGTATTGAATAATACACACAAATATTTTAGCCGTGTTCATGCTTTCACTGTTGCGTTCTACAGTCAGGGCCTATGAAACTCAGAAGAATGTACTTTCTTGACATCAAAAACATTTTTACCCTCACACTTTTTATTATTCTATTTCTGTTTTTGTTTGTTTATTTAGTATGCGAGGTTTCCAAGGTGGGTAACAAGGCGTGTACGGTGTCTGCTTAAGCACTGATTTTCCTCTAAAGCCGCTTTCACACTGGACGCGAAACGAATTTTTCGCAGGACAGATTACATTCGAAGTCAATGCAAAGACGCGAAACACCCGTTTCGCTTTGCATCGACTTTGAATGTAATTTGTCTCGCGAAAAAATCGTTTCGCGTCCGGTGTCAAAGCAGCTTAAGACTGAAACTGATGAGCAAACATTACATTCACAGGTGGCACCCGAAAACCGCATAGTTTTCAGACTGTACCCAGGCGCGTCTATTTTAAAATCTGAGCAAATTTAAGCAGATTTAGAGACACGGCCAATTAAAATTCAGTGTACCTTCATATTCACTGACCCAGGTCTCTCTGAACAGTGTGTTCTGAGCGGTATACTAGCACTGAGCGAACGATACACATACACGCCCACCCAACACGCAACTTCTCTGAGAGGGATTTCTTTCTCTAGCTATTTCATAGAACAGGGGACCAGAGGTGCTCCATCTTTTTACATGATCTACATCCTCCACTGGTTCTACCATTTTATTTCCCGTCTGTAATTGCTTCCATCAACTCACATTAAATTCCATAACCAAAGTGACTGCGTATTGGTTCATGAAAATTGTATAATTTAGCAGTGTAGCCTCTGAATATTTCTCTGTTACATCCTCTGCAGACAGCAGTCTTTGACACGACCATGCCTGCCTACCGACAAGTGTTTATGATCTGTAGGAGGGTTTTTCTTCATTTAGTGTGAACTTTTTCATCTTGAAATATTAAAAGCTTCCTGGGCCTACCACACCCCTAGTGATTACTGAGCTGATCAGTGTTCCTTATTGGTTTTTGTCAGTCTAAGGTTCGGAATGTTCATACAGTTAGCCCTGAAGTGACTACCCTGACTATCAATTTCTCAACACTGCTTTTCAGTCTGACTAGAGCAGACGATCGACTGTGCGCACCTATGCAAACGAAGCGACTGAATACAGCGTATTCCACCTCAAGTCACTTGAAGTGACAAGGTCTTGACACCCAACTTGTCGCTGGAACTCTTTCAGATGTTGTACATTGAAGAAAGTAGGGGTCTTTTTTATAAATAACAGTTCATTTATTTAAGCCAAGTTGTACTTCCCAGCCACCGTAATTTAGACTGTAGATATTTTTTAAAGTCTTGAACTTCAAAATTATTCTGATTTGGACCAGCTTCAGAGGTATTACTGATTTATGAGCAAGGAATCTAAAACACCCCTAATTAAGCCTTTGAACTCCACAATTTGAATATTTAACTGGCCAATGTATGATACAGTTGCAATCCATGGGATAAGACAAATGGAGCTGAACTTCTCAAAATATTTTCTGGATTGCTGATAGATTGTTGTCGTTGAAAATTGTGATGGTTATTTTTTTTGTGTGTGTGTCAGGAGAAATAAAACTCCCAGGTTTTTCACATTATATGTTGTGAACCATATAATTGCAGCACCTACGTAGTCCACTAGATGTCCCTGTAGTGAACAATGCAGATGCTGTTATGATAATGGTCAAAAATGTGATAAAACTGGAGGTCATAGGTGTTCAGCATTGGCTTGCACCCATGCCCTTTACACAGGGAAGTTCCTCTAGATTTAAAAAATCTTTTTATTATGTTCCGCATTGTAGAGGGTGAGTCTGAGAGTCAAAAATTGTCAACCTTCAGCCCGTCTTTACCCCAGAAGGACAAGGCCCTTCCTTGATGTTGCTTTTGTACCAAATCATGATAACAGTCACCAATGACCTACTTCAGATAACAGCATCATTCAAAAAATTTTTCCCATTACTAGTACTAAATTGCCCCTGTCCCAATGTTTTTGGAAATGCAATTCAGGCCTAAATTACAGGAATAATTTTAGAGTTACATATAAAATGAAGAGCTTCAAAGCAAAACGCAATATATCAATATGAAGAATTTTTTTGAAAAATAGTTATTTCTGTCATGGGAAATGTAAGCATAGAAGAGCTTTCTTTTTTGTTAATGTCGTGCTACACAAGTTAAACCACTAAACCATAATGAAATTAAATGTAAAAAATAATGGATTTTGTGAAAAAAAAGAACTTTGTTATGATTCATTGGCAAAATGCAATATATCCCCAGAAGTGTGACTTCGCAAAATACAACATATCCACTTTTTCAATCTGGGGGTTAAAATTAACTTTATTTCGTCAATTTTGCATAATGATTTCACATCCCAGACCATCTTAATATTAATGAATGTTAAAAGGTTTCCAAAACTGGAAAATCTGCCCTAAAACACACAAGGACAGGCTTCCCTTCAATGTTTGCCAAATGTCTGTGTGGTGAGGTCATGGTAGGAGAGACAGAGTCGATGGAATCATGACAGTATGAGAAAATCGCGATGAATTCTGGACATACAAATCATATTTAGCAAAAGGAAAGAGACCCTCAACACTACGGTCTGTGCTAATAATCTGTAAAATATGTTTATCCTCAACTATCCTGACTTTAAAAACTTTTATTATGCTCACACAGGCGTTGCAGCATTCTTGATAAGTAAGAACATTGTGTATACTGTCATTTTCGATTTGAACTTAAAGGCCTGCGGGTATATTATATATCTATTATATATATATATATATATATATATATATATATATATATATATATATCTATTATAGATGTAAACATTTCCATGTTTCTGTGATAATTCGCAATGCTCCACCACGTCTTACCCTTTTTTCAAAATCTGCAGCTCAATTCGGCCAAAAAATAGGTCAGCGGGAGGAAAAGTATGTCCACTGATCAGAAACGCTGCCTCGATGGATAAATTGGGGAATCTTTTTTTTCCTGCAGAGCTTGCAGCATAGAAATGCTTGTCTTATTTTTTTATTATTTATTTATTTTGCACAAAATAAGAGTCACGAGACAATCAGAGCCTGTTGGCAGTGAATATATTGCAGTGAATGGAAAAAATGGCTTGGCACTTATTGCACTTTGGAATGAAAGCCAGTGATCAAGTATTCTAAACGCTGGGATACATTGCGGTTGCTAAGGACTGAACGTGGCATGACTACCAGCCTGCCAATGATGATCTTCTTGCTCAGGTGCTTCAAAAATTAAAAGTTCAGAATGTAATGTGTTGTGTGATGAAAGTCTTCAAATGAAGTTGACCCGACAAAACATTGAACACCTTATCCTCAAACATTCTGCAATGGTATACATGTCAAGGCAAGTTTAGGACTCACTGCTGTCTGTTGTTCATGCATTTTCCTATTTTTTTTCTTGTTGGGATTGTAATAGAAATTAATTAGACCTGAATACTGGCCCTAAATACCCAAAAGGAAAACACTGAAAAACTGAAACATTTATTTCTGTTCAAGCAGAAATTTGTAAAAAGAATGGCAAAAATATGGGTACTTTTGAGAACTCACGCATTATTATTGGGCTAATGAAATGCAGCAGGGTGGCTGGAGAGCAGAATTGCAGCAGGGGAAATTTTCGGGTGCCAAAGTCTGTATTTCGACTCAAATTCTCGATTTTGATTTCTATTCAATTAAATGTTCTCTTGTGAGTCTCTCCAAGCAGAACCTGGAAGAGGAGGATGGAAAATGAAAAGTTGCTGGTTTTTCATTATTCCAGAGATGATGCGGCAAATAATGGAAATTTCAAGATCTGTACATTCACAATGGGGAAGTAATCAAGACTCAGTAACATGCAATGATCTCAGAGTCCAAGGCCTGTAACAATGAGTGATGACCGAGTCACCCTCACAGCTATGCTGTAATAGCATACAGTGTTGAGCAAAAGAGAGAGCCGCTCCGCTATTCAAATCAAATAGAGGCAGAGATGGAGAGAGAAAGAAAATGGGAGACAGAGGGATGTAAATACAGTATATCTAATTTAGTTTCTATGTCATTTTTTTTTTTTGTGTGATAGTTGTTTTCCTCGCCCTTGCCACCACATGCCCCGCTAGTAACTTAAAATTGAATGAAATTCATGAAGGGAGGAAGAGACGCACCGAGGAAATGACTGTCAAAATAGCGTGGGATGCAAATGCATTTTAACACAATACTTGGTCATGTGCCGACGTATAGCTACACATATTTTAGTGACACAAAGGGTGAGCTGAAATGAGGAGTCTGGAGTTAACTTTGTAAATACTTATGATGGTTGTGCTGCTGAAGGCTGCGATCAGCCTTTGACGTACAAGCTGGTAATACATCACACCCAGCGCTGTCACAGTGCAGTCAAAAATAACCTATGGAGCGAATGCCAAGGGATATCTCAGATGCTGCCAGCCATTTCCTGTCCCTCAGAGGAGGAGTTTTGCATTATTTCCTTGTGTTCTGAGCGGGGTTATGTACTAAATGAATTATTGATTTTAAATTTTGATCACCTGCCCCAGGTTAGACGATCGGAGATAAAAGCGACTCACCCGGCCAATAGGAAAAGTTCTGGGAGGAACAGGTAGTGTGATCCATCCGCTACCGCCGAATTGCGTGGACAGTTCTTCCTTTTTGTGTTTTGTTTATGCGTTCAGATTGAGAAATTTTTCCTTTTCATAATTGTGTGCTTATGAGCGGCTGCTCGGTCGGCGTAACAGTAGAGCACTTGCCTGCGGACGGTGATTTGTGTCAGGGTCCGGGGCCCTGTGGTGAAAAGAAACAGAAGCAAACGTACCCCTGACCTGGGTTCAGCAAAGGAGCTGAGATGACCTGAGTTTGTTGTGAAAGTTCTTTTCGCGGGAGAACCCTCCACCCTCCACCCTCCACCAGTACCATAAGAAATATGACCTCACTGTTTCACTTCACTGTGTTTGTGTGCCCTAACTAGGCTCGCATACCTGCTGAGCTATGATGTTTCCTTTCCCTCCGCAGAATCAGTGTCTCACAGGGCTTTTACATTAAGGCCCGATCCACGTATACATGACTCCAAAGTCCAGTTTGTTTGATTTGTGTGAACCAAAATGAACTGTGCTCGGCCGCTGTCCGCGAACTGTTGCCTGGGTCTACATGAAACAGCGGTCTCAAGTTCAGGTCATGTGTACTCGCACCAAGTCTGAAAACAACTGTACCCAAACATGGTAGTGGACTTCGATGTCACGTCAACACATTTTCACTGTCCCGTTCAAACAAACATGGCTGCAAAAGGATCTCTCTGGTCCAACAAAGAAATTTAAATGCTGTTACTCACCTTCAGAGGAAGCAAGTGGCAGTCTCAAAACCATACTGCCACCTACTGTATTGGAATGTGAACAAACGTAAGTGTACTCAGGCACAGAACTACATTACTAACATGTCTAATAATACTAAAAATTGCTGAACGGTTTGGGAATTGTACTCCAGCACGGCACAAAACAACAATGTTTAAATACCCTCAGACAAATGCAAGGAAAGGTCTGGTGCGGCGGGGCAGAAGAGAAGCAGGGAGCCAGGATCTGCTGGAATTGCGGCAGCATGGCAGCTTTCTGCTGATGGGCTTGGAGAGCAGTGATGTTGCAGCTCGGTAGTGCTCGGCTTTTACACACACACACACACACGTTAATATATATATCTTAGTGGCAGCTCGTCAACTGGCATCAGGGGAGGCTCGAACAATCCCTTAAAATTAATGATTGGTCACGACCTTTAATTTACCATTACAGAAACTCCAAAAACTGCCAACATTATCAGGTGTGGCCACTTTTCATTATAACTCATACCTGTCAACTCTCACGCATTCGTTGTGAGTTTAAGTGGCATATTTACGTTCCTCTAATGTAGTCAGCAATTATTCAATCAATGCGTATGTTAGAGAATTGAAATCCTTGTGCATGGAGGGGTTGGAAGCAATGGAACTGCATTCAGACGTTTCAAATGATCTTATTTCATTTGAACGGTCATGAAACACACGCATTGCTTCCAGCCCCTGAGTAAAGAAAAGCGCGAGAAGTCCGGAGTCGTACTAGGTATGTGTTATAAATTAAATCTGGCCACATCTGATAATATTGAGAGTTTTCGGAGTTTCAGTAACGGTAATTGAAATTAATGATTGAAGACCGGTTGTGACCAATTAGTAATTTTAAGGGATTGTTTGAGCCTACCCTGTTGCCAGTTCACGAGCCGCTTCTGATGTATATATTATCCCCCGCCTCAAAGTGCGATATTGGATTGGGAACCATCCATCCGTCAATGGGTCCATGCCCGTCCTTCCGTCCAGGCCACAATGGGGTCAAGATTTCTCTGAAACTATCATACCTAGATGCACAAAATGCAAAAAGCATTTGTGTGCTTAATAAGCTACTCATGATCTAGGTCTTGTTTTTTTTGTTGGTTGCTCGGCAGTCCACCATTAGCATTGCAGCATGGGCTGGGGTCTCTTTGTCCTTTTGTTCTGTTCTTGGTGTGTCCGGTGTTAAATTTTTTGGTCGATTTTTGTCCAGGTGCACTCAGTGCAGGACTAACTGTCACGCCCCCACCCTTATATCAAGGTGAGCTGAGCGGCAGGTCATCCCAGGTGGCCATTAATGGTGTGTGGTAACAGAGTGGGTGGACTGCTTCTCACTGCATGCAAACAAAGCTGCAATGGTGTGCGGAGGGTCATCACCACAGATATATACATTTAGAACACTAGATTGCTGATGATGTCATATTTACATAACCTAAAGTGAAGCACCTGGCTGCCATACTGATACACCTAATTTCCTCATTAAAGAGAATGGTTTCCTGTGAGGCCAACTTGAAATAAGCTCATATAATCCTTTAAATGCTGAGATGTTGTGGCCATTCCATCCATCAGTGCTGAGCTGTGCTCATTTTGAGGAGCAGTGTTATGACATGACAAGGGCAAAGGTGAAACTTATTAAAGGAGTAGCCAGAGTTTACTAGTGCTTCCTTTTAACAACTCTGCCATTCGCCATATGATTCAATATTATCAATTCAGTTATTGGCAAATATGCTCAACTAGGGTACAATGAGGTGAAGAAACCAGAAAGTAATTTGATAACATCAACAAACATTCATCAGCAGAGGGTCATTAACTGCCTCGATCATTTAACTTATCTTTTCTGGTTGCACGTTGTTACTAAGTCACGTCTTCGATCTTTTCCATTTCCTGCGTGTGCCTCTTTACCCCCACAAAGCACAAATTTAGGGAGACAAACTGTTGCTCTGCACAGCGATACCAAAATAACACTGACTCACACGCAGATGTGTTTTTGAAAATGTAATTTTAAAGTAGGTGAAAATTAAAGGGAATCAACATGTGAATTTTACTTCCGGGTGTATACACTGCTGGAACAGATGCTTCACTTCAGCGTACCCCATCAGCAATCTTGTGTTCTATTTATGAAGAGTTTGTTTCCAAAACACAATATATCCATTTTACTCATTTTGAGGAAACACAAAGTTTGACCATGAAAAAAATATGCCTTGTAGTATAAATTTCTAAAAAAGAATTTTTGGCACCATGTGTAAGAAGCATAGGGCTATCTTAATTTTTGTTATTTTGGCACTTATTGCATTTTGGAAACAAACAAACAAATATATTGAGGACTACCTGTAGGAAGGGGAATGTCACATGCTTTAATTGGTATAGCATATTCAGCTCTATCTTATACAAACAATATGACAGTGAGTATTTATGTTACTTGATCTTCTTTTCCATACAGAAGCTGGCACATCCTGTGGTTAAGGCTATTTACGCACTTATAAAATGCATCCTAATATCAGAACATATTCATATTCATATTCACTTCAACAAAATTAAATTCTTTCTTTGCGGGTGTTAATCTACCCGGTTATATTAACAGTCACATTCATCTATTATGTATGTGACGGAGCAGGGCTCAGTTTTTCTCTCTCTCTCTTTTTGTGTTTTTTGTTGAATGATTAACTAAAACCCTCTCAGGGAATATTAAACTACATTACTGTCGCTCAATATTAATCTGCTTGCATAACTCTGCTTTCTCTCTGACTGGTCAGAACTGTTCCAAATAAATGTGGAACACAATGAAGTTATATGCAAAATGCTCCTATTTTCCGTAAAAACACAGATTTTACGCTGAGTTTTTGCTTTCGAACATGGCCGTTAAGATTGCTGTGCTCTTTCTGAAAATGAAGGAGTGGGTTAATCTTAAGCCAATCAGTGAGAAGCAACATGACATTTGAGAGATACAGTCCAGCTCTTGGCCTTGAGACTGCATACCTTAACCCCTACGCATTAGTGCACAATAAAACTGTCCACACTGACCCTGACACAGATATTATGGCAGAGCAGGGAGGGATGAGGCTTGCGTATACTGTGCTTGTTTCATTCTTTGGTGTCTGCGGTTGCCAGATAGTGTCATCTTGACCAGCACAAGTTTAGAAAAAAAAAACCTTGTTGATCGTAAGGAAGTCAAGTGGTAAACATACCTTGGACACGGAACGCTCAGTTGAGCTTCACAGATGGGTCAAACATATTTCTGAGGAGGCTTCATCCAGCAGTATTCACACTTATTTAAGTTTGCTGAGGTCCGTATATTTGCTTGCTAATCAACACTGCCCTCTGCTGGAATAATAATGAAAATAGTCTCACTCTTTTTTTTCTCTTTTTTTTTTTTGTCAGTACCTGCCCAACCCCAAGTGGATAATGTTTACAGAGGAATAAGGAGTAGAAAGAGGTCCTCCAAACATTCCCAAATGTAAATATGTATATGCTAATATGAATATAGCGTAGCATTAAAGGTCCAATATTTTACTTTTTTGTAACTATTTTAAAAAAACTATGTTGGTAGTAAAACAGTTTTGGAGTTGTTCTTTTCTCAGTGGGCAGTAAGTCAATGGGAATCTGATTTTCTGCCTGATTGTGCTACAGTCAAATGATGGAGACTGAAACCAGCGGAAAACTGCCATTTGTGGCTTCTAAGCAAATTGATCCTTTTGTGATGACGGTATGGGCACCAAACCCGAGTGTAAACTGTCGTGGCTTCCATGTAGGAAAAGACATTTTAGACAGTAGTGGTAAGTGCTAGAAATGCTGTGAAGCTTGTACGATACTGTAGACTTCAGTAGACAGGTAATTGATTTGGTCTATTACAATGAACAGTTTACCCAAGAAAGACATAGTCTACACTCTACATCAGAATTACAACACTTTAATTTCACTGCATTACAAAGGCTGAATTATTGAAAATCATTACTCATTGGAGGTGGAAGGAGAACATGACTGTGTATGGCTTGTATAATTGTAATTGGAGACGGAATTCATTGCTGAATGTTTCTTTATCAATTGCCTGTGTTTTAACCCCCCTGTTATGTATGAGGTCAGTTCACCATCTCTAAAAACATACTTTTTTCAGGTAGATTTTTTCACTGCTTTACAGGTAAGACATGAAATTAACTAAAAAAAAATCTTTAAGTCCTGAACACGTGTTGTGAGCATTGGGGTTGTTTGGGTTATTGTGACCCCAGCAGAGTTGGGTCCAAGTACTTTCAATTTTGAGAATTGTATGCAAGCATTTTTTTTTCTTTACATACCATATGTGCTTGTATTTGTATCTAAGTACTACCTTATGATGCCTAATATTAGGCATTAGGCCTAATAATATTATTAGACCTAATGCCTAATAATACCTAATATTAAGTATATGTACTTGTATCCAAGTACTTTTCAAGTACTTGACCAACCTCTGTCAGCACTTAGGAGACAGATTGGTCAAGAACTTTGAAAAGTACTTTTGGCATTAATAGGAAGTACTCCGATACAAGTGCAAGCACTTTGGTATTTAAAAAAAATACTTGCATCCAATTCTTGAAAGTACTTGGACCCCAGGATCAATTATAACATAAAACCATCATTTTGATATTGTTTTTGTAGCGTTGCCTACAACTGGGGGCATGTCCAAATTCATATCTCATTCATTTTGCTATAATCATGTGAAATCAATGCTTGGTGTTGTATAAGGGGAGGATGGGGGAGTTGTGTTTTACTTACTTGGTTATTAAAATGATCAGTATAAAGTCATAAACGAGTTGAGAGAAGATTGGGTTACACTCCCAATTACAAACATCTGATGTTGTTTTACATTACGGGGATCAAACTGACCTCATACCGAAAATGCTTTATTTATTTGAACATCACAGGAGGGGTAGAAGGAAGCAGAACACTGTAGGACAGTAGATATTAATTCAAAAGTGGTGTGAGTGCATTATTTGCTAGTTAATGTCATTTGTTTGGTCATTTCTATGGTAGTGCCAAGATATTGGGTTATCTTCAGCATATTGAATATCTCTGCGGTTTACTGTGTGTCTTGTCTTCCCAGCCTTATGGGCGCTTTCAGTTTAGTGACAAGACAAGGTCATAATATTAGATTGATATTGTTAGGAGTAATGATGTCACATAAGGGTCTGTGTCTGCATGAAAAAAGGTATTTGCACGGAATAAAGGGCCAGACATGTCAAGCGTATTGAGCAGAGCAAAGAAAATACAAAAACAACATTGGAAAAGATGGAGACTGATGCATTTCTGTATTAGCCAGTTTTAGGCAGCAGTGAATTATCAACTACAAGTGACTGTTTTACGTATTTCTAAGGAGGACTTGGCAATTTCATTGGGTTGATACTTAAGGCACTGAATGATTATTCAAAAGACAAATACTTCAGGACAGGGTGCTAAAGGGCAATTATGGGCCTACAAGCCCGAGTGTATGCTGATGTGGTGTCTAGTTTTGACTATTCAAATGCAGCCTCAGTTAAGATTTGAAAAGGGAGCACTTAATGACCAACTTCTAACAATTGGCCAATCTCAAAGGGCATAAAGAGCAGTGCCACATAGAAGTGGTATTACAGGAGTGCAGGGGACAGGTTCGGGGACTAAGCGTAAGCAACGGCTGGGCCAGAAAAATATAAGCAGTGGTAAAACAATGGTAATTTCTGAAATTGAGTCATGGATACACGCAACACCACAGACAGGCTTGAACCTGCTGAATCTCAAGGAGGCAGAGAGAAAGAAAGTAGACCTGTTATCAACATTTTCATGGTTCATGTCAGAGATGACAACCCCCAGTACTCACAAGTATACACAGGTGGACCAAAAGACCCAGAACAACAGGCAACGGGCATTGCTCTCTCAGTTCCAGGCAGGAAAGCAGTGGCATTAATGCAAACTCCAAATTATTTGGGAGTCAGTCAGTAGAGGTGATGGGGTAGTACATTTAGCTCTGCAAGGCATTGAGGAAAATAAACCAGGAAATACCTTAATCTGCTCAGAATCTTTTTCAGTGCCAGAGAGCTTGAAATAGTTCAACTCCATTCATCAATATATCCTGCACAGAGTTTCACAAGTACATTCCAGACTCATTCAGAAAGGTATATCGGTAGGATTTATTTGGGTGCTGGAACATGTAGCTCTGAGGGGACACAAAGATGTGTATGAATTTGCAAAACAAACGATAGACAGAGAGATCATACTGTGGATTTTCAAGTTTCTTTAACCAAATCCGGGGTCAAGTTAATAGTTTCACAGTTTGGAGTGGAATACTGAAACAAGGGGTAGGTTTTAAAACTAAAACAAGAAAGTTAATTTAGCAACAAGAAATATAAGTAGGTCAAGGAAAGAAGAGGACACATGCAGCAAAATAAGGCTGGGTCATTCCTACTTAAACGGCACACTCAGAATAATAGGAAAGTATCCAATTCGATATTGTGAACACTGACAGGTAGAGGAGACTATAACTTCGGCAATAAAAGATGGAAGTAAGTATGTTCAGAAAATACGACAATGAGGGAAAAGCTGGCGAAAATTGGAGTTTAGGTACTAAGCATTAATGCTGTCATGAATCTGCCAAGTACTCAGCATTAATGCTTTAATGAATCTGCCAAGTGAGATGAGCGAAAGTTTTCTTTCACTTTATTAGACGGACTGGATTAATGGGCAGGACTTGATCTCCGGTCCACACTCCAGAGCAGATGGTGACGGTAAATGCGCACGAAAGATTATAACCACAAAAGAAGAAAAATGAGTCCAACAAGAGTCGCAGAAAGATGACGTATAGTATTTACCTCCACGTATCTGAACAGAAAACATGGCGGAAGTGGATGAAGCTAACAAGCCACTGGTAAGTGGGAAAATTTTTCCTAATGAATCTAAGTATAATGAACAAAAATGAAAAATAATTATCCACTACCCCTATTGCTTAGTCAACGAGCAATCTGAACTTTTTAGTGGCACGTTTGCTAATATTTGCAAGAACTGACAACCAGTCTTGAGCTAACGTCAGCTGAAACAACTGGCTTGTCACATACGCCCGACCGACTAACAAGCTCAGTATATGAAATCGCTTTAGCTGTAATTTAGTTTCCATCATTAAAGCTCTCGAAAAGATGGGTCTTATTGTAATATAATCAGCCTGCAATATGTAAAGAAAAATGTTCGTTTGCTTGTGTGTTGAAGCTTTGTGTTGTGTAGCTTTGTTTGCTGTGGCGCTGTATTCGTGGTCATCATGCTCTCAATTTTCCAATTTTCAAAGTCTCCCCGCTTTAAAAAAAGAGAAGTTTCAGGACCTTCCTAAGAATACAGCGACCAAAATGTTTTATAGTACTCTCGTTTGCTTTATTGCCGCACTGTACCATTTTGCACCTCTCTCCGACACACTAATAGGCATGCACATAATTTTTGAACATTAGAGCTATGGCCTCGGAAATAACTCCAACTTGAAGAGTGGATCAAGCTGAAAATTATGGCACATATGTTAGTGTATCAGTGTTAAACAGCCGAGGAGTCACTGGCGCTCAAAGTTAAACCAAAATCCCATATTTTCTAACGCCATCCTTACAGGTGAGCCTGTGACCCATGCGTTCATATAAGCAACACGTTCAAACTTACTTCTAACAATGTAAAATTGCTCATAATTTTATAGCGTCATCCAATATTTAGTAATTACCAAGGGAAAAAGTTCTAAAATAAAAAGTAAATGATATTGTGAGCCAAGAATCATGTGTTCCAGTTTACAAACACCAGCGGACACGTCAACTTTGGATAAAAATATCTCAACTCTCGCATGGAATTCGGAGAAGCCGATTACTACAACATTTAGAAACATCGAGATCTTTGAAATGACAGTGATAATACGAAACGATACTTGCCGATTGGCTTCGTTTTCACCGTCAAACAAGACGCAATTTCACCGGCTCACGGACTCAAGAAGGCGCAATTTGCATTCTGGAAAAATCAGTCAGTAGTAAATACAGGTTTGCAGAACCGACTGAGATAATTTCCGAAGCGGTACGCGCACGCTATTTTCCATAATTTGCTGTAAAAGAGAGGTTCCCCGTGCAGCGACTGTGCTGCGGAGGTCAACGAGTAGCGCTTCTCGTGAGCGTTAGATAAACTCAGGCTCGCCATCTAGCGGATTTGTGAGCGCCTAACACTAACCGGTATACATGGTGATTTAATTTTTCCAGAAATTAACCCACAAAAGTTGCCTGATTTTCGTGTTTTAAAGACAAATTGGGAATCGGGTACTGCAAGCCAATTGATGATGTTCAGCTGAGGCAAGAGTGAATCTGCTGTGCCTCCTCTGAATAGAAGCACGTGAATAATCCGATCGATAACGTTACATAAGGTCCTGTCCACAGCATAGAGTGATTTTCTTTACTGATATTTCCCTTATATGGCTCATTCCATACTAAACTGTTCAAATGTGTTACAATGGTGATGGAAATTCAAATTTCCAATTCTGCAGCCACCGACGTCGCCATCTGCTGGCCATTAAATAGAATTCAAATTCCGCATTGGCCTCACTTAGACCCGGGTGCAGCGTCCATATTTTTATACAGTCTATGATGATAGTGCACGGATTGTTTATGTTTTTGTGGGTGTAACGCAATATCAGGGCACGGAAAAATTTTCATTACTTTTAAAAGCTTGGTATATATGATTGTCTGACGCCATGTGAATTTTGAGGCAGGAATTGAGTACCTTATTTTGCCGAGGTCATCTTTACGCTATTTGCTTATTATGCAAATTAACCCCCAGGGATGGACGTAACACGTGAGGACGCGACTGGTTACGCCCACGACGGTTATTTCAAATTGCATTTCTGATCAGACTAGTCCTGATAATTTAGTGCAGACAATTGAAACCGTTATTATGGGTATTTCTCTGCAATATTTCACTTTCTTTTGAAGTATTAACAGCCATGTCATGAGTATTTCATGAAGTTGGCTGCCAAATTTTGTAACAAAACGTGTCCTTCACAATGCCTTGGCTGACATCAGGACACCACTTTTTCTGCTCTGTTGTTGGACCGATGACTGATTTTTTTCTTGTGTATATCTTCAATCCAGGAGTGAATAAATATGAACAATGCAAATCATTTAATTCTCCTAGAAAAAAATGTATTGACCATTCTTATACAACACAGTGAATTGTGCAGTTTAGTATGGAGTGATATCTGTCCACACGACCTCACTTTAAAAAATACAGAAGTCGCGGATAACTTTCTAGTTAGGAGCTAAATGCATTGAATTCCGTTAAAAACTGCAAGACAAGGTTTTCAAGGGTTTTTATTCTGTGTACTAATACCTAACATATAATGAGCAGTCTCTCATATTTGTGTTAGGAAAATACTTTTTGATGCATTGGTGTTTCACTCAACAGAAAAATTGAGCTAAAAGAAAAATCGACACAAATGCAGCTTAAAATTTTAAACGTGGACTTTTCTCAAAAGTCCAATTTCTCAAAAGACTACAGCTAGTACATCACTACAATAAACGCTATAAATCACTGAAAAAAAAAAAAAAAAAAACTTACTTTAGATAATGCAATAAATTGCAAAAGGGTCTTATATCCACAGTATATCTAAGTAGGGGGTTAAAGATTTATTTTCACCACTTTGCATGCTGTGGGGTTCAATTTTCAAACTGCTGAGTTGGATTTTTGTCTACTTGACCTGATCTTAAAATATTCATGGTGTAAAATACATAAGTAGGCTAATGATGCGATTAAACACCGTGGTTTTAGAGCCTCCTGCCGGATTTGAACTGTGGCATTCACATTGGTGGAAAGCTGGAACTAGTAGTCAAACCCACACAGTCATGGTGTGATACAATTACTATCATGTTTTTTAACTACTGTATTATTTAACCCTTGATCAGATTGTATGTATATAATCTGTAAATCCCTTACTTCACATGAAAAGTGAAGAAAAAACAAAAATTGTAAGTAAATCTTGGTATTATCTCTAATGACTTATAACCTATATTACTACTGCATGGGGAAGTATTTGCTGTAAATATTCCATGGTTTGAAGGTAGCTTTAATATACACTACTGCTCAAAAGTTTGGGGTCACTTGGAAATTTTCTTGTTTTCCATGGAAAAACACACATGAAGAAGAAATCATTAGAAATAATGATTATAATGGGAAATAATGAATATGTACTTCAAACTTTGCCTTCATCAAAAAAAAAAACAAAAAACACCTTCACTGTTGATACTGAAACAAAGAAATTTTCAAGTCATCCCAAACTTTTGAGCGGTAGTGTATTTTATAAGCAAATTGAATTGGCACCAAGAATAAATAATCAAATAATTATATTGGCATTTTGAGACCACCCCTCAGTTAACGCTCATTTACATACCGTGCATATCGTCCTACAGGTTTGTTACATTACACAAGTGATCCGCTGCTAGTTGAATTATCACTCGACAGAATTAAATAAATCTTGCTGTGTGGGCTATGTTGCTGCAGAAATCAAAATATTCTATCTGATAAAAGACTGATAGTTTGGTTTTAACAACGCACCCTTTACCATGAATTAACTTGACAGGGCGGCTCCGTTTCTACTCTAACTAGAAAAACCATTTTCTTTTCTTTCACGCCTGTCAGATCATGTGATTTTATACCACCTATGATATGAAATGCCGAAAACGGCAATGAAAAATCCATTTCTCACATCATTTGGAATTAGCTTGTTTGCCATAGCTAAATAGACCTTTCATTTTAGTCCTAAAATGGCAGATTGAATTAAATATTTACAAAAAATCATCTGTTAAATACCAAGTGATCTTCTACTTATGATCCATTACCGATTAATATACTGTTGGTCTCCAAATCAAGAGAATGAAAAGTTGTGTCGCCAATCCATGCATACATATATATATATAATGCATACAGTACACGCATGATACAAACTGCACAGTCATAGTCAGTGATGCCAGTCACATGACACTCAACAGAAAAGGCATCGTGCCTCTGTCACACTCATACTCACTCACTCCAACCTGCGATCATTCAAGTATTTTGGCGCGCGTTATTTCTTGGCCATATTTTGACATGAGACTGTTTCTATCCTACACATGTTGCATAAACGCAAGTGTCCATGTGTGTGTGCTTTCTGCAATAACGAACTGACACAGAATAAGGCATTCATTTAGCCTCAGAAGCTCAATGTATTTTGAAATCAGACTTTCAAATTGTTCTTTCATTTTTACAGATAATGCTTTGCGTGTTTAGTAATTAAGCTGATTTAGTGATATGCTCGCTCTAAAAGGCTGGCAGCCAATAAAATTTGGACATTAGGAGCCACCGAAATAAGAAGGAAATATTTAAGTAAACTTTTACCGCTGGTCCATACAGTGCTAGCCAAAAGTATTGGCACCCCTGCAATTCTGTCAGATAATGCTGAATTTTTCCCAGAAAATGATTGCAATTACAAATCTTTGATATTAAAATGTTAATTTCTTTTGTCTTCAATGGAAAACAACAAAAAGAATAGTCCAAAAGCCAAAGCCAAAATCATGTGATGCTTCTCTAATTTGTGTGATTAACAGCACCTGTTACTTACCTGTGGCGCACAACAGGTGGTGGCAATAACTAAATCATACTTGCAGCCAGTTAAAATGGATTAAAGTTGACTCAACCTCTGTCCTGTGTCCTTGTGTGTACCACACTGAGCATGGAGAAAAGAAAGAAGACCAAAGAACTGTCTGAGGACTTGAGTAGCAAAATTGTGAGGAAGCATGGGCAATCTGAAGGCTACAAGTCCATCTCCAAAGACCTGAATGTTCCTGTGTCTACCGTGCGCAGTGTCATCAAGAAGTTTAAAGCCCATGGCACTGTGGCTAACCTCCCTAGATGTGGACGGAAAAGAAAAATTGACGAGAGATTTCAACGAAAGATTGTGCGGATGGTGGATAAAGAACCTCGACTAATATCCAAACAAGTTCAAGCTGTCATGCAGTCTGAGGGTATGTGTCAACCCGTACTATCCGTCGGCGTCTGAATGAAAAGGGACTCTATGGTAGGATACCCAGGAAGACCCCACTTCTTACCCAGAGACATAAAAAAGCCAGGCTGGAGTTTGCCAAAACTTACCTGAGAAAGCAAAAAACGTTTTGGAAGAATGTTATCTGGTCAGATGAGACAAAAGTAGAGCTTTTTGGGAAAAGGCATCAACATAGAGTTTACAGGAGAGAGAACGAGGCCTTCAAAGAAAAGAACACGGTCCCAACAGTCAAACATGGCGGAGGTTCCCTGATGTTTTGGGGTTGCTTTGCTGCCTCTGGCACTGGACTGCTTGACCGTGTGCATGGCACTATGAAGTCTGAAGACTACCAACAAATTTTGCATCATAATGTTGGGCCCAGTGTGAGAAAGCTGGGTCTCCCTCAGAGGTCATGGGTCTTCCAGCAGGACAATGACCCAAAACACACTTCAAAAAGCACTAGAAAATGGTTTGAGAGAAAGCACTAGAGACTTGTGGCCAGCAATGTGTCCAGACCTGAATCCCATAGAACAACTGTGGAGAGATCTTAAAATGGAGAAGGCACCCTTCAAATCTCAGGGACCTGGAGCAGTTTGCGAAAGAAGAATGGTCTAAAATTCCAGGAGAGCATTGTAAGAAACTCACTGATGGTTACCGGAAGCGGTTGTTCGCAGTTATTTTGTCTAAAGGTTGTGCTACCAGTATTAGGCCAATACTTTTGTCCGGCCCATTTTTGGAGTTTTGTGTAAAATGATAATTGATTTGACTTTTTTTTCATTCTCTTTTGTGTTTTTTCATTGCAAGCAAAATAAATGAAGATATTAATACCAAAGCATTTGTAATTGCAATCATTTTCTGGAAGAAATTGAGCATTATCTGACAGAATTGCAGGGGTGCCAATACTTTTTTCCAGCACTGTAAGTGAAGATTTGGGTAGGGATGGTTGGGATATGTCCTGAGTAACTGTCAGACGTGGCGAAAATATCTTGACTTACTTTGGATCAATGGGGAAAACTAAAGAAAGGCAGAATGGTAAATGTAACATGCCCCAGTCCAATGTAATGTTTGTTCCTACGCGGTTTGCGGCTTTGCTCAATCCAGAAAGTGTCAATGATCCAGTCTGAAGTGTTCAACTTATAGCTGAAGTCGCGTAACTAATTTTTTTCAAGAGAACAATACTGCGCATGAAGATTCTAGATAGACAGGACTGCTAATTAGTTCGCTAACATAGCCATATATCCACTCACTTGCTTTCAATTTCCACTGTACTAGAACTGAGGGGGGTTTGGGGCTGCGCAGAGGTGATTTGCAGCGCTCAGTAAAGGTTGCGGAAACTAAGGCGACAAACATTAACTGATTTTCAGTAGGCCTAATCATACAAAGCAGCATTACAACAACAGATGAATGTTAGTTTACAGAAAGATGAACGGCTGCAATTAGAAGAGAAAAAAAACGCGAACTCAAACCGAACCAATGTCCAAGGACAGAAGTAGCTGAACTTTCATGATCAGAATCAAACATGAACTTGGCCTTGAAATCCCAGCACTTTTATTCTTTTAAAGTTTTCCATTTCCTGGAAAATTGTTGAAAAATGTTGATGAATACTCCCGCACTGGCTGCTGTATACTACCTTTGCACCCGACGGGGGTGCTTACCTGGAACCTGCGAACTGCACAGCAGCTATTTGTTGTTGGTGTGTTTTGGTCATGTGACTCCCACAGCCTTTTCCCCCTTTTTCTGAACATTTAATGAAGTTCTAATAAAATGGATAGTTGGGTGATATGAGCAGTGGCTTGTGGCTCACTACCAAAGTAATCCAATTGTATGGAATGCCAATTTAGTCAATACTACATGGATAAATAAATGCATAAATAAATAAACATGGCTATGAAATAATTCCTGAAATAAATGAGGGAATACGTCCATAGATATAGTGGGCTCAAGAAATTACTGGCACCCGTGACTGGCAATGCACAAACAATACTTTAAACAATTCTAAAAAATATATATTTGTAGAGAGACTCTAAATTACAACATGTGAGAAATACTGTACTATATTAATGAACCAATGGAACCAACCAAAATTATTTACTGATTTATATAGAAATCAATCTCCTCCTAATCAAGGTTTCACAATTAATGGCATCCTGAATGATTATTGTGAATAACATCTACCAAAATCAAACCAGGCATTAATTTCCATATATTTAATTACCTAAGTGCTAAGGAACTGTATTGAACCACTGCATCACTTCCTGTTGGACTAGGGTATAAAAATGAAGACATGGAAATGCCCCTTTCTCATCTCAGTTTAAAAGGCAGATGGTCATCGACCTTCATGAATCTGGTAGTGGTAATGGGTCATCAGGTTTCAAAAAGCGCCATCGGGTGCCACCTCCGCAACCACAGGCTCTTTGGAGGGGTTGCAAGAAGAAAGCCATTTCTGACCAGAAGACATGGAGGGAAGCACTTGGAGTTTGCCGAACATCATTTTAATTACAACTGGAACTGGGTACTTTGGTCAGACGAGACCAAAATCGCACATTCCGCTCAGGTGCCGCATCAGCATGCTTGGCGTTGAAGAAGAGATGCATACAGTGAAAAGCATTGATGAATGCTTTACTTGATGAAGTACTTTCATAGGCCATGTTTTAGTTCTATCTGGATCATAAGGGAAACTGTTCATTTCGTGGCCTTTCTTTGACAATTGCTGCACCGATAGGGGCAGCAACTACCCGTATTAACAAATTTTGAGCACTTATCCTCAAAATTTCAAACCCATTCACTTTTAGACAGTGCTCAATAATGTGATGTTAACTTAATGCCTCCAATTGGAACCCTCATGTCGCAAATAACTATCTAGGAACTCTACATTTTGCTATCAAGCAGCGTTTTCTAGCTTGCGGCAGTATGCTAGCAGCCACTCCTAATCACCTTGATAAATGACCAGAGTTTGATACTAATGGTATTAAGTTAGAGTCCACGTCTTGCCAGTTCATGGGTAAGAATTTACTCAAACAAAAATGAATACCACTTTTTCAAAACATGCACTTGACAGACCAAGTTGTGCCATTTTGCATCAATTGTCAAGATGGCTTGTGATGTCCTTGGACAGGCTCAGCAATTTTTTTGCGCTGGCCAGCAGATGTATCCTAACATGAGCCAAGCCAATATGTTCATCTGTGAATTTATGTTCATTAAATAGTGAAACAAGTTAATGAGAGTAACGAGGAAATATAACTTGTGCACTATTTTCACACTGACTAACAAAGTCTTGAAGTGACAAGAAGGCACCAAATTTCCCATGGCCCTGGATCTCAACTACTACATGATCTTGATTAAAGGAAATTCTAAATGGGAATTGTGATTCATTCTCAAGGTCTCAGTTCTTTAGATCTACTGCCACACTGGCAGTTAAGATTGAACTGGCACTAATATCAATTGTTGTCATACATTCTTAAAGCATTTATCAGACATTTTAAAATGATTGTCTTGTTGCTTTGATTTTGGTTATAATCATTCTCAACCTACAGGTTTCTCTGTGCAGCAGGGCCTTCGGGGTCAAATCTAATGTTCCCCTGTGTTCTCAGTTCTCAGGGCTTTCGGATGTGTCCATATCGGCAGACATTCCTGTGGAGGGTGAGATCACGGTCCCAGTCAGCTCTGCGTCACAGGACGATGAGTTCTCCACACTGGATGAGCCCGTCAAAGACACCATTGTAAGAGCCCTGCCGCCGCATACCTTGCCACACTGTCAAACCCACACCTCCTTCACACTCACAAACACACACCTCAACTGTGCATCTTGTTTATAATCTGTATATGCCTTCTGAATGGTTTCAACTGAGTACTGTAAAACATTCACCCTTGCTTCAAGGAGGGCGGCCTCTCGTTATTAGTGGGATGAAGATGATGGAAATTTCTTTTCACTTCGTGCTCCTGAATTTCCCAATTATATCAATTATGTCTAGATCCGCTGATGTGCCAGCCATGGTCAGCACTTGAATTAATCTGTGTGTATATGTGTGTGGAGCCATTCTTGAACGTTTTTGGCAGTGTGGGGGAGGGTTATTACGTTGGAGTATGGGGATATTGCGAGGGAATAATGTTTGCATCAGTGGATGTGCCTGTTACGCATCAGTTGAGAGCAAACAATGAACCCGTGTAATTCCATGGAATAGGTTTCCATCCCGTTACAGACCTGCCACAGCCAACAATGGTTAACGGCACATTTTGGATTGAGCACCTGTTCTGGCTTTCCAAAAACATAAACCTGTCCAGCTGCGCTATGAAGAGCAAAGGATGACTGTTCAGACGATACTACCTGGTCCAGGTTTTGTGTTCATTACGGCATTTAGTGTTTTACTGCATTCGTCTGGAACACACTTCCTCTTTGATTGGTGGCACTGCCATGTTGAGACATTTCACTTACACTGCAAAATGTGTCTGTCTGAAGGCTATTTATCTTATGAGACTTCTTTTTTTTTCCCCTGTATGAATTCAAAAATTTTAGCTTCTTTCAAGTTACCGGGTGCTTGACAAGTGAAATTTTCTTATTACATTGGCAAATCTAGAAATGAGTCTAAATTAACTCGCCTCATTGACAGAATATACCCTGAGAAAAAGGGTAACAAAAATGTATGTTTTAAGTCTAAATTCAAGATTAAAATGTTTGGTAAGATGGACTCATTTTTGCAGTGTATACTGTGCTGAGAGAAATTATTTGCCCTCTTCCCTGATTTAATCTATTTTTGCATATTTCTCGCACTCAAATGTATTAGATCATCAAATTAATGTTCATATTAATCGGAGATAACGGGAGGAAACAAAACATTCCACTTTAAATGATTTCATGTATTGAAGGGAAAAAGCTATCTAACTGTACCTGGCTAAAGCTGAAAAAGTTATTCCTTCCTTAGTTTCTAAATTTTTTTAACCTTTATTTAATTTGAAGAAACCTTTGGAAGCAATGGGTCCTGTTAAAGCGAAGGCAGCACTCCACAAGAATGTCATCTACAGTCTTTTGCAAATTAATTGGATAAAGCAGGCTGGAGTGGGAAAAACCAAACAACAAAGATTTTCTGGCTTTTTATTACTTTAATAGCATTTACATTCAGCACTCGGCATGAGATGCGTCCTCCATGGTTCTTGATGAGCTGTTCCACCTGTTTTGGCATGAAGCTGACCAGGTTTTTGCAGGTTACCTTGATTTCTTTGTCGTGATGCCACACCTGGACACCTGCATCAATGATTTTGGCTTTTGTGGTGCAGTCCTTTCGCTGCAGCCTTGACTTGATGGTAGACCAGAGATTCTCAATTATGAGGTCAGGCAAATTACCAGGCCAGTCCAACACAGTTACAGTACTGTGTTGATGATGCTGTCACATTAGTTGCATATACAAGTCAAGGAAATTAATGAAACGTGGCTAAAAGGTACTGTGCAGTGAACTTTGAGGTGATTATGCAAAATGTCCATCACTTGGCACGGCTATTTGTACTCCATTCAGCTCATTCAAGTCATAAGCATCTTTATCCATTTAATTTGCAAAAGACTGTATATGCAGAGATAAAATGGTCAGTAGATGACCTGAATGTACTGAACAACCAGGTTATCCCATCAATGGATTATTTAATCCCCAGTGATACTGGCATATTTCATGATAACAATGCTAAGAATCATTGAGCTCAAACTGTGAAAGCCTGGTTCAGTGAGCATGAGGAATAATTTTCACATATGAATGGGCCACCAGAGTCTTGATCAAAATCAACTGGAAGTCTTTGGGATCTGCCGGAGAAGGCTTTACAGAGTTGTTTGACTTCTGTCATCAATGTAAGATCTTGGACAAAAAATTAACGAAACTCTCGTCGGAATTAGATGTTGTGACATTGCGTGAAATGGACGAAACAATGCCTGGTTGAAACAATGCCACGTCAAATGCATGTTCTAAGCTAAAGGCAGTCCAAGAAAATGGTAGTGTGCAACTTATTTTTTGTTTTTTGGCCAGGTAATGCATTTGTCATATGTACAATGTGTTGTTTGCTTTCTTGTGTTCTTCATTTTATACAAACCATAGTTCCAATGAAGTTGGGACACTATGTAAAACTTGAATAAAAACAGAATACAATAATTGGCAAATCCTTTTCGACCTGTATTTTACTACGCTACAAAGACAAGATATTTAATGTTCAAACTCATAAGCTTTGTCGTAAAAGAGTGTGGGTAATAGACTGGCCTGCCTGCAGTCCAGACCTGTCTCCCATTGAAATTGTGTGGCACATTATGAACCGCAAAATACGACAACGGAGACCCGGATTGTTGAGCATCTGATGTCGTACATCAAGCAAGAATGGGAAAGAATTTTGCCTACAAAGCTTCTACAATTGGTGTCCTCAGTTCCCAAACGCTTATTGAGTGTTGTTAAAAGGAAAAGTCATGTAACAGTGGTAAACATGCCCCTGTCCCAGCTTTTTAGGAATGTGTTGCAGGCATCAAATTCAAAATGAGTATTTCCCAAAAAAAAAGTTTATCAGTTTGAACATTAAATATCTTGTCTTTGTAGTGTACTCAATTGAATATTGGTCGAAGAGGATTTCCAAATCATTGTATTCTGTTCTTAGGTCACCTGAGCTGAAGGCGTGACCTATTGCGATCCCCTTTTGTCCGTCGTCGTGCGTCGTCCGTAAACTTTTCCTTGTGAACAAAATAACTTAAGTATTTATGAACCAATTTTGATGAGACTTTGTATGCAGGCTTATGTCCATAAGATCTTGGACAAGTTCGAAAACTAGATTGATTCGATCATATTTGATGGAGTTATTGCCCTTTGCTGTATTATTATCATAAGCAACCTTGTGAACACAATAATTTTAGTAAATATTGGTCAATTTTCATGAAACTTTGCATGCTGGCTTATATTTATAAGATCTCAAAGAAGTTCGAAAACCAGACCGATTCAATCAAATTTGATGGAGTTATTGCCCTTTGTTATGTTGTCATCATAAGCCACATTGTGAGCACAACAACTTAAGTAAGGGTCATTTAAGGATGTGTCATGTTTAGGTTTTGGAGGAAACTGGAGTATACCTGGAGAAAACCAACAACCTGTGGTTGGTACTTGGCAACTGCCTGAACAGTTTGAGGGGAAAATGCCCCGCGGGATGCGGTTTTATCTCAGAAGTAGAAAAGTAACTTGACATATGTTAATGAAGGTATTATTCCTTCCTTGCACTGAAGCGTTTTTTGTTTAAACGGAAAATGAAGTTTTTATGAGCATATTCACAGACCGCACCGACCAAACCTATGTATAGTCAACTCTGTTAGTGCAAACCTATTGTCTTGCATTTACCTTTTTATACCTAGATATGCTGGAAACCAGTTATCTTTATAGATGGAAGTGTCTTGAGGTGCTTTATAAAAATTGTGAATTTCATGACCCCCAGGCTCCATGTTTGCCCCTGGGGAGGGGGTAAACTTTACTATAGTTTATATAGGAAAATGATACTTTTGGGTATATTCAGTTTAATTTCTAGTGGAAATCATTCACACTTGATTGACATTACAACAATGAGATGATATTGTGATATTTTTGACAGTTTCCCTTACCCAGGGGCTAAGGGGCAGGGCCCAAGGGTCAAAATAGCTTGAGAAATCTTCTCTGCTTAAAGAAAATAGCAGCAACTTGTATTCACACAATTTAGAATACTCTTGCTCATGATACTGGTTTCCATTAATCTGATCCCTGGGGTCAAAATTAGGGCCACGCCTAATGGACAAGGTTTAACATTGGATGTACTATACTCAGGTGACCGTTAAGGCCCATGGGCCTATTGTTCGCTCATGTTTTACACAATGTCCCAACTTAATTGGAATTGGGGTTTGTATTTATCCCCCCCCCCGAAAGGGTTAGGGTGAGGGTATTACAATCAACTTGGTCTTGGTTTGTTGGTTTGTTTGTTTATTTATTTGTTTGTTAGCAAGATTACGGGAGGACCACTGCCTCCGTTTATACCAAATTTGCCCGAAAGTTGGGCAGTTACCCAAAATAGATCCCAATCAATTTTGGAATGAATTAGGTCATAGTCATTGTCACAATTACGGCCAAAAATGATTTTGGCCTTTTCAATCAAGAGTGCTCCTATTTACATCAAACTAATTTCAACAGCTTCCTCTTTCAATAAGTGAATATCCATTTGCTATTGCAAAATGTTCATAGTTTCATAGATCAGTGGGGGTCAAGGTTATTGACCTGAAATGCCTAATAAAACTGTAGTACATGAGGGGCCGGGTTTGCCATGCCTGACACCGATTGTTTCATTGCTGTTTCTAATCAGTTTTGCCCTGTTTTTTTCAGCGGTGCTTGAGGGATTTGATAGAGATGGTGTTTTGTGTTTGATTGCAGTGTGTATCGGGAGGATTGTAACTTTCCAGGGACCAAATGACCTGCGTTTTTACCATTTCTGTTAACATACTCTCTTCTTTTGTCCTGCAGTTGAGAGACTTAAAGGCGGTGGGTCAGAAGTTTGTTCACGTGATGTACCCGAAGAAAAGCTCAGCATTGCTGAGGGACTGTGAGTACAAGACAACTTTTTTAGCATTATTCTTAATTTCATTGCAAAGCAGAGAGAACTCTCGTCCAGGGATGCACTACAGAGAGTGAAATATCTAAATCCCTTGCCTGTTTCTTTTTGAGGAACGTATTTTTTTTAAATCTTTCAATGATTTTCTCACACGCGTGTCTGAATCAAAATAAATGTGCAAATCCATGTTTTCATATGGATTTTCCTACTGCCCGACTTTTTCTGAGCTGGGTTGTAAAATCCAGGATGCTGGAGTATAATGTCAAAAAGCAAAAATTGTTTTGCTGCCCAAAAGCTGTCGGGCTGCACTGAATACTCATCTCTTTTTTTTTTTCTTTTTTTTTAATGTTTATTGTTCCGATCCCTGTGGTAATGATCTCAAGGCCATTTACGCCCTCAAGTTAAATTTTAATACTCATTTTCTCCTCATTAAACCTTTATTGGTTTGAGTTTGTATTTTATTTCGCTGTCATTCATTCATTCATTTTGTTGCATCATATAACGCATTATATGTTGCCATCTTATCATCACCAAATATGTGTGATGACAACAGTGCTCTTCTGTTATGTTTATTTTCATGCTCTTTACCAGCTGTGGTATATTAATCCCTTTACAAATCCCAAGTTAAGACCAGATATCAGATATGCTCAAAGTTTTTATTAAATTCTGGGTTAATAGCATTTCATGCTGTGAAAAAGTACAATTAAATGTTATTTATGCATTTTGGCTCCAGCTCGATGCGTTTATTTACAGCAAAATTTAACAGATTTTGCATATCGAGAACTTGCACTCCGAGACACATGATCAGTTTGAATTTTTAATGAAGAGCTTGATTTGTAGAATTCGGAGTGTAACTGCTTGGTTGGAATGAACGCCTGCGTACACACCAGCCCTTTCTGGACTGGATTGAGGACCCCAAGGCAATAGAAAACATGGAGGGGGGGTCAATTAGCATAATTTGGAAATATTTATAAGCAGGCGTGAAGGGTTATCAAAGGAATGCTGTTAAGAATTGCATTGCATTGCTGGTTCTTGACTGAAGTTCAAACGGAATAGCTATTATTGTCTCTAAAATGGTACTTTTAGTATTGTTTCATTGGTTAACTGTGTCACATTGTGTGTCCTGTCTTTAGGGGATCTGTGGGGCCCTCTCCTCCTCTGTGTCACACTGGCTCTGTAAGTCCTTGTTAACGCTTTGCACACCGACCTTTGATCATACTTACACTATTCTGACAGTAGCAGAGTTTTGGAGTTTCCTTATTGGTTGTTGCTCTTTCAGTAAAAATAGCCCCAAATAGTCATCAATTACATCATCAAGAGGCATTTACGATGTGACTCAGTCCAGCCACATATTAGGTTTGAACTTACTCTTGTTGTCTATGGTACTGAGAATCATGTTATTTAGGGCAGCATGCTGGCACAGTGGAGAGCATTGGTAGCACTGCCGCCTCACAGTAGGAAGGTCATGGGTTTGAACCCGGGCTGGGGCCTTTCTGTGTGGAGTTTGCATGTTCTCCCTCATGTTCACGCAAGTTTTCTCCGGGTACTCCAGTTTCCTCCCGCTGTCCAAAGTCCTGCATGTTGGGCTACTTCAAGACTAAATTGCCCATTCGTATGATCATATTGTATATTGACATGAGAGAGCTCGAAAAATTGCTGAAAGTGAGGACGAGGTATAGGAGGTTCCTGACAACACCATCTTTCTCATAAGTGATTGATGAAAAAGCTACCGTCAAAACCTAGCGTTTCTTACGTTACTAGATCTGACATCACTAACGTTACACTAAGTGATTGGTGGAATAGCTTGCATCAAAAGCTGATGTTGACTAATGTTGCCAGAGACCAACAGTAGTTTTGGAGGAGTAATAATCCTAAAGGCTCTCAACCTTAACATTACATAATCAATGAACCACATCGGAGTTAGCTTTAATAACCATTATCCATTGCGCGTGACGTCACACATTTTTGGCAGGGGGTATAAACTCCACCGTATCTCGTATAGATTTCCATTGACAGCCAGCCACACAACGTTCATTCCTACCAGTTGTACGCGACATTAACTTTTTTTTATCAGAAGTTACAGAGCAATAACGACATGGAAGGTATGCGATTTGGTGGTAAGGGATAATTAACGAGAAGGTGTGCATTCCACGGCTTTAATGCGCAACGCGGAGGCAAAGAGGCAATAATAATCAAAGAGGTTGCCTCCGTGAAGTGCACTAAAACCGTGGAATGCTCACCTTCGAGTGGATTATTCTGCTTATGCCATGGTCATTTGCCAGCAATATCAATTTTTGGTATAAGTTTTGCACTAAAAAAAAAAAAAACGAGTTGGTAATCATTAAACAGGCGCCGCGCCTTCTCATACCCAATACTATAGGCCAAGCTAAACTGAACCAGCTATCTTAGTTCATCTTACGTTCATGGAGAAAGAATTTTTTGCACACGCTTACTTCCGTTTACCAGCTGATGACTTGATAATGGATTCCAGCTGAAATGGAGACTATGCATTACATTATGCGCGATTATGTAGACTTTAGCCAACTTGCTACCCACAATTACAATTAACTTATGACGGTTTCCGCAGTCCACAAGCTGAAATCAGTCTGCTGGCATAGCACATAGCTAATGAACTGTCAGCAGTTGCTGATACATGAAGTGCACACGTTAGCTTCCTTTGTAACCGTAAATAATTACAATCGTTTAATGAATAAAGCCTGATTACCTCGCTGTTACAATATTTACGGTCATTATTGCTCGAGTACCTACTGTTAACCGCCCCGCAGGACGCAACTTGTATGACGCCGCCAAATTTACTGAAGATAAATGAGCAGCTCGGTTTCTGTTGTACCCAGTCAAATACCACGTTTAACGTTGCTAGGGTTACAAGTTGGCTAGTGGATGAATTTCGAATGGTGAAACTACCGTAGCCGAACTACCTGTGCGGTTCCATGGCTTTAATGCAAACCTGCCTGTCTATCAGAAAAAAGTACTCACCCAGACCATGGTATAAAAGGTAGGAATGAACCTTGTATAGGTGGTTGTCAACGGAAATCTATATGAGATACGGCGGAGTTTATACCCCCAGCCGAAAATGCGTAACGTCATGCGCAATGGATAATGGCTAACTCGGATGTGGTCCATTCAATGAACGAGAAATATGGCGCTATACCTGCACATGTGCCTGCTTCAATACATCAATCTACCATCTTTACTTGCCGTGTTGTTCAGGGTGGATAGTTGCAGCATGGATTGTGGGCACATACTTCTGGTGGAACATAAGATCAAGCTGTGCTTTAAGTTTGATTCTTTGTCCAAACCTGAGATTGACAAGGTCAAAATTTTCCCTCCTGTCCCTGGGCCCGGGCCGGGCAATCTTGCGGTTAGATACGTTGTTTTTTATTGAAGAGCCAACGAAAAGTGTTAATGTTTTTGTGAACTAATAAAAATGTGACAAATGTCCCATACCAATGAAATGTGCCAGTTCAGTACAGTGCTGGTATATTCTGTCAGTCCGTATCAAATGCAAACACTTTTCGTCAGTTTTTAATTTTGAATACATTTGACTATCATCTTGTTCTCATCATGGAAAGAAAAATGTTGTTGACTTAATGTTTGGGTTTTTTTTTTGATCATTTAATAAACGTAGTTTTGTTACAAATGCTTTAGTGTTGCTTTATGCATTCAGATCCTGTGCATGATTCTTGACAGTAATTTGTCATGCAAACAACTCAGAAGTAGTTGAATTATTGATAAGAAAGCTTAAGTTTTTATGGCTGGGCCTTTAAATGCAGCCAATTGGGTGGGTTGGGCTTGGTTTTTTATTTTTTATTTTGGCTTTGCTGTCCTCTGCAGACTAGGTAACACTATGAGCAGTTGACATCATGTGTTGGTTGATTTGCCGGTTTCACCACCTCACAGAATTTTAGCTTGGTTATTCTCAATCATTTATGCTTGTTTGTTTTCGCACTAACAGCGACAGTTTGTGAGGGGCAGTCAGGACTGTTGTTCGCAGGTTTTGGGACAGTTTCTGGACGGTAGTGTAAAAAGTTCGTCAAAAGCCTTGGTACTTGATTCCTGCTTTCCGGCTGTGCGTATGAACATGAGTAGGTGTAATTTTAAACTCTGGTTTCCCAGCATGCTTCAGGGAGGATCTGTGGACAGTAAAGATGAAGGGGGCCCGCAGTTTGCTGAAGTCTTCGTCATCGTTTGGTTTGGGTCAGTTGTCATTACGCTCAACTCCAAGCTACTGGGCGGAACCATGTAAGTAGCTATTGGTGGTGTATGAATGCACTGTAATTGCTCTCTGACTTGTGAAAGAGGAAACTGAGATTTGAGTTTGAGAGTTTGGATCAGTTTGGGAAAATAATCTGTTTTTTTAGAAATATGAATGTGTCATGAAATAAAGGTAAGAGAAATTTTAGAAAATCTTTTCACTGCAATATTGAACACTGACCTTTCTATAACTTAGGCTAGGGGCTCATCACTGACATCTTTCATACTGCCAATCATTTTCGGTATATTCTTCAAAAACTTAGTTGGCAGCATAGTTGAAGCAATGTTAAGCCTTTTATAATGCAGTCAGAGTGATGATTATTTTCTAATAATGCATCTTGGCATTTCAGAAATCACCATGCACTGTTATTGCTCAGTTTCTACTTGGGATGCAGTATCAATCAAATGAGTGGATGGGCGCCAATGCACAATACACAGGGCTTTTGTTGGTCTGTCGGTTTCCAATGCACAACAGAAGCTGTTTCTTCTTCGGAAATGGAGGCAGAGAATAAAATTTGGCTTGTTTTATTAATGTATTTTTTTTTACCTGCCAGAATGGCTTAATAGTCAGATATATATACACACAACCCCACTTGTGAATAAAAGCAAAATGCAATGACTTTCAAATCACAACACAGCCAGTATTTTATTCACAATAGAACAGAGATAACATAGCAAATGTTGAAACTGTGAAATTTTCCAATTTTATCCTCGAAATGAGCTCATTTCAAATTTGATGGCTTCTACAGGTCTCAAAAAAGTTGGGACAGGGGCCTGTTTACCATGGTGTAGTGTCCAGTTTAGCCATTGGAATTTGATCCCACTCTTGTTTAATACAGGCTTCCAGCTGCTGGAGAGTTTTTGGTCTCCTTTGACGGACTTTTCGCTTAATTATGTGCCAAATGTTCTCAATCGGTGAAAGATCAGGACCGTCTGGAGGGGTGCATATGTTGCTCCAAAACCTTTATATACCTTTTAGCATTCATGGTGCTTTTTAAAACATGCAAGTGTCCCACACCATATACACTACTGCATTCCCATACCATCAGAGATGCAGTCTGACCACAAGACACTTTGCTACAGGCCATTTTAATTGAGCCTTGGCCCACAGAACACGGGGGATCATGCTCCACAATGGCTTCCTTTTTGCATGATAGAGTTTTAGGTGTCATCTGTGGATGGCACGGGGGACTGTGTTTAAAGACAGTGGTTTCTTGAAGTATTCCTGGGCCCATTTTGTAATGACAATGACAGAATCATTCTGGTGATGCAGTGGCATCTGAGGGCCCGAATATCACGGGCATCCAGTAAAGGTCTTTGGCCTTGTCCCTTAACGCACAGAGATTTTTCCACTTTCTCTGAATCTTTTGATGGTGTAACTTAATTACTTGCTATATGTTCTTTCTGCTGATTCTCTTATATATTATTTGCCTTTTCAGTCCTATTTTTTATTGCCCGTGTCCCAACTTTTTTGAGACCTGTTGCAGACAGAAAATGTGAAATGAGCTCATTTTGTGGATAAAAATGTAAGTTGTCTCAGATAACTTTTCAAATGTGGAAACTATGTTCTGTAGTAAATAACTCATTGGCTCGTGATCTGAAAGTTATTGCATTTTGATTTTATTCACAATTTACACTTTGTCACAACTATTTCGGAATTGGGGTTGTGTATCCATACAGATATTGACGCAACATTTGTGCATTGTTGGTGCCAGTTTTTTCCCGGTAAATGCATTACATTTTTGTTGACTTTAAAATGCATCTCCCTTATCTGATACTATTGTCCCAGTAAATAAAGATATTTTCTCTTTGGCAGGCAGCTAGCTTTTGCTGGCCCTGAAGTGCAAAACGCTAGAGCATTTAAAAAAATGCAACGAAAGATTATGGAAAATTATGGCAAAATTGTGGGAACGAGTTGTCGCCTTATTCTAACTTGTTATCTCAATGTGGTTGTTCATGGCCATGAGATATTGCGCCTTCCATCCATTCTTCCTAGGATTAGTTAATTCTTGGTCACACGATAGAACTTCTTCTCACAAATGAAGACCACAATGGAAAAATGATCAGTCACATTTTCACATGGTGGAGAAACGATGAATAAAAAAATTCATATATATATATATATATATATATAATATTCAATATATAAAAATGCAAAATCATTTTTCCTTTGTGGTCTTCAATTATATTAACTCATTTCCACAATTCTGTGAATTCATAGCCATGAGATGAATGCGCCGTAGGCTGCGCTGCCTGTCTGGGAGCAGACTACAAGATTTGACTCATGGATCTCCAGATGCTGACCTGCCTCCCCATAAGTGACTAGCTAGTAAGGTAGCTAACATTAGCGATGGGCTACTGAAATTCCATAAAGCCTCTAAGGCCTCAACTTCGGTTGGTTGTTGAATCCCATTTCTTCAATATATTTTTTTCTTCTTGTATTCGCTTCCTTGTCATTTCTTTCCTCCTGCTCACTGTGGGGAGTGCAGAGGGAGAAACGGAACCATGAAATGAAGAGCATTTTTTATGGACAGGCTTTAATACAGAACCTGGGAAGTGCAGTGGCAGAGAAGAAATCTTGTGACCTAGTCGTTCGCACTACAATTTAGTGATCTCGTGGGCACAAGATATGTTGTGTCCACGATTTGGCCATCTCCAGGCCACGAGAGATGAATTGTTCCCTCAGGCTGAGTTACCAAAATTGGGGGAACGAGTTAATAGAATTGAGGGAACGACTTGTGTCTTATAGCCACAATTTAACCAAATCGGGGGAACGAGTTGCATCTTGTGGCCTCAAATTGACTAAATTATGGGAACGACTTGTATTTCGTTGCTAAAAAAAGGTTTTTTTCCCCCCCATCTCATTGCACTTCCTGGGCTCCGTACTTTATTCTCCGGGCATCCTCTGTTAATGGGAACAAAAGCAGTGTGTGGGATTGGGAGAGAAAATGGCATGTTGCAGTCATGAAAAGGAATTGCGTGTCCCCCCTGACTGTGTGTGCTTTTGTGTGTGTGTGTTTCAGCTCGTTCTTCCAGAGCCTGTGTGTGTTGGGGTACTGTATCCTGCCCCTGACGGTGGCCATGGTGGTGTGTCGGCTCGTGCTGCTGGGCGGCACTGGAGCGGTCAGCTTTGCTATCAGGCTCATTGTGGTTGTTGCCTCCTTCGGTTGGTCCACGTTTGGTAAGTCTCGCCACTTTGAACCTAGCTTTGCACAGCGGCACTTGCTTTGCCTTTTTTGGGTACAAATATAGTCATAGCCCACGGACAAAGTCGAGCGGCTACTATGGACTCAAGGTCGCCATCTCTGCCACTGTCACGTCCACGCTGATTTTCTTGTGGATCCTCCACAGGCCACAAATTTTGGCCATTCCTTGGGGATAGGTAATGGTTAGGTCACGGCGCCTGTTCATTTTGGTTGCCATAGCGACAGAATTGGCCGAATAAATCTCCATTTCGTTCTAAAAGTTTGATCGTTCCTGTGTATGGCACGTGAACGCTCTGCAGCACAGAGTTTTCACGATATTACCGGCAGGCACTGTGGTAGTGGGTGACCCGAATGCCCAGTTTGTGTTTAGTACGAGCGTGGTTGATTTTAAAGCCAACTGCATTTACCTGGTCCACTTTGAGCATCTCTTCATAACTGTTTCACACTAGGTGGCATGTAGACTCCTACACAGGACGAATCACTGCTTGATCTTCAATAGTCTTATTCCCCTCCGCCACTCTGTTCTTTGAGTTTAAGTTGAAGATTCTGGTGTGGAGATGCTTGAACTGCTTGGGATTACTCACTACTAGACAGGGAGCACTCCAGGTGAACCAGCTTTGTCAGATTGTTTTTTATCAACCTCCTGCGTCAAGTTTTTTTCAGGTTCTGCTGCTAGTATTTCTGTTAAATCTCACATCAAGCTCTGATGCCCAGCTGTTGGATCGATTGAAAGCGGTTGGCGATTCTGTTGACTTGGAAACAAAATTTCTTTGAACTGAAGCACAGTCTAATTGTTTTTATTTATTTTTTTATGAATGATGCTTTTCTGCCATATTGACCCCATAAAATCTGCTGACCAAAATATGGTTCTGTCATATTCAGCTGCCATATTCAGACCTGTGGAACATCAGGCCCATTTGAAATTCAGGTGGAGATCCGAAAGTTTCCAAAGATCCCAGTAACGTCCTGCTGAATGACAGGGACATTTTTTTTAGAAATTTATGTCCAACACCTAGATTTTTTTCCATTTGATGTAATGGGGTGGCCATGAAAACATGGCATCCTGGGCTTGAATATTTTTCTGTATATAAGTGTGATGTGGCTTCAGTGAAGAGCAGCAGATGCAGAATGTGTGTGTGACATTGGCCTTCGTGGAGAAAGTGTTTTTTTCCTTAGTTTGGATCTACTTAAAAGGGAAAACTTAAGTGAAAAGTTGGAGTTTAATGAGCTTAAAGCTGGAAAGCTGAGACTTAGAAGTGTTGTTTAATTGTTGTGACAGATTTATTCCAACTGGTTGAGCTGTTGTCACTTTGGAGGATTCAATAAAAACTGGGAAATGATGGGTCATTGTTGATGGAGTAGTATATTTGTCTATGTGATGAGTGTGCATGTATAATGCGTGCGTGTGTCTATGTGTGAGCGCGCGTACGTGCTTATATATGCTTTTTTCCTTCCACAGCATCCACTGCTTTTCTGGCGGACAGCCAACCCCCCAGTCGTAAGGCTCTGGTAGTGTACCCCATCTTCCTCTTCTACTTCGTCATCGGATGGATGATCTTGACCTTTGCTCCGTCTCGCAGTGGAGCGCCCTAGAGACCTCCTTATCTGAGATGGAAGGACTGGACTGTGGCTGAAGATGTTTGTAGCACCTCCTGTCCTCCTCTTGCTCCCTCCAGTGTTGATTTCCCCACCTCCCCCCTCCCCTTTTCCTGTTTGCAAAGGAGTTCGGCAGGGAGGAGGCGCGCTTCGAAAGGGATATTCCGGATAATTCTCTCTCAAGTGGGTTGGGCCTGTTGTAAGGCTGCCGGTCATCATTGTGTTTGCCTTTCTGGACCTCTGGTGTGCTGGATGGTGAAGGTTAACAATCTGGTCGTGCTCCGCGACGACCTTCGAGACCAGGATGGCGGGCCACTGCTCCCTCTGAAAAAAAAAAAAAAAGTGGAGAAAGTCACATCTTTCATCTCCAGGTTGCATCCATTTAATGGCATAAAAAGGATTTAATAATTAGGGTGGTTAATTACTGCAAGTGATTCTTTGTTTTTTTTTTGTTTTTTTTTTTAAACTAAATTTGCAGGGCTGAGTGGAAAAGCCTGCCGTTGAGCTGTTCATGCAATGCGCACAGATGTTTTTGCATTCCTAAATTCATGTCACAGATGGATCACTGGGACCCAGTCTCAGCTAGCTGACAAACTTACAGCTCCTCATGAAAAGTTGTTTCTATTAATAATTGCCTTTTTTTAGTCATACTTTCGGGCTCTTAAACTCTTATTTCCAATAAGATGAGGATCCATTTTCCTGGGTAATTTATTTTTGCGTACTGGTGTACATCAGTCCAGTTTATTGTTTTTCAATTGCCCTGCCTGTGTGGGTTTATTTTGCCATATGGCCTTCTACATTCTTTGTTTTTAATAGTGCAGTAAAGCATGACTTGCATTGGGCTTGAGCCAAGAGATATGTAGCATATCAATATCTTTGTGAGAAGTCAGACGCAAAGCACTATGGTATGTAAAACTCCTCGTAAGTTAATATCTAATTGATATGTTCAGGAAATTTACAGAAAATGTATTTAATCAGTAAACTAAAGTCTACGGTATATTTCCTTGAAATATATTTACCCTGATTTCGAATGTGTTGCGCATTTGATTTTGTCTAATGCAATCGCTGGAGATAAAAACAAGAATACAGACCTGCAATAGTGTTTTCTTTGTGAATGTATGTATTGAATGTATGTTTACGCTATTTGTTTTTGCGTGTTTTCCTTGTCTACTTTTCGTGCATTATATTTCTGTTCATGAGATTTTTGGTTGGGCTTGTAGGAGAGGTTTTAGGGAAAAACTGTGAAGGCTAATCTTTATTAATTTTGGTTGTTTTTATTTAATTTTCACATGGTAATGAAGTTAAAATTAACATATACCGTGAGCTAGCGGTAGTATAACCCTTTCCTTTATCAGTGGAAGCATTCTGCGTGCGCAGCTCAGTTGAGCTGTGAAATTTAAATTCGGTCTTTTTGAAAGAGAATAAAACATGCATGTGGAATAAACGGTTTCTTAATATGATCCATCGCATCGGGGAGTGGTGACTGACAGACTGCCCTCGCTTGTAGAATAATGGCTGGAGCTTCGCTGGATTTCATGCATATTTCCCCCACTCACTTACCTTGCTTTTGAGTTCCTGGGCAGATGATCTGAGCCACGTATTGCCCAGTGGTGGTCGGAACTTCAAGCGTGCCCTTTCGAAGTGAGGGAGCGGTCTTGCGCATTCTTGCAACTCTTGGCTGCCAGATTGTGGATTCAGATCTAAGGTTGTGTGGTGATGATGGTCCACTTTAGAATAAGCCACCTGCATATCTTTATAAAGTGATACATTTGGAATGCATGATGTACAAATGATTCATGATGTGCAGTACCATTTAAAAGTTTGGGAACACTTAGCTTATCTCACAGTGCTCTGTTTTCAGAGAAATTTAAATGGATTAACTTCTCCATATAATCTCAAATGGAATCTTGAAAGAGGTAAACCGTCACAAGTTAAAAGAGAATAACTTGTTTAGATAGAATTTTTAACCCCTTTATGCATAATACAAGTGATGCAAATTTTTGTTTGTTTTGCATGAGCCTACTTCAGGTTTTATAACTCAATTTGTAGGTCACAGAGACTGGGGAAAATTATTCCAGTGAAGCGAAACATTTGTAAATTCGATTACAGAATTATTTAGCAATTCGATTTCGGATTTTACAGACACCGGTGTCTTATTTTTGCACATTGTGGTATTAAGAACTTTCAGAATTATGATGCTTATTGATTCAACACTGTCTTTGAAAATATTACCTTCTGAATTAGTTATTTGGAATATGGCACTATTGACCCAATATGAACATGAGCTTTTATTTGTCTTGGAATGCATTGGATAGTCACAAGGTGGTTTTGCAGTGAAAACGATCCCCCAGACATGAAAATAAACAAATTATGAAAAGTGAGCCGCTTTTTAAAATCTGTGAAAACTGACCTATTACGCGCCATATTCCCGAGGACGACGTTTGTTTTATTATTTCACTCAAAGTGAAGCAATGGAGCTTGTATAAATTGTATTTGTTTGACTTGGTGGAATACACAAACAGAATCTAATTCTGGGAATTTGTCATACAGTGGCAGAATTTATACTTTCACTACTCCCAAATTACAATAGCTGACGACTAATTTTTTCTATTTTGTAGAAAATTTACTCTTGTTTGGTTTGGATTTGCCTCGTAATGTTTGTGATGATATATGGGAATTTTTAATTTGGAATTTTTCATTCTCTCCTTACTTTTTGACAACCACCATCACCCGCTGTAGACCGCTTTGATTTTGCTCATGTTTTTTCCTCTCATAGGAGAACTCATCTTGAGTGTAGTACCACTGTTCTATTTCATTCCGCAAATTTCCCTCTGTTCTGTCACAAACATTGACTCCTGTTTCTATCCATTTGTTTTTCCTCTGCTTTGTTCAGCCTTTTCTATTTCCAAGGCGTATTGCACTGGGTTTTCTGTCCTGATGCTTTGACACCCTCTCTGGTCACTGTGTGTATTCTCCTTTCATGACCCTTCCATTTTGTTCTTCTATGCACCAAGTTTTAGACGCAGCCGACCGGGAACAACCAACATCGGTCACCACTTCATGTTGAATTTCCTTCTTTGAGCAGTTTTACGATCCTTTCCATAGTTTTAATCACCTGCTCTCTTCTCGGTGCCATGCTTCCGCTCAGTTAGCCAAGTCCAACACCTTGTTAAGGTCTGCAAGTAATCCCTTTCAGTGGTAGACTAATTTGCATATACAGATTTGTGCTGGTATTTTTTTAGAAATGTCAATTATTAGGTGATTATGATTAGCTTGATTATGAAAAAAAAATCAAATTAGTTTGAGGTGTTATTCATGTAGCATAGGTGTAGATTTGGGTTGGGATATGTCCTGACCAACTTCCAGGTGTTGCAAAAATTCCCGACCAACTTTGGATCAGTAGGGAAAACAAAAGAAATGAGAAATTGTAAATCTAATATGATCCAGGTCTATGCAATGATGCAGTGCTCAGTCCAATCCAGAGATGGTCAATGGTCCAATCTGAGGTGTTTATCTCCGCTTACGCCATTTCAAGAAGACTATACCGCACATAAAAACCTTTTTTTAACCGGGTAAAAAAACCAGTTGAGATTTTTTTTAAAAAAATCTCTTTTTCAATGGTGACCTGGTCAAGAAGGCAGTAGAAAATTGCACATCAAGAACTAGCTGATTACATACAATGAAATACAAAACCATATCTTAGGGCAAAACAGGGTTGCAAGTGTTCAGAGGCACATAAAAACAAAATGCATCAAGATAAAACAGGTTATTTAGCAATAAAACAAGAGCTAGACAGGAAGTAGGGAGGAAGATGTGGCATGGGTAATGTCTGCAATTTATTGGCCATGAAGTAAAAAAAAAAAAAGCTTTGAAAGCGGTTGTATATATGTACATGCGTACACACACACACACACACACACACACACACACACATATATATAAAACACACGGTAAAGAGACATTATGAAAACAAGGTTAAAATTAAAATTATTCAGCCTATGCCATGGCTTTTACCCCATGGGGTGATACTTACTTTAAGAGCACCTCACTTCCAAACTTAAGATGAAAATTCAAATTAAAAATCAAGACAATAGATCAACAAGAGGAGAGATCATAAATAGTAATTTCAAATATTCCTCTTTATTTTTTCCTATGATATAATGTGCCACATATTTTCAACCAATAGCCTGTGGATTTATGGCTTTTGTGTGTGAGAAGATAACTGAAGGGAGGGGGAAACTGGTGAACTCCATTGATTGAAATGATCCATCACTGACTCATCAACACACCCCTCAGACTCTCTGCTCTGTTGCCCACTTGCTAGGATGGAGTGTGTCTGAATAGCAGTGGTATGCAGAGCTCACCAACGCATCCTCCAGGGCTATGATGGGCAATCTCGGATCGACCCATTCACTTGGCTCTGATCATTCACCGTGCCCAACAGACACTTAAGAGGGTTAAATCCAAGAGGCAAATCACAATTTGACCATTGTCAATACAAAAAAGAATTTACCCAGATGTTGGAATCAAGCTCTATTTCAGATGCTTTATGGGACAGTTTAATGGCTAAGTCACTTCCGGTCCCATTTAGCTGCGGGGGAAAAGTTGCGTTAGCATGCATAGTTACGGATACTTGGCCGTACAATACCGAGCATAGAAGCCATATTAATTCTTCATGCATCCAGTGCTTTTGAGTGGCCACATCTGGTATTTTTAAAAAATGTTTTTACCCCTCGGCCATTGTCGTCACCTGCGTGTCTGTCTGTCATCCGTAGTCCATCGTCCATCCATGATTTGGTACGGACCAGTACTTGGCACCAAATTTGGTATGGTAACTCACTATAACCCATAGATGTGCAACGTTAGGTTTTTTGCTGGATTTCTCTGTTGACCTTAGCGCTGTGACCTTCACCCTGGGAAATCTTATCCGGGTGACATTTTCCAGGCCAGTACTCAGCAACTGATGATCGCAGCTTCACGAAATTTGGCATGGTAACTCACTATGACCCATAGATGTGCATCGTCATATTTTATGCTGGATTTGACCTTTGAACTTAGCTCTGTGACCTTGACCCTGGAAATCTTGTCCGGGTCAGTACTCGGCAACTAATTCTCGCAGCTTCAGCAAATTTGGTATGGTAACTCACTGTGACACACAGATGTGCAACATCAGGTTTTTTTGCTAGATTTTACCTTTGAACTTAGCTCTGTGACCATGACCCTGGAAATATTGTCCGGGTCAGTACTCAGTATCTAATTATCGCAGCTTCACCAAATTTGGTATGGTAACTCATTGTCTCTGACATATGTGCAATGTCATGTTTTTTGCTGGATTTCACCTTTGACCTTTGCGCTGTGACCTTAAGGCAGGAAATCTTATATGGGTCAGTACTCAGCAACTACTGATCGCAGCTTCACCAAATTTGGTATGGTAACTCACTGTGACACACAGATGTGCAACGTCACCTTTTTTGCTGGATTTGACCTTTGGCCTTAACACTGTGACTTCGAGGCAGGAAATTGTGTCCGGGCCGAGGGGTATTCAGCAGCGCGTTATATTTTGTGTTGGCGATTGCTCGAATTCTGATCATGTACAGTGCCTCAAGATGTCCATAGGGGGCAGTGGCGAGGCCACTGTCAATCCCTAGCTCCTGATTTGGGGCGAAACTTGAGAAAACATGACCATAGCCTGCCTGTAGTTTTCACAAAGGCTGAGGTCAGAGTTTTCACAGGGCGTTACCATTGTCCTATTATCGGAGAAAAGCCTCTGAGACTGACTCTGACATAATTCGCTTCTGATAATATTCTATACTCAGATAAATAATATGCATCATGTAATATTGCCATAAGGGCAGTAATCATGATGTAAATAAGTGCAATGGTTTGTCTAAAAAGCATATTTAATTTTTAAAGTTTAAACTTAATTAATGTGTGGGCGTCTTTGATGCATTAATTTCTTAATTATACTGTTTGTCATGCCCTGTTCTCTGTGTTAATTGTATTTCTTGCAATTCAGTTAATCAGTTTCAGGTCAGCTTTGTTAATTGTTCCTCATTATTCTTTTATGGTTTAGCAGCCCATTACAACCAGATTTTGTTGGCTTGAACTTCATGTCCTAGTGGTGTAAATTTGTAAGTTTTAAGTTGATTGGACATTGCATTCAGGAGTTTCAGCCCAATATGTCCACAAACTTCACTTGCTTACAGCAGCCACAAGTTTTAATTTTGCATAATTCTTTACTCTAGGATTTAAATTTTGGTATGAAGATGTTGTATGCCAAACTTTGTTCCAATTGATCCTACCATCTAGGAGCAGTTTCTATTTTCAATGTTTTGCAAAAAATTTTTAATGGTTCAAAATTTGCAGATACATATACTCAGCAACTAAAGTTTCTGTGACACCAATATTGTTAATTATTTTTCATAACGCAATTATGAAATTGTCATACATGGTGATATCAGACTGAAACAGTACACGTAAACACAACATTGAAATGGAAATCATGAAAATGCGAGAAAATGACTTTGCACGTGAAAATGTGCGTAAATCATGCTTGTGGATGGCAATAAAAGAGGAGAATTTTTGGAATGTTCACATTGTGCCTGATGAACGACGGAAGCATCACTTATCGAAAACACAGCCATTTCGGATCAGGAACTCTACCCTCTAAATGCCAAGACTGTCTGAAAATGATCGGTGGAGGGCCATTGGGATGATTGAATCCAGAACCTCGCAGAGGGAAGTTGCTCATCGCCTGAATGTCCACCGAAACACCATTTGGAACTTATGGAAGCGTCATCAGCAGATAAGACATGTCAGAGACCGTCCTCGCAGCGGCCGTCCACGAGTAACCACTCCCAGACAGGACAACTGGATTCGAACAACCCATCTCCGAAATCGATTCCAACCTGCAACCATAACTGCAAGAACGACACCTGGTTTGAGGCGACTGTCTGCACAGACAATCCGTCGCCGTCTCCGTCATTTTGGCATTGTCCCACGTCGGCCAGCAATACGTCCAATACTCACAGTACAACACCGACGACTGCGTCTACAGTGGGCACAACAACATCGACGGTGGATCCAACGTCAGTGGGATCTTGTACTCTTCACTGATGAATCAAGATTCATGCTTAACCGATGTGATGGTCGTTTACGTGTATACAGTCGACGTGGAGAACGTTATGCCAACAACTGTGTTCAGGAATTTGATCGTTTTGGAGGTGGTAGTGTCATGATTTGGGGAGGGATCACGGCTAGAAACAGAACAGATTTGCTTGTTATTGATGGAAATCTGACAGGTCAAAGATATCGCGATGAAGTGCTACGGCCATTGGTGGTACCGTTTTTGATGCAACATGGTCCCGGAATAACGCTGCAACATGATAACGCCAGACCACACGTTGCAAGGATTGTACAGCAGTATCTGATGCAACAACATGTCAATGTCCTGCCATGGCCAGCCAGATCCCCAGACATGTCCCCAATCGAGCATCTTTGGGACGAGATGGATCGACGTTTGCGGCGGTTAGATAACCCGCCAGCTACACTCCAGGAATTGCGACAACGTCTACGTCAGATTTGGAATGACATCCCACAGCAGTTTCTGGCACATCTGATTCGGTCCATGCGCCGGAGATGCGTTGCTTGCATCATGGCACGAGGAAGTCACACCCGGTATTGAAGTGTGAAGGTCACAATTGGTTAGACGTCAGACAAGTGCTTCATGACGCATGAAAATGACATTTTTCGTTTTGAGTGACGTTGGCACTGAAAAGTCAGTGTTTCTCCTGTTAAATAAACATATTGATTGCATTGAGATCTTTGCGTGTCATTTATAACATACACATAAATGGTGTCACAGAGACTTTTGTTGCTGAGTATAATAGGATGTGGGTATTTATCATCAATTTGTCCAGAGCCACAGAATCCAAAAAAAAGAAAGTTTCTATAACATTCGTTTTTAACTTGTTGACTAAAATGCATTGTGCCTCCCTATAGTGCCACAATATAGCCAATCAGTCATTTTTTTATGTCTGAATGGCTGAAAATAGGATCCAGTGTACCAAATTAGGTACATCTAGGTTTTTGCTGTCCAAACACTTTTAGGTAATAATAATAATAATAATGATGATGATGATGATGATGAGGATAAAAGAACAGAGAGCACTAGAAATGAAAACTGGGAAAAGGAACTGAAGGGCCGAAGGGAAAAACGGGAGAACAAGATGTTGCGAGGACAGTATCGAGACCGGGGCCTGGCTGAAGGATGGAGAAATAAGAAAGAGACAGGGATTGACACTTGCAGCTCAGGATCAAGCTCTCAGAACAAATGCCATCAAGGCTTTGATTGACTGCACAAGTGACAAAGGCAAATGTCAGATGTGCTGGGTGAAAAAGGAAATTGTGGACCACCTGATTAGCGCTTGCTAATCAAACTGAAAAGCAGTTGACGTTTATGAAGCCTGACATCTCTGTGGTTGTACCAGAAAACATTAAAACAGAACTGAAAGAAACAGAGAAGATCATTCAATACCAAGATCAGCGAGTGGACATTGAAAGACTGTCAGAGAGGAAAGCCACAGTGGTACCAGTTGTTTTCAGAGCCTTGGGAGCAATACCCAGAGATCTTGGAAACCACCAAAGAACACTGGTGTAAAAAGACCACACCAGGTGGCAAAAGGCAGTAATACTGGGACATGTTCACATCCAGAACTCAAAATAACAGGACCAAAAATTTCCAGTCCAAGACATCTGGTGGAGTGAGTTACGTTGATCGTTACTGAGTTGGTATGAAAACACAAATGAGTGCTGGCAGGCGAGGTTTGTTTTGCCTGGCAACATATGTTTTGAATGATTTTTTTGGAAGTATTGACTGCAGTTTCAATGTATGTTCATACTTAATAACCACACCCCTTTTTTGCTTATCATGACCACATTTTTTTTTTACAGTGAATTGGACATCACCTGAGAGTATGCTGCAGAATTTTCATGCTAATCCAGGAAGACAAGTATTTTGAGATTCTCATTGATTTGATGAACTGTTCATTAGTTGTTGGACATTTTACGGAAAGCTAGAGTTTTATGTGAAATCCATAAGAAATATCATTGCCAATATCGGGCAGGTCTGCATGCTACCCTTGAAAACTTTCATGGCATTTGGATGCCATATAGGGAGGCACATTGGCACAGTAGGTGGGACTGCTGTCGCTCAGCGAGAAGGTCAGGGGTTGGAATCTGGCCTGTGGCCTTTCTGCGTGGAGTTTGCATGTTCTCGTGTTCTTGTAGGTTTTCTCAGGGTACTCTGGTTTCCCCCCACAGTCTAAAGACTTGGGTCTCCAGCTAAGTGGAGACTCTACATTGCCCAAAGGTGAGAGTTTGTGCGTGAAAGTGAGATTGGTGAGCTGTCCAGGGTGTGTCCATGCTTTTCACTAATAGGTATAGGCCCTAGCTGTCATGTGACACTAGTAAGGAAAAAGTGGTATAGATGATGGATGGACCCCATATGTCAGAGAAATAACAACAAGTATTTTAGGATATAATGCAAATAAGCTAATATTTTGAATAAAAAATGGAAGTGGCTTATCTGTATTGACTCTGTCTGAAGCCACAAAATCCAACAAAATGAGAATTTTGTTGCTAGCACTTACAGTTCAGGAGATACAGCCCAAAACGTTAACATATTAATAGGGCCAAAATTTGGCCTTGTTGGTTTTGTGTTTGTTGACTCTGTCGAGGGTGAGATTCGGGACCTGTCTGGGAAGTTTCCTCTTTCTGGCTTTTACGGTTTCAGAGGTCCAGATACTTTTAACAGAGTAATGATAAAAAAACAAACCATGTTTTACATACACCCACGAGCAGCATTCTGGTTTTACAAATTGTTTCAACCTCTACTGTGAAATGTTGTTCTACATAGCAAATCCAGGATGTTGGAATGAAAAACTGTGGAGAACTTTCACTCTCAGGACCTGAATTGTCGACTCCTGGTTGATCAATACACTTGCATGAGCTTATAACAAGTCAGAACATTGGACAGTTTTGGCCAGAATTCTCTGACATCGTAAATATTCCATCAGAGGGCATAATTCATGAACTCAGCTATCGGAGAGACCCCTTGGGTTTGTGAAGAATCATTGATTCGTTCATAGAAAACACAATTGAAGCACTGATTACTAAAACCCCACAAGTCAGTGACTTTTGGGGTTTTAGTAATAGGTGCTTCAATTCTCATAGCGTACAATTTTATAATTTGCCCTGATTTAGTTGACCCACGGGGTTAACGCACCGTCGATTTCACATAAGGCCCCTTTTATATTAAGCAATATGCATAAGTCGCCATGGGAGTGATGTTATTTCCTTCTTAGAACAGTATCGGTCTTCAAGGATTTGCCATGAATTTCCTGTGTCCAGAAGTGTGTGAAATGTGGGTGGAATATCACCATTTCAGATGATCAATATCTGGGTTCTATTCGACTGAAAACAAATGAAGCCCCGCCTTGTTAGAGCCGTGCTCTTTTATAATTGGTGGAAAGAATCAGCGGGGTATAAATAATTTTTTATTTCAGTCGATTTCGATTGGGCACAAAACGCGTCACTCAAAAAAGCTTCAGCTGCTGGTGGTCGCTGAGGTAGGTTGTCAACAGAACGGTTTTAGTTAGTGGTTAGTGCTGCTGCGTCTGTGGGTGATGACAGTGAATCAGATCCATTAATCACCGAGCTCTGCGTGAGTATCCTGACTTGACACTTCATCGCATTGTTGAAAATGTCTGTTTTTAATGCATCGCAGGAGCCGTTTTTTACTGAGCATCTTTGCTCAGGTAGTCCACACTTGGGTTTTTCTCGACCTTGCCGCTGGCTAGCCTGGCTAAGTGTTAGCTGGTCCATTGACACCAATTCTGCTGTCGTGAGAGGAAGCAGGCTAGCAAGCTAACTAGCATCACTGTTCGCTGTGTGGCCATAGACTGTGTATGAGGCTGACACATTTTCACTGCCCTCCCCGCGATCGAGGTTTGCACGGCCTTAGCCGTGTATTGTTGCCCCGCTGACCATCTGAAGTTGATAAGAAATGGGACGTAGCCTGTTCGTCCGTGGAAAAAAAAAATGTATTGGAAATGCGAGTTTGTGTGAGGAAACGGCCGCTCTTTAATGTAGGTTAACTTACCCGCATGAATCCCGCAGATCTGCTGTCATTCTGGACACAGTCTCCAATGATGCGGGTGAATTTCTTTCAGCGCAGATCAGATTATTTCTTTTTCCCCCAAAATGGAACATGTTGCAAGCTAGTTAGCTTGTTACTACACGGACACAAGCAATAGTTAGCCTGCTCCGGCAGAGCAGAGGAGGGAACTGTTTACTGGCTGGCTATCTTGCGTCATCGAAAAGATGATTAATAAACGTTAAATCTCGCTTTATGGTCATACGCTGTACTTTAACGCGATGAGGAGGTGGACGAGTGTGGACTGCGTCTCGCAAGTAGTCGGTGAGGGATGCTGAGAATCTCCATATTCTCTGCGATCTACGTATTTTTGCTTCGCAGTCGGTAATGGTAGCTGGTTGGACTGATTTACTGTACTGTCGGCCAGCTAGCTGACAGATATGGTTTCGCGCAAGATGTGTTTACGAATTAAACTGCACAGAATTACTATGGTCTGCTTTGAATTGACGTTTTACTGTCGTGTTGCGACAAATCGTATTGGAATTTGGATCGTGTAACGTTAACGTTACGTTTTTAAGTCACGGAGAGGAGGAAGGGAATCTGTGGGTGGATTTGTCACTATTAGCAACAGTGTCTGCTGTATGGCTGTAGGCTACATTTCCCGTATAAAACACAGATTAGAAAAATGTGAACCATGCCCGTGCAGAAAATTCTACCGTGCAGCGATGCATCAGCACCGTCTTCGATTGCGTTGTTTGGAACAAGTCTGACATTTCAGTGAGCTGATGCACTGCCTGTAGTGACATTTCAGTGAGCTGATGCAGTGCCTGTAGTGACATTTCAGTGAGCTGATGCAGTGCCTGTAGTGACATTTCAGTGAGCTGATGCACTGCCTGTAGTGACATTTCAGTGAGCTGATGCACTGCCTGTAGTGACATTTCAGTGAGCTGATGCAGTGCCTGTAGTGACATTTCAGTGAGCTGATGCAGTGCATGAAGTGCCATTTCAGTGAGCTGATGCAGTGCCTGAAATGGCATTTCAGTGAGCTGATGCAGTGCCTGTAGTGACATTTCAGTGAGCTGATGCAGTGCATGAAGTGCCATTTCAGTGAGCTGATGCAGTGCCTGAAATGGCATTTCAGTGAGCTGATGCAGTGCCTGTAGTGGGACTCGTTATGGGTGAAATGCCTTCACAGACCTTTGACTAGACCGAACTGTCAAGTCGTGCTGTCTCAAAAGTTTCATCTTCTGGCTTATATGTGTGGTTATTACGGGTTATAGAACTTTCCAAAAATTACTGGGGTAACGTCAAGGCTAAATCCTATGTGATGGCTCATATAGTTTTCATAGTTTCATACTATAGCGTAGCTTCATTGTATTAGATTATTGAAATGTTTTTGTATAATTTCAGCTGTCACTGCATGAGTAAATCTTTTACCATGTAAAGCCATATAAATTTTAATATTGGTGCGCTCAGTGTAGAAGCCTAAAGGATGCTATATTGAAATGAGGATGTGAATTTGAAATTGTAACTCAGACATAGCATTTCAATTATATCCATGAAACGGGGGTAATTGTGGATTCACCTCGGCCGTCATCACAAATCATAACAAGCTTGATCCACAGCAACAGGTTTTTGAAATCTTTACTGATATAGATGCGAGATGGTCCTCACATAAATCACATACAACTAATAGCATAAAATCCCTGGGGAGACGAAATCATATGCGGGATGGATGCAACCTTTTCTCGCATGATATGTAAGTCAGGAACTTTCCTAGAAAACCACACAAGGTACATCTCGCCATTGTGTCCGTAAAATAAAGAAAACCGATCTTCTCAGTTTGGCCAGTTACAGCAAAATTACGAAACGGAAGTGTCTCTTTTTTAAGGTTATGTTAAATGGTTGAAGACTAAATGTGCAAAAGTTTTGAGCACATTTAAAATGATTCCATGGAGTGAAGATGCTTCCTAAGATCGTAAGAAAGATTTCTGAGTATTGAAAAATGTGCTGTAATGATCTGTGAACTGTTGAGCGCTAAATCTAATCAATATTTGGTGTGATTACCGTTCGCCTGAAAATGGGAACATTGTCTTGCAGTTTTGTAGTTTTTCAATAATTAGCAGTTTCATTGTTCCAAGAATACTGGAGAACCTCAGTTCCTCTGCAGGCTTATAGTCTTAAGTCTGTTTCAAGGTAAACCCAGACAGCACTGCTGATGATAAGATTTGGATTCTGTTGAGGCTATTTTGCCTTTATCAACTGTCTTTAGTGAAGTGCAAACATTTTTTTAAATGAACATTTGATTTCTCAAATCTGCTTTTTATTTGCATCAACATTTATAGGGAAAACAAACAGTGAAATCTTATGTTAAGACCAAATTTAAATAAAAAAATTGAGGGTGACCGATGCATTAGCACAGTGCGGTATGTCACCTGGTACACCAATCTGTAGGCTAAGCCACAGTGAGGGCTTCATTCATTGCGTGAGCCTGTCTTTGGTGCTCGCAAGGGTAAAGTTGAAATCATGCTCACGCAGTTTGGCCCATTTCGGGCCCAACTAAAACCCCCCAACCCCCACTCAAATAGACAATTTTAAGCAAAGGCCATTTTTTAAAATTATTAATCAATTGGTCATTTGATATCACCAGATGCGCTCGGAAGCCTGTTTTGGCTGTTATGATTTCTAGTCAATATTTGTTAAGCATGTTCAAAATTTTTGATCTGACACGGAGTTATGTGGGGTCAAAATTGTGACGTGAGTGTGCTGTCCGCACACAAGGGCCAAAAAAAAAGTTAATGGAATGTGTGATTTTATGTCTTTATGTGGGTTTTCTCTCTCATCTAAACATCTAAACTTTACATTTCACACATTTCCAAATTCAATAATTCTAAGGGCTCGTTTTTGCTTTCCTTCTTTTTCCCTGTCCTATGTGATATACATAAGGACCATTACAATCACATCTGGGTATATCCATGTCAAATCAGCAGATTATAGAAGATTTTCCTGACCGACTATCTTGGATTTGCTTCATACTTCATACTATTGTACCCATGAAGTGGTGTGCAATGTTTTTGGTTTGTATATTTTTTATTTTCTGACGTATGAAGGCTTTAGAAAGGGGTTGTGGCCCGGATTAAATAAATGTTGCTAAAAATAGAGCAGTTCCATCCGCCATTATTTTTGTAATAGTCGTACTAAATTGTTGAAATTAACTTCTAAAATGGTTAACCTGTGCTGTGGAGTGGTCTAAATCGTCACACTGCACCACATCAGATCTTTAAAATTTTTATGTAATACTTGTGATATAATGGTTTTGCAACTTGTTGCATCTCTAATAGACAGCAAAATTTATGATGCATAAGGCAATAAAAATGGGGGAAAATGATTGGTCTTGTATGATGAATCCTACCCTTGAAACAGTCATACCACAAATAAGAGAATGTTTTAATTGGTAAATGTTCCAAATGTGAAGTTCGTACCTTGAACCAAGCGTTAGTCATTACGGTATCAAACAGGAGACAACCGTTTATTTGTCGAAGTCATGGCAGACCAGCATGCAGGTCATCAGGTTGTCGGATGGCTGTAGTTTCTTGGTGGATTTGAGTGGGAGCCATCCACAAGTGGCGGAACAAACTGCTGTGACATCAGGGGTCAGGCTTGGAGGCACAGTTCCTGGGAAATATGCCGTCCGCGTTTGACCAATTGTGGTGGATTGACAATGTTTGTGCTACATTGGAGGTGGAACTATACAATCATCACAAAATGCATTCTCATCATCCCAAGAGACTTGCAGTGCTGTCAGAAGGTAATGTCCCCCTTCCAAATTTCTTCTGTTTGAATTTGCTCTCTATGTTGGGGATGAGAAGAGGACGTTTCCTTTTGAAAATAGATGTGCTGTGATTATTTAATCAAGCAAAGTGTCTGTCAGCCAAGTACAGAACAATGTTGTCAATGATTCTTGCAGTGCCCTCTCAGGCACTCAATATCTGTTGTAGGCTCTTCAGCTGCAGCCTTTGGGTCATATGCAATGCTTCTTGTTGCTATTGTTTGAGTTAAATGGTAGAAATAGAGCTTGGAGGGCTCTTCTATGGCATAACCTGATTTTTTTTTTTTGTCGAATGGTGCTACCAAATGCCCATTGTTCGATAGCGTGCTGGCATGACTCAGCAGGGTCTTGAACCTAGAACCCTCCAACACTGAGGACTGGGAGTCAATGCCACTAACCGTAGCACCATGTCGGTCAGGTGAAGGATTTGTGGTTTTAGTTTTAATCTTTCATGTTTAAGAATTGCTATGCATTAAGCATTGAAGTCCTGAAAAAAGATTTAGCTGGCTGTTCCCGGGAATCTTTTGATTGTGCCACTAAATTTGTTTACCTTCAAGGCATGGCGCTCCATGTGCTCCGAAATATCTTTGTGTGTGCCCAACGTTTTTAAATCAGGATTTGTTCTCTTGTAAAACGTTAGCTACGCTTGAGCACTGATTAATACAGCATTTTATGAACTACATTAAGAAAGGTCTTGGGCGCATTTTGTTGTTTAAAAGAATATCCAATTCTTGTAGGATGTTAATTAGGCTAATGCCAGGGCTCATATCACTGTCAATGGATAATTTCTCTGATTTTAGGTTTGATTACCCCCTTCCATCAATCATAAGCAAAGCTCATTTTTTTTAAGCCCCACCTTTTAAAATGAATATAATTTTTTAAATTATATTTCAATTTTACATTTTTCTGTACTTTTTTAATTGCCCAGTTTGCTTGTGGTGTGAGATGTGTTAAAGAGTGTATTTGACATCAACAGATCTGCTCAGAACCCTGTTAGGCACTGATTTAGGGAAACTCGTTCAACAGTTCAATTCTATCTGTTATTGAGTGGTCTGGGTCCCAACAGTTAAGTGTTGAGTGCTCTCTGCACACCGCGAGATAAGAAAATATGAAATTTCAGATTTTAGGTTTTTATAGGTGGTGTTTCTCATATCCAAACATTGGATAAGATTTCAGAACTCAGTTGGTCTAACCCAGGCTGAAGGAAACAATGGCCTTATTCAGAATTTTATTCTTGTTTGATGCATGCTGTCCCAGTATAAATACCACATGCTACTCTGTATTGGGAGCTCTTTGCCGACTGTGTATTTGCCAGCATAGGAAGATACAATGTGTTGTACAACAGTTGCAGAGTCACCTCGATCATCTCAGTGTTGGGGGGGGGTAAGGCAATCAGTTGCGTTATTTTACGGAATACAGTGGGGTCATTCCATGTCAGATCATCAAATGGGTCTCACCACCACCTTCTCAATTTTGCTCATTTTTTTGTATTCAGCTGTGTAAATATATATCCCAGACAAATCCGAAATTTCAGGCCATTTGGACCAAAAATTAATTTTTGGTGAATTATTTTCTAGGGGTACTGTTCGTCAGTTTTTCTGTATTTAACACGGCATACCTTTTTATTCCACCTATAGCTCTGAAACTTTGCATCTAAGCTAATGTTATACTGTTTAAACAGAAAATGAAGTCCATTTTACGTTATCTTTCTTTGTTGTGGAGCTATGAGGACACCAAAAGTGCCTTTTGTTCAGGCTCTTCCATGCTTAGGTCCCCTAAGCACCCCCAATATAAACCCCAGTATAGGCTCTCAGGCATTTTTCCCATTCATTTTGTGTCTTCTGAATATAAATCAGGCTGAATTCACCATGAATTTATCACCAACTGCGTTCAGCCCCTTGCCAAATGTGGAAAAAAAAAACCCGTTAAAACGCCACCAGTTAAAACCCCTGTATCTCCTGGGGCACACCTTGGATTTTCTTCTATTTTTTTTAAACTAATTCCTCTATTATAGTAGAAAAACCACTCCAAAAATTGTTGATGTGTATTGACCATTTTAAATTTTCCAGGTGTCTGAACAGGGGTGGGGTAATCTCAAGAATCGCTTGGCATTTTCACAATAATCACAATAATTGTAAGTTCTTGAGTCATCAATGCATGACACATTCACAGGAAGGTCAGTATATGCAAGTTGGTAGGCCATGTTGGCAAGGAGAAACCTGAACCAGTTATTGATCAATAATTTCTGATTATTGCTATTGTTTTTCATGAAGCGAAACAAGAGGACACAAGCATTAACACAGACTTCTTCTGAAAAATCCTGGGTACCATTCAATAACATTCTCTGCTCTGTTCCAACTCCGGATGTCACCGGACCCACAGCCCGGCAGTATAAGTTGGACGAAACTGGAATGGACAACATTGTTGTTCTCTTTGCTGCATTTAGGAGGCAATAACACTGTTAACATAGCATGGAATACAAAGTTTTGATTTGACAGTCAGTTTACAAGAATTAGTGTCAGTAAATTTTATTGATACAAAGAAAGTGATTCTCAAAAATTGCCTGACCTCTATTTAGACAGTTCTGAAATGTATGTCGTTCGAGTCACATCAACAATTTTTGTTTTGTTATGTCTACTATAATACAGGAATTAGTACAATTTGGTGTGTGATTTCATAATGATTGAAAACACTTAAAATGTTGCATAGTTAAATGTGTAAGAAGCTTAAAGTGCCACACGATTCTCGAGATTACCTCACCCCTGTTCAGGCACCTGCAAAATTTATATTGGTCAAAACACATCAACAATTTTTGGAGTGGTTTTTCTACTATAATAGCGGAATCTGCCTGAACAAAAGGCACTTTTGGTGTCCTCGTAGCTCTACAACCAAGAAGATAAAAGTAAAAAGGACTGCATTTTCTGATTAAGCACTATAACAGTAGCTTAGATGCAAAGTTTAAAAGCTATTGGTGTAATAATAAAAAAAGTTATGCCATGTTAAACCCAAGAAAAATATCTTGACAAAAAAACTGACTGACGGTACCCTTAGAAAATAAATCACAAAAAATCCATTTTTGGTCCGAATGAGCTGAAATTTCAGATTTACTCATCACTAATACATATTTATGTAATGTGAAAATATGGAAGAAATCTATGACTACGTGGTGACAAATGTTTTGTATATCTGATGATTTGACATGGAATGACCCAGTAAAGAAATCGAGAAGCTGTGGACACTTAACCGGGAAATTTTGCCATTGTACTGTGATATTTGCGCATCTTGGATGTACTGGTAAATGTCATACCTTGTTGTCCAGTGTAACTTGCTTCCAAAAGGCATTCCCGGAGTTAATAAAAAAAAAAAAATCACTTGTATTAATAGAATGAATCAAAAATTGACATATAAGCATGCACGGTTTTAAAGGGGTGGCTGGGGTGGTTACAGGACTCTTTGACCCGGATTTTCCATCCCCGGACTTTTCGTCCCCAAATTTTACTTTCCTGGACTCTTTGTCCCCGAGGACTTTTCGTCTCCGGATTTATCATCCCCTAACGATAAAAAAAAGTACCACCATTGTTGACAGATGGATGGATGGACGGAGGACAGGAGATCACCACGATATAAGGGTTGGGGTTACGGATGGAGTTATAGTGCAGGAAGAGGGCAAAGCATTATTGTGGACGAAGAATTCGGGGATGAAGAGTCTTCAGTGGAAAATTCCAGGGGGACGAAAAATTCGGGGACTAAATGTCCAGGGGCGAAGTGTCCTAGAGCCGGCTGGGGTGCCACCCCTAAAATCTGATTTTCCTCCCCAGATGCCACCCCAAAATTTCTGCCACGTCACTGGCTTTCACCTTGCTATGGTGCTGGCGTTTGGCCAGCACATCTGCATCTACTGCGCCGATTCCCTGTGAGCTCCGTGCATCCCACATTCTCTTTTGGGGGAGAGTTTTTTTGCTATGGGCAGAGCATAACGAAACTCTACTGTCTAGAACAAACATACGCCAGCACCAGGACCCTGCTTTTCCACTTTTCAGGGGAAACTGACTGTGCAGTTTGCCAGCCTCTGAACTGGTTTAATGGCATCAGGTTTTCTGATCAGATGAAATTTATTTGTATGCTAATGTTGACACTGCAGCTTATGTTATTTGGTTTAAACTAAATGGTTAGCTAGCATACTGGTTTGTCGTGAAGCAGCAGATCAAGTGTGCTTATACCTCATTTTCGGTATCGAGTAAGCTGAAGGGGCCATTGGAAACAATTCACCAGATAACATTAGCTGGGCAACAGATTCAAGTAATTCCCTCTCCCTCTATGAAGTTGTGACATAAATGAAACCATTATATTAATAACTATTCATCTGCTAGCATTTTTTTTTTTTTGTAAAATCGAAGTTCAGTTGTACCTTTTGATGAGTGATGTCATTGCTGCCTGACAGATATAATAATTTGTCAGTATGCCATATTGAGGAAATATCTTCAGTGAAAGTATTATCATCTCATTTTACCAGATCAAACGCACTAAGAGTGCCAGTATTTCATGGATGCTACCTTGGCTATCGGGTACAGAACAGACATTAAACTGCAACAGCACAGTCAAGAAAATGCCCAAGTCAATTAATGAAGGACATATGCATTTATAGGGTTGGGTGGTTTGGAAAACAATTTCACGGTTAAATCTCAACATTTGTGTAGGTGTGCAAAATCACTTGTTGAAAACATTGATATTCATCACACTGGAAAGCGTGGTAATGTGAAGGGTGATGTTAACTTTCTAATTTGCATTCAGTGTTCTCTGGTATGCTTTAATTTCATGTCTTCCATAATTTTAGAAGAGTGTGCATCAGTTCATTTCTCATTTTACACCAAAACTGTTCACATAGGTTAGCAGATTTCATGATACATCAACTGTAATGTTTTTACATTGCATTGTATGATATGAACTTGGAACTGCGATTTCCCATTGTTATTCTCTTGTTTGGATTTCAGGCATTAATTTTGTTAAGAGTAGGTAGGTTTTCTGTGAACCATAGATTTGTCATTTTGAGCGGAAGCACTGAATTATGATATCTGCTTAGGTGCGCGAAATGGCATGAAAAATATTCCAATTGTCTTTTTTGCCATTGGTGGCATGGTGAAGTGTGGTATCAAACTCAAGTGACACAAAGTTCTATTGGCTTCATGCCACATAATTTAGAATGTGGAGTAATTGTAACTTCTGAGTCTCAGTCGCAACTGACGTGCCTCTGAATATTATTGAATGCCCTTATGTAAACCTGCAGAAGGGTGAAGCTTGTGTAGAGATGTAGCACCGAGTTAAGGTACAAAACTCAAAACCAGTGAAGTTGGCACGTTGTGTAAATCGTAAATAAAAACAGAATACAATGATTTGCAAATCCTTTTCAACCTATATTCAATTGAATACACTGCAAAGACAAGTTACTTAATGTTCGAACAGGTAAACTTTGTAATTTTTTACAAATATTAGCTCATTTGGAATTTGATGCCTGTAACATGTTTCAAAAAAGCTGGCACAAGTGGCAAAAAAGACTGAGAGAGTTGAGGAATGCTCATCAAACACTTATTTTGAACATCCCACAGGTGAACGGGCTAATTGCGAACAGGTGGGTGCCATGATTGGGTATAAAAGCAGCTTCCCTGAAATGCTCAGTCATTCACAAACAAGGATGGGGCGAGGGTCACCACTTAGTGAACAAATGCGTGAGCTGATTGTCGAACAGTTTAAAAACAACATTCCTCAACGAGCTATTGCAAGAAATTTAGGGATTTCATCATCCAAGGTCCGTAATATCGTCAAAAGGTTCAGAGAATCTGGAGAAATCACAGCACGTAAGCGACTAGGCCGAAAACCAACATTGAATGCCTGTGACCTTCGATCCCTCAGGCGGTACTGCATCAAAAACCGACATCAGCGTGTAAAGAACATCACCACATGGGCTCAGGAACACTTCAGAAAACCACTGTCAGTAACTACAGTTCGCCGCTACATCTGCAAGTGCAAGTTAAAACTCTACAATGCGAAGCGAAAGCCATTTGTCAACAGCACCCAGAAACGCCACCGGCTTTGCTGGGCCCAAGCTCATCTAAGATGGACTGATGCAAAGTGGAAAAGTGTTCTGTGGTCTGACGAGTCCACATTTCAAATTGTTTTTGGAAACTGTGGACGTTGTGTCGTCCGGACCAAAGAGGAAAAGAACCATCCGGACTGTTATAGGCGCAAAGTTCAAAAGCCAGCATCTGTGATGGTATGGGGGGGTGTATTAGTGCCCAAGGCATGGGCAACTTGCATACGTGAAGGCACCATTAATGCTGAAAGGTACATACAGGTTTTGGAGCAACATATGTTGCCATCCAAGCAACGTCTTTTTCATGGACGCCCCTGCTTATTTCAACAAGACAATGCCAAGCCACATTCTGCACGTGTTACAACTGCATGGCTCCGTAGTAAAAGAGTGCGGGTACTAGACTGGCCTGCCTGTAGTCCAGACCAGTCCCCCATTGAAAATATGTGGCGCATTATGAAGCGTAAAATACGACAACGGAGACCCCGGACTGTTGAACATCTTAAGCTGTACATCAAGCAAGAATGGGAAAGAGTTCCACCTGAATAGCTTCAAAAATTGGTCTTCTTCAGTTCCCAAACGTTTACTGAGTGTCGTTAAAAGGAAAGGCGATGTAACACAGTGGTAAAAAGGCCCCTGTGCCAACTTTTTTGAAATGTGTTGCTGCTTTAAATTCTAGGTTAATGATTATTTGCAAAAAAATAAAAAAAGTTTCTCACTTTGAACATTAAACATCTTGTCTTTACAGTGTATTCAATTGAATAGAAGTTGAAAAGGATTTGCAAATCATTGTATTCTGTTTTTATCTACGATTTACATAACGTGCCAACTTCACTGGTTTTGGTATTTGTACATTATTATCAATGCCAAATGCGGTCTGCCTGCAAGTTATAAAAATTGATGGTTGAGTGAAGCACTGTACAGTCATGATGCATTATTCTTAATCATTTATTGTTGTAGGGCTGTCCCTGACCATATCAAATCTTGGTTGACCAACAATCAGCCATTTTCCCGATTAGTTGGTTTGTAGTGATTTTTGATCTTAGTTTAGAGCCTCCTCTTCATGCTGCCCTTGCAGATTCTGTCATTGCACTTATGAAGTTGAAATATGATCACACAATAGGCTAATGCTTTTATTTGACTTAATCATTCTACATTGTAATGTGTAGGCTATTCTTCATTTTATAAACCTGGTTGGTCTTCTTGCGATTCAAAATCTCTTTTGCAAAGTATTGTATTGTAGGCTGTATCAAGAAGTCTCAAATTCTTGTGTATTCTGATGGTGTCTCTGAAATGGATTCAAAATGGAAATAACATTAAATAAAGAATTGGGTTGGTTGAAGAAGTTCTTTTTATTTTCATTTTGGCCATTAATTGTTTATGGTTTAATTTATATATTTTTTAAATTGTGCTTAAAGGTGACCTAACATGCTATTTTTCCAAGTTTATATTTTGATCTTTGACTCCCCTAGAGTACTCCTGATTGTGCAAAGTAAAAAAAAGGGTACTTATTCTGCTCATACTGCTGTCCTCAAAAAACCCCATTTGTAGATTATTGTAGTCTCTGCCTGAAATGCCTCATTGGGGTGGCTCTTCCGTTATGGCCCCCACTCCCCGTGTGCCCACTTTTTTCTGACTGGCCAGCTCTGTGGAGGGCGGATCTAGGCAGGACGAGGCAGCAGAATGCAGTTTTCCTGGTCCGGGTTCAGAGTGAAACTGACGCCTCTCACGAAGGAATCGACGGTCAATCTAACGCAGTACATATGTACTGTAAAGACCTAATGAAATTAATTTGCTCTAATAAGCACAACGGCGAAAGTGGAGGACGCAGTGCGAAAGTCTGGCAGCTCAAGCACAAATTTGCAATCGGCTACAGTTTGCTACGGCAACAGTTGGTGAGTACAGCAGTTTTTCTACTTCTTAGCTAGGATGCAGGGAAAGCTAGAATCCACCCCATATAGACACATTTGTAGAACGGGTCGACATGCCCAAGTGTAGACCGGAGACCGTAGAAATCTGTTGGGTCTGAGTTTAGAGGGAAACATGGACAGTGAGGAGCAGCTAAAAGTGGACCAACAGCTTATGTAGGTATGGCACATAAAAATTTCTAATTCACCCAACAGCATTGAAATTATGATAGCTGAATAGCTGGATGAACACAGAACCCAGAAGAGTTTTCATTAGTAACGTATGCCTGTCCACTCTCGCGCATTCGGTGTGAGTTTAAGTGGCATATTTACGTTCCTCTGCTGTAGTCAGCAATTATTCGATCAACGCGTATGTAAGAGATTCTCGCGCGCAACTTAAGTCCTTGTACATGGAGGGGTTGGAAGTAAACTGCATAAAGACTTCTCAAATGATCGCATTTAATTTAAACGATCAGGAAACGCATGCATTGCTTCCAACCCCTGAGTAAAGAAGAGTGTGAGAAGTCCAGAGTCGTAATCGGTATGCATTATAAATGAAAACTGGCCACATCTGATAATGTTGAGAGTTTTCAGAGTTTCTGGAGTGGTAATTTAAATTAATGATTGAAAACTGGTCATGACCAATCAATTAATTTTAAGGGATTGTTTGAGCTTCCCCTATTGCCAATTCACGAGCCGCCGCTAGTTTCTGTACATTATCATTTTCTGTGACTGAGGCTGAGTAGAGAGATCAGCTACTGCGATTGTCAAGCGCGGTAAGTGACGATTTCAGCCGTGACATTACTTGGAGTTTGGGAGGAGGCATGGTGAAGGCAGCACCTTCCTTTCCCGTCTTAGGATTCGCAAACCAGCGTGGAGCACGTTTCTTGGGAAGAAAAGGGCCGCTGTGGCGGGCTTTACTCTGAAATAAGGCAGCAGTGGCGGGATTTAATGAGAAAAGGGGCTGCTATGGCAGGAGAGAATCGGGCATGGCACAGTGCCATGGCCGAATGCTTTAGATATAACACTGTACCCTACTCTGAGACCATGGCCAATTATCATTTTTAAGTGCCGTCACATAATAAACTATTATATTGCACTAAAAATATCATGGTCAGGTAATATTCTGTGATCTGAAGTTTTATATGAGGGCAATTCCACATGAGAGTTGCTAAAACAGCTATTTTTTAAATGTGTTTTATATTATAAATATATTGGTTTTAATGCAGATGACTCATGACCAAATCTGACACTGAACCATTTTAAATTTCTTTGACTGTCTTCTCAAAATTTAGATTTGAATTTTGTTTTTTTTTTTTTTTGCTCCAGGACAAGGATCAAAGGTTATTTTTCCAAAGCTGACAACTAAAGGATATTTAGCTATTTCCTGGCTTTTATTGTATTTCCATACATTGGTAGCCAAAGTATTCAAAACTGTAAGTCATTGCAGGAAATTGAAACACACAATTCCAGTGGCTCATTATGAAATTAGTAATTTTTCAACGTAATTCCGTTACTGAAATTGCAGTATAGTTCTCTTCATCTTATGTCTGCATTTGTTTTATTGTTATTAAGAATTCTCTTCCTTCTTGGGTCGATACCGAATTTAAGATATTAACCTCTCCAATACTTAGCTGTAATCCTGGAAAATTTGTGGTAATGGAATTACATGGTAACGGAATTACACCAATAACGGAATTACAGAATTATTCTGAAAGCCAGTGAAAACAGAAGATGGCACAAGGTGGCATGATGACTTTATGGAGCATAGTGGTTCATTGTTTTGGACATCTATGGTTGAGCGTTTCTTCCTGTGAGTTATATTTCCTTTACTGTTCATTCAAGGATTAGCAGGAGTTTATAGTATAGTTTGCTTAAGGAGTGGCATCTGCTGGGGAAGGGTATGCATGAATGTTTGTTCTATAGTATGGGGTCTTCTTCACCATCACTTTTACCGGCATCCTATTCTTCCTGGAACTGTGCTTCATTAAGACGGCATCTTATTGTATAACATGTATAATGTGTGAATGTTATAAGGGGTTTCAGATTGGGAAAGCATAGCTTGTGGCCCTTGCGGTCAGTTACTCAGTGAAACTTGTTGAGTCTAGGTGTGATTTAACGTTGATAGTCTTTGCTCAGAATACACATGTCATGGTATTATTCCCGCTGGATGCCTAAAGCAATCCGGCGGGGACTGAGACCATGGGCCAAGGAAAAAAAGGAGAAACTCAAATGCTATGACTGGAGTAAAGAAACTGAATTTAATTAAAACAAAATCCAAAAACAGCAGGTTAATATAAATAACTGGGAGCAGCAAACAGGCTAGGAGAAAAGAAAGAAAAAATGTACCAGCAACAGCAATATATATATATATATTCTTGTGGAAGAATTAGTTCTTCTCATCAATATCGTGTATTGCCTTCCTTTTGCTCAGACTTGTTGATCAAAATTTTGGTTCAACAGGAGGTCAGCAACACAAACATCATTTATGTCAATTTTCAATTGCTTTGTTGTTTTGAGTATAATATATTTAGTAGATTCTCAGAAAATGTTATTCCGTTACCATTTTGTAATTCCGATACCGGTGTCTCTTTGTCATAAATGGCATCCTACAAAATATCTGTGAATATACCAGTCAATATATACTCACCATGGCCCGGTCAACATCCTAGGCCACCAATTAAGATTAAACCTACTGCCCATCATTGCCAGATTTCCGAAAAATGCCTGTCAAAGTTAAGGCAAAAATAATGGCATTTTTTCTGCCGTGATTCCGTTACCGACACTTTCACCTTAGTGTAGCCTTCTACAAAATTCTTGTAATAAATAAAACATGGAAAAATACTATTTTATTTGGTTAGTAGGCTGTAAATTTTGCTTATAGATAAGGCAAGTCAGACTGGCTACAATGACTAGAGCATCAGCTATCTCTCTTACTTTTCCTCTCAGAAAGTTTTCTCTTACTTTTCCTCTCAGCGGCGGGCATCTGCTCTAAGATTGTGTTAAACCTTAAGTTGCAGCGGGACTGCTTGCAATGCTGCGGGGTGCACCTTTTAAAGGAAACCAAACCTCGGGAAATTTCTATACGTCATGTTCTTGAGGACTGAGAACTGTTTGATTTGAGTATCGACCATCAACTTTGATGCTGTGAGCGTATGGCTAGAGTTTGTCCAAAGGTACCAAAAGTATCTACCTGCTTGTGTCATCTGCTCCACATGGATGCAGCAATATTCTTGACTTCTTTTTAGACCCTCCGAAATGTGACGTGGGTGACGTAGAACTAGAATGCTGTTTACACATGATCATGGTTTACTGCCAATCATTTAGCCAAGTCTACGGGATAGATATTTAGTTAGCTAGCATGCCAATGCTTTTGGCCAGTAAAGCAGTTGCTCATGTAATTGTTGTTGTGGAAGCTTGAATTTATTCGTTTAATGGCGAAAATTGCCGGCAAAGAATTCATCCCACCCCATTAAATATTGCTTGATATTAAAAATATCTTTTTTTTCTAAATTTTTTTAATTTTTTTGTTGGTTGTAAAATATTTTATTATGACCCAATTACCTTGTATTATTAGAATGAAACAAAGTAATTTTGGCTACTAACTTGTAACAGTTGCCCTATGATGACATTGACTTATTAAGAGTCAGTTTTTCTAAGATCAGTGCAGGGGTGGAAACTCACCATCTCCAGAAGTGTTCAGATTTCACAATTTTGAAGTTCTACGCCAGTGATGGAAAAATCACCCATATCAGTTCCGATTAACCCCTCCCCTGCCGCATGGGCCGCACCCATTTTTTTGGGTAGTTTAACGACCCTAGCTGTTTGAGAGCATTTATTTTTTAACCGAACTGTTGGCCCATGGTTTTCACCGTTACAGGGCACTAGCATGGCCGAGGTGTACCATCTGTACTAAAAATGATTTGTGAGCACATGTTTCTGCCTGAAGCCAGCACCACCTGGATTACAAAAGTTGTGAGAAGTTGTTTAAGCTGGGACAGTCAGGAAAGGGATGAGAGTCATGGCGGTGAGAGGACACGACAGAAGACCGGCGGGGGAACATTTTTCCAACAAGTCTAAAACTCTGAGGGCATCATGTACTCATACCGCAGTTGGTAAGAAGAAGAGAAAGAGTGAAAAAAACTCACAAAAAAGTTACCAGCCAAAGCAGATACATTTTAAAAATATGGCTGTCCCACACATAGTCGTACAGTGTGATACTTGTGTTAGTACACGGACCTGCAGAAAGATCCAATTCTGACTTCATGTATTCCTGACTTGTTGTGTAAGTGCCATCGCTGTCTGCTGTTTCACACACTTGGACCACTTCAGTTTCCTACCCCTCAGCCCTCAAGGCTGACGCGGTATTGCTATCCTTCGTGCGGTTAGGCGGGCGGGCGGCGGGCGGGCGTCTCCAAAAACATCGACATCGGGCTGAGGGGTATTCCGTGCATTGCACGCCTATTTTTTTTTTTTTAATAGCAGGTCACTTTGAAGATTACGTTGGCTTGAACAATATATTACTCCGTCTTCGATGCAAAAATCACACAACTTGATGGTGGCAATATTGACTAAGTACTAATAATGCTGCTATCATTAATTGCTCCATCGCCACTGTTTTTTCCATCCATGAATGTATTGTTGGGGATTGGCTGGTAAGCCAGCCCAGCAGTTCATATCCTCACAGGGAGATTTTCGAATGGCCGCTGAATTATGGAGATGAGATTTTGTCAAACCAGTTCAAAGCTGGACCACTGTATAAGCGTTAGCGGGCACATCGACGAAACCAACACGGATAGGGGCAACGACTCTCTAGGCAACAGAAGTTGATATCCAGCTGCCAGTAACACGTTTGAGCTGCCTGGTCCTGCATGTTTTTCGGGAGAGATTGCTAATCAATGATATGGTGGTTAAAATTGAATGGTTTGGGGTGAGGGGAGTTCTGTCTAATGACCTCTGATCCTGAACAATACAAGCTCATTCCTGCAAAAAGTCATCGTCTCACCCTTCGTGAAACGCGGACATGCACAGGCTCAGTTGACTGCTAATGTTAAATACCCAGTAGAGTGGTGGTTGCACTCATTTGCAACAGTGAGTTGTGTTAGTAATCAGGAAAATTTGTTTTTAGGCCAGCTAGCCATAATGGTAATTATAGGTTTGGTAGATAACAATGCCTTTACATGTATTTATGCCAAGAAACCTTTTATATTTAAACTCTAATGTTGAGTTTGTGCCAATGTATGCTGACGGGCAGCAATATTCAGCCAAGCCTTTCCACCTTGATCATGATAATGTTTGCGCTGTTGGAGAGTACTACAGTCTGGTCTTGCCCCTGGGTCGCCTTTTGAAGGACCAGCCCCTTTTGTAAACAATCAAGAATAATCAAGCAGTTGCACCCTTTGCATTTTAAATTTGGCCCTTGATATGAGTTTCAGTCTGCTTGTATTTTTGGTAAGACTGGAAACAGGCCTGGAGGTGCGATTCAGGATACCTCTACCCAGAACTATACATTTGATTGTTTATGAATGTTTTTATAACCTCATTGTAGTGAAGCAGTGGAGAACTGAGCTGTGTGATCAGTATTAATCATGAACACTACAGAGAACTAGTCGTTTTAAACCCCTTAATCCAGATGCAAAATCAAGCCATTCCAAAGTGTGCATGACCCCTATTTTAGGCTTTATAATTCAGGATTTGAATGTTAAAGGGACTTGGGAAAATAACTGCAATAATCAAGACACTTCTATAATTTGGAAGTAATTTCAGTATCATTGTTACCTCCGCTAAGGAGGTTATGTTTTTGCCTGGGTTTGTTTGTTTGTTTTTCTGTTGGTTTCCAAAATAACTGAAAAAGTTATGGTCAGATTTTGATGAAATTTTCAGGGATTGTACAGATTGGTATAAGGATAAATGATTAGATTTTGGAAGTGATCTGGATCTCCGTCTGGATCCAGGAATTTTTTAAAGGATTCTTTAACATTGGGAGACAGGGCCATTTTCAACATTTATACATATACGTAACTCCACCAAAAATGGTCAGGGCACTTGGAAGAAAAATACAGGACAAGTTTCAAACATGTTCTACAATATATCAAAGACTGATCCTGAAAATGGAATAATTTTGGATACTATGATACTATGATCCAGAATACGAAAGTAGGGGACCTTCGGAACTTTCATTATAAGAAGAAAACAAATGAAGCTACAAACATGCGACAAACACCATTATGTAGCCAAGATATTGCAGAATTAGGAAGGTGTCACCGGATTTACTGTATCTTCAAAAGCCAGGGAACTAGATCCAGAAGAAAACCACCATTATTGAAAATTTGATTTTCGCGAATAACTACTGAACCAATATTGATATCATTATGATTCAGTTGCTAATGGTATGTTTTCTTGGTCTGGGAATCTGAAAAAGTAGGTGAAATAAATGTAGGACTTATATTTATGTGTAAATCACAACATGAGGGGAAATGTTGCATCATAAGAAAAAAAAACAAAAACAAATGAAGCTAGAAACATGCAACAGACATCTTTAAACAGCCAAGACGCTGTGGAACTAATATTGATATAGCACTATGAATCAAATTGCCATGTTTTCATGGTCAAGGAATCTAAAAATGAAGATAAAGTAAATGTAAGACTAATATCTATGGTGGAAGTCGCAATATGGAGGGAAATGTTGTGCTTGGTGGAGGTCTGCGCTGTCCGAGTGCTTTTCTAGTTTTTTGATGAAAAAGGGCTGCAAGTGTAAAGAGGCTTCCTGAAAGTTCAATATTAAAGTTATTTAGGAAACAAAAAATGGCTAGGAGGTACAGTAATACATTTCCTAGATCACAAACTCATTGACCAGCAGCACGCTGTCGCTGCATCTAAGGTTGGCACTCAGATCTGATTATTAGTGAAGTCAAATGGCTGCTCACACAGTCATAAACCATGCATAACTATGTTTCTAAGTCATATGCACTTTCATATTCTTATATTGTGTATTGAGTAATAATGAATGTATTCTTTCAATACTTCCAGTACCTATGGCAAGTTGTTTGGTTGAGCAAACAATGGTTTTTCCCAATTGCATATTTTGTAATGATAAATCACTGCAATCAATCAGTTTGAAAAAGAAGCATTCATTCTCACATCGAATGGTGGGCATTTGTCTGCAGAAAATGCAGTTTAGGGAAAAAAACGCACAACACGTTTTTGTCTGTTTTTGGGTCAACATCTAAACCATGTGATATTTCTATCTCCCCGATGACAATAGTCGGGAGATACTATGGTTTAATTCCGCTGGCAAGATTTTCTGTTCCGGGCTCTGGAAGCCACAATTATTAGAGGAATTTCTCCAAATTTCACATGGGCAAAGATTTTGATTGGACAATGCTCAAGACCGATTTTCATGAATTTCAGACGTCCCGATATCACTGCCGGCGGCCATTTTGTCAAAAAATTTTAGGATCGGGGAGATGTACGACTCTGTCCCTGTGGCGACCGAGTTTTCTAGTTTTTAAATACTTGATAGTTGCATACTATGTTTGAAATGAAATTTCGCAAACAAAAGATGTGTAAGGTACTTATTTAGGGTTTTTTTTTTCTCAGAAAAGATTAGTAGTAATTTTGGTGACTGCTTACTGGTTGCTGATGGTCTGTTCATACTGAACATTTTTGGTTTGGTCTAGGATGGCAAGCGAGATATTAGCTCTCATGGAGTAGAAGTGTTGTTTGTTCATAGAGCACTTTAGACGCGATGGATGGAAAACTATAGGCATACCCGAGAAAACGGGATTGATTGGTATGCGGAATGCTTGGGGTCTGGAGTTTATTCAAGTAATTAAAATGGTAAACTGGAAATGACTTGTCAAAACTGAGGAATATTCAGTATATTACCAATCTGTATGCTTGAAGAGGGCCATGTGCCTCTGGTCCTTCAGAAGCCCTTTTATTCAGGGCAACAAGGTAGGTCTTAGAAGGTAGGGGAGTCTTTTGTTAAGCCCTTTCTTTTGCCTTTGTTGCTTTGGTTTGAGGTCATCATCTTCCTATAAGCCAGGGCTGCCTATATCGCATTCCTTGAGGGCCGAGAACTGCTGGTCTTTCACCTTCCCTATACCTGGGAGTCAGGTGTGATGATAGTCTGGCCCATCAGTGGCTATATATGAAGAGTTTGGTTCAAAATGCAATATATCCATTTCACTCATTTTGAGTAAATCAGCTTTTTCTATGTTGGTGCCTATCGCATTTAATGGTAAAACACTAACTTTGACCATGAAAAAAAGTACACCTTAAAGCATGAATTTCTAGAAGCGGATTTCTGCAACATGTGTAAGAAGCACAGGGCTATCGCTCTATGATATCATCTCAATTTTTGCAATTTTGGCACTTATTGCATTTATTGCATATGTTCACTTATTGCTGGCAAGAAGAGGAAACCAGGGCTGGATTTGGATTAGAGGGCCAGATTTGGGCGACCCCGCACCACAGATGCAGTGTGGTAGTGACTTTTACTCTTTTTTTTTTTTTTCTCAAATCCTGTGAACCAAAAGCCAGAAAATTTGGCAATATTATTTGATTAACATTTCTATTGTTAGTGTTGGTGCCTACATTGTATGCATTATCTGACGAGGTAGCCTAAATAGCGCAAATAAACTAATACTTAAGTGTGGGTCATGTATACAAGTGGCACAGCTGTCCTACAAATCATTACATATAGACTTGATCCAGTGTTGGAGGTCTCTTTAATCTTTGCAGTTGGACACTCTCAGTAGTTTCATCATGTGCCGTGTCAACAAACGGTACAAAATCCATTCCAAGTACCTTGAGATTGGATCAAGACGACGCCATAGATGGTTATCATAGTGTGTTGGTGTGTAAGGGAAGGGTATTCAGACGTGGGCAGGGTATTGGTCAGGAAGCTGTTGAAACTATTTTCAACGACGTTTTCTCAGTTTAGGAACATTTGTGAAATGACAAGCTCCAAAAAAATCCCCAACTTAACGAATGGCCTTACTCTTGCAAGCAAATTGATGACCTACTTCATCTGATATGAAGGACGGAAGATCTTCGATCTCTCACCAGCGCCGCATCACAGCCAATACAAGGCCTTACAGACCAGCGAACTCTACTGTAAGGACTCTTTCCGTTCCCCTACACTCAAGTAGCCTCTCTACCTGACTCAGACAGTCCCCCTCCTATCCTCTCCACTTTCACACCTCCGCTGTTCCAATTTGGAGGAGATGTAAACAGAATTTAAGACCGAAAAGACTTGTGAAGCGGCAGTGCCAGGTTTTTTCTCACCCTCAACACTGTGCAGCCCAACTGCCTCCAGTACTCAGACATTTTCTGCCCATCAATGGCTCTGTGCGCCGTTCCTGCATATTTTAAGACCTGATCAGAATAATCGGTCATACATTATGTCATTTTCCCGTTTTTATTAGGAATGTAACTGACGTTACAGAAGCTATTTATCCATTTTTGCCAGAACACATGCAATTACCTGGCCATAGCAGGGGTTCCCAAAGGCCTGCTTTGAAAACTACAATTGATAGATGGCACCATACGAATAAACAGTTGGAGAGCACCTACTATATCATGCTATAATTTGTGGAACGTTTGTCTGTCTGTCTGTTTGTCTGTCTGTTTGTTCCCCTTACTCCTCCGAGGTCCTCTGACGGATCTTCACCAAACTTGGTGGGTCTATGTAGGTTGTCCCTGGAATTGTCCTTGAGGGGTTAGTTTTTTGAAAGGTCAAGGTCACTGGGGTCAAAGGTAAATTTTTCGCATCTCCCATCTCCCTGGACAGATTTTCATGAAAGTTGGTACATGGACGTAGGTCGTCACAAGAAATGACCGCGAGAGGTCCGTTCCGTCAAAGGTCAAGGTCACGAGGGTCAAAGGTCACCGTATTCATGACAGTTGGTATGTGGACGTAGCTCGTCACAAGAAATGACCGCCCCACCACCACATACCAGACAAAACTCCCCTTCCTCTTGGGGATAAGGGTGTGGCATAGCCCTTTACAAATGTAACTGCTGTATTTCCATCTCGATGCTCGCACAGTCGAAATTATTCTCGCCACGGGTAATTTACTAGTAAGTGAAATGTCATCACACAGCGTTTGTATTACTCGGAGCTACCATCTATAGAAAGGTAGAGATAATGCAACGTCTGAAGCCCTAACGTGCACTGGAGTTAAATATTTTTCTACTATTGACCTACCCTCGACATCAGGCCAAACGCCAAGCTCATGACGCCTGTCTGGATATTCCTCCCGCCAGATCTTTCTAGTAGATGCTGACTAGTTAGTTGTCGCAACCTCCAATTGAACAGCTTGTTCTAGGGGATAATTTATTCCTTTTCTGAGGCCTAGTGGTTCCACAGCAGCAGTGCTGCATGCCTCAGTCACCTATTCTCTAAAATAATACATCCTCTTCCCATACATACTGCAATAAGTGACATACTGCAGCGTGACATGGATGCAGCGCACTGATTTAAACTGAGAATATGTTTATCGGTCACGACTGAGGAGGTAGAGTTACTGGTTGATGGCCTTGGAGCAATTTTGTTGGTGAAGGACTGTGCTCAAAGGACCAGTGGCAGGTTCTTCCCGAACTTCATCTCTCCAGATAAAGTCGGAGTCCCAAGCCCCAACAGGGGCTTGAACTGGCAACTCTTACTAGTTACTAGTCAAGCGACCTACTGCTAGGTCTCCATCTCACGTCTGCACTGCTCTGCTGTTGTGGCCTCAACTTGTGTCAAAATTATTGTCTACCTTATAACATATTCAAGAGTATAGGTCAGCTATTGGGGCTTATGAAGTCAGTAGTTGTGGTTCATCAAACTGCCTTCTTGCAATATCTTGTGTATATTGTCATGTTTTAAGAGTTATTAAAAAATCTGCTCAAAATTTGCCCGATGAGTACAGAAGGAGTTTGATTTCTGACTGAGTGCTCTAACTGCACAATCCTTATGAAGTGTTCACCAAGCAACACCTTTGACTCCACCATGAATTCTTGCAATGTTTCTGTCAGATTAGTGTATTTGTTCCTGTTGGCTGTTCGTAGATTGTATTGTGTTGGCTAATAACGCGCAGGATCTCAAGAGAAATATTTGCTTTGATTTGATCTGAAAAATCTCCCGTCAAACAGGCAGCCACCACATACGGAAAATAGAAAGAGGACACACTGTCGGCTGTTAGGAACCTGTGATTGCTGATTCATGAGTGTGAATGTGTTCGATTTGGATGCAGAGTGGATATGCACTCTGAGGTACAGTTTATTCATTATTTCTTCCAATGTGACATTCTACCAGAATTCCTCTAGCCCTGGAGACTTGTCCGAGATTCTGAGAGGGCTATGCTATGTACGGTCTTGTAATTTTAATTTCATGACCGAGCTGCAAGCCCTGCCTACTCCGTTGCTCTTGGGAGATGGGCCATTATTGTCGCACGAGGGGGAGTGAAGTTGCTAAAGAGAAGGAGATTGAGAGGGAGACGCTGCAGTTCTCAGAGAGCTAAAGGGAGAGAATGAAGGGAGAGGGACAGATGGAGAAGGAGGGCAAGAGAGGGAGGGGCAGTGTAGGGAGGTGACTGCCACATGTAAAAACAGGCTTGCCTCAAAAAGTCGCTGCCCACAGTTGATTTATCAGATAAACAAAGAATAGCTGAGGAGCGCAGCAGATTTCAGGAATGGAAGTGTCATGGGTGGGGTATTCCGATATGGGCTTGAAACCAGGAGAGCATGTCCATAAAAAGCACTCTGTTGTAGACCTCTGGGTGTGCGTCTTATTTTAATGTGAGACTGTGAGTGGTTGTCCGTATATAGTGTGGTATAGTCTCTATATTGTGTCAAGACCAGTGTTACTTCAAGATATTGGGCCGAATACACAGTCTCGCGTGACCACTTTTTGAATGCAAGATTTCCGCCTTCCGGAGACGTCCTCGAACTGCAATCCAGCAAAGCAGTCTTTTTTTGCTGTTGTCCTGCCCTGGAAATGTCAGGATTTGGTTGTAACTGCACCTTCATTATTATTCTGACAAATTTGAGCCATTCACAGGCAGAAAGGGAAGTTGGGAACAACAAATATCACCTGTCCGGATTTAGCGTTATTTACCTGCATGTTTGGAAGAGTTTTCCCTCTTCAGCTGCCAGCTTGCCTCCAGAGATGGAGTACTGGCCAATCATTTCTACCCTGGTCACATGGTGCTAAATGAGACTAGGCCCCCCGATTGGCTTGCAGATTGAAATCAATGTTTTAGTGTTAGGATTCTCAAATCTGGCCCACTAATTCTGGCCATCGTTTTTCATCATCCCGGTTAGTAAATTAACACTTTGTGCTACTTATTGGCCAAACTGCCATCACGTCTGGCACCCAGGTAAAGGGAGGGTAGGAAAAACATCTGCTATGACCCCAGCGGACTGTGATTTGAGAACTAGGGGTTTAGTAAAATGTTTCGCCCCAGTTCTTTATTGATATTTGGTTATATTTGGTGCCATGAGCAATCTCTGGCAATACTGCCCAGGGGCTGTCCACACAGCAGAGTCATGAGGACTCGGGGGGCCTGCCCCAGCTGGGAGTCCATAGGCTCTGACCTTGATCTGACATGATATGCAATTTGCTCCGTCAGTGCCCCTGGCATATGAGATGGAATAAGTAGGATAAATAACATGACAAGAGAAATTCATTTAAAGAGAGAATGGCTAATGACTACAGCTGTGCTTGTTACGTTTATTTGGAACAAATTGCATAATTTATTGCAAATTACATTTCCTTGGTTTCTGGCTGTTTGTGTTGTAGCCTGGTAAGGTCATTGGAATGATGACTGTGGGCAGCAGGCAATTTTCAATGCTGAAACGCCTGCTGAGAAGGTATTTAAAGAAAAAGAGCATACTCACCTTTTATCTTCTTTTTAATCTCACACTAAACTAAAGTTTGAATTATTTATTCCTGTCTTCTTGTGTGGTGAGCAATTTTAGCAGAATAGGAAGGGAATTATTTTTTGGTGAGGAAGATTTCTAAAGGCTGTCAATGTGTTTTATTGCCACAGTGCGCAGCAGGGCATGTTTGATTTGCAAAGCCCTCTGGGTGATGTTGGCTGCCAAACTGTCTATTTTTTGATGTGAAAATTACTGCCTAGGTTTCATCGTTGACTTTATTGTTACCAAAATCCAACAACCACAACAAAAAAAAAAGATAAATGCATACAAGAATGCATGCAGAGAATCCAGCAGGTATCCTACAGGTTTTAGCCCTTGGCTGGGAGCAGTGGTAACCAACCCTGTACCTGGTGATCTATCATCTTTTAGAATTCAAACCCAGTTTGCCACCCCCGACTAATAAGCTTGGCATCTTGACACCCTACTGTAACATCTTTCGGACCAGTTTCAATGAACCCAAAAAGGACCAGTGTTGTAGCAGACTCACAAGTAAACCTGGGCGGAGTTAGAATGGATTTCAGTGGCACAGTGCCATGGAGGCTTCTGCTTATTACAGTAAAACTTAGAAACAATTTTGCTCACGCATATGCCAAGGTGACCGATTTTAATGAAACTGATAAGGTTTTAAAATGCCAAAAGAGTGAAATTGTTGCTTCTTGGGAAATTAATTTGCTATCTAGTGCATGTTCCAAGATATTTTTATTGTGGAACAGAAAGCAGCTATTACCTAAATACTCCTCAGGCTCGATATGACTATTTTTTGATTGGCAATTTTTCAACTTTAGCGTCACACTGAAGTAAACCTTATTCCATACCTCTCAGATTTTCGTTCCCTCCGATAGTTAGCTGCAGCCTCTGAAGCAGGGCTCCCAAAATCACGGTCCTCAGTGGCTGAGAACAGCTGGTTTTCCACCTTTCCTTTTACCTGGAAGTCAGGTTAGTTGACAGTGTTGCCAATAAGTGGCAATAATTGTTTGCTTGATTGCCTGGAAGGAGAGAAAACCAGGACTGGATTCGGATTAGAAGGCCGGATTTGGCAAACCCTGCTCTACAGGCATGTCTGCTGCACTGGTGAAAAAATAACCTCTACCGCAAAAGTACCTGCACAGCAGATGTGACACGGTGATCCTATTGTATCTTTGCCTGGTCGGCTTCAGAATAATCAAACCTCCAGCATTTTTAGTCTGTCTTTATGTAAGGCCTTCTACTGACTGACTCGCATGTTCATTTTCTCGTCTCTTTGGTTGCAGGTATGTGTGCTTGTGTGCACATGCGCGTACGCATGCGTGCTCGTGGAGTGAGAATGTAGCATGTGCCTTCTCCTGCCGCGACCAGGCTCCTCCGGCTGGCCCCATGTGCCCATCTTCCTGGGACATGCCACGCTGAGCCCCCCAGGCCACATCCGCCGCCATTCGTCTTCATGAAGGTTCCTGACATCGGTGATGTGATGAATAAATTTGAGGTCCTTGGGATTGTAGGTGAAGGTAGGTACTGAAGGATGCAGCACGGTGGCTTAGTGGATAGCACTGTTGCCTCACAGCAAGAAGGTTGGGTTCGAATCCGGCCTGGGTCTTTTCTGAGTGGAGTTTGCATGTTCTCCCCGTGTTCGCGTGGGTTTCCTCCAGGTACTCCGGGTTCCCCCACCCACAAAAACATGCATCATAGGAACACTCCTGCCAGTTCTCCTGACCAAGGCACTGGCTTTAGAACTGGAGTTGGTCCCCGGGTGCCGCTCTGTGGCTGCCCACTGCTCCTAACTATAGGATGGGTCAAACGCAGAGGACAAATTACCCCACGGGGTTCAAAAAAGCGTATCTTATCTTCGCTTATGCAGCTGTAAGCAGTTTCTGCTCTTTAAGAGCAGCAGGAATGCTGTCATTAGTGTATGAAAACACTATTGTGCCTGCACTTTGAATGGTAATATTAACCCTCTCACGGGTCAATTTGCATCCAGCTATATGGTTCCACTCTGTGAATTTTTTTGGGAATGAACTAAAGCTATATTATGGCAACAACTTGTCTAAATCAATTTGCACCCTTTTTTTGTATTAACTGTTTATTAACCATATCTTTGGTTACAGTAAAGACTTCAGCAAGTGTCTAAATAATGTCGCTCTACTGGTAAACCAATGGGGACAGTAAGGGTAGAAGGGATAAGATGGACATGCAGTTGCTGTAGACCATTTGTAAGCCATGTTTTGCTGGTATTTAGAAAGGAGCAAGTAAAATCAGCTGCATTTATCCATTAAAACTGAGATGAAGTGGAAATATTGGGAACTATGGAATGGACAACTTGACTAGGCAGCTGGTTTCTAAAAAGGTAATGTGAATTTTCTGTCTACTGTATCGACTTAGTGAGCTGTTTAGTTCATATGGAGCAAAGCAGTCTCTGCTCAGCTCCATTTTTTGCTGCTCAAAATAAATGATCTAAAAATAAATAATTTTTCCACCTTATGTGGGGCGTTTGAACACATTAACACGCATCCATACTCATACCTGCTCATACTGGTCAGAGCCATGGAGCATAACCCAGCAATTATTGGGCGAAAGGCAGGAACGCACCCTGAACCGTCTGCTCGTCCGTCACAGGGGCCTTGCACCCTCACTCCAATACTTGCTCATGTGGAGTCTTCAGTTAGCCTGCTATTTGTGCCTTTTGGCAGTGGGAGCAAATTTGTCTCTCAGGAGGAAGCGCACGAGACCAAGGGGTGACCACACTAATTCCATGCAGAATGGCCACTGATTAAAACCCACGACTTCTTATGGCAGGGCAACAATACAAACCATGGCGCCATCTCGCCACCCCACCTTGTCTGTCACTGGTTAATATTACACGGTATTTCTACATTTCAAGGTATCAACCAAAGGCGTAGGTTCAATCTGAGAGTTGGTTGGGACATATGTAATGCGAGCATGGGCAGTAGGCGATCTGGAAAAATTTTTGTAATGATTTGAATGCAGATATCACCTTCTCCTTCGACAAAGATTATTGTAGGTTTCTCTGAGGTTTTCTATCGAGCTTAGCAAGATGCCTCAGTAATTTTCACTGAAAGATGCCATATATTCACAAACTTGTTTTTTATTTTGTATCCACATACTTTTGATTAGGTTTCTGAATATGGCGTAACAACTGTTATTTATGTGTCAAACATTTCTTATGAAGCTTAACAGCGGTGAACAATTGATAAAACTGAACAATTTATAAGTAACAGAATTACATGATATCATGTTGTATTATTAGCAACTGTTGCAATCATTGTAATGGTCATTTATTAGCTAGCTAGATAGCTTGCTAAGTAGTGATCTAGCTAGCTTTGCAATCTGATGCCAGTCAGAAAATTTACGACTACACAAATCAGACTTGGAAATGCCTTGCTCAGTTTCTATGAAGCCCAACATCCCGTCAAGTTCCCACAGAAGTTAGACAGCCGTGAACATTCAGAATTTTTGTACAACTGTGTTTTGACCCCTCCCAAATCTACAGCACAGCAAAACTTGAATTTTTACATTATTTAACACTCTCTTGTGAATGTAAAATCTACAAGTCAGAGTCCAGTGTTAATTTGAACAAAAACTGGGTGCTAACTAGGTACTCGCATCCAGTTGGCGAAATGGTCCAGCTGAAAACAATAAATCAATGGCATGTAGCCTAAAAAAGTAATTGTGCTGCACATTGCACAATGAGGCAAAAAAGGCCTCTACTTAAGGCAGTTTTAAGCCGCTTTCTCACTGGATGCCAAACAAATTTTTTGCACAGCAGATTACATTCCAAGTCAATGCAGAGTTGTGAATACGAGCGTTTTGTGTGTATTTCTGTGTTTGCATTGACTTTGAATGTATTCTGTTGAGCGAAAAATTTGTTTCGCGTCTGGTGTGAAAGCAGCTTAACCCGTCCTCTGTACTTTTTCTCCCATTTGTGTGTGTTTTTTCTTTGACTGCATTTTCAGTGATGTTAAGACACTGAAAAAGGCTGCTATAGCTAATCAAAATGGCTTACTTGGACATTTGATTGGTCATAATTTTACCGATAAATCTTGACAAAAAGAAAGCAACATATTTTCCATCACATCCAGAGAAAGTATCCAGCCTAATTACCAATTACAAATAAAATAAAAAAAAAAAATCAATTACCTAACGCAACTCTAACAGAGGCCTGACATATTGACATGATTATTAAACATTGATAGATTAACATATAAGGAATGTTACTTCCCAGGACTGAGATTTGTTTGTCATTAATATTGCAAAAAACAATGTGCTTACAATGTGAAGCACAGCGTTAGAGTTGGTCTAAGTAATCAACCCAACCCGAAAATACTTGCCTATCTTTCTTTATACTTAGACAACCTCTCCGATCATTTTTCCACAACCTTGGATGCAGTTTGCCTACGAATATCATCATACGTAGGCCGCAACTGTACCCTCTGTGTTTCCACTGCTATTGGGCAAGTTTTTCAATATCAGCTAATGTCTGAAATGTGGTCATTTTCCACAATCTTCACTGACCGCAGCAACTTACCTCCGCACACTCATGAAACCTGCTCAATCCTAATGGATTGTAACTAATTGCGTGGATATAGCAATTTTAGCTAGCTAGCCTCTTCAAAATCTTGCCTATTCTGTACGCTGTACTGTTTTCTTGAAACGGCGTTACTTTCATGACTACTGCCAAGATAAACACTTTAGATTAAACCATTGACTGTCTATGAATTGGACAAAGCTGCCAACCGTGGATGCACGTGAACATTTTAATAGACTGGGGCATGTTACATTTACATTTTTCTTCCGTTTTCCCCATTGATCGAAAGTTGGTCGGGGCATGTCCCGACCATCCGTACCCAAATCTTTGCCTAGGGTATCCACTCATTTAGTATGTTTCACTGTAATTCCTTCATACATGCTTATTCAATATTCCTCATGCTGCATTGTTTGTAAATGTCATGAGTGGTCTATTATTGACAGGATGGAGAAGGATTGCATGAAAACAAATATCTGTAATTACAAAGCTAAATCCGTCATCTTCCTAGCCATTCATTTCCATTTGTACGATGCCTTGCATTGACAAGGCATTGTTTCCTCTCAAAACTGGTGGGAATGTGGGTCGGTTTGGTCAAGCGGACGTAGGCTCAAAAAATTTTGAACAGAACCAGTTCAAGAACCAGAACTGGTTTGGTGAGAAAGCATGATTAGTCCGGACTGACAGAGAAGTCATGTCACAGGCTATCAATATTTCATTCAGTAGTGTAGTTGCCAATGATAATACATATTTATATATAGTAATATATTTTTTTATATTTCCTCTTCAAAAATAAAAAGAACTGTTCAACTTCAGCAGTGTTTGCAAGAGTAGTAAAATCTGACAACCTGACAAATTACAGACTTTCTCTCTAATCTCTTTTCATCCAAGCATAGTCTGCCGCTTGCAGAGACCTTTAAAACTTTCTTCACATTGTTGAAATAGGTTCTGTTTAAGTGTCAAATTGATTCAGCTGGGCCGACCATAATTAAGCTTGGGTCTGCCTTGTCCGATTTAACCCAATTGCCAATTACATTTTGTGATTATTGGACATCAGAAATTCACTAAGGGGGGAGGGGAAAAAATGCTTTTTCACGAGAAGAGTGTTGGAGAACTCCTTTCTATCCTTTAAAAAATGAAAAGTTCACTCAAGAACTGTGTTTTGTGTTTATTCCAAATTTCTTTATCTCATATTAAATTTTGTTTGAAAATCTGGTTAATGTCTGACAAATATGCAAGAGTAGAAGCAATCCGGAACAGAGTAATTACCCTTTCACAACACATTTTAGTGGAGGGTTACATTGTAGAAAGGTGTTGGTCATAGAATCCATGGGAAGTCTGTTTTGATTTAGAATTTTCGGAGGTCAGTGTTCAAAATAAAATGGCTGCTTGCATTTCTCCCACAGGAGCCTACGGAGTTGTACTGAAGTGCCGGCACAAGGTGAGCCCAGGTTTCATCCGCTCTTGTATTTAAACAGTCTGTTATTTTGTTGGGGCTCACTACACATTTGCTGTGTTTGGGAGAACTTTATAAACCTATTTATTGCACCTCATTTGACGAGATACAGGATCATGGGATGCTTATTCATTTCTAGTGTATGTCAATGAAGATTCCTGGATCCTCGAATTTCCAAAGAAATGAAGTTAGGAGGAAATAAAGGTTGAATTACAGGAACCGCCCATCTGTAATGCATTTATAGGGATGATAACAACCAGGAGGCATTTTTTTTTTATTATATCCCTGAAACGGGGTGTTCGAGGATATTATGGATTCGCCTTGAATGCCATCGCTGCTGCCGGATCAGTGCACTTGTCCACTTTGCATCATTCCATCTCAGTAATCTGCAGCATTTGTGGATGTTGCCGTGATAATGGAATGGTTTTAGTGCAATAGTTTCAACCTGCATTTTTAGATGAAGAGATGAAGTTTTTCTTCTGACAACAGTTCTGCAAAACATTTGTGATGCCATGTGCTGTATATCCATTACAGATGCGTGTCGGCTTTTAAGGCAGTGCAGCCTGAGTATTGGTGGCTCTTGGGCATTGAGTGTTGATTTATGGGCTTGCCCTTTTCACATGTAAATTTCTCTGTATACTCTGAGTATTTTTATAATTTTATGGGCTATGGCTTGTAAAATATGTTGTACCTACATTCCTTGAACTCCTATTGAGAAATGTTGTCTCTAAACTACTGTGCATAATTTTTTGCTTAGCTTTGCTCAGATTGGTGAAGCTTGCACCAGTCGTGCTCATGAACAACCAAGCTTTCGCTGTTGCTTATTTTATCATTAATCTTAATAGCATTACCAGTTCCCTATTAATCTCTTAAACCCGAATGCCCCCGGATTATCTGATGGATTTTCTGTGGCATTCCATCAGAAGTATAGAAGCCTCTCACCTTTTTAATGTATAATTGCTCACGACCTGTTCCTGTTTAAGATAGGAACACTCCTGCCAGTTCCCCTGACCAAGGAACTGGCTTTAGAACTGGAGTTGGTCCCCAGGTCCCGCTCTGTGGCTGCGTACTGCTCCTAACTATAGGATGGGTCAAATCCTGAGGACAGATTACCCCACCGGGTTCAATAAAGTATATCTTATGTTAAGATGGTCCCAATAAAAATCCAGCTATTTATTTATTGAATAATCAAGACCCAATGCATTAGCCTGTGATGATCAATAAATCATCAATTAACCCCTTTGTGCAAAAGCCAGATTTGGCTTTTTATGTGTTATCCTACTTAAGGCTTTATAATTATATCCCCGAACACCGTTTTGGGGTTATTATGTTTTTTGTCCGGCTGCCGCCGCCGCCGCGCTGCCCTACGTGTTAACGCGATAACTTCAGTAATATTTCAATTAGAAATTTCATGTTTTGCATATAAGTGAGTACCATAAAGAGGAAGAACTGATTCGATTTTGGACAATTTGCAATTTCTTGATTGGCCACCAGGGGCCAAAAACCACTGTCTTTATCATATCTCTGGAAATATTTGTCCGAGTGACCACAAATCAAGTGCAAATGATAGGTCATGACCTGAGGATGTGTCCCACAATGACATTATACCTGTTTGGTTCAAAATTTTGACACAAGGTGGAGCTTTGTCACATAAGATTCACCATTTTTGCCATTTCTTTGGAACCATTTGTCCAATTGACATGAAACTTTGTGCAACTGCAAGGTCATGACCTCACAACGTGTCACATGATGACATCATACCTGTATGGTTCAATTTTTTGCCACAGGTGGCGCTTTGTGATGGAAAATTACCATTTTGGCCATATCTTCATTCCATTTTTCCGATTGACCTGAAATTAAGTTCAAATGAAAGTCTATTGAAGGTCTATTCAAGGATAGGGGAATTGGAGGATTGGGGGCATTCGGGGATATGCCTTCGCCTCCGACAGAATAAGCCTAGTTCAATATTGCAGCGACACAGAGAGGAAGGGAGTAGCTCAAGACACTTGTAGCATTTAGAATTCCATTGTATTTCAGTTTATTTTCATGACATTTGTAGAGAAAAAGGGCTGCAAATGAAAATTTCAGCATTGAAATTGTAAAAAAAAAAAAGATAAAAATAATATTAAGAATTGTAAAATTGCTTGGGTCAAAACTATATATTTCTTGGATCATAAACTCCTTGACCACAAGTATAATTCATCTGATTATTAAATTATAAATTACCTACTCTCTAGGAGGCAAAAAAGACAGCACTCCAGGTGGCTCCCCAAACTCTATGATCCCTCAAAATGGCTCAGTGCCAAATCATAAAGTAATCTTATATTTAACACAAATAAACTTTTGACACATAAAATTCTAGATGAATTGATGATTATCTGGTTTACTTAAGCATGAGTTTATCAATATTTTTCAGTTGGACATCAATGGTCACCAGTAACCCTCTCCTAACACAAAACATGCCTTTTCTCCACGATAAAGTTTCGAATTTTGTCCCCCAAGCTAGCACACATACTCATTAAAGGAACTGCTTATTTAACAGTCAGAACATTCATCCTGGAATGAAAAGTGAGCAGTTCCCACTTCCGAGCTGGCAATATGGAACAAGTATAACTCACTAACTCAGTAATATCTGAAATATACCTTTTTACAGAACAGGAAAATCTTTCTAATATCAGGAAAAATTATACAATTATTCTACCCTAGATTGAAATGAATTGTGCAATGAATGTACCAGAGAGTCTACTGAAGTGCTTGAGCTGTTGGCATTTTAAACTAGCCAAAACCTCGGCATTCGATTTTGTTGAATACGGCATAAATTCTAAAACAAAAAGCCACATTGAGCAAAATGCTATCACAGTAGCATTATTATTAGCAAAGACTAACGGTTGGCACTCAAACTCTGTCTTTCTACTCATTTTCATCAAGTACTCGCCTCATTAGCCTTCTATGGGTGAGGTTTATCAACTGACTTGGGGTGGCTTTTGCCTTTGCCTTGCCTTTTGAAAGATTAAATTTAATTTTTAGACCCAGAAAGATGTCATTGTATTGTGCCCTAGACACAAAAACCTTGATTTGAGCTTTTTTGGCCTGAAAGGCATCAAAACGTGCCAAGAACTTAAGAAGGCTTAATACTCTTTGATAACAATTCCTCATCACAAACATGCATAATTTGTATTTTGACCATGAAATTATGGTGGTGCATTTTTAGTGCTGGTAGTTAGTGCCCTGACAGTATACATCCTTGCATTTTCTTTACCCTCTCTCTTTCAAAGATCAGCATTATTTGGCAACATATTTGCAGTGTATTTTGGTATATGCTTCGGTTTCTGTGTGGATGACCCCCATTTACAGCAGTGGGCTGTGAACCTTGCTGTCATTTTCATGCCGATGCTGAGAATCTCCTCTTAAAAGGCCTCCTTTTGCCCAAGTGTTTGTTAGTAATTTGATGCTTTGCCTGTCCTGCAGGAGACCAATGAAATTGTGGCCATCAAGAAGTTCAAGGACAGCGAAGGTAAGAGAAACCCATTTCTAAATCTGAGAATGACTTTCAAAAATCCAAGCTATCCAAAGCCGTCAGACCATTTAAAACGCGACTGGCAACTTCTGTACCTGGTGTGTCTAAATTCATCCTTTCATTTTATGCTGTACAGTTTTGCCTTGTGCACCTGCTCTCGGCCAAAATAGATATTTTCTCACCAAGAATACACATGCTGTCTAGTGGTGTAATGCATTATAATTCACAATAAACAATCCTAGACCTAATAATAATCTTGGTAGAACCATTTTTGAACATTTGCTACAGATGGCACAGTGCTGTGAAGAAGTATTTTCCACCCTCCCAGTTTCTACTATTGTGCTTATTATCCCCCGCCAACACAAAGTGTGAGGGGGATATAGGTTTGACCTCCATCCGTCTGTGCGTGCGCGCGTCCGTCCGAGAGAAAGGGGACAACTTTTCTCAGAAACTATTACAGATAGGACAACCAAATTTGGTGTGTAGCTTCAGACCATAAAGGCCTTGATGGACTTGAATATAAGAAGCACACGATTGGCGGGGGATGTTGTAGACTATGTGGACTTGTTTGTCATATTAAAGTTTCCAATGATCCAACTAATTTTGATATGAGACAAAGACAACATGATTAAACACAAAATTCAGCTTTTAAATGAGTGTTTCATTTATTGAGGGCAAGGAGTTATTCAAAACATCACACGTGTTAAAAAAATTGCTATCTTAAACCTAATAACTGATTGTGGCACCCTTGTAAGAATTCCAATCAAATGTGTGCGATACCTGATTTTGAGTATTTTACATTACCGTGGAAGAACTTTAGCCCACTTTTTTTGGCAGAGTGATTTTAATGCAGCTTCACTGGAGAATTTTTGGGTCTGAAATGTGGGATGAATACTTCGCAAGCTATGATAAGCAGCTCTATGTGCTCAGAGTAACAATCTAAAACATCCGCATTTCATTTGCGGTAGCAGCACAAGTGGCGCTAAGCGATACTTGCAGATGTGTTTTTGGACCTCACTACTCAGAGATCCAATCAGTGTCACCCATGTGCCATTACTCAGTTGGAATCTGTTCCACGCCTCTATAAAAATTTGCGTTCACTAGTGCACTCTTGAAAGCAAAAAAGGAACGATTCTTTCTGAGAAGGAAACCATTGTTATACAATAAAAAGCCAGTATTATTGTTGCATGGGCAACAATGATATTTGCTATGTACTGAATAAAAAATGTTTGCATTAAAAGTTATACAGCAACATAATTATTCTTTGTATTGTTATAAGTCACATAGCGAGCTTGCATTCCTGTAACAAGCGGTGAATCTGAGAGACTGTTCACGCAGCTGATGGCGTTTGCTGATGTGTTTTCTAATTGTTAACCGTTAGCTGACATTAGGTTATGTTTGTTAGCTGCATTAGCTGGATTGTATCCAGAATCATTCCTGCCCTCTACATGACCAAAGATTACTCGACAGGAACACCTCTATGTGGACACAACAAAATATCTGTGCCCTGCATACAACATTTCTCTCTGCTTGCGAGCTTTTATTGGCTTCTAATGCTGCATTTCCCCTGAATGCGAAACAAATTATATTTTTATTTTTCCTGCAGTTCTGCCCTCGCCCTCCCCATCCGGTCTGATAATTGATCTTGTTTATAGCCACGCCCCTGCTCACACTCTCTGCTACCTGCACACCTGAAATCACTTCCTTTTTCTCCTGGTTTTCTCTGTATAAACGCCATATTTTATATCTGCCACTGCAAGTTTGTTTGCTGTCTGACTGTAAGGGACTTTTGATTCCTGTGAATGTCTCAGTTTTGATTCTGTTCTGTTTCCATTGTTTTTCAAGATTGCCCGTCCCTCTGTGTATTGTTTAACTCTGTTTACAATTATGGCATGTTGTTGTTTTTTTTTTTGGGATTTATGATTTGGACCTCCTCTGGCTTTGGCTGTCTTCCTCTTTGGCATTTGACCTGTGGACTGCATTCAGATTATGATTTTGATTACTCCTTTATATCATATTCTTCTTTCTTAGCTTTGTACTGGGCTATATAACCCTGATTAAGCTCACTTGAGTTCTGAGTCCTGTCAGTGTTCAGTCAGGTGGACTGAGATGAATCTGTATACAAGGTCATCCGGAGTTGCTGTGGTTTGTCCATGGAGAAGCAATAGTGTAACCATGAGGCCAACAAAATCTACGCCGTTCAGCTTGTATAAACCAGCAGCTGTGGGAGCAAATCAGTCTGTGTGAGTCCCACATCAGACAAAAAGGCTAGGAGTTCCAAAAGCCATATGGCTGGAGCCATGAGATTGGGCCACGGGTGGCCAAGAGAATTGGCTAAGAGTGGAAACTGTGTTGTGCACCGTGCTTAAGGCAGTTACTGTTGATGTTATTGCTTCCAACATGTTTCCAGAATAACTGCCTGCAGTAATTACACGTCTCACTTAGGGCACAGTTGTCAAAACTGCTTTTGTTTTCTATGCATGGGCATGTAGTACCATCGCACCGCCAAGCATGATCATTTCTAAAAAAATCTGGCGTGCTCTTGGCCCATCCCTTGCACAAGTGAATGATGTTATAAAAGTAATGACACTGGTTATTGGTGTTGGTTCCCCCCTGCAGAGAATGAAGAGGTTAAAGAGACGACGCTTCGGGAACTCAAGATGCTTCGCACCTTAAAGCAAGAGAACATTGTGGAGCTGAAGGAGGCATTCCGCCGAAGAGGCAAACTGTACCTGGTCTTTGAATATGTGGAAAGGGTCGGTCCCAGACTCTCATCCGACTCCTTTACAAGTTTGCTTGGTTTCATGTGACACGCTTGTTAATTCCTACTTGAATTTTAATAATTTGACTATCCAGAAAAGTAACGGTTTTGACATTCAGTTTAAGATTTCACCATCATGTACATTAAAATGCTAAAGTATTTGGCGCAAGCAAAGCAATTTTGTCGGGCAAATATGCTTGCAAAAATAATGTAATTTAAAGTTTCTAATAACTGAGAAATGTACTATTTTTTAACTACTGTAAACTGTTAGAAACAAAATTCGATCAATATTTGGTGATACTTCGCTTTGCCAAAAAATTGGGGACACTGGCCTGCTGTGCTATAGTTTTATACCATGATTTTCGTTTTGCTTGTGACAAGCCAAGTGGAAAACTAGCTACGGTTCTTCTGCAGACAGACTGTCTCTCTTGTGTCAGTCCCTCCAAGTCATTGCAGACAGATGTGGTGATGTTGCAATCAGGGCTCTGTCAAGACTATCAGCTCTTTTTTAATGAAGTACAAACGCTTAAAAAACAATTTTTTTAAATTGGCATTTGGAATTTCAAATATACCTTTCATGTTCTGCAACACCTTTGGCAGCCACAACTGCATCAAACAACTGCAATAATTAGCAATGAGTATTTTACATCGGTGCGGAGGAGCCCTCTCTTTTTTTTTTTCCCCCCCATCTGAAACTGCCTGTTTAAAGTTTTACCACAGCATCTCAATTGGATTCAAGTCAGGACTTTGACTGGGCCACTCTAAAATCTTCATTTTTGTTTGTGTCCCATTCAGAAGCACTTGCTTGTGTGCTTTGGATCTTTGTGCTGTTGCGTAAACCAACTGCGTTTGAGCTTTAGGTCACAAACTGATGTCCAACTATTCTCCTTCAGGATTTTCTGGTGGAGAGCAGTACTCTAGGTTTCATCAATTTTGGCAAGTCACCCTCGTCCAGAAGCGGCAAAGCAGCCACAGACCATTTTATATTATAAATCCAAATCATGAAGTGGCTTAATTGATGAAAGAAAAGTAAAAAAAAAATATTGCAGATGCAGAAGCTTTCAAGAGCTGGCGCTTGACATCTGTTGCTCTATTGTATGTCCTGATTGTTTTACGCTTCAACGCCCCAGACTGATGTTCTCTTAGTTGTTAACAAAGTCAAGAATCTCAGCTGATATTCTTTTTTTTCATTTTCAGAATATGCTGGAGCTACTGGAGGAATTGCCCAATGGAGCACCGCCTGACAAAGTGCGAAATTACATCTATCAGTTAATTAAAGCAATTCACTGGTGCCATAAGAATGACATCGTCCACAGGGGTAAGGAACCACCGAATTGCTGCATAGAATGGGGTTTCAGTTGAGAAGCTGGAGTCTGTCCAGAATCACCCTCTGTATTTAAAAAAAAAAAAAAAAAAAATTTTTAGAATCTATTTTCATTTCGGTTTGTTTGGGGGTTGCGTGCAATATATCTTGAGGCAATTTAAGTACTCTTAGACCCAGCTGAAACATTCATGGGTGCTCAGAGTCCGTAATGTTACGGATTTCTGTATTTTTTTAAATTTTCCTCTGTAAGAACAAATCTGGCACAAATTCAAAATAATTTCTGGTATGTAAAAAACTACATTTCCCATAAGTTCAGTTGATCGAGCCAATATGTGCTTTCCTACGAACTTGAACTCGTAACCAATCAGAGAGCTTTTTGTTGGTGATTGCGAGCAATGAGCACCTATTATGTCAGGGGCGGGGGGCAGAGTTATTGCGAAGCTGTAGGGAAACTCGCGGTATGCGAGACGCTGAAACATAGGCTGATGTACAGTGAAGAACCCATTTATTATATCCCCGAACCCCAAATGGCGTTTTGTTTATATTATGTTTTTCGTCCGCCTGCCGCCGCCGCTCTACGTGTTAAGGCGATCACTTCAGTAATATTTCAACTAGAAATTCCAAGTTTTGCATATAAGTAAGTATTATAAAGAGGATGAACTTATTCGATTTTGGACTATTTACAATTTCCACCAGATTGGCCACCAGGGGCCAAAAACTGAAAAATCACTGTTTTTAGCATATCTGTGGAAATATTTGTCCGATTTACCTCAAATCAAGTGCAAATGAAAGGTTGTGACCTGAGGATGTGTCCCACGATGACATTATACCTGTTTGGTTCAAAATTTTGACACAAGGTGTACCTTTGTCACATAAAATTCATCATTTTGCTATATCTTTGGAACCATTTGTCTAATTGACATGAAACTATGTGTAACTGCAAGGTCATGACCTCACAACGTGTCAAATGATGACATCATACCTGTATGGTTCAATATTTTGCCACCAGGTGGCGCTTTGTGATGGAAAAATTACCATTTTATCTTCAGAAACATTTGTCCGATTGACCTGAAATGAAGTTCAAATGAAAGTCTATTCAAGGTCTATTCAAGGATTGGGGAATTGGAGGATTAGGGGCGTTCGGGGATATACCCCCAGCCGTCGCCTCCGACGGCTTAAGCCTAGTTTGATCTTGTGCAGATGTTGAGCCGTATCATTGATTCTCCTTTGGGTCACTCCCTTAAATCACAGATGCAGCTCCCGAACACCGTGCCCAATACATTTCAACTGGTTAAAGGTTTTCTATTCATTCAAAATTTGTAGCTGATCATTTAACCCTCGTCCAACCAATGGTTTTTCTACTACAACCCCGACCAAGGGATTATGTCGAAATTAAGCGATGAACATCATCTTGTTTGATATCAATGTACAACTACAGATAACCTCTCTTCAAATCAAGTACAAATAAAACACATTTCAACATTATGACATCACAGTGATGTCATAACTAACACCATATTAGGAAACATCAAAATGACAAAAATCCATGTTTTTTTAATATATTTATTAGTTTTAGCTGAAAATAAGTAACTTTCTGTATCCTCTAGAACTACTGATACTACAATTAATATTTTAGTATTATTATTAATGTTATAAACTCATGAGTAATTTGACATTACTATGATGTCATAAATATCTCATTTGGGAAAAATGCACACAAAAGGAAAACTAGTAGTTTTCTGAACATTTTCTTTACTTTGTTTTTCCCTATGATTGAACAAGGCTTATAATATCAGTAATATGTCTGTTACATATGTTCTTTTTCAAAACAAGAACAAAGCAAACATCACAAACTTCAGCACTGTGACGTCACAATGACATTATAGATGTCATATCTGAAAAAAAATACAAAAACACACTTGCATAAAAGGTTTATCTATGAATTATGTGAACAAATTTATGAACAATTCTATGAACTTGTATAATAGTAGGCCTATAGCACAGTATAAAAATGGTATACAGTACAGTAACTGGTCAAACACTCAAGTAAAAGTATGTCGGTCATGCACTTCTAATATTATTAGGTGGACCAGTTGGTGGCGATCTTCCCTCTGGCGGAATAATCTCCAATGCCCCAGTGCTGTGACGAAAACACTGCACAGACGGAGGCACCGTCTTTCGGATGAGACGTTAAACCGAGGTCCTGACTCACAGTGGTCATTAAAGATTCTAGGACGTTCTTCAAGAAGTGTAGGGGTTCCCCGGTGCCATGGCTAAAGTCCCGTCATGGCTCAAGTCCCGACCTGGCTCTTTCGACCTGCCACCTAAACATCCCTCGATCTAATTGGCTGTGCAAATTGTTCTCTTCCTCCCCACCTCTACCCCCAGGGCTCCCTTGAAAAAGAGATTTCAATCTCAATGGGACTTCCCTGTTTAAATCAGGGATAAGTAAAATAAATATATAAAAGGTGAAGATCACTTCAAGGTTACTGGTCACTGCTGGTCATTGTAATTCCAAGATTTACTAATACAAGGACAAGCTACATCAATAAATCAATAAGGATGGCAATCACTGTGGTCTACAAAGTTCATTGATCACGAAACATAATAATTGCATACTATTTGCAACTAATTTGTAAGCATATTTTATATTAAAAACAGGCAAAAATTGACACTGGTGGTAACCACCCCCCCTAGCCTTCGACTTTGATACCCTACCCTTCCCCCTTGGGGTGAGGTACCCTCATAGTTTTTCATGAAAATGAGCGCAAAGGATGAATAAACAATTACCTAGAAGCATTAGATCATATCTGTTAACGTTTTTGTGCGACAGGAAAAAATCTTGGTTGGGTTAAAATGTGAAATGCAAATATTGTGTGCTTGTTTGGTGCTGTCCTGCAACTAATACGTAACAGCAACTCTGCAATCATTTTAGATCTTATTTGACAAGTTGCTGTAAAGTTACGACATTGTTCCGAAGTCTACAATTAGTCTAAGCTGCTTTTTCACCGAATGCAAAACACATTTTTAGTGCGATAGATTACATTCAAAGTCACTGCAAAGATGCGATTGCACGCAAGTTTGCGAATATTTGCGTCTTTGCATTGACTTTGAATAAAATCTGTCGCGCGAAAAATTAATTTCTCATTCGGTGGAAAAGCAGCTTAACGTAGATAGGTAGGTATTTTTCAGAAAGCATTTGATACAGTACCGCATATTTTTAAAATGAGGTCCATTGGAGTTACAGGAGGTATTCTGAAGTGGATTCAAAACTGGTTACAGGACAGAACATAAAGAGTGGTGGTTAGTGGCATCTCATCTGAGCTAGGTATGGTGGAAAGTGGCGTCCCCCAGGGATCGGTGTTGGGACCCCTGCTGTTCCTCATCTACATTAATGACCATGATAGGAATATTGAGAGCAAATTAGTGAAATTTGCCGATGATTCTAAATTGGGAGGTTTGGCAAATAGTTTAGAGTCCACTAAAGTGATTCAGGACGATTTGGTTAGAATCCAGAATTGGGCAGAAATGTAGCAAATGAAATTTAATGTAGCGAAATGTAAAGTTGTACATGTAGGTAATAAAATCATCAGACAGGATTACTTCATGGGAGGTTTAAAACTGGAATGTGCTCCACACAAAAAAGATCTGGGAGTGATTTTTGACCAAACCCTCGAAAGGCTCTAGCCATTGTGCCGTAGCAGTTAAAAAAGCCAATCGGATGCTGGGATACATTGCTAAAAGTATTGAGTACAAATCCAAGGAGGTGATGCTTTTTTTGTACAACACATTCGTCAGACCACATCTGGAGTATTGTGTACAGTTCTGGGGACCATACTTTAAGTAAGATATAGAGGCTCTAGAAAAAGTTCAGAGAAGAGCCACTAAGCTTTGTAATTTCGGGTATAAAAGATGAAATCTATGAGAAGAGGCTGAAGATCCTTAATCTCTGTAGTCTTAGGAAAAGGGGACTTGGGGGTGATCTGATTGAGGTCTTTAAATATGTTGAAGGGAATTATGTAGGATTCCTTCGACCATGTGTTAGTAGAACTCGGGGTCACAAATGGAAGTTAACCAAAGGTAAATTTAGCACTGATATTCAGAAACATTTCTTCACCCAAAGAGTAATTTCGATGTGGAATAGCTTGTCTCACCATATTGATGAGGCAGAGACCTTGGGAGTTTTCAAGAGCAGGCCTGACTCTTAGCCAGACACCATTGACTCATTGAGTATCTGAAGTGATATATTCAAAATCGTATCAAGAAACTGGCGAGCCTAGTTGGGCTGAACAGTCTGTTCTTGCCATTCATGTTATGTTAGGTAATAAGGCTCCATTGTTTTCAGTGGCCATTTGGAACATTGCTTTTTTGCAGCAAGCTTGCTTGTGGATGAGATTATGGATATCTTTCCAGATCCTGGACATAATCTACATCGCTCGGCAGTACAGGAATTTGCAGCTGATGATGAGTTGTTGATGCCCTTATTACAATGACGTCAGGACTGTTGAAAGAATGCACACCCATACCAGAAGTTCAGTAATTTACTGGAATTCAGTCATTTTCTTTTCGGATTTTATACATTTTTCAATAGAGGGGAATCTCCAATCCAAAAAAATGCCTGGATGTAACGCTTTCAGCTAAATATCTTGCTACATCTGGAACTCACTCACTTCCTGTATGTTGCTGAGATCACGTTTATTGTTTACCGTGAGCTAGTTACCATTCAGCAGTGTACGCATGCTTGCATATATACGGTCATTGTGCGTAGTCTCTCATCCAGGGGTATTTCTGAAGTTTTTTTCTGCTTATTTTTGTTCGACAAACACATGGCTGCTTCACAGCAACGAGCCATGGACTGAATGACTCCAGTTACTGTTGGGCTCTGCAGAGACCGGAAGTGACTGGGTCACCGAACGATCCCATAATGCATCTGAAACGGGGCACCAATTCAACATCCGGGCATTTTTTTTCGTATTGGCGATATCCTTTATTATGAATTACTGAAAATTACTGAATTTCAGTTAAATTCTGTAAAAAAACATGTTTGGCTGGCATCCATTATAATCTGTTAAAGAGGTAAACTAATGGGAGATTTATAATCTCAGGTATTTTGTAATAGTTAGTGTTTCCAATCATATTTCCAATCAATATGTTAAAATTGGACAGTGTTGGAATTTGCAATGAATTCATGTTCCAAGTTACAGTACCTCTAATGACAATTTTGAAAACTGGAGGATGGACGTGGGTTCAAATATGTTCAAATGTGTTCTAGAGGGTTCAAAGATTTAAAAAAAGGTAGACTTTTTCAACTTTTGTGTTAAGTTTAAAGAGGTAGTCTCAGGGTAGATTTATAATCTCAGGTAGACTGTAATAGTGTTTTCAATCATTAGTTAAAAAAAAAAAAAAATATATATATATATATATATATATATATATATAGGCCATGAGGTTAAGGCCCAGTCACACAGCCGATCACGCACGAATCACTCACAAATCACGCACAGATTGGGTTTGTGCGTGCTTGTGCGTTGAGAAATTGACCAATTTTTCGGGGTGTCGGGGGTAGAAATCTCGGACGAATCACGCATGAATCGCGCATGAACCACGCATGTATCACTTACAATCACTGACATATCGTGCACGTCGACGCATAATAGCAAACACGGTGCAGTATTCCACGAACATTCGACGCACGCCCGACGCATGAATCACCGGTGGAGCACGTCCAAACACGAACGCTTCACGTACATTCCACGTACAAGCACTTTCGTTCCGCGCATGTTGACGGTCATACAAGCCCTGCTCTGGTCTTCTAGTGATCCAGTTTCTGGTCCAGACAGCCCGGATCTGTTGTCTTCTCCTGCGTCTTCTTCTCCTGGCCAACATCTGATGAAGTTGCACCATCTGGGCATTCTGGTTCTGCAGCAGGAACACCATAACATCTCTTCTTTGAGGGTTCATAGTGATATGGACCCCTTTGCAGCAAGGTCTGGAATGGCAAAAGTGCCCGAAATGGCTGCTTTTATATGCCAAAATACATACGTGAGTTGTCAGTGGTTCGTCAGTGGAACATCAGTGAATCATCAGTTTTCTGTCAGTCAGTCGTGCGTCGGAAATGCGTCACTCGTCAGTGGATGTGCGTCGTTATGCGTTTTCCGTCAGTGATATGTCAGTTATTCGTCAGTTTTATAATTGATTGTCAGTGGAATGAACGTGATACGTGCGCGTTTCATGCGTGATATGAACGTGGGGCATCAGTGGACGGACGTGGACGTGCGCGGATTCAAACCAGTTCTGACGCATAAGCACTGACGGCCGATGAGTGTCCCGCGCATAGTTACGCATACTCGACGCATAAACTACGTATGCCGACTCATGAATTACGCACACCAACGCACAGTTGTGCGTCGGAAAATTTTTGAACCGTTCAAAACTCAAAATCACGCACAAACCGCCTTCGACGCACATCCACTGACAATCACTGACAGTCCACGTTCGTTCCACCTACGAATTACGCATACGACGTACGCTCCGCGCAGAAACGAAAATCTGTGCGTAATTCATGTGTAATTCATGCGTTTTCGCTGTGTGACTGGGCCTTTAGTGCTTCCTTATTTTTATATCCTACCACGTAGAATTTCCCTATATTTTAAAAAATCTCTAAGCACCCCTGAACATTACTTACTGTAAACAGCTCAGTCCTTCTGGGGCCTCTCCCATGCCCCAGCATTTCTGTTATGTACCTTATAGCTACCTCACACAAGCACCACATTCAGTCTCATTCTCTCTTTAATCTTACGCATAATACATCCTCTGGCACCAAACGGGTTTCTTGTGCTAGAATTGACAGAACACCTGACGGAGGTTCTGATCCCTATTAGCCACAGCCGCTGTGTGCTGTCAGTAATGACAAGCCATTTCTTTCTCCAAAAAACATTCGGCCCCCACAGATGGCAGAATGCCGATGACTACTCCCTTCAAATAACCCCCATCTTCCATCAAAAAGCGAACAACCTTTGTCCCCTTGAATCTTCTTATCTCTTTGTGTCTTTGTTTGACATTCCACCATTACAGTTACACTTCTGCATACTCGTGCCTTCCCTGTCCCTGTGTTCACACATTCTCAACTTCATGGGCGTCACTAAAAATCCTTTCGCTTCCACCTTTAAACCAATTATTCACTCCTTCATCTTCAATTCAGTTCCGTTTTTTTCCTTTTCCGTCCTGCCTCGACAATTTCACACTTCATATTTCTAAAGTCCCTTTATGCGCAATCTTATTCATAAGTGAAATAACTAAACAAGAATTGAAACTAAACAGTCCTTCAAATTAAAACTCACCATTTTAACGATGTGCTGATCTCCTTTTCACGCCCACACGGCGGTCAAACCCGAGGCTGCAAGTGTCCATCGAGGCTTGTATCATTTTAGACCGCTGATGTAATTGATAATGTCTGAGGCCTTGTTGCCCTTCGATACCACATGACTGTCTCTGGAGGCGCTTTGGATCTTGGCAGACGTGGCATCTTGGCATGTTGAGAGTATGTTCCAAATGGCAGGATAAATAATCTCCAAAAATAAGACATTGCTTCCGCCCTAACGCAGTTAACAAACAACTGTTCCTGAATAAAAGTGAATAGTCTTCCCTCAGCATTAATTCGCTCGTGTGACATGGGAAGTTACACATCCTGCCCTCTCCCAGTTAAAGCACAATCACTGTCCAGTTTTTCACACTAATATCCTCTTTCCAGCCAGTCTAGCGTGGTAAAATTATTTGGCTAAAGGACTAATTTACAACTACATTTGTTTGTATTAGTAATGAGATCACATTTATACAAGCGTCTTGTGTACTCACATTATTTTGCCCAGTAAAGGGGCTAAATGATACAAAATTTACATTGTTGGCATTATGTTTAAAATATTGACCTGTTTTATGCTCTTTGACCAAAAGGTGCTTTAGTGAGAACGTTAAGTCTCCGGACATGAAGTGAACCTATCCGTTTTCTTGATCGGTGCAAAGCTTAAGGGCGGTCCATCTCCCCTTACCTACTGCTGACCATTGACCATCTCAGCACAGCACCAATTCGTTGATGAAATGGGAACAATTACAAATAAGTCAGCATTTATCAATTTCATTTCTGAATCTTACATTATCCCAGAATTGACAACAATGCAAAATGTAAAATTGCCACACCGACCTGCATGGCGACTGATGTATGCAAAAAAGCAGCAGACACACTAAGGCAGTGGGAGAATATATTTAATAAGACAGCAGTAAGATGATTGGTAAGCAATGCAGGTGTGTCGCTGAGACAAACTACGGGCCTAGTCTGTTGAAGAGGAGTCTTCCTGAGTGGACTTTAAATAAGAGCTTCATTTCTTCACGAATCTGCGTGCTGAAGTCTGTGTAACCTTGTTTATGGAGTGAAAGATGTGTCGAGGTTCAGTCATCTATCTGGATGGCAGGATCTTTGGATGCATCTCAGTTGGCTTTCTCTCCTCAGATATCAAGCCTGAAAATCTCCTTATCAGCGCGGAGGATGTTCTCAAGCTCTGCGACTTCGGTAAGTAAAGCCACCGGCGTCGGTTACACTGGGGACGCTGGGAACTTGTCCCCACCACTTTTTGTCATCACCCATTTTTTCCCGACCACTTCCCAGAAGTCTTTAGTCAGTTAAAATCAGTGAAGAAAAATATGTTTGTGCACATTGGTTAACTGTCTGATGAGGTTGCCTTTGCTCTGTTGCTTCTGAGTGACTCATTCTGAATATATTGCTTCTCGTCTTGTCCTTGTAATATTATTGTAAATTTTATTGTTGCTCTTTTTCTCTCCTTATTATTCTCTCTCCCTTTTCAATGTTATTGTCTTAATTATTATTACTATTACTTTTCTCTTAGAAGACTTCTTTGTACAAATGTGTGAGAATTAGCGCGTGTGGTAAAACACTCAAGCAATGTCATTTTGATGTCCGTGTCAAAAATCTATCTTACTATATTGTGACAAGAAAGAGAAAAAATTCTCTCTGAACAGTGTGTGTGTGTGTGTGTGTGTGTGTGTGTGTGTGTGTGTTAGACATACACACAGTATCACGCACAATATCTTATGTGTCTTCATACCACAGAGGTACCAAACCTCCGTAAATAGATGCAGGAATGCAGACAGTCTAAATCACAGTCTGAGCTGCAGAACAAATAGTAGCAGAAAGCTGGTTTTACGTCAGCAAAGTCACACCCCTGAAGATCCCTTCATCCCAAAAGAGCTCTCATGCTGCCATCTCTTGTTTGGCAATTTAGCAGCACAACACCATTCTTTCTTTCTTTTTTTACATTTAGATTTTGCCAGACGAGACGCAACACAAGCCAGTTAGCCCATTCTGGCAGTACGCTGTCGGCCATACATTTTAGGCCTCTCTTGACATTCAGTTTGAGAACTGCTTCACTGGGTAGTCTTTGCGTTCCTATCCATATATCCACATTTTTAAAAAAATATTTATTATTATGGTGTAAATGGGACATTGGTTAAGCTGTTTTATATTATTATTATTATTATTATTATTTATTTATTTATTTATTTTTTTGTGGTTGTAATTTCTGATCAAGTGGGGGACGAGGGGGAGATTTTGTGTTCGTGACCACAGAAGAGGGCCTCAGGTGTTTTTCAGGTTCTTCAAGAGGGCTTATTTTGAAGGGACGTGGGCCCCCGTTATTCAGTAGCGGCGTCAACGATAACAACCCACCATCAGGAGGATGTTTGGAAATGCAGAACTCCGAATCAGACATTGCGGGGGAAACATCTGAATACTGACTTTTAGAATTATCTCGCTGGCTTATGGAGAGAGATTTGAATTCTTTGTCACCTCTGGTTTTCACTTTCTTCTCAGGGAATCAAGAAAACTCCCTGTAATTTCCATTCTGATGATAAAACTACACAGACTAGCCTTAATTTGCTATCTCATTCTCTTAAAGTTCAATGGTGCCATTTCTACTTTGACATTTTCCTAAACCAGATCATTGTAGAGAGATTCATTCCGGTGCCTCCTTTTGCACTTAAAATGAAATGGAACAGTGTACAATAGTTACCCGGTTTAGTAAATATTTCACATTTCTCTTGCTGCGCATTTGGATTTTTGCCAGTTGTAAATATTGCTGTGACACAAGAGCACAGGTGGATGTATTAGAATACTCTTTAGTATCTTTGTCATATAAAATGTCAGTAAAAAATATTTTAATTCTATGCGCTCCATTTTCTTGCTTATGCAAACAGAAATGCACGCGGTGGTTATGTTATGGACAATATTTTCCCTCATGGGGGCATATTAATCGCTGTCACCCGATTTGGTAGTTTTGTGCTCTCTAATAAAAGTGTTTGCGTCTCACGGGGTTGGACAGTGCAAAAGGATGTGTGTCAGTGCATAAAGCTGGTGCTACACAGTTTTCATGTCACAGACCTTGTTTGTGTTTTGGCTCCTGACATGCGGCTGCGCGGTGGCTCCTTCAGCTTTGTCAGGGTGATTCATCTGTCCCTGACTACGCCATTGTATTCCTCGCTCTGGGTGCCTCTTCCCATTGGAATCCCAGGCACTGTATGACACCTTCTTGCATGGCTTGGCAGACAGGATACTGGACAAACAGACCTCCTCCTGGCCCCTCTTCTTCATTCAACTCTTCTGACAGGGCTGCCAGTTTCCTGCCAACCCTTAATTGATTCCATAGCAGATGGCAATTTCCTGCATTCGTCCCTCGCCAGGCTGTTGGGGTCTCCAACAGCGCCGCTGCCTGTGCCCAAGTGGCCCCAGGCCCTAGCAGGAATGGCGCTTCCTGACATTATCAAAGCCTCCACACCGAATCAGATGAGGATCTTTGGTCACTTTTGTCTCCAATCTAAAGGAATCAACATATTCACCTGTGGCGTTGGGGAGACCACGTCTAAAAAGGCACTATCCCCACTTTAATTGGGGTGGTGGCACCATTATTTAGCGGAGTCCCTCCTGCTGTTGGTCTTGTGTGCAGTCTGCTTCCTCCCGGTTGCACCTGTTCCTCTTGACCACACAGAGTTGCCGGGCCTTAAAAGAGTTCCATCCATCTGCCATAACCTCCGCCGGGCCTTCAAGTGACGAGCCACGTCATTTCCTCCACACTTCCCATATGATTGGGCCATTTGCCTCCTCCTGGGAACGTGACCACCTAAGGGCAGGCTGTACTCCCCATCAGCGCCAGGATTCAGCGAAGTGGATGAGCATATCTTCGAGGCCCTGGTGGCCTCCGGCATCATCCGACCCTCATCTTAACTTGCCGGCACCAGCTTCTTCTTTGTGTCACAAGAAGACGGTTCCCTCCGCCCATGCATTGACTACTGAGGCCTGGAAGCTATTTCAGTCAACAACTGATCTTCCTCTCATAGACTCTGCCTCCTCTAACTTTCAAGGGTGCCATTACTTCACAGAGCTGGACCTGTGTAATGCCTACAACCTGGTTCGTATAAAGGAAGGACTAACCGTCATCACTGCCCACTCCCATCTGCTGGGTTGGTCAGAGAGTGTAGCTGGCGGCCAGGGGCAACCCCCTGAGGATGCTGTCGAAGAAGCTCGTCCCCTGGTTCATCTGCCCTACTACTCTCTCCCGGGTCTTACTGCCATAGGCCGTCCGGCTAATCCTCGGCCGCTCCCTTCACCACTTCCATCCTGTTTTCCATGTCTGCCATATTAAACCCGTCTGTTCCTCTCATTTTTGCCCTCTTCCCCACTCCTTGCCTCTCCTCCGGCTCATCGATGGCAGTCTCGCTTTCACGCTGCTTTGCATCCCGTATGGTGCATAGGGTGTGGGTGGCAGTTCCTGGTGGCCTGGGAGGAGCACAGCTTCGAGGAACATTCCTGGGTGACAGAGCATAACATGCTGGACCCCTTTTTTGTTTGGAGCATCATGCGTTGGCATCTGGGATTAGCAATGGGACGGGGGAACTAACTGTCACATCCTGAGGGATTCCTTGATTTTTTTATTTATTTTCTTTCCATTTGCAATCCTGCTGTCCTTGATATTTCTGCTTTTGTTTTTGTTGATTCTCATTATTTAATCATTTTCTTGTTCTATTCCTCCCCCACCTTTGTTTCCTTCCCTGTGCTTTCACAAGCATTTTCTATTTGCTGATTGTTGCTTTGTGTATTTTAGTTCCTGGTCTCCATCTCCCCTTTGCTGGATTGTCACATTGTCTTGTGTCTTCCATCTTTGGTGAATAACTAACTGAAATCCAAGAATCCATTTATTTGAGGGATTCTTCCTGGAGTCTGCGGTCCTGGCAGGAAGATTCTTCTTTCTAGTTTTAAGGTGCGCACTTGTTTTATGTGCCCCGGCTCATACGGCTTGCCGTCCTGGTTACTGACCTTGGACCAGTCCCTTTGGCTAAGGCTTGCCGTCACCTACATGTTCCTGTCAGCTCCTGCCTGACCACGGACCGTTACATTTTTACGCTTCAACTTGAAAGCTCTTTAATATCCTATTAAAGGCCAATTTCAGTATCATCATTGATCTGCATTTGGTTCTCATCTGCTATTCGCGAGGACATCAGCATAGACAATGGGTGCAAAGGACCAACAAGAGACCACTGATCTAAATCCTACAATTTTTCTCCTGTCAGTTTCAAATTTAGAGTGGACCTTGCTTATGATTAGAGGGCAATACCTTGGTATTTTGCATAAAATTGCATAATTATTCCTAATTGAAGTAAGTACTTTTTTCCCCAGATCAAGTCACATTCTTGCAACGGTTGTAAATTTTAAATTCATGAAATCAAATATGACTTTGTTTTGACAGTTCGTATAGATATTTATTTTTTCCTCATCAGAAGGAATTCTGGGCCATGCGGAAAGTTTCTGGGCCTGGGCCCACAGTGCTATGGCTCAGCGCCACCGCTGTGTGGGTGCAACAGATGGTTCTCATTGAAAATGGAAAGGGCTCACGTTGTACAGACTTAGTCCAATAACCTTATGGCTTGGTTAGTATTGCCATGATTATTATTTACTGGTATGAGAACCATGAAGTGGAGTATCAGATGTTCGGGGGACATGTACATGATGATGGGTGACTAACTCTCCCCTTTTCATTATAGCTTCTGAAGCATATTTATGGATCAGATTGATTCCAGTGCGAAGGTTTGAACTGATGGATATGTACAGATAAAACTTTTACAAAGGAAACAATATGATTCATAAATATGTTTTCAAAGTTACATATATACAAATATACCGAGTGTTTTTAGTATTTATAGCATATTCACAGATAAATTGTCTGTTTATGTGGAATTAAGAAATTTTGCTGGTAATATTTCTGCGTGAACCTGGCTGCTTGATTTGTTGACAATGGAGTGGAGTGTAGTCTCCCACCATGTTGAGTTTGATGACCAGATGATGTAGCCTTTATTCCCTCTGAAGACCCAACCCTCTGTTGGCTTCTTTCTCAGGTTTTGCTCGCAACCTATCAGAGGGAAGTAATGCCAACTACACCGAATATGTGGCCACTCGCTGGTACAGATCCCCGGAGCTCCTGCTCGGGTAGGTCCTCTGCGTGTGTGCGCATGTGTGTGTGTGTCTGTGTGTGTGTGTGTGTGTGCGTGCGCGGGTGTATGAGTGTATGTGTGTGCGTGTGTGTGTGTGTCTGTGCTGGACTGAGTGCGTGCGTGTGTGTGTGTGTGTATAAAAATGCATACCCTCTCTTGTGAATAAAGGGGTGTTAATCAGGCACCAAAATTACAGTTTTATTTTTGAGACTTACAGCCTTTCCTGTTCTAGGGCCTCTGTGACTGAATAGAGGATAGCTCTTAAAGACCTTGACCTGTTCTTTAGCATATCAATGCAAGGTCGATTGGCTAAAAAAATCAACATCTAGGGAAACTGTCATTTACAGACAGGGACATTTTGAGGTTAACCATTTTGCATTTGGTAAGGTGAGTGGACAAATTTGCCAACAATTTATGAATGTTTCCAAAGAAACATTAAAAAGAAAGGCTGAAAATCAATATTAAATTCTAAATGATTTTGGAGCTCTCAGATGGTTCAGCCATAAAAACTAACATACCTCTGGGATGAATTTTGGGGCAACCAATGTTTTCATCTGGATCACATCCTTTTCAGGGATGCCCCTACTTGTTTCAGCAAGGCAACACTATGTCACATTCAACAAGGGTAGCAATCGAATGGCTTCATAGTGAAAGAATGTAAATGATAGACTGGCCTGCCTGCATTTCAGACTTTTCAGGCTGTCTGTAAGGCAGATAATGCCTCTGCCAGTGAAGAGGCCGAAGTATTAAGCACTATGTTGTCAGTGAAGGATTGCATCTTACAGCCATCTTTAAAGGAGACCATATTATTGATATACAAAGTAAAAAGTAAAGGTCCTTAAATTGAGCCCTGTGGTACACCTTCAGTGACCTTCAAAAGAATGGATTCTGCAGCTCGCATCTCCTTCTCCAGCTTTAAATTGCACACTCGCCAGTTGTTCATTTGTGCGTAGTTAAGGAGATTCCAGTGTTTCCCCTACAATGATACTGGCCTGCTGGGGCACCAGGTTTACATGACCCTCTGCCAGGTGAACAAATTTGCAATGGTTAAAAGGGCCAGTCGTTACCCAGGAAAAAATTATGCCGTGGGACACCTGTCCATAAAATTACTTCCTGTGGTCATGGTAAGACCCAATTAAAATGCTAACATCTAGATGGAGCATTAGGAATGAAGCCGAATGATGAGATGATTCCTTTTCAAGACTGTGCGTTGAAATAAGTTTGTGATATTAAATATTTCACATATAATTGGAATTGTGCCATCAGTTTGTCATTTTAACTGTCTGTATGGATATGTACCTGCTACCTTAAGCAAGCTATATTTATTTTCATTAATAATGCTTATCTAAGCAGTTGTATGGCATGTCACCATCATCGTGCTGATGCATTAACTGACTTCTGAACTAACTTTGACGTTATTCTCAATGTTGTGATATTACTGATTAAGTGCAATGAAGGTAAATGTCCCAAGTAATATCCAACATTCATTTTCTGCTGGTAGTACATTCAAATTTTACCTTCCCCCACCTAAAAAGAAAAAAGCAGATCATGGGCATTCAAGTATTTTATCATTTTTCTTCCAAAAACCCGATTACCGTATCAAACTGCAGAGAGAGAGGGAAGGGCATGAAATGGAGGCGAAATGAACGAGAGACAGTGGCAGATGAGCCAGAGGAAGTGCGATACAAGCAAACACAGATAATCAGGCTGGGATCCAAAATGGCTGAAGTACCAGAAGTATAGCTCGTGGTTATACTGTACTAACCACAGTGAGTTCCATGTTCTTGGAACTCGACATAATAGAATAAGTGGATTTTACAAAAGCATTTCTGTTGTAAATTCTGTTTTACTGTATAATCCAATGATGAAAGTAACCTTCGTTAACTAACATTCAATATATTTATGAATGTTTCCCTTCATATGCTGCCAACGTTAGCCGGCAGTAAAAAGAGGGACATCAAAGAGGATGTCCTTAAGGTCCCTTCTGAAACATTCAGGAAAGATGTAATTGATTCATACATGGGGTTAGATCACCACACTGCAGCCTTCCAGGCCCACACAAATTTCACTACAGGTATGATTTAATGACTGCTTTGATTTCAATGTCTGCATTTAAGAAAATAATTTCAAGCCTGTGATCTGTCATACTGTGAGTCTCTAATTTCCTGGATCTCAGCATTACAGTAGCCCTTGAGTAAGTGTGAGAGTCAAAACCAAGCAAAATTTAGTGCGGGCACGAGGCTTACCGAACTTATTTATTCTAATGGTGACAGTGGCACTATAATTTAATTGAGCCTGGTTTCCTATTCTTCCTGCTACGTTTTGCACTTTCAATGCACTGTAATTTAATGCAATTGTGTTGTTTAATTTAATCTCATCCTACAGTTATTTCCATTTCACTGAATACAACAATGTGCCAGAATGTGGGTCGTCTTGATTTATTTATGCAGAAAAAATATACACGAGAAGATTGATGAGAGATAATCTGCTTTAGTGCGATGAGCAGCGTGTAAAAAATGAGTTTGGGCAAATATTAATTGCGAACAACCTGCCACACCATCAAACTGTCCGCCACATCAGAGTAGTGCCGTTTTGGAGGGTGCTGCCAGGCCTGAAAAAAAATGTGAGGGGAAATGCTGATATCGCACCTATAGAGGGCAGGCCCTGATTACTACCACTGCTTTTCCAGAGCACCTTACGGAAAGGCTGTGGATATGTGGTCAGTCGGCTGCATCTTGGGGGAGCTCAGTGACGGACAGCCCTTGTTCCCTGGCGAGAGTGAGATCGACCAGCTGTTTACCATACAGAAAGTTCTGGGGCCTTTACCGCCCGAGCACATGAAGCTCTTCTACAACAACCCCCGCTTCCACGGCCTACGGGTGAGCAGTTCTCTGTCCCCTTTTACCTGTTTCCGATATTCTCTTTCCGGCATTCTCCCTTCTGATCCTTCTCTCTCTTTTTTTGCCTGTCCTTTCATATTGACATTCAAAGATCAACCTGTGGTTTTTTTTTCCACAGGCACAGTCTTATTTCTCTTTCTATCTTTCTAGAAGCTCATGCAACTCTCCAGCTATAAATTTTGATTCTAGAGATTTTATCTGTTGTTTCATCTGCAGACATAACATCCCAATTATGCAGCATTATCCGTATTGGTTAACTGTATAATTTCCACATACTGCTATTTTTCCCACTTCGTGGTCTATGTGTTGCAAATTGTGGTCACTCAGTCACTGATGTTCAGTGGGACGTTTTTCTTATCGCGACGGCATTTTGTGCCGAGGGTCTGCGTGGTTTCCTGCTATTTTCTCCTTGTGCCATTTGTGCTTTGATAAAATATTACATCAATCAAAAAATAAAACGTATTTTTTTGTGACAGGAGCGTTTCAGTTTTTCCGCCCCCCGCCCCCCAGTCTTAAACGAAGTGTTGTGCCTGTTTGTTCATTTGACATAAAAGATCTTAAAATAGCTAGTTGCACATGTGACCTGCGCAAAAAAAGGTTTGGTAATTGTATGCATGCAACTTCAGGTTTATCTGCGCACAGGTTATCCCGCTATACAGTCACAAAAATGGAAGAAGAAGCGACTTGACAGCTGGAGATGTACTGCCTTAAGAAAAATAAATAAATAATCCCTGTCCCTGTTTCCTCCTGGTAATGATGCATGGGTCTGACTGAAAGAGCTGCCTCCTGTCCTCACCTGAAATCAAGGGGGAAGACTGTTATTCTGTCCTCTCTCATTTTCACGAGTATTTACAAAGAACAACTAGAGGGTTTTGGTTCTTTGATGGCAAGAGGAGCCGCACGGTATGTACGCTTCAGCTCTGCTACGTTTGTGTGCTCACAGGAGGAGCAGCTGCCCTCCATCATTGTGTATGTTTGTTCCAGCTGCTCAATAACGTTTCCCGTTCATGCGTGAGTGCAGGTGAGCGTCAGCATGTGGCAGTCAGTTTCGCTCTCTAACTGTGTGTGTGTATCAGTTCCCTGCAGTCAACCACCCGCAGACCTTGGACAGAAGGTATCTGGGGATCATCAGTGGCCTGATGCTGGATCTCATGAAGGTGGGAGTCATTTTTTTCTCTCCTTACCTCTTCCATGGTGCAGCCCTGGTTTCCCTCCATTTCCAAAAAGAGCATCCATCTCTTTGGGACATTGTAATTGTTGAAACAGGAAATGATTATCTGACATGTCATGCTGCAAAAGCATAATGATCTTCTTTCCATAGACCGTAGTAACCAAGCCCGAACCATGAAAACCAGTCTTTGGCCTTTTTGGAAACCCACTTTCATTCCGTTTTGTGGATTCTGCCTTAACCCTTTCAGTACTAACGGGGGCACATAATGTCCTGCAATATTTCCAGATATCCTGTTGGGACATATGAGCCCGAGAAACCCTTGCATTTCGCCCATTTTCGTATTATAGGAATGCCTCTTCCATGCTTGGAAGAAAATTTGGACAGCACGGCGTTATGCGTTATTGTATATGGCCGCCGCATGTTGACAGCTCTCTCTGATTGTGTGTTGAGTGCTGTAGGGAAGCATGTCATATCAGTTCCACTACATGCTTTCCACATAAACAACTTTGCTGAAATGGGAGTTGATCACATCGATATTTTAAGTCACAAAAATGACATGTATATCTAATTGAAACTCTGATTAAATGACTGTATTCAGTATTGAAATGTTTAAACGTACATATGGCGAGGGTGGTGTAAGGGAATGTCGTTTCCCAACAGCCCTTCCCCAGCCCTCACAGGGCCCTTCGTAAACTCATTTCACACTAAACTTTCACGCATGAGTAACATGCCAGGTCACTCAGAATTCTGAACATGACGAATATACTTCGACAAAGCGCTGTCTGCGTGTAGGAGTTTCACCCACGGCCCTGGTAGCCCAATCCCTGCCCGGTCTGCAGGACATCACAGACTCCACTATCTTACAACAGTTTTGGTTGACTGTCAAATCAGAAAGTCAATAAGACGAGTTGTTAACGCCTCTTTTGAATGAGAAAGGCAATGCTGATGGTTAAGTTTAATGTAGGAAACATTCAACATTGACGTGAATATCTCAAGGGACGTGGGCATAATGTGCGAACGGCTCCTTCGATAAGCGGCGTTTATTTGAGACTTCCAATGGCAAGTGTAAAATCAGGTGGGCAGCTCACACTATGAGCATTCAGTCGGTTACTTTGACCTCGGCCCTGCTATGAATTAATTTGTGTTCCGCAGGAATCGGATTTGGCAAAGCCAACAATTTTTGATTGATGCTTCATGGTGATGCAGAGGTGGGGGCTCAAAGTGACAGCCCACGCGCTGACGCATGCCTGTACATGCTCACGCTGCGGACTGTGAGGTGGAAAGTAGTCTGGTCTCAGCGACGCTGTGTGGCCTGAAGTGCGGCTTGCAGTGCAGGAGTTTGGGCCTAAAAACACCAGGGTGTACGTGAGATGCATTCATCCTGCTAGATTTTGAAGAGTTTGTGTCCATAATGCAATAAGTGCCAAAATTACAAAAATTGGGATAATGCAATCGAGCGATGGCCCTGCGCTTCTTACACATGTTGCAAAAATCCGTCTTAGAAATTCATACTATAAGGCGTATTTTTTCATGGTCAAAGTTTGTGTTTTTTTGTAAAATGCAATGGGCACCACCAAAGAAAAAGCTTATTCACTCAGAATGAGTAAAATAGATATACTGCGTTTTGGAAACAAATAGTCTTCAAATAGAGTCTCAGCCCTGTCGTCATTTTGCATGTGGTTCTGTTAGCATCTTTCCACTTCCAGTTCCAACGGTCTAGTGTCGATGGGGGGGGTTGGGGGGGATGAATGGGATTTTCAAAAATTGGCACCTGAGATGGTTCACCTTTTGTTTTGTCATGTAATGCATGCAAGGCCTCTATAAAAGCTGAATAAAAAGATATGAAATGCACTTTAAAAAGTATCTGAGGTTTGGATGGGAAACCAGTCATAAAAGTCTTGCATAATTGGTGGTATTTGCACTCATTTTATTAATGAATTTATTTTTTGTTTACGATAAATACTTTGTGGGGTTTGTTTCACATTCATAACCTCTCTTGACTTGCTTACCTCTGAACCCCTCTAGGTTGATTTTATAACCAGAACCTGTCTACATCCATTCCCCAAAAAAATCTGTCTGTGCTTGTTTTGTTCAGAGTCTTCCGGGGTTTATTTCGTAATGACAGTCTCTCTGGACACGTTTCTTCCAGAACCTCCTGAAACTGAACCCTTCGGAGCGATACCTGACCGAACAGAGCCTGAACCACCACGCCTTCCACAGCCTGCGCCTGCTGGAGCAGCCCGGATCGCCCTCTCCCACGCCCGCACGCTCCTCCAAGAGAAAGCCTTACCACAGCGAGAACAACTCCTCCACCAGGTCAGGAGGTGGTACTGCCAGACTGAGCGTTCTTTATTTCACTACCTCCGCCGAGGAGGTTATGTTTTTGCCGGTGTTGGTTTGTTTGTGTAGAACATAACAACTCAAAAAGTAATGAACTGACATCTCTGAAATTTTGTGGGTGGGTTGCTATTACATCAGGGATGGACCCCATCGATTTTGACCGCGATCGATCAAACAAGTGGCGTGGCGGTGGTGTGCACTCTACCGAGTGCCATTCTTGTTGACTTTAGTATTCTATTGTGCTACTATTTACCTGGTTCATTCAAAATGTAATTCTTATGAGGTTTAATAGCCTGTGGGAATTTCTGAAGGAATGGAAGTCAGTTGGGCTTGAGGGGAATTGGAGTGGAATTTTTGCCAGCAGCTGCAAGTTTCAGTCTGCTAAAATACAACCCCAACTCAGAAAAAGGTAACATAGGGACTGAATGTCTCATATATTCTCTGATCAACTTAATTGTATGACTGCACAGCCCCTCTTACGGGCTGATGGGGTATTGTTATACCCTGTGGTGTCTGGGCGGGCGTCGGCTTCATAAATTGTCCGGGCCATATCTCCGAAAGCATTGGCCACAGGAGCTTCAAATTTGGTATGCAGGTTCTTTTTGAGGGATGTGTGAGCAATGTAAGGATCACTTGTGGATTTCGCACAGTGACCTTGAACCTAAAAATTTTGTCTGAGCCATATTTTGGAAAGAATTTACCACAGCATCTTCTGATTTGATGTGCAGGTTCCTTGTGAGGCGTGGGTGTGCAACATAATAGGCATTTGTGAATTTGACTTTTGACCTTGCCACAGCAGCCTCGCTATTTATTAATAATTAGTTTAGGGTATGTGGGCTTTAATCCTGCTCAGCATGAGCTTGTTTATAAATACACATCCTTTCCTGCCGTTCATGCCTGTAATGCGTTCCGAAAAAAAAAGTGAGAATGGGGAAATTTAGGAGTAGTAATGAGATTAAAAAAAAAAAAAAAAAATGTGCGAAAAAGTTGAAAAACTGTGAAGGATGGGAAAGTTTTTTTGGAAATAACACCCTCTATGGTGCATAACGTTGTTAAAAGATTCAAGGAATGTTGGGAATTTCTGTGCATAAAGGACAAGGGTGCAGGGCTCAGCTGAAAACCCGTGACCATCAATCACGCAGGCGGCAGTGCATCAAGAGCCATCATTCATTGAGTAGTGATATAACCACATGGCTACAGGATTATTTTGTTAAACCTTTGTTAAGCACTGCAATATGAAGTTCAGGGCTGCATTAAGCAAAAATCTCTAGAGGTCTGTAGCATTTTTGTAGCATTTTTCTGAACTGTCTAGCAAAAATAAAACTTCACAAAAATGTCTGTATATGCATTTTAACTTCTTATTTTCAACTCTCAGAACACTTGGCGAACAGTACTAATACTAATCAACATAGCTTTAATGAAGACCTAGGCAGTTGAGTTACAGTAGCATTGCCATATTGGACTTACCAACTGGGTCCAACTTACAGCTAATGGCCCAGTCACACAGCGAAAACGCATGAATTACGCACGAATTACGCACAGATTTTCGTTTCTGCGCGGAGCGTACATCGTATGCGTAATTCGTAGGTGGAACGAACGTGGACTGTCAGTGATTGTAAGTGGATGTGAGTCGAAGGCGGTTTGTGCGTGATTTTGAGTTTTGAACGGTTCAAAATTTTTCCGACGCACAACTGTGCGTTGGTGTGCGTAATTCATGTGTCGGCATGCGTAGTTTATGCGTCGAGGATGTGTAACTATGCGCGGGACACTCGTCGGCCGTCAGTGCTTATGCGTCAGAACTGGTTTGAACCCGCGCACGTCCACGTCCGTCCACTGATGCCCCACGTTCATATCACGCACGAAACGCGCATGTATCACGTTCATTCCACTGACATCCACTGACAATACGTGAAGCGTTCGTGTTTGGACGTGCTCCATCGGTGATTCATGCGTCGGGCGTGCGTCGAATGTTCGTGGAATACTGCACCGTATTTGCTAGTAGGCGTCGACATGCGCGATATGTCAGTGATTCGTCAGTGATTGTAAGTGATACATGCGTTGTTCATGCGTGATTTGTCAGAGATTTCTACCCCCCGACACCCCGAAAAATTGGTCAATTTCTCAACGCACAAGCACGTACAAACCCAATCTGTGCGTGATTTGTGAGTGATTTGTGCGTGATCGGCTGTGTGACTGGGCCATAACATGTAGTATCTCGGTAACTGAAGAGGAATTGGTAAGTTTTAGTTGGTTCTACCTAAGCCACTCACCTGGCTCAGGCTGTGAATGAGTGAATATGCAGGACTGATTTTTAAAACATGCATAATATTTTTACTGTGAAAGAAATTAATACTGTTAATTATTATGAACTAAGATGAACATTTAATTATTAAAATAAAAATTGCCATAATCTAGAATAAATAGCACTACAGGAATTGAAGGTACAAATAGTATGAAAAGCAGTCCTTAGACATTTATATACAACTTTTAATTTATTTAATTAATCAGTTTAGTTAATTTAAATACATTTTTTTGAATTTTAAGTAATTATTAAGAATTTCCTGACAACTAACAGCCATATACAAAATAATAATTTATTAAATAATGGTCGTGCTTGTAGGCTGATGTGTGATACCAGTCCAATATTTTTCATTTCATTTTATCTAGTCGCATATACACACATACAGCGTTTGATTGCCCAATTCCCCTGCCCATTCCTTACACAAGATGGCGGACGTGTCTCACGTTTTGTGGTTGGTTCAGCCAATGATGTTGTCTACTCTAGTGTTTTCTTTAGCTCTATTGGTGGGACTGGTGCAGAGATAGGAAAATAGTCATTCCACTCGCTACTATGGTTTCAGAGTCGCGCCGTTAGGTTATCCATGGTGCGGTGGCGGAGGCCAATCAGCATGATATTAAGAAACTGTAGGAGCCCGTTTTTGTTCAAAACTGGACAAAAACTTTTATTCCCATTATCCGAAGACTGTATCTCAAAATATGCGATGGAGATTTCAAAAGCCGGTCACAGATTGGCGCATTTAAAAAAAACTGACTGCATTTTTTGATGCAATACTCCTTATTGCCAGCCCTTTAGTTAAGTACACTCAGGAATGTCAGTTAAAGCCTTCCTGCTCAAAAAGGAAGCCATGTATTAATTGGTTCTAGATGCATCGTAGACTTCTGTGGGCTCAGTCATCTGCAAGGGTCAAACACACGGTTCAAAAGAGTATTATGGTCAGAAAAATCAATATTTCTGATCTTCTTTTGAAAGAAATGGATGCTATTCTCTGCATATTAAAAAGATTAAAACAAACATTAAGATTTATTAGCCACCAGTCAAAAATCCATATTCTGTTGTGATATGGGGTTGTGTAATTGCCCTGGTGATGGTAAGTTGCACTTCAGTGAAGGCGCTATCAATTTTATGAAGTCCATTGAGATAATTATTTTTCGGCTATGAATAGGCTATTCATGTAGAGTGTTTACATTGTTTTGCATAAATTTAACATGTCTCACTCAGACACATTTTCCTCGAGCAAAATCAAATATTCTTTTTTACTATTTCTTTATTTACAAATCAAGCTGTGTTTTGAGGATTCCTCAGATTAACCATTAAGACTGCCCGATCTTCTTGCAAATGGATTTACCAGTTACTGTAATTGTCGATTTAAACCCTCCAGTTGATGGACCATGGGAATATCTTCTTTTGCGCATCCCTATTTCTAACTTATGTATTTAAAATTAGTTCTACGGAAATAGATTGTTGGCATTACTTGGCCAATGACAGTCAGCTGGCTGACTAGCAGCATGGGTCTTTAATTTTCTTTGTACTAACATGACATTACATTTATTGAAAGTACTCATAACGGCGAGCGTAGATGAATGATGATAGGCTTATGTCAGCATCAAATGATGTATTACTGTTTGATGGTGAAACATTATATACGAACCACCGTCTTTCCAGGGCCATGGTATTAGCGCTGACCGAGCAGATGCGACATCTGTGAGAGAGAGAAACTCCACATCACGTGGCGCTACCTGTCCCAGTGCTGGTTATGATTGCACAATCTTTCGTGTCCAAGACCAGCTTTCAGAATGAAGTTGCTGTTATAGCACAAATGTCTGAGCCAGCGATGTCCTAAAGACTGGCACAGGTGGCAACAGCAAGCGCTTTATCTCTGATATATATATATATATATATATATATATAGACACGGTCAAATGTCATGCTGTGTGGGCAGGGGCGGCAAGTTTAAAGACTGCGGAAAAGAAACGACTTAGATATTGCGGATATTCGCGACGACAGATAGCTTGTACTATAGTAATAATAATTAATAGTCCGTATAACTGTATTTTGTGTCGCCCATTCGGATAGTGGAGCGAGGATGAATCAGTCTTGTAGCCTTAGTTTCAGTGGCGTGAGCGGTTGACTGCTGAACACTTCTGCGTCCCTTTATGTAACTCGTCGCGACAAATGCTGTACACCGCTGGTAACTTGTGTGGTTGGTGCAGTGTGTATCCGTAACCCCCGGGAGTGCGAGTGGGTGCTCGTCTTGGCTCTTTGACGTACCTTCGCCAGCTCCCATTAATGGTAGTATGGCCAGTCAAAACATAACATTGCATTACGTAAGCTTACCAACAAACCTGAAGGACCTTTATTTTCCTACCTCACTTTTGCACACTTTAATATGAAGCATTATCACCCGACATTTTGACTTTGGTGAATGCTGAATTAATTGATTACTGTGGCCAGCATTATCAGTGCTAACGCAGCTAGGCATCTAGCTCCAAAGCTAAATCATCTTATTTCATCAGCTGCCCAGCTAATCCATTACCTTTAGCAATATTAGCGAACGTTACCACTACGACACGCAACTTTTCTATCGCGTCATATCATTTTGGAGTTGACTAAGAAGTCAATGATTTTATTGATATATTGGCTATATTCAATGAATGTTATTTGACTTTTATCTGAATGCAATAGTGGTAGATTTTTTACAAGCTTGGAGCTTTTGACCAATTTTGACTTGACTTACAAATCAAAGATTGTATGTGTTGGTTGGCTTCAATACACATTGGATAATAATTCTTTTTTTTGTCATTTTATTGAATTCTTAGTACACTTAGGGCACTAAAAATCACTGAAACCTAGGATCTTTGGGGGGCTTCGCCCCCCCCGTATCCCTCCCCCACCAGGGCGCTGCCCTGGATGCAGCTGGGGGCCAATGGCCCCTGGAGCCCCGGCTGAATTTTCAGATAATTTTACTTCACTCAAATCACATCCCTGACATGATGAGGTTACTTACCATTTGGGGATGCAATGACTGTTTTTATTGACAAAGGTTTTGTGAAATATGCCTGAGCCCATCTGGTGATATCCATCACTAAAGCATGACAGTTTTCACAGCCACCTCAAAAGTTCTCCTGATTCCATGCATCTTCATGACATTATGCACTGTAGAGGAACAAATCGCTTAATTCCCTGTAATGGTGCATTGAGATATGTTTTTCAGAAAGTGTTGAATTGTGTAATCACGCAGTTTTTTTGCAAAATGGTAAAGCTAAACCAACCCTTGCTTACAACCAGTGGGCTGTGTGTGGATGCTCCTTTTGGACCCAAAGTCGATGATATCACTGGTTCTACACCTATTCACGCATTCTTTTTTTAGGTTGCCGGCTGTAGGCCAGTTACCTATTGCTGTCACTTTGCATCCGGCGGCGTCGTCTTTTTCAAGCCGTATCTCTGAAACTGTCTGATGATTTTTTTTCTTTTTTATTTGGGGATGTGATCAAATTGGTCATCAAGTTAATGGTCAAGCAAAAATTTTTTTGATTGAATCGTTCGTTTAGACTTGGCGGTCATTTTTATGTTGAAAATGGCCATTTTTGGCACTTGGGTGCAATTTTCTCAAAAACTGCATGATAATTTTTTTTTTAAATGCAGCAATGGAACCAGTATCATGACCTGCTTCAATGGTGTAAACGGCTTTTTGATTGAATCGCTCCTTCATAGCGCCACCAAGGCAACGTGTTTGGACTTCATCATTTTTTGGGGTGTTTTGTGCTATAACTCTCTTAATATAGCATTTAGGGCTTAGGTATGTAAGAAGCACCTGTAGTGAATAAGGTCTGCCGAACATTGTGAGTTAGTCACATTTAACCTTGGGCCTCCAGGTCAAGGTCAAATGGTAAAAATAAGCTATATCTCTCTTAATATAGCATTTAAGCTTAGGTATGTATGAGGCACCTACAGGGAATCAGGTATGCTGAACATTGCGAGTCAGTCACATTTGACCTTGGGCCTCCAGGTCAAAGTCAAATGGCAAAAATGTGCTATAACTCTCTTAATATAGCATTTAAGCTTAGGTATGTATGAGGCACCTACAGGGAATCAGGTATGCTGAACATTGTGAGTCAGTCACATTTGACCTTGGGCCTCCAGGTCAAGGTCAAATAGCAAAAATGAGCTATAACTCTCTAAATATAGCATTTGGAGCTTTGGTAGGTATGAGGCACCTACAGGGCATCAGGTATGCCGAACATTGTGAGTCAGTAACATTTGACCTTGCGCCTCAAGGTCAAGGCCAAATGGGAAAAAATGTGCTATAAATTGCTTAATATGACATTTATAGTTAATAATAATAATAATAATAATAATTATTATTATAATAATAATGGCTGTCTATCGGGATGATGTTGACATAACAGACGTTGACTGTCTGTTATGGAGTTGGAGTTGACTGTCTGATTATGGAGGCACCTAAAAGGAATCATATATGCCAAACATTCTCTGTTGTTCGCATTTCACCTTGAGCCTCAAGGTGAAGGTCAAATGGCAAAAAAGTGTTATAACGGCTTAATGTGGCAGTTAGAGCTCAGGTATGTTTGGGGCTTCAGGTATGTTGGGGTTTCTATAGGAAGCCATGTATGCTGAACATTCTTAGGCAGTCAGTCAAATTTGATGTTGGGCCAAAAGGTGAAGGATATTTGACAAAAATGGTCCATATTAGTTTAATATTGTTTGTAAAGCTTAGGTATGTATTGGGTACTAATAGCAAATCATGTCTGCTGGTTGTTTTCGACATATTGGATTTGATCTTGGGCAAAAAGGTCCAGGTAATGACAAAACGCCCTAAATGTCCTTCAATGTTGGCTTTAGATCTTCGGTATGTACTAAATACTAATGACAAATCATGTATGCTGATCAAACACACCATACTGGATTTGACTTTGGTCTTCAAGATCAAGGTCATGTGACAAAATCAATCTGTTTATTCCCTTGTTTAATAATGTCTTTAGAAATTAGTATGTATTAGGCACTAACCTATTAATAATTAAAATTTTTGCGGGCATTGTAACCGCATGGTTGACCTTTTTTCACAATCACTTGCGGCAATAAAAACTGGTCAAAACCCATTTTTGGATTTTTGTTCTCAAAGTAGAGCAATAACCAGAAGTGAATTGAGAAGTGGCGCCCTTCACAAATTGACAACAGACGACAGTGAAAGTTCAGGTTCTAAAAAAATCTAATCGGATTTCATGATGTAGACTTTTTAAAGATGATATTTTTGCTAAATGGCAGAATTGTTGCTGTCTGTCACTCATGAAAAAGTGTGACTGCTCAGTCGAGTTGCCCGATTATGGTAACTAAAACCCCTTTCTTCCTGAGCTGCGCTGGCCCGTGGAAGTGTGTGCATGAAGCAGTTCTCTTCTTTCGCAGAGAAGAATTAATTCGACGAACCGTGAATTGATTCGCAGTGGTACGGGACCATCCGCCGCCATCCCCGAAATTCACGAAAAAAAAAATTTCTTGGATGTCCGAGCTGGAGCTTTTTAAGGGCAATATCTTGTAGACAATGTGTTGCTTTCGCAAGAATTCGTGTTAGCTTGCTGTTGAATCCGCGGACTGATGCCAATTATTTTTCTCCAGTTGGAGCTGTAACTGCCGGCAACCTTCAGGGCCCTTGGCACTCTAGTTACACTTCACCCCATTCTAAGTCTTATATTACCCCTGTCCCAACATTTTTAGAAGGTGTCACAGGCATAAAAATCAAAGGAGTTTCTGTCTTGGCCAGGGTAAAAAAAAACCAACTGCTGGTTTTTGCGCAACTAACCCTTTTTCATATACAAGATAAAAACTAAATGACAAACTTTCAACATAGGCATGTCATAAACAGTTGTGCCAATATTCCCTGAAAAAATTGTGATGATCCTGCAAATCTTGAAAAAGTTACAGCAGTTCAGATGTTAAATTTTGACATTTCAAATTTGACACATTTTTTTTGCGTCACTGGACGCCCTCCAGTCATACCCTTCTAGGTGATGTAAAATTATGTGCATTGGCTTCAGTATGATTCAAATTGCTACGCAAGAGAGGCGATGCGTCCTGAAAAATTGCTCATTTGCCATTAGCACCTATTTTGAGTAGAAGAAAATCCTGAGACCAGACTTTATAGACTTAATTTTTTTTGACCCCGCCCTCTTGTTTTTCTAAATTTAGGAATCATGGGAGCAAGAGCTCAGGGCACCATCGTTCCAACAGTAAAGACTGCCCCAGCCTTCCCCACCACGAGGACCTGCACCCCAGCAACGACAGTTTCCTCAATGGCAACATGCCCACATCAGCCAGCCTCAGCCCCACCCTGCACCCCAAGACCTACCAGGCCCAGTCTCTCAACCGCTCAGCATCCAGCACCAAAGACATGGCTAACAATAACTTGCCGCACCTGCTCAGCCCTAAGGACAAAAAGGGCAAGACCGAGTTTGACTTCAACGTTGGGACCAAGATATCTGACGGCACCGGAGCCAAGTTCTTGAAGTCCAGTTCCCGCTCGCAGCAGAACCGCCACTCCTTCATGGAAGGGAAGACGAGCACCTTGCAGTCCAGCGAGAAGCACGGCCGCCACAGCTACATGGAGACCTCCCATGGTTCCATGCCCTCCTCCTCTAAGAGCTCTGCCTCCTACCTGAGCCTGTCTAAAAGCCATGGTGCCCTCAGCGATGCCAAGTCCGTTGGGAACCTCAGTGAAGCACGACTGCTCCCTGACGACCAGCCGGGACCGGGCTCCCGGTATTTTCCCTCCAGTTGCTTGGACCTGAACATCCCAGGGAGCCCCTCCGGGCGGCATGGTGAGCGGCCCGCCCTCAGCCCCTCAGGCCGGACCAATCTCCGCATGGAGAGTGGGACCCTGGACTCCCGACACTCCTCTGCTCGCCACAAAAACCTGGAAGAGACTGCGCCCGCGGACCTGCTGGACGTAGACGGCGGTGGGGCAGGGGGAGTAGCCGGCGGAAACCACGCCCACTCCTTGTCGGCCCCTCACGAGGCTTACGCCTATGGTCTGGGCTACACCAGCCCCTTCTCCTCGCAGCAGCGCCCCCACCGTCATTCCATGTACGTAAGACGGGAGCGGCACCGGGCACACGGGGCCGACGGTAGCCTAGCGGTGGGCCAGGGTTTGCCCACCCGTGCCAGCAGCCTTCAGCTGCTCTCCCCACAGGTGCAGCACCGAACCCTGACCCGCCACTCCGGCGGCTCTTCCCGGGAGGACTGTACCGAGACTGTGAGCAGGGTCAGTAACCGCCGTCTCTCTCTTTCTCTCTGCCCTAGCCTCTCTTCCCCTTCAAGGACGTGGCAAAATTGCTGTCAACCTCTTGTAATAGCTGCTTTTCTGTGGTCTAATCTGAAGGAAATGTATGATGTGGGCTGCCGTTTGTAGCTTTAAGCTGCTTTCATACTGGACGCGAAACGAATTTTTCGCACGACGGATTGCATTCAAAGTCAATGCAAAGATGCAAATACACGCAAAACGCGTTTGAGTAGAAGAAAATCCACAAAATCCACACGCGTTTCGCGTGTATTCCCGTCTTTGCGTTGACTTTGAATGTAATCTGTCATGCAAAAAATTTGTTTTGCGTCCGGTGTGAAAGTGGCTTTAGTCTTGGCGATGCACCCAGGACTCTCCAAGTCAGGGTCCTCGAGGGTTGTCCACCCTCTTTTTACCTGAGGGTCGGGACTGATGGCAGTCTGGTCAATTAGTACCCATAATTATTCTCTTCATTCTCTGAACAATAGAAAAACAATAGGGCTGGATTTGGATTTGAGGGCCAGATTTGGGGAGCCATGGCGTTCTATTGCTAAAGATCCCAGGTGCACACTTCCAGTGCGTCCTGCTCCACAAAGGGAAGGTAAAAAATGCAGCTGCTCGTGTCATGTCATGAGTAAGGATATCGCCCCTCAATTTTTGCCCCATTTTAGCAAAATGTCTCGCCTCTGTTTCTTGCTTTGACTCAAAATTGTGAATACTTTGCAAAGTAATGAGATGTTCACTTAGAGTATTTTGCTCATTTGTTGTTTTCTACAATATGTTGCCTATTGCATAGAGCCTGTGCGCTACTGAGTATATCACTACTAGCACCTAAAAACTGAGAAAGTGCACCTTTTTCAAAGAAACTCCAAGAAAAACTTAGAATACATCAAGGTTAAAGCTATTCTTACCTTTCTGACATGCGGCACAGCACTTAGTAGAAATTTGAACATGAACAACTCCGCCTCCCTCCAAAGTCCCACCCTCCTCCGCCTGCCTGACCTCTGAGGCTCCCCTGCTCCCCTGACGCGTGCGGTGAGAAAGTGAGCAGCGCGAATGAAGCTGCTTTCACGCTGGACGCGAAACAAACGTTTTGCACTATAGACTACATTCAAAGTCAATGCAAAGATGCGAATCTCACGCATATTCGCGTCTTTGCATTGACTTTGAAGGTAATGTGTCGTACGAAAAATATGTTTCGCGTCCGGTATGAAAGCACCTTGAAATGGGGCAATGGAGTCCGATTCAGAAGCACCGGTTAGTGAAAACTAACCAACAGTAATTACATAATAAATTCTATATGTGGTATAAAATAAAATGCCCTTGTAACGATGAACTACCATTAACGTTAGTAATTATAGCATTTCAGCGCCTGTTTGTTTACAGTCAGATGCTTTGTGTTTTGGCAGAATTCATACATATTTTCTTGGAAAACTGCTGTCATAACGTCTTACCTCACCAGAATTGTCCCGGTAACGTCAGTCATTAAATCAAGAGCTTTTGCAGCTGCTTTGTTTGCAGGCTAACTTTTGTTGAGTAGCTACCTGCTTTGTCTCTACCACTCTGCTGCTCTGCCAGAGAGGCACGCGACTCGCAAGCAGTGACAGCGGTAGGAAACTGGAAGGGGCGCAGCAACGGATGACAGACAGGAAGCTCAGCAAATCATTTTATTCAGACCGAAGACAATGATTGGTCAGACTTTTATCAGTAGTATGAGAATTGAATATCGATGAGTTTCAACACCTGTTGGATTTCTTCTAAATTTTAGTGTGCCATACGCTTATTAGTAGCATTTTAAGATTACAAAAGAAAAGTATAAAAATTCCAGAAAGGTAAGAATAGCTTTAACTCAAGATTTGAGGCCAACTCGGTAAACCTCAGAAAAATTTTACCAAGGTAGACCGAAAAATTTTCAGATGTATGAAAAAACATGATTATTCGCTGAATTTTGTGGGAACTTTGGAATGGTCTGTACTGTAGTTCAGCCTGCTGTGTCTGTGCCGCATACAGGAACTGACAAAGGGCAGACCACCACCATTATATTAAGAACAACAAACAACAATAAAAAAGTATTCAGAATATATTCAATCTGCAAAAGCACCAATGACAAACAAATCAGATACACAATTTTTAATAGAGGGCACCTTGAGAGAAAGTGAACATCAAGGTGTGGTCCAAACTTAAGCAAACCAGGCACACTGCGGGATACCTCGGTAAAATTTTTCTGAGGTTTACCTCGTTGGCCTCAAATCTTCAGTAAACCTCAGTGTATTCTAAGTTTTTGTGGGAATCTCTTGGAAAAAGGTGCAGGTGCTAGTAGTGGACGCAGAGGACACCTGCATGTTACAAGTTAATGCTGCAAATAAAGAGATGATAATAACACATAATTTTAATATATTGTTCAAAATGGATTGTAACAATGACTTTGCAATTATAGAATTGCCTTTTTCCTGATGGTTAACTTCATTCGCATTAATTAGCTTTTCACACACGGCCAGTTTTACTCAGTGGGCTGCAGCCCTGGGGCTCCGTAACCAGTGGAGCATAATGGTAAAGACTTTCTCCCCACATTTATATCGCCTTCGATACCTGGTTATTTTTATTGACCCGGGAGGACTGGCCACTGCTTAGCAATGCTGTAGTTGCGTATACAGAATATACCCACGTCATTCTGAGTCTAATCACCCATCAGCCAAAAAGCCATTGAAATCCATAGGAGTGCATACCCATGTTCTCCTAAGTGATCTGCCCATAAAATTAGTAGAGCACACCCACTTATCCTGGGACCACCATACCACTGCTACTAAGCTATGATTCTTTCTGACTGATTGACTGAGCGAGTAATTGATGAATCTTGTTAAAACGCGCATGGGTGGTGCAAGATTGTGGAGCAGTATTTGGTACATATCCTGCCATACTATTTACGGCAGGGCAGAGCACTGCTGAATTACGGAAGTGAAACCAAAGCAAATTCTATGTCATGCTATGTCATAACATACTTCTGTGATGTGTGGGCATACACACACACACACACACACACACACACATCTCACCGGCTCATTTAAAGCCAGTCCCGCCTTCTCTTAAGTGTTGACTTTGAGGTCTAAATCTCCGCAGAGGGTGCCATTAGCTGGATGCTTGACATGCCTGGCTAAATTGGTTTATAATCCCAATAATAATGAGCTGACTCATTTCTGAAAATTAAATAAAATAAAGGAGTGACTCCTCCTCTACTGCGCTGGAAACACCACAGAATGCATTATTTGACGCTTTAATTTGTAAATTCAATTGAAAATATGCGCTTATTTCAGGTCTAATAACTACAACCGCCTCCAAAAATGTTGGGGTGGGAGAAATTTTAGGGCTGAAGATGATGTAACAGGTTGCAATAATAAGGTAATGTGAAACAGGTGATTTAAACAGGTGAGCGAATCATCGTATAGGATGAAGGGAGCCTCCTGAAAAGTCCTAGTTCCTCAAGAGCAAAGACATGGGCCAAGGCTCACCAATATGCCAACAGACACGTTGGCTTGCAATACATCACACTGAAAACAACATTCCCTAGAAACAAGATGGTAGGATTTCCGACGTTACACCCTACAATGTATATAACATATGGTTTAGATATACAGTACAATCCCCTGAAATCTTGGTGCTAACGGGCAAGCTTGAAAACCACTTTTGAATACCCCTGATCCCTGATCCCTTAGACGTGACTGTCTCAGGACTGTCATGTGACTGTATTGGAAGTCACATTGGCTTATAAAAACTTTGGTAAACTTTTGTCAATCAACTGTATTTTTTGCCACTGAATCCACAAATGCAAGTTAAAGCTTTACTGTGCAAAGCTGAAGCCATACTCAATACCCAACACATACTCTTAAAGCTCTGCTGATTTTACTGGGCTCGGTGTCATTTGAGACGCACTGCAGCACAATGAAAGCATGCTTTGTGGATCAATGAGTCAGCATTTCGTGTTTTTTTTTTTTTTTTTTTTTTGGGGAAAAAAAAAGAAAAGAAACTGCTGCCATGTTCTCTGGACCAAAGTCAGCAAGGACAACCCAAGCTGTTCTTAGCGTTAGGTCCACAGCCAGCGTCTATCACGGTATGCGAGTGTGTCAGTGCACATGGCTTGGATGACTTGCTCATTTGCAAGGGCACCATTAACGCCGAAAGTAGTTTTAAAACTGGGGTCTCAAACTGGTCCGTTATAGGGCTGGGGGGCTTCAGATTTTAAGTTCAACCAAGCAGTAGCACACCTGATGCAACTAATTTAATCAACTGATCTCAGCCTGCAAAGTTGATTAGGTGTATCAGGTCTGCCTCTGCTTAGTTGGAATGAAAACCTGCTGCCCCTCGGCCTTTCTATGGACCAGTTTGAGACCCCTATTTTAGAATGAGCACGTATGGAGCAGCACATCCTGCTATCTAGATGTCTTCCGTCGAAGGGACATCTCTGCATTTTCCGGCAAGACGCTGCCAAGCCTCATTGTGCTTGGACTAGAAGTGCATGTGTGAGCAGAGAGTCTGGGTGCCAGATTTCCCTGCCTGCAGTCTTGATCAGTCTGTAATTGAGTACATATATTGTTATGTATGATAATTTTGTACAGCATTATATTCCATTTGTAAATGAAGTTTGTTACGTGCTGTTTTGCTGCCTTGCTGGTCAGCTATATTTATTTTGTTCATTGGCACCATCTGGTGGCGTACTTGTAAAATCATTAAGAAAAGTCTAGTAATTTCTCGAAGCTTCTGGCACTTTCCTGCTTGGAGGGGGCGGGATTTCCCTAGAATCCTGTGGATCTTTCTGGAAGGTTGCTAGACTATAAAAAGGCTGTGATATTAAGCACAGGAGAGACAGACAACAAAGAGAGCAGACAGCAGAAGAGAGCAGACCAGAGTTTTGTTTTGGCAACAGTTAAATAGTGGCAGTGTTATTAGAGAATTTAAATAGTGGATAATTTTTGTACAACTTTTTTTTGTAAAGAATAAATTTGTTTTAGTTGTACTTGCCAGTTTTTTGTTGTGATTTTTCCAAGTCATAACAAATTGGAGGTTCCACCGAGATTGGATTCACCGAAGATTATTATTTTAAATCTTTTGACTAGTTTAAAAACCAGCAATCATGACTTTTGATGTGGAAAGTTTTTTGAAAACTCCAACCCAGGAATTAATTTTGTTGGCAAAGAAGAAGGACTTGCTACAAATAGCCTCAACCCTTGGATTATCTGATGTGAAGTCATCAATGAAGAAACAAGAAATATTCAACATTTTGGTGCAACATTTCATCGATGAAGATATCTTTGGGGAAGAAGCAGCAGAATTAATTAAAGCTGTGGAAGTGCCTGCAACGGAGCTGCAAAGGCTTGAATTTCAGCTGCGCCTGAAAGAGCTGGAGATGGAAGAAAGAAGGTTGGAGAAACAACTCGAAATAGAAGAAAAAAGAATGCAGTACGAATTGGAAATGAAGAAAATAGAAGCAGGTACTGTTCCAAAATCTTCTGGACTTTCTGATTATTTTGATGTGGTTAAACATATCAGACTTGTTCCTCCTTTCTTAGAAAATGATGTTGACCAATACTTAACCCATTTTGAAAAAATTGCTGAAAATTTGAAATGGCCAAAAGAGCATTGGACAATGATGTTACAAAGTGTTCTTACTGGTAAGCTAGAAAAATCTATAACCAGTTATCTGTCCAACAGTGTGCTGATTATGATTTTGTCAAATCTGCCATTCTGAAGGGTTATGAATTAGTCCCTGAGGCTTACAGGCAAAAATTTAGGAATTCTTGCAAGGAAGCCAGTCAAACTCATGTTGAATTTGGCAGGTTAAAGGAACAGTTGTTTGATCAGTGGTGTAATTCCATGAAAGTTGAAAAAGATTTTGATAGAATGAGGCAACTTATTCTGGTTGAGGAATTCAAAAGGTGTGTCCAGCCTGATATTAAGACTTTCCTTGAAGAAAAACAAGCCATTACTTTGCAAGATGTTTCTACGCTAGCTGATAGTTATGCATTGACTCACAAGACTTCTTTTGTCCAAAAATCTACTTTTTCTAAATTTCAAAGCAAGTTTCAGTCCAAGACTACTTCTAATAACACTTCTAATGATTCTAAGGCCACTTCTGAGAGGAAACCTTCCAGTGAGAAGCAATCCTCTGATTCTTTACCCTCTGTGTCTTGCCATTACTGCAAAAAGCAAGGTCACCTTATTTCTGAGTGTTATGCTCTCAAGAAAAAACAACAACGAGAAGAAACCAAGCCAACTGCTTTGACAAAGAGAGAATCTCTTGTATCAATGGTCAGTTCACCTGATCTTCCACCTTCTGTGTCTGATCCGGTTATGGAGGGTTTTGAGCCATTCATCACTGATGGTTCTGTCTCACTTTCACATGATTTTTCCTCATCTGCTCCTGTTCGAATTCTAAGGGATACTGGGTCTTCCCAATCTCTTATTCTTGCAGATATTCTGCCTTTCTCGGACAAATCGTCTACTCAGGCTAATGTCCTTATTCAAGGAGTAGAATGTGGTTTTACAAGTGTACCTCTCCATAATGTTCATCTCAAATCAGACTTAGTCTCTGGGCCTGTTACTGTTGGTGTTAGGTCTTCTCTTCCTTTCAAAGGCATTCATTTGCTTCTTGGTAATGATCTTGCTGGGGATAAGGTTGTACCCTACCCTATTGTAACTGACACTCCTTTGATTCATCAAGAATCTGACTCTATAGAGGAGGAAATTCCAGACCTCTATCCTTCATGTGCAGTTACTCGTTCTATGGCCAAAAAGGCTATTCAAGATGATGCTGATCTGGACTTTAACCTGGCTGACACCTTCATTGGGCAGTCTTTTCATCAGGAACCTTCCAGTCCTGAGATGTCTGGGAAATCTTCAGACTTGTCCTTGTCAGGTCATTCTAATGACATTTTGTCTCGTAAACAACTTATTCATGAGCAACAACAAGCTCGTGATCTAGCGCATCTTCTACCTCAGGCTGCAAGTGAACAAGAGGCTACTCAAGTTCCTGTCTGTTTTTACTACAAAAATGGTGTGCTTATGAGAAAGTGGCGTCCACCTGATGTTCCTGCAGATGAAGAGTGGATGATCACCCATCAAATTGTTCTTCCAAAGCCGTACCGTCAAGAAACTCTTAGTCTGGCCCATGACAATCCTATGTCAGGTCATTTGGGTATCAAGAAGACCCTTCAACGTGTCAGAAACCATTTCTTCTGGCCTTCTATGAGGTCTGATGTACAGGAGTACTGCAAATCCTGTCATACTTGTCAAATGGTTGGGAAGCCGAACCAGAATATTCCAAAGGCTCGACTTAAGCCCATTCCCGCTTTTGAAGAACCTTTCAGTCGGATCATCATTGACTGTGTTGGACCATTGCCGAAGACTAGGTCTGGTTGTGAGTACTTACTGACTATCATGTGTGCTTCCACCCGGTTTCCTGAGGCAATTCCACTTCGTAATATCAAGGCGAAGACTATCATCAAGGCTCTAACCAAGTTTTTCTGCTTAGTTGGTCTTCCTAAGTCTATTCAGTCTGATCAAGGATCAAATTTCATGTCTGGCATATTTCAACAAGTTATGCATGAGCTTGGTATTAAACAATACAGGTCATCAGCTTACCATCCTGAGAGTCAAGGTGCTTTGGAGAGGTTCCATCAAACCCTGAAGAACATGATAAGGACCTACTGCCTTGACACAGAGAAAGATTGGGATGAAGGTGTCCATCTTCTTCTGTTTGCTGCCCGTGAAGCTGTTCAGGAGTCTCTTGGGTTCAGTCCTTTTGAGCTCGTTTTTGGGCATACAGTCCGTGGACCTCTGAAGCTACTGAAGGAAAAGTTGCTCGCTGAAGATGATGTCCCAATGAACTTGCTTCAGTATGTCTCTGACTTCCGTAATCGTCTCTCTAAAGCCTGTGACTTTGCTAAGTCTAATCTCAAAGAAGCTCAGGGCAAAATGAAAGCCAGATATGACCTTCATTCAAAAGATAGAAGTTTTAAAACTGGTGACAAAGTTCTTGCACTTTTGCCAGTTCCTGGAAACCCTCTAAGGGCCCGATATTTCGGCCCTTACACTGTCCTCAAAAAGGTCAGTGATCTAAATTACATAATTTCAACTCCTGGAAGGAGGAAACAAAAACAAATGTGTCACATCAACATGCTGAAAGAATACATTGATAGAGACACACAGCAAAAGCCAGTCAATGTGGTAAATACAGTTGAACTGGAAAATTCCGAAGATTGTGACTGCCCCTTAGAAAATGAACCTGGTCCAGTCAAACTTGAAAATTCAGACATTCTTGAAAATATTGACAGCAAGTTGTCCCACCTGGACCCTTTTCAACAACAGCAGCTAAAGCAGCTCATATTTGAATATAGTCACATTTTCCCTGACGTTCCATCAAGGACTGATTTGGTTTACCATGATGTCATCCTACAAGACGATGCCAAGCCTGTAAAACAGCATCCCTACAGAATGAATCCAGAGAAGCAGGAATACCTGAAACAAGAAGTCAAATATCTGCTTGAAAATGACTTTGTTGAACCAAGTTACAGTGACTGGAGTTCTCCATGCATCCTAGTTCCCAAACCCAATGGAACATATAGAATGGTGACAGACTACAGAAAAGCGAATGCTCTATCAAAAACGGACTCATATCCTATTCCCAGGATTGATGACTGCATTGACAAAGTTGGACAGTCAAAGTATGTCACAAAATTTGATCTCCTCAAGGGCTTCTGGCAGATCCCTCTAACTGATAGAGCAAAGGAGATCTCTGCCTTCGTCACGCCAGATGGATTATACCAATATAAGGTCATGCCATTTGGAATGAAAAATTCTCCAGCCACCTTCCAACGTCTGGTAAACAGAGTGATTGCTGGACTGCCAGGATGTGAGGCCTATATCGATGATATTATCATCACCAGTGACAGCTTCCAAGAGCACCTCACCTACATCAGAAACTTCTTTCAGAGAGTGAGTGATGCTAAGCTGACTATCAACCTTGTTAAAAGTGACTTTTGTGAAGCTACAGTTGTTTACTTAGGTCATGTTGTAGGACAGGGTCAAGTCAAACCAGTTGATGCAAAAGTCAAAGTTATCACTGAATTTCCTGAGCCAACAACTAAAAGACAGCTCATGAGATTTCTAGGGATGGCTGGCTACTACAGAAAATTCTGTAAAAATTTCTCGATCATCTCTGAACCTTTGACAAATTTACTGAAGAAAAATGCAAAGTTTGTCTGGGATGAAAAATGTCAAAATTCGTTTGACCAGCTAAAAGCTATTCTCAAAAATGCACCAGTTCTCTTATCTCCCAATTTCAAAAAGGAGTTCAAGTTGGCAGTTGATGCCAGTGACATTGGTGCAGGTGCAGTTTTACTGCAAGAAGACACTGATGGAGTAGATCATCCTGTTTGTTACCTTTCCAAAAAGTTTGATAAACATCAGAAAAACTACTCAACAATTGAAAAAGAATGTTTGGCACTTGTTTTGGCTTTACAACATTTTGAAGTCTATTTGACTTGTTCAGCTACTTCCATCAAGGTCTTCAGTGATCACAATCCCCTCACATTCTTGCACAAGATCAAAAACAAGAATCAAAGATTACTGAGATGGAGTTTACTTTTGCAAGAGTATGATTTGGACATTTCTCACATCAGGGGAAAAGATAATGTAATCCCAGATACACTTTCACGCATGTAATTTTATTTCTTTTCGTGATTGTGAAAAACGTAATTTTACTTTTCTATTTGATTGTGAGACTTACACTGTTTGTTATGTATATGATTGTTATCATGATCAATAATACGTTTGTGTAAAGTTCAATATTGTTCAGATTGTAAAGCTGTGTTAATTTTAACAAAAGAAAGCTTTTAGCAAACCTTTCTTTTCTTAAAGAGGGGAGGTGTTATGTATGATAATTTTGTACAGCATTATATTCCATTTGTAAATGAAGTTTGTTACGTGCTGTTTTGCTGCCTTGCTGGTCAGCTATATTTATTTTGTTCATTGGCACCATCTGGTGGCGTACTTGTAAAATCATTAAGAAAAGTCTAGTAATTTCTCGAAGCTTCTGGCACTTTCCTGCTTGGAGGGGGCGGGATTTCCCTAGAATCCTGTGGATCTTTCTGGAAGGTTGCTAGACTATAAAAAGGCTGTGATATTAAGCACAGGAGAGACAGACAACAAAGAGAGCAGACAGCAGAAGAGAGCAGACCAGAGTTTTGTTTTGGCAACAGTTAAATAGTGGCAGTGTTATTAGAGAATTTAAATAGTGGATAATTTTTGTACAACTTTTTTTTGTAAAGAATAAATTTGTTTTAGTTGTACTTGCCAGTTTTTTGTTGTGATTTTTCCAAGTCATAACAATATAAAAAATATAGAGCAACAAAGGCCTCTTACAATGGCGTGGCTGAAGACTTGCATGATGCAGCATCTTGCAGTTGGATGTGGCTGTGGTTTCATTCCTAACGACTTAGCTTCTTCAGGATCGTAGGCATAGGTCGATCGCTCGAAGTGATCCGAACACAGCTCTCTGGTTTAGTGGGCTCCCAGTCTTGACGCCTTACCCACTGTATCCATATTCTGCATTTCTTTTTGTTCGTTGGAAACCTAGAGCAGCACATTCTGGAGAGTAAAAGCGGCTGCTGTCGCAGGTCACAGCTGACGATACATCACTCGCCGATCTCTCCTGAAGGTCAACGAGTGGGAAGTTTGAATATCTTCTCAATAAAATTGCATGAATTTTATTTACCTCCAGGAGCATTTAGTTGTATTTTTAAAAAGAAATAAAATATTAACTTGAGCATATCAGCTTGGCATTTCAATAAAGAAAAAAAATTGTTGTTTTTGGCCTATAAAAAAAAAAAAATCTCTTAGTCATTGCATATAGCTGCATCTCCAGGACACGATGTGACATTTGCATTTTGATGGCGAATATTAATGCCGAATTCTGTGGGTATTTAATGTTGCAGGGCTTCTGTGGAACATTCATCATATATGTGTGACTATCTATGTGGCGCTTTTTGTATGTACCTGTGCAATGCTCTAGACCAGAAGTCGGGAACCCTGCCCATAGGCTACGTTCACACTACCAGGCTAAAGTGACTCACATCTGATTCCCCCCCCCCCCCCCCCCCCCCATAATATGACTCCGATTTTATGCTTTCAAGGCTGTGTAGACACCAATGTCCAATCTTAAAATGTTGTTACAACTGAGTTACTTCGATATAGGCATGCGTACCTTTCTTCACGTTACAGTTAAATACAGGTCACTTGTAATTATGAATGTGAACTATCAAGATAGGCAAGTAAGATCTGAGAAAGAAATGTGAATTGAACAAAGAGGCCTGTAATGTGAACGTAGTGCTAGGTAGCCGTAGCCCTGCATGTTTAAAATGGTTCTCTTCTCCAGTGCACTTGAATCAATGCCATGTCATCAAACCCTTGACTCGCTACGGTCATTTGAATCAGGTGTGTTAGAGCTGTGAGAAATCTAGTACATGCACGGTTATGGCTCTCCTGGAAAAGGGCTCCCCACCCCTGCTCGAGCACCTGTGCTGCTTCACTGCTTTCCATTCTGCTTACAGAGCAACCAGTCTCCCACTGAGGGGAACCGCACCCGAGCCCCGAAAAAAGAGTCCACGCGGGACAACACAGCTCATTTTCCCACACAACGTCAAAAAAGCGAGGTCTGACCTGCTGTCACCCCTTACACGCAGTCCCACCCTCACAGGTCCCATGTCCGGGGGCCACCACCCCATCCAATGTGGGGCCACCACCCAATGTAACGCCGAGCCGCAAGCAAATGATGGCTTCCTGCATCTGTGCCCAGCCTCAGTTAATGCTAAAGGCTGTTTTATACTGCTGCACTGCCCATGTAGTTTAACGTGATTTTCGCTGTGTGTGACACTTCTAAATTGCTTAAGCATTAGTTTGGTGGCTGAAGTGCTTGACTTTGAATGTTGGTGGTTTAAGCCCCAGTGTACCCCGATCATTGCAACTGTTGGGCTATTCAGCAAAGTCATTAACGGAACAGTCCACCCAAAAATTAAACTTCTCTCATTATGTACTAACCTTTAAGCCAAGGGAAACATGGGAGAAGTTTTTTAATCCATGAAACAAATTTTGAGTAGACCAGTGAAACTTGGTAATAACCTTCTACAAAACAACTGAAGTCAATGCAGACTTGGCCATTCGTGTTCTTTAGAGTCCAAAAGACAGCCAAAGATGACCATGAAATTGCTCCATATAGCTCTTGCAGCAAAATCTAAGTCTACTGAGGCCAACCAGTCGCATTGTGACTGGAAAAGACCTGAATTACACCATTATTTAGCCTAATTTTTACCATAGCTATTTTATTTTAAAAAGTTCATGATGCCAGTTCTTCGTGGCTTTAACGCTCGGGTTTTAAAGGGAATGATTGCGGCTAATCTGTTTGGTGCCAAACCCCTGCCACATCGACAAGTGATTAAGTCATCCTAGTACTTGGAGGGACCGCATCTGTGCAGTGCACTGTGGAAAGCGGGCCGCTACTCTTCCTCATCTACAAAATGACCTTGACGAGAACATCGATGGCTCTATTTTCATGCTATCGTGAACGGAAATGCATGTGGTGGTTACGTTATGCATATTTTTGTCTGTCAAAAAGGCTTATTTATCACCTTTGCTCATTTTGGTGCTCTGAAATTTAAAAGAATTTGCGACAGAGTGGGTTGGCTTGCACTGTATATGCTGTGTCACTGCATAAAGCTGACGCTGTGCAAAATTCATGTCCAAGAACTCGGTTGTGTTTTAACTCCCCCAGACCAACTTTTAATGATAGTTTCATGAGAGTAATTCCCAGCCAGCAAAGCTATTTGCGAAAAAATACGTATCAGTCATGTCATTTTCTTTCTCCTCTTAATTTTCACTTTTGTTTCGTAGGCCTTCACCACAGGGTGTGTGAAAAAAATGTCTCACTTTTGAAAATTGCCCTAAAATTAATATTTTATTATTTTTTGAAAATCCTTTTACATAGGTTAAGTTACAGACAAAACTCAAAAATTCTTACTTCATCATAAAATGATATGTTATGACAAGGAAAGCATATTTCCAGATTTTTTTTTTCCTCTATTAGGTCATGTGATTCAAGATGGCCACCTCCGAAAAGCGACATATAGAAAATGCATCATATCTCAAGGTGTATTTGGAGAACAGACTTGGAATTTGGTATATCTATTATGTATATACCACCCTTGGTTTTGAATTAAAAAAAAAAAAAACGTGACCCTAGCATGGAAAAAAATTTTGCCTCTATTTCTGGGGTACCCAATTTCAGTGGGGTGTCAACTGATTTTAACCCTCTCCTGGCTGCATATTTAAGTACATGCTGTTAATTTTTTTAACTTCAAAACCAAGGGTGGTATATACATAATAGATATTCCAAATTCCAAGTCTGTTTTCCAAATACTTCTCGAGATATGCTGCATTTTCTATATGTCACTTTTTGGTGGCAGCCATCTTGAATCACATGACCTAATTAGCATAATTATGCAAAAATCAGGAAATATGCTTTCCTTGTCATAACATCATTTTCTGATCAAATTACCTGATTTTATGAAGAGATAAGAATTTGAGTTTTGCCTGTAACCTAGCCTTAATTCCAATTCCGGAGTCATGATCGGTTTTCAAATTATATGTGAAATCCATCATCAGGCACGTGAAACTGATAAACCTCCGTGTTCATAGACTTCTGAAAACTGGCCACATCTGATAATGCTGAGTTTTGACCTGACGCTAAAGCCCTTCGCCGTAGTTTCAAAACATCTTGGAGGAAACCCTGCAATGTAACATGAGGAGTTTAAATAATCCCAAATGAAAAGCATCTAGCTAAGAAAAATGAATAGCTTTTTGAAATAATTTGATTGCCATTGTGGTTGGAACAAAAATGATCATAGACAGAGGTAATGCAGGACTCAGTTTGGGAATCACTGTAATGAGGAGCGATACCATACTAACTGTGGAGCATGGCTGATAGCTTGATGTTCTGGGCCAGCTCTCTTCAGCTGGGCCAGGGGCTCTTGTCAAGGTAGATGGCATGATTAATAATCTCCAACATAAAGACATTTCGGCGAAAAAAAAAAAACCTGCTAACCTCTGCCTGAAAGCAGAAAATGCAGCGAATTTTCTTTTCTTGATCATTTTAACTTGATAATTTAAATTTTTGATTTCATTATTTATTAAATTGTTATTTATTGTAACTGGCATTTAATTTAAAACCCGCAATTTAAATAGGGTGTGTTGACTATTTATATCCTTACTACGTGTGCTCCGTTGAGGCAGAAAACAGCCCTTATGCGCACAAATGCATGTTGCGGTACACACTTCCATTGCTATTGTACAGCTGAGTATATTGTGCATTTTCAGATTTATTTCAACGTATATGTGCCCATTTTATTTGTTTTTCCGCTGAGGATGTTGGTAAAGTTTATCGCTCATTCTGTTTTTTTTTTTTCCCTTTTTCTATGAGCAAGACAAGCGAGTGACTAGCTAGGAACGTACATTCCCTTCATTCTGTATCCTTTTTTCCTGCTCTGTCTGGCCTTCAGTGTAATCAGAAATGCTGCACAAGGGCTGGATCCTGGAGAGCATGGATCTGGTCTGAAGCTCCACTTTGCTCTGAGTTGAAAGATGTGTTTTTTTTTTTTTTTTTTTACTTGCTCCAGTCCTCCTCTCATCAGTGCCCTCTTGTGGTCTAGGTCACCATGTACCACGATACACACCCAGAGGACGGGGCATCGTCCAAGGAGAACCGCATCATCTACAGTGACTCTATGCCACGGCGGGTGGGCAGCTTCTATAGAGGTACTAGCATGCTGAAGGTCCACTTCCGCTCTCTCTTTCACTTCTCTCTCTTTTCCCTTTAATCTCCACCAACTTTACCATCGGCCTACTCTTCCTCGTCCTTCCCTTTTCTTCGCTCTCCTCCCTCTCTTTCTTTCTATCTCCTCTCTGCCTTCTTTTCTGTTTCATTTCCATCTGCACGGCCGTCCTTTCACTGAGTTTGGGGCCATGTTTTGGTATCTAGTGCCTTCGCCCCGACCGGACAACACCTTCCACGAAAGCAGTGTGCCAGGCCGGGGTTCCACTGGGGGCGGGGATAGCAGTGCCAAGACCAATCACTCTAAGCGTCAGATGAACTTCGACCCCTGGTAAGCTCTCAAACTCAGCTAGTGGAACTATGTTGAATGTCTTTGTTTTGCGTAATGTCATTTAATGGGAAAACCTTTCTTTACATCATTTTGTTTAAGCAATAGGGCGATTCTGCCTGCTGCGTATAATGTGAAAAGTACTGCCAAACAACTCTTTTGGTGTTGGGATGTTACCTCCTTATAGTTTCGATGTTCTCTGCAAGATCCTTCATTTTGCGGTCTCTCAGGAATAATCCGGAAGCAGTCACCATGAACCCTCCGGAACCTTCCAAAGAGAAGGAGAAGCAGAGCTTCTTCCGAGCAATAAAGAAGAAGAAGAAGAAGTCTCAAACGGTGGGTACCAAAAAGACTCCACCTAGCCTAGATTGGACCTTTTTTGAAGTTCCTTTCATACCATGGCATGGTTAGATCACCTGATTGATACCACCGCCCAGAGTCTGAGACATTACTAATGCTTAAACCTCGACTAACTTCAGTTCTGAATGGAGATGCGTCATACAAAATTCAATTTAGTCCAGGAATAAGCTTAATCAATGACTGTGAATCTGGCCCACCATATTTCTCATCAACTTATGATTTGAACTTGTCACATCATTACTGGTCCTTAATTGCCTGGCTGCACCAACTTTTTTTTTTTTTTTGCGACCTGTTGCAGTTGTCAGGTTTTAAATAAGTGCATATTTTCAATGATCAAATAAATTCACAGTTTCAAGCTTCACAAATTTTGTTGATGTAATGTAATGTTTAAGCATTGTTGAGGGCGAATGGACTTTTGAATTCACTTTTTTTTAATGTGACCAAGCATTATTCAATCGTTCCTCTGTAAAAAATGAGCCAAGTAGTTGATTTTGCCTCTCCTAATGTTTTAGCCATTTCTCTGAAGCTTTTGTCAGCCTATTGATGGCTTTGGCAATGACTGCTTTTTGGATTTAATATTCATTTTCATATATTCATATCCGTATTACAGCAACAGGTTCCAAACGCAGATGCCAAAACCATTTTAATCAACTCATTACATTTTCTGTGCTTACTTATCAATTAAATAATGTGGAAATTGCATGACTGTCCTAGGAAAAGCTGATTACATTTGGCGCCTCGAAAAGGAGAGGACCTTATGTAATCAAAGGCTCCCCGTGGTCAACTGGCGGATGTCGTGAAAACCCAAGTGTCTTCTTTGTAGCGACTTCAAACTCTGTTGCGATAGCAGGCAAAATAACGTTTCGATATTGATCTGCTGATAGCCGAGTGAGTGGGTGAGTGACTCATTTGCACGGCTCAGTCCCCACAATAACTCATTTCTACACTTCGCTTATCCACGAGTTAAATTCATAGGCTGTTCATCAATTCTGGAAGTAACTACCTTCAAATTAAAGTTGTGATTGTGCACTTTGAACTTTTATTCTTTATTTTGTTTCCAATATGGCGTGGTAGACTGCTAAAACAACAATAACATAGTCAGTGTCCAAATTTTTATTAACTTGGGCGTATTTCTGCATTCCATTCTCACATATCAAGAAGTTCTCAGGATAGTGCTAAATATTTTTTTTGGTAACTGGAAAACATTAGATGGAACGTATTGCGCGGTTTGCTGTGCACTATTCTTTTTTTCCATTGCTGTCATCACATACCTTATTTTGCATTATGTAACTAGTGTGCTTTCTGCATTTAATAAAAGACTGAGTCAGAGTTGTCAGGGAGATTATTATCGCTGGACAGATGACTGCTGACATTTTAAAATGAATGCATTATTTTGCCCATCAGAATATCCACAGCTGGTTTCTCTAGAACTTCAGTCACAATGGAAGTCTTGTATGCAAACTTGGACACCAGCCTCTCATTTGGGCTCACTCTCACCTGGGGGCTTCCTGGTGTTGCTTTTGGACAGGTGAAGCGGGGCATGTCGGGTTTGATTTTCTGTCCCCCATTGTGATTGACAGGTCCCCGACGGTCAGGAACACCTGGTCTTACCGAAGGCCGTGCGGTCTTCCACGCACCAGAGCAGCCGACACAGGAACCGTGATCGAGACCGGGAACGGAACCGCGATCGCGAGCATGACCGAGATCGAGAGCAGGAGCGAGAGAGGGAAAGGGACAGAGAGCGAGAGAGGGACAGGGATAACGAGTGGCCACCAGAGAAGCTGACCGAACCCCAGTCTCAGGTAAGACGCACAAAAATCTATTGCAGTGTTTTGAAATAAAAACAATTCTACCTACAATTCTATTTTTACATTTATTTATGTATCACTATTATTATGGGTGGCCTGGTAGACAAGGTACCATTTTTATTCACCGGCTTAAAATTAAAAAATATCTGCACTTATGTCGACCAACTTGCGTTAACTCGAACAGAGTGTTTATAGAACCCCTTTGCGCAGATATAGACACCGGTGCCAAGTGTCTGCTGGTGTAAGAACAGAGGGGTCCTCCATGCGTCTAGGTTGTAGTATAGTTCTGAAGGTAGGCTGGGGCAGACCCTTTGAGAACCTTGTATGCTTTCGCCAAATATAAACCAACAATCATGAGTTCCACCTATCAATCAACCTTAAATTTTTGAAAGCACATTGCTAAGATTTATTACTTGGCTAGTTAGCGAGCGACATCATGCAGCAGTGAGTCTTTGGATGTTTGCAGCCTCAGACTTTGAGTTTCCTCAAAGGATGATGGTTACGCGGCCGCTGGATCGGATAAGGAAAGTGTTATCTGTGACAGCTCTACATTATGCACAAGGCATTTTACTGTATATCGGACTGCCTCAGCGACTATATGGAGCATACTATATGGGCTCTCCCTCTCCCTGACGGATACTTCTATCCAGTCAGAGTACAATGTTGGGGCCTCACCTAGTTCGAAAGTAAGTAGTTAACTTACAAATATTTTTGGCCTATTAGACTTCATGCAGTATTCAATGACTTTGTTGTTCTAGTGTTTGCAAATGCTGTAATTGTCCATGTTATAACACGCTGAGTTTTCAACGTTTAAATTAAATTCCTCACAACGTTATTTCCCGCCTTCCTATCCTGTTTCACTTGGAAATACGTCATGATACTGAAGTTCGATATTGTCAAAAAGCTGTTTCAGCTGGACGTTAAGATTTTTATCCATCCAGGTCCATCTAATGTCCTTCGGGCAAGCAGAGATGCAGGCAGAAAAGAGTGTGTCAGTTGGTGAAAAGGAAAAGTGTCAGCCACATAACAGTAGTAAGATATATCCTGAGCAGAGACTACTGGACTAAGAGAGTATGTGTAGATGGAGAAGAGAGAGGGGCCAAGGACTGAGCCCAGCGGAACTCCCATGGTAAGGGGATCGGGTGCTGATACTGCACGGGTCCAGGCAACCCGAGAGGAGTGACAAGCAGAGTAGGATCTGATCCAGTGCAGGGCTGTGCCACAGAAGCCCTTCGCTGCCAAGATATACAGGAGGATGGGGTGATCGTCAGTATCGACTGCCCTTAAGGCATGAAGTGACTCACTCAGAGAGAAGAGCAGTCTCTGTTCAGCGACCCGGCCTTATGCCGGAATGGTAAGAATCCAATAGGCTGGTCTGCGACAAGAAAGCAGAGAGTTGGGTAGATGTAGCTCTTTCAGGTGTTTTCGATAAGAAAGGGAGAAAACCGGATGATAGTTGTCGATGAAGGAAGGATCGAGAGTGGCCTTTTTTAGAGGGGGGGTGTCATAGCCACACATAGCCAAAAGAAGAGGGAAAACACCCGGATGTTCACAAGTGAGGTGACCACAGAGAAGGGAGGAGGAATGAAGAGATTGGGTGAAGGGCACAAGTAGTGGGGCGGGTGGAGAGCAGAACGTGGGAGATACCAATGTTTGAGAGAGGAGAAAAACAGGAGAAATGGGGAGGGAGAGTGGAGGTGGATGTGAGGAAATTGTGAATCTCTGCAATCTTCTTGTGAAAGAAAGCTGCAAAATCGTCAGCAGTGAAAATAGTGGTGGAGGAGGGCTGAGAAAAGAAGCTAAAAAAGACTGTTGCAAATTGGAAAGACTCGTTAGAGACCCATTTAGTAAAAGCATAAACCAGGTGTTGCCAACATAAACATATGTGCAGTTTTATGTATGAATCAAAATGGCAGGAACCCAAAACTTAGTTTTGTTAAGAGAATATTGTCCAATAAAATAATTCTGAGGTTACCGATGTGCTTGCTTTATCTGTTAGCCCATTTTCATGCATAGCTCTACTTATATTTAAAGTTAAACCTCGGGTTTAAATAGTATACACGTTACTACTTTTAGAGGATATAACTACAGCTGACAACTATTTGATAAAACTTTGTAAAGGACACAGCGCAGCGTGCAGCTCGGCCATGCGCCGGGCCAAAAAGCTCTTTGTGTCCAGTCAAAACAAAAGGTTGAGACAAACCAGGAAAAATTAAATAGCTTAAATAAATTAAATCAAGATAAATTTGCCTCCTCCTGCTCTGCTTCTGCCTTTTTTGAGTGGGAAAAGAAACACTCTATGTGGCATTCTTCAACCTCGATTCCAAAAAAGTTGGGATGCTGAGCAAAATGTAACTGAACTCTTTGATTTGCGAATCATTTAAACTCTGTATTTTAATTGAAAATGGTACAGTTGAAAATGGCACTGGGACAACATATCAGATGTTGAACCTGAGAAATCTAATTGCCTTTTGAGACATATATGCTCATTTTGAATTTGATGCCAACAGCACTTCTGAAAAGTTGGGACACGGACTTGTTTACCACTGTGTTGCAACATATTTTTTTAACAACACTGTAAGCATTTTGGTACTGAGGAGACCAAAGACTTTAGTTTTTAAGTCAAAATTTCTTCCCATTCTTGCTGTACGTTGGATTCAAGCTGCTTGACGCTTTGCAGCCTCCTGTGCACATTTTGTGTTCCACAATGTGCCAAATGTTTTCACTGGTTGACTAGGTCTGGACTGCAGGCAGGCCAGTTTAGCACTCAGACTCATTTACTGCATGGTCATGTTGTTGTAATATGTGCAGACTGTGGAATGGCATTGTCTTGTTGAAATAGACAAGGCCCTCCCTGAAAAAGACATTGTCTGGATGGCAGAATTTGTTGCTCCAAAACCAGTATATGTCATTCAGCGTTAATATTGTCTTCACAGATGGGCAAGTTACCCAAGTCATGTGCAGAAATGTGTTCCCATACCATCTCACCTGCTCGCATTTGACCGTTGCACTGATAAGAAGCTGGATGGTACCCCTCCTCTTTAGCTCGGAGGACACTGTGTCCATGATTTCCAAAAATTATCTCAAATTTTGATTGGTCAGATAGGTTTGCACTTTGCCCCAGACCATCAGAGTTCATGTAGTGATTTCCCCCATAGAAACCTGTCTATTTCTAATGTGGTGCTGCCTGAGGGCCTAATGATCATGGACATTCAATATTGGTTTTCGGCTGTGTTGCTTGCGAACAGAGTTGATGAAATCCCCAAATTTTTTGCAGTTTTGCATTGAGAAACATTATGAAGTTTATGAACTACTTGACTATGCAGTTTTTCATTGGGTGGTGAAGCCCTCGCCATCTTTACTTCTGACAGCCTCTCTGGAATTCTTGTTTTATTCTCAGTCATGTTACTGACCTGTAGTGAATTATCCTAATGAGCTGCGAGGTGTTCTTCCAGGTGTCTTTTTTTTTTTTTAAGCATCAGACAATTTTTCCAGTCTTTGCCCTTGTCTCAACTTTTTTGAAACGCCTTGCATCATATTAAAAAAAAAAAAGCAGGGATTTTTCACAAACCAATGTAACCTCTCGGTTTGAAAATTTGATATGTTGTCTTTGTACCATTTTCTATGGTTTAAATGATTGGCAAATCATTGAATTCAGTTATTTGCATGTTACACAGCATCTCGACTGGGTTTGCAGCTTAATGACCTTTAATCAAGTGTTATTAGTGTTCATTAACTTGTAGTTTTTCATGAAGTATATGAACATTTTTGTGGGGGGAAAAAAGTGCAGAAGTGGAACGTGCTTTAATGCTCATTTTGGATCCAGACCATTGAAAGAATAACTGTCTGGAAAACAATACTTTTTTGATAATTTAATTTCATTTAGGGATATGACCAGTAGGGGGCACCGTATCACAAAAAATGTTACAGCCAACACTGGCCATTTTAGTTTAGGAACGGTTTAAGACTGAATGGAAACAAATCACAGAGAGTTCAGTTTGATGAATGAATGAGCGAGTAAATGAATGAATTGTATAGTAGTTTAGTATTGTACAGTACCTGGAGCTGCTGGTACTGAGTAATTCTATGCTTGTAAAAGAATATACAGATAATGCAGGAATGTTTTCCTTAATTTTTCCTCTATGTATTCTGTGCACATGCAAGTTATAGCATTTTGAATTAAAATGTATTTATGCGGTTCGAAGGTTTTTTTACAGTGCCCAGGCCCTGGCTCGTGAACAGTCTGATGGCTCCTTGCTAATAGCAGCAGACCTCTTCCATATTTAGCAATACAATCATGGGTCTGGCTATCAATCTGTTTAATTTGTGTTAACCTCTGAATTTGAGGTTTGTTAACTTGCTGCTAATTCCTGCTGCTATTATAGATATCTAAACATATGCAATTAAAATAAAAATAAGTCAAGAATAGCTGTGGGAAACTTTTTGCCCATGTTTTGTAAAAACTTCATAGCCTAGTTATGAGCTTTCAGATGACACGGTTGTGTCAACTGGTTGAGATGCTTGGGAGATGTTGGTTTTCACTTTCATATTTCTTATGATTTGAACTCGACTCAAGACACTTTTTATTGAATGATTTCAAATCCATGTTAAGCTTTAGATGCATGCATGAAGTCTTATTTCTGGTAGCTTATATGCACCTGTACTGTTGAATGCACTTCTCTTCATTCATAATTGCAAGAGCTTTTTGGACAGGAATCACTCTGTGGATTCAGCGTGTTGAAAATGGATCCATCTTGAAGTTTCTTCAAGCTTGAAAGCCTTGGCAATGGCCATCAAATCAATATGCAATATCAATCAGAAATGTTCTTTCATGGAGGCAGCATGACTCAAATCTCTTGGTCCCTCTGAGCATCCATGAGGCATGCTTGACCATGCCACTGTTTCTTCAATGCTGATACTGCCTGTGTGTGTGCATTCCTCAATGGAGCCGATTGCGCCTTTGCTCGCCGGGCTGGCACTGATCTGCCACAACCCCAAATCCACACATTTTCACTATCGTGGACAAATTAAAAAAACGTACTTGCTTGGATGGGACAGGTCAGGTGTTGGCCTACTTATGGAGCTGCATTTTTACATGCAGTAAGGCTCTTATCTTGAGTACCGCGGTCCCCCCGACACCGTTCTGCACACCCACCGCCTGCCACTACCCCCACCCCCCCATGCCCCCCAAACGCTCCCAGCCACCCCCACCCCCTCCGCCACAGCGCTCTTATTTATTTATAAACATGATGAGAGTCCTCGGCTGCCTCCTCCATCGCACTGTGTTAAACAGCACGCACTCTCTCACATTCTTCTGAGGTACTATAATGTAAAGAGCTTGCTGGGATGGATGCACACGTGGCCTCATATGTTACCAGATATGCATTCCCACATAGTAATAGAATATGGAATTTGGCTCATTTCACGGATGCAATTAAAACTGAATAATAGACTAGATTTTGTTCTGTATGGAGAACATCGATTGAAATTGAATTTGGTCAAGGAAAAGGCTGGATCTGTGAATTGGCTCATAATGATAAATACATTTTTGAAAGTAGCTGTAATTTATGGGTTCTTAATATATAGTTGAACTCTCTTTACTATTTATCAGTTTTTCAGTATATTGCATTGTGTAAGCCATGTTTGGTCGAATAGATCTGGCTGCTGGGACGCGGTGTTTGTTGCTGACTTCGTAATGAGAGATATGAAGCGTTGGGCAGGGAGGTCTTGAGATTCTCCTCCTCTCTCCACCCTCCCCCCCTCAGAGTCAGCCACTGAAATCCTTGCGCAAGCTCCTGCACCTCTCCTCTTCCGCCATGAACCAGGCCACGCCTGCCGAACTGCGCTTCCAGCCACTACCCAACCCCCCAACCAAGGGAGGCTTTAGCGAGGGGAGAAGCCACCCCAGCGGCCCAACCCAGTCCAAGAGTCGCCAGGCTGCCGCCTACCCTCTGGCCGGGCAGATCGAGTCCGACTGGCACGTGTCGGCCCTCAGTCGGGCTGAAGGGACCAGCTACCCAGAGCAAGGATCCAACAAAATGGGCCAAAATGGGCCCGGGTTTGCTCGACCTCCGCGGGCACGAATGCCAAACCTCAATGACCTGAAAGAAACTGCTCTGTAAAGAGCCACGCCCCCATCCCTGGTCTCCACTGGCCCCGCCCCTGATGCCCCAAACTGCTTTCCCCGTTGGCTACTGCTCTTTATCCCACAACGGTGTGAGGGAGGTTTGGCTCGAGAGTCTATACCCTCAGACAGAGGGGCTCTGTATGTCTTAAAGTTTTTTTTAAGCTTCCATATCAGTATTATATGTAATATTATTTATGAAATCCTGATTACAATTTATTTGTTTTAAAATAGATACATTAGTTTAACTGGAAAAATATATCTGTACTTCACATGATAATTGGAAAAAAGTATAGTATACCTGCGTCGGCTATAGTTTCTGAAAAAAAAAGAAATATATAAAAATTTTCCTGTGTAATAATGCTATATTTCATTGAGTGAGTATCAGTTGTTAGTATATCTGGAGCATATAGCTTTTTCAGATTTAAGGCTAATGTGAAAATATTTGTCGTTTTCATTTGCAGACATGATTTATATTTCCTTTATATTTATTTTTGTATTCTTAATTTAAACCCACTGAGTGGAAGTGATGAATTGGTTTGTCTCCCTGCCCAGCTGAGCTGAAAACTGATCTTGCTGACTGTTGTGCACTTTGGGTTATTTTTTCAATTGTAATTATGTTTAAACTTTGCTGCTCTGGTTGAAACTCTGCCTCGACCGGGAAAAGAATGTTATTGAGTTATTGAGAGGGTATCACCATGCGTGTGATTCATTCAGCTTGCAGATCAACACAATTCCTGTTACCGGAGTAATTTCCTGAAAGTTCTTTCACTGTTTTGTTTGCAAAACAAGTTAACATGTAAGTGTTATTAATTGGACACATAGTGGTATAATCAGTTTGATTTGAATTTACTGTCTGATATGGATTGACTGGCTGTGTGTCTTTTGTCATGGGAGCAGGGGGTGGAGCAGTGTGTGTGTGTGTGTGTGTGTGTGTGTGTGTGTGTGTGTGTGTGTGTGTGTGTGTGTGTGTGTGTGTGTGTGTGTGTGTGTGTGTGTGTGTGTGTGTGTGTGTGTGTGTGTGTGTGTGTGTGTGTGTGTGTGTGTGTGTGTGTGTTTCTGAACTGCTGTCAGAGAGAGTGAGCTTGTGGATGGATTCAATGGTAGTGCACTTTTTTTTTTTTTTTTCTTTAAAGAGTCTGGTGCTGCCGGGTTGGCTGAAGGCTGAAAGCATTTGTGTGAGCTGAAGGGAGGCTGGCTATTTTTACTCCTGCGAAGGACATAATTTTATCGGTCTGTCTTTTGGTTTGTTTGTGTGTTAATAGGTTAGCAGAATTAAAAACTAATGGACGGATTTCCTTGAGAATTTATTCTGAGGTGCATCTTGACCCAAGGTGATTAGATTTTTGGAGTATTTAGGATATGGATCCAGAATTGTATTTTATTTTATTTATTTTTTTATTTATTTTAAAAGATTCTTCTCCATTTTGAGATATAAAAACATTTTAAGTTTTGGGTCACATCCTGTCATACACATAAGCATTTGAAATGAGAAAAATTGTTAGGGAATTACTGCAATGATGTCATGAAAATCTCACAAACTGATCTCTATCCAGGTGTCTGTTTAGATTCAAGGACTCGCAGGAAATTGTGCGCGTAGACATGCGTTGCTGTTGTAGCTAGTGACTAATGGAGCTAGACCCCCACCCACCTCTAAATTATTGCTAAGATGATGCAGATTCCTGCAGCATAAAAAGAACAAAATATGCGGGTAATGTTTTGCAGGGGTGTTGACAAATGGGCCGTTTGTCAGCCTTGGTGGAGGTTTGCAGTCTCAAGTTGTTGTGGTTCTTTACTGTGTTTTGGCAGGAGAAAATGCTTGCTAACATGACATCCACACAGACTGGTAGATAACAATCAGCTCATTTTATGTACAACTCGTGTTCGAAAAAGTTGGCACATTTATGGAAAAAGAAAAAAAATCACCAAGTGATTTGGAAAGTCCATTCACTCTCAACTACATTGAAAACAAGGCTAAAATGCATTATTTAATGCTTTAACTCGTGAATTCTATTGTTTAATGAAAATATATGCATATGTAAAATCTGCTTACTGTAGCAGACTCAAAACAATATGGCACTGGGATAATTTATGCCAAACAATGATCTGACAAATTGCAAAGTGATGTGAAAACGGGTGAGCCAATTGTGTTCCCTCCTGGTGTATGACCGACTTTCAACGTTGGTTGGAATAATGGTTGAAATGTCAGTTTTTGTTTCAATGTGCTAAACGGTTATTTAAAGGTTAACAACATATTTATAAGTCTATGTTGACACTTTAACAAGATCTGTATATCGAATCAACCAAAAATGTCTTGAACAACGTACAAAATAAATTTCAGCCTCTTAAATTAGTCTTATGACCATAATCATTATTCAATGATTATTTTACTATACCAACATTGATTTGCTTTTCAAAATCTAAATGAAATGCAACAGTGATTCAAGACTGATCACAACGTTGATTCACCTGTAAATAAAATGAAATGCCGATTGGTGCGTACTGTAAACCTTCAAAAAAGAGCTTGTTCTTGAGGGGCAAAGATGGACCCTGGCTCATCAATTTCCCACTGCATGCTTATAGTCTATCACTTTGAGAACAGCATTTTCCAAAGACAATTCAGTCAGATTTTGGGCATTTCACCCGCTTAAGTATGTAACGTTATTAAATGATGGATACAAAAGTCTCATGACATAAAAGTATTATTAGAACATATGTGTGTTAAGAAATGTTTTTCTCATGCTCAGTATTTTTCTTTGTCTGATGTATTCAGTTTGGACTTTAAAGAATTGTTTGATAGCCCTACTGCAGAAACTAAGGAAAACCATTTTAAAGCTAAGTGGGGGATCATGACCGACAAGTATCCTGCGAGTTCTCACCCTCATCGAAAGTTGTGAAACCCTCTCCGGCATCGAGAATACCATCATGGCAGCCAGCAGTAGTTTCAGTTCAAATCGACAGTAATCTTACATTTTTGTCAGCTACTTGTGTACTGTTTGCGATAATGCTATTCGATAAATCACTCATTTGAATCAAGCCGCATCTAGTTGGCTTAAATTGAAAGATAAATCTGATTATCTATAGTCTCCTTTTGAAAAAAAATGCATTTGTGAATCAATTTGTGGGTAGTCTCAAAAAACCACACATAAATACAGGGAAATGTACACATTGCGATAAATATAGGTATTTGTGAATTTCTATTGGATTGACTTTAAAGGAGTTGAGTCACGTGAACTGCGCATGCTCAGAACTTTGAAAACTGTTCATCCTAACAAGAAATCAAAATTAAGGCGATCGTGACTTATTCTCCAAAAATCCGTTTCCATCGGCGCTCTACATATGTATGTATATATATATTTTAGTTCCTTGAACATAAGGCTTTTGTTTTGGGTATTTTTTGTCCGGTATAAGTCGAAGAACTAGAAGTTTTACCGTCCTCTTGAAGGATGTCCTCTCGAGGAGGGAAGCGGTACGGCAGCGGCCGTAAACTCTTGTCTCCAGGAAGCTTTATCAGGAGCACAGAGAAGAGAGAAAAAATCGGCAAAAATCCTCGTTCGGCTGATCGAGTTCATCTGTGTTTTTTTCTTGCTGTATAGAAAGCAGACGGCAGTGCTACATGAAGGCGCTCGAATTTCTTTCCCCGGCCAACAAATATGTTTGAAAAGAAGATCATTCGCATAGAAATCAGATACTTACCGAAAGTGGCGCGCTTGCACCAGCAATTGAAGTCATTCCTAGTCTTATGCAGTCTTTATTTTGTCCCGAGAGATTCACGTCCTGCGAGCTCTGTATCCTACGAGTCTCCGCACGTGTGAAAGCCGGTCTGTTTATCTGATTTGCATATGTCACCTCCTGAGCCTGCGCATTAACCGTGACGCAGCTCCTTTAATCTCTTTGGCCTGGAGTTTTCAATGTTGCGCTGTCAGTGGAGTAAAAACCCCTCTGTAAACACCTTTTAAAGCATGATTTCTCCAATTTGGTTTCCATTTATTATCCCCCCGGCATATAATGCGGGGGGATATAGCGATCAGTGTGTCCGTCAGTCTGTTCGCCCGTCTGTAATAAATCGTTTCCAGACCAGAACTCGAAAACTATACCACTTACAAACACCAAATTTGGTATGGAGCTTCTCCTTATGGTCTAGTTGTGCCTTTTGGGGGTTTCGGTCTGTCCGTCTGTCCACAAAACCTGTAGGTTACACAACCTACAGCCGGGGGGATCCGCCATTGCCAGATGGCTCTTGTTTTCTTATGGGAACAGGTTGAGAGCAATCATGCATTAAAAAACAAGAGGCTTCCATAACTTTGATGGCATGCTGCAAAAAAATCCCATAATGCCTGCATTCTCTGTATGGGAAGCTGAGGTTGAAAAAGTTGATGAGTATTATTTGTGTGAGCGTCAGAAACAAACATTTATTAATACTGATACACGGGATAAAAAATATTTATCACAGATTTCAGCGTCTATTATAAAAATACATTTGCGGACAAAGTCATTTTAAAAAGTCTAAATTGTGGGGGGAAACAATGGAGGGGAGGGGGCATTTTGAAACCATGTGAATGCTTGCGTGTGTGCGCTTGTATGACGTATGAACATTTCATTTAAATAGATTTTAAATTTAAAACACTCTAAGCTCCAAAGGTGAATGGACCTTTCAAATCAGTCCTTTTTGACTTCATTGGCACTTTGATGTGACGATTTCAGAATTAGACTTGTAAACTAGATGAGGAAACAAGCGGCAAACTGTCAGCTTTCCCATGTCCAGGTGGCTTAATGGAATGTCGTCCAAGCTTAAGAGAAACATGCATACTCTTTCTCCACTTTTTGTTCTAGCAGCAATGAAAAACTGTCAATGTTTTGCTACTGCTGCTACTGAAAAAAAGTCACTGATTCATTTTGAGGCGACATGAAGGAATTCAGAAGGTCATGTTACAAATGGTCCTTGCTGTTCACAACCAGCGTCATTATTTTTATTATCTCATCAACTTGTCAATCTTAATCATTGACTTGAAATACTCCTCGGTCTTACAGTCAAACTTTAACGATCGTCACAGTACAAATGCTATTGAACTATACTTCATGAGCCATTTGATCGCGACAATACGATCCTCTGGTATTCCACAGTTCACTTTATGGAAGTGCTTGGATTTGTTGAGGTGACGCTCCTTTCAAACCTGCTCTCATTTATTCACCATTCACATGGCTTTAAATAGCACTGAATCTAATTCTAAGCGGACATTTGCACAATTTTCTGGCATTTTAGTACTACAAATAATATATGTTATGTAAATTTATGCATAGCTAACACTTTAGGTAGTGTATATATAAAGTTTGGTTCACAAATCATATGAAAATAATTGCAATTTGAGGTTGCGGTTTCCTTGCATATTCGGTTAACGTGGAAAATGGTTATTTTCTATTGTTCACCAACTTGGATTCTCTGTCACCTACATATTCCCTTATAGTTAAAATGGCAAAGCCAGGCTCATCTTGTCTTGCTTTCTACAAAAGTATTCAATTTTGGTGTTGTTTGCTTTGCATGGTGGGGCATTACAATCCCTTGGACTCAGTAGTCCCCACCCCAGGGACTGTGCTGATGCACAGTGTTAACAGTGCCTGACTATGCTTGGTTTAAAAAACAAAAAACAACAAAAAAAAAATACTGCATTGATCACTGGTGCGTTATTCTTTATTGAATATTTTATTAATTTTGACATACACAAAAAGAATTATTAATCAGTATGAATTAACTGTCAACAAAAGAACAAGCAATACAACCTGAGTTCAACAATATTAATTTTGAATAGCGTAACAGGTTTATTTTAAACCAGTAGTCTTATACAACCATAGAGCGATGTTTTGATGTTATGTGCATTGTAAATAATTTTATGATACTTAAGAGGTCGGTAGCAGGTAATTAGCTATGATTTGACTTGTTGAACAGGAAGGGATGACATCTGCAAACACCGAGGCATACGTTCTATTTATGAAGAGATTATCATTCTCTCACCTCTGGCTCGTGACTCTTAAAATTCTGTGTTCTGCGCAATCTGAATTAAATGGCATCATTGAGCCTAAGACTGAAGTTCTTAAGATAAATGTTAAGTAGTAGTCTACTTGTATTTTATGGAAATGTAGAAGATACAAAAAAATAAAAAATAAGCACTACAAAAAGTAGCTCAGTCTTAAGTCTTATTGTCGGTTTGAATAGTACATTTTCAACTGGCTAAGTAATCCGTAAACAGGAAAATGATCTATTTCACTTTGTGTTCAGTACTCATGATGTATTATTAATATTAAAAATGAATATTTCCTTTCAATTCGTGGTGTCACCATGATCGCAACCACAAATTTTAGTATTGTACTTGTGCTTCTTGAATTCCAGGTATGTAAACTAAAAAGTGTATCCACGGTTTATACTTTATAAAGGGTTATGTATTTTTCTGAAAAGATAATGTTGAACAACACAGTGTATTATATTAATACCATTATGTGAAAATTTCTTTGGTAATATTTATATATATAAAAAAAACTATAGACAACTGAGATCAAAGAAAGTGTTCTGTTTTTGTTGCTATTTTCCGGATGCAATCACTTTCTCTTTTTTTTTTTTTTGTAGGAACTATAGATTTATTGTCATTTCATAAACCGTTTTAAGGGACCGGGTGAACATTCTTACTAATCAAAAACACTGCTTAATTATCCTTCTGTCTATGGTCATCCAATTTACAAACCTAACTAATGTCTCCTAACAAACAAATTGACTTAAAGGTGCATTGAACGATTTTATCGGTTCTTTGTACCTCCTGTCTTGACCAGCTAAAAGTAGTTCACGCCCACATCCCCTCCCCTTCCGAGAATACGCACTAGTGGATTGGTGCAACTGGTCACAGAGTTCCAACTCTTCACCTTCCTCAGGTAATAGCCCAGTGAAATATTCAATTTCTTTTTTTTAAATTAAACTGTTGCAATTATCGCGGCAGTTCACTATGGTCTCACAGAGCATTATAGATTTTACTGACATAGTAGTGAGAATGTCACAGACAATTTGTATAATTTAAGCCATACCTTTCAGCCAACATTGTCTGAAGACATTATGCTGGTTGTCCAATGCTAGTTGCCAGCTTCCGATGTCATCTTTCACATGGATGGGGGACACAGATTAGCTAGAATTTGTTTTCTAGGTCACTCACCTGGCCATAACGTTGGTTCACACAGCACAGTTTTATCCATTAACGTGCTATAACATTTACTATAGTTTACTTATCTTGCTATCAATCAGCCCACATTACCATGAATCTTACTGCAAAAATTTGTAACCTTAGACAGATGTGCCAAGAAGACCTTGAATTGTGGGTACTTGCAAAACCATCTATTAATTCAGATAAGCATATTGGTCTATTCTGGAGCGGTGTCCTTCAATTTTCTATAAACATGAAGAGTGCCTGGTAGAATAATTACACACATGGCAGCACAATTATGAGAAATTATAGGCCTATTAAAATAATAAATAAATAATAAGTTGTGGGGACCACCCAGTGTATTTGCCAGTTTTTGTTCAAAACACAAATTGAAATGAAATCAAAGAATCTGTTGGCTACCAATTGGTGAGAATGTCAACACATTAGGTTTACATATAAATGTCATTTGGTAATTAAGAATTCATAAAGCGCATGATGATCACTCAAACCTGGCTTGGGCCTTTTTTTTGTGCAAGAACTTAAACACCTACAGTATGCTCACTAAAACACCTAAGTCACTAATACTTACAAAAACACATTTACAGTTATATATATACAATATAGTAAATATAATTGAAAACCTAGAAAATATCTATCTATTATCTAACATAATACTGGGTTTATTTTCTCAACCCCTTTTGTCTGAAACAAAATCAAAATTGCCCGTACTCCCCCTCAAACGTGGCATTGTTGTGGTCTATAGCTTCATAGTCCAGAATGAATGGGAGCCTATCTAGCGAGCGTCCCTCGTAAAAAATAAAGTTTGTACTCCCTTGTACAGCTTCTGTACGCAACATTTTTCCATACTTGGCAATGATTTTGTGGTGCACTATATATTTTCTTCAAATGGCAGATGAGATTTTGAACAGCACAACAAATAATGCCTGATACACGTTATAAGGTTCTATTTGAGTGAGTGTGCATTTGTACATAGACACTACGTTGGCATCTGGATTGCACTTCAACATCACCATTCATAACTTTCTGAAGACGAAACTGAAAAAAGGTGCCTGACTCATATGCAGCTTCGGGCTGTACAATCGATGGTACAATCCAAGCTGCGAAATTACCTTTCATTAGTGAGACTGTTTTTGTTCATATTTGGCCAGTATTATAACATTGTGTTGAGTGGCAAGTTGTTGGCCATCAGAGTCAGACTATTGATGGCTTACATCGGCAATAATGCTGGCTTGCCATGAAAGCTGAGACTTGATTATAAATTATGTAAAACTATTGCTAACTGTTAAACTAAAGATTTTTATCCAACATGGCACCAGCATTGGCTATATAGGCGTTTTTCTCCAAACCAACTTATAGGGCTAGTTATTCGTTTTGGCTGAGCGACTGTATAGTTGGCTGGGCACAAACTGTCTGGCATTAAATGTTTTTTAGTTTCATGAGAAATCTGTTTAACTTTGCGGGTGTCTTGGCAAAGCTTGTTGAATGGCTAATTAAAAGATTGACACAAGCAGCAGGTTTATTAAGAAGATATTGGTTGTATTTCAAAAGATAGGGTTGTTCACTTCAAAGAGGGCCGCACTCACTGCTTCCATAATGAAGGGCATTCCAATTTCCAGTCCTAAGCGTGTAAAACTCATCCCTTCAAAAGACTCTACGTGATGGTCATTTTTGACATGAGCAGGGACGTGTTTCTTGACCAGAACCAGAAACATGTTTGTGGTGTGGTTATTGGTTGAGCACTTTGGTGATTTTCATTCTGCGTGAATGGCATCATTGTTTTGACAAAACAAAAACGAAAGGTCGAGGTGAGTTCAGCACCAATTCAAGGTGGCGGGAAGGAAATGCACCCATATTTCAATGCTTAACATCACTCTGTGCCATGTTTGTTCACAACACAATCACCTCCCCAAACAGTTTCTGGTTCTGGTCGCAAAAACACGCCCAGGCAACGGTCTCTTTCCTCCCACAATGCCGTGCAGTGACTCAAGCCTAGTGACGTGCGTTGACTCGGCGACATTCAAGAAAATGTCAATGATGGCTAAAAGTTTGCGCATAGTAAGCTAACAAAGCTCGCAAGATTGCTTACAATGTGTGGACTGACTAACACAAATTATATCTACAGATGATTTTTATTTTTTTACCCAATGCAATATGTTGCCGCATGAAAGCTATGCGGTTGGTTATAAAGTTAATTCGAAACCAGTAAATGGTCAGTGAAAGCAGTACAGCAGTTCTCGGCTGCCTTGGCTTACACTTGTGTTCACGGAATGTGACGGCTGTGACTTATGATTTTGAAAGGCATTCCAAACCACCATTACTTTGGAACACTATTCCCTGTTGCCCTTTAGAGTTTTCACGGGGTGTAGAACATGGGGATTAACCCTATGGAGGGAAAGGCAGTCCTTGTTTGCATAGTAGTGTACTGTGAAAGTGCAGATTGATTGACTGTATGGACGCCTGCTTCCTGGCTGAGCCCTTCACTGATTGGCTGACATGTTCGGACAGTAGAGGAAATTTAATTTCTGACCTTGCAGAAGGGAAGTTGATACCACTGCTGTACATCAGCCAATCCATTTATGCGACGACTGGCAAAGTGTAATGTCCGAGAGCATGAAATGTAGAAAATCTACTGAACGTAATGTTTTTTCACAAATTGAATTTCAGCTAGAACTGTTACCAGCCTAATCAAAAAATGAGGGTAATCCTCTTCAACTGCCTCATAGTTTCTGTTTATCCAGCGAGAGGGGACAGCATTTTTTCTTGACATGCTATAGCTGTAAGTTGATTAACTACCTGTAGGCTCAGTCTGCATTGAAGGTTGGGCCACCAAAATATTTGAGTTCAAAACTAAGAAAGCTGGTGTGTCTACTTTGACACAATGGATTGAAAAATTGAAAATAGTTTGAATGCATTGCCTCGGTTCACTGTCCAATGTCCAAGCAATAATGCTAAAAATCAGTCATGTAAGCCCTCCTGGGTGTGATGGCACTGTTGCCATAACATGATGCAGTTCAAGGCAAGGATATATTTGCCTAATGTTTGGTCACAAATATTGTGGAGGCAGCTGTTTACGTCAAATGAAATTAATTCCTGGTTTTGATGCTAAGTCAGTGGTTCTCAAACTTCCTCTGCCCTGCCGCTTTTTAAAGCCAAAAAGAGTTCTTGCCCCCTCCCCCCACCCCAGCAATCGTAAATCGGTCTGTTGAAGTAAACAAAGCGAAATGGCTTTTCCAGCATTTGAGCACTTTTGTTTGTGTCGCTATATGAATCATATTCATTCAACGCAAGGTGTGTTCAACATCCACGCCCCCTGTAAGGGCTCTACGCCCAGTTTGAGAATCACTGTCCAGAGTCATTATTGTGTTACCCTTTTCAGCATCGAGTAGCAACATTCAGTTGTGAGCAGCTGTTGAACCTGTAGCTTGTAGTGACAACACCAACTCTATATCCCACCTTCAAAGCTTTCGATTCAGCAATGTTGACCCTCTGCAAGTGCTTAAGAGTGACATAAAACCCTCATTGCACACATTGCCTGTGTAAAAAATTTTCTCAGAATTGTAAAAAAAAAAATAATAAAAATAAATAAAATAATAATAATATTTGAATATTTTGGATTGCTGTAAGCCATAGCCAATCTGCAGATGTTACTGTATAAAGTTGTATTGTATAAATCCTTGACTTTATTTTTCATTTGAACTACTAAAGTCACATTGTGCTAATGTGACTTTAAATCCCTGTAAAGGATCCCTGAAACTCTCACCACCTTTGCATAATATTTTTACTCTTTACTCAAATATGGGTGGTAATGCTCCGGGGTCTTAATATTGATACAGTGATTTGGCCTAATTTCAGCTGAGTCACTTTCAGTGATGTGTGAACTTACACCAGTTTGGATCATAAAAACAATTGAAGCCAACTATTATCAGCTTAGGGTTGATCTATAGTTTGAGTCAAATTAGGCTGGAACTCCCCCCGCTAGTTTTAGCGAACATGTTATTTGTGGCTAGAGTTAGAATTGAGTGAATGTAATGTCTTTTCACAATTCTAAACTCATATTCATTCAGACGGTGATGTTCTGCCTGACTTAAGTCGCATATTCAATTCAGCTGGCGTTGTGCTAGTGTGCATACAGTTCAGAAACCATAATGGTGACTTGAAGACCGCCTTATTTCTGTGTTTTAGACTGAACAGGACAAGCTTGGTTCTCCCCTGCATATAACATACTACCTGTCAAACTACATGTGCAGTCACTGGTATATTTACAACAGGTCTATACAATGTAAACTCTTGAATCAGATCTCTGAAAATATTATCTGAAGACTGAGTTATTTTGTTTAGTCAAGTGCAGAAGTATTGGCACTCTTGATTAAACTGGAGAGAGGATGTGTATAATAAAGTTAATCCATAGCTTCACTTATACCGTAGAAAAACTAAGTACTGTTATTTCAATTCAGTTATTCTCACTTTTTTTTTTTTTTTTTGCATTTTCATCTCATTTTTAAAATCCTTTGTCCAGATTTATGGCTGCTAGGGCACACAGGTCAGTCATCAATCATTGCCTGTAATTTGTGACAGTGTAAGATAACTTTGTTGGAGGGATTTTTGGCCATTCCTCCAGCAGAGGTCATTTATATCCATGAGTTTGCACCTTGAATGGACTTCATCTCCTGTCCATACTTCAGATTTTCTTTCAGAAACCCAGAGGATCGTTACAGATAAATGTTGCTTTCACTCTATGCATTTTTATGGAATTTTGAGTACGCTGGTCCTGCTGGAAAATCCTCCCATTGCCAAATCTCTTGCAGAGGGGACCATATTTTCTGCTAGCATTTCCCAGTACTTCTCAATGCTTTCGACTCTGCCTGCCTTTTTCCCTCCCCTGTGAACTGTTGCATGTTTCCTGCCTACCCATTTGACCACTTCCTCTTATTTCCAAATTTCTCCAGGGTCAGCCTCAGACAATTCCAAACTTTCTTTGGAGCTGGATTCTGCCAAAAGTCTCTTCCTACTGGGGAGTTTTTCTTTCTTTTTCTGGCCGGTGTCCCCTTTAGGTCAATCTCAAATGTGGAAAGTGTTAAACGAATAAAATTGAATTGAATTCTTGGTGAAATTCATTGTACCATTGAGCGTAGGCAGTGCCCCTGGACGAATGACTGTAAACTATTCCCAAAACATCATTGAATCCATATATGACTGTGGGCATCAGGTGCTTCTTTTTGCTTGCATTCATTTTTATGCTACTTAACCTGTAAATGAATTGCAAAGCTATACATTTCATCTCATCTGTGTGCACTCATTTGTAGTCATAGTTCCAGTAACTTTTGGCAAACCCCGTGTGGGCTTCTTCATGCAAACTCAAAAGTTTGTTGCTATGGAGATCAAAGTTGTTATTAGGTGTTTCTTTATCAGAACGAAGTTAAACGCGCCAGCTATTTTACGGTTAGGGAAATTAGCTTGATAGTACGAGTAAGTGTCTTCATTAGCCCGAAAGCCCTCCCTGCAAGAAATGAAGAGCCAACACAAATAGCGGGCTAATTGACAAATTAGCTGGCTATTTTGTATCTTCACTATAAAATAACCAGCAAACTTGAAATCAGGCTAATTTCAAAACCGCAAAATTGCTAGTTAATTTAAAACTTAATTTAATGAAGACACACTTTTTGAGAATTGGATAACCATGATCCTCTGGTTTTTATCGCTTCTCTCACCTTCCTTACTGTCTGTTGGGGCAGCATGCGCTTGTGTCCTCCTCCAGACATGGCTGCCAACATTCCATGCTTTCAGCATAGTTTTAGTATTGCCTCTACATACGTTTCGCCATCTGTATATTTATACCCATTACTACTTTCCAAAAGATCAATTACCACCTTTCTTTTTGGAAAAATTGCTTTCTCCATGTTGATGGATGATGAATATGTATGCCCTCATTAAATCGAGTTTTGGAATAATGCAAGCCTCTCGAGGCTGCAATGAACAAAAAAAGGGCAATTTGTTAAAATAATTTTCAAGTGTGCCAATAATTTTCACACCAGTTATTTTTGGAAAAAACATTAACCACCGAAATCTGAGAAAGATTAAATTCCAATAAAAGCGTGTATTTACCAATATTTACCAAGTGTTTTATGGATTAATAACCTTTTTTTCCTCCAACTCTGCACCCGACTGTGATCCATACTTGTCCTGAATTGTTTTTTTCAACTTTGAAAGAATAATGCGGTGCATCCGTTGTTTGAATTTTAATTTACTCACTTAAATGTTCAGTAGGTGTAGCTGTGTTTTAAGGGAATGAAGGCAGGTAGTCGATGCAAGGTATTGAATCTCCAGTTATATTTTACCTTTGTGAAAGGGGTTTGCTGCTGTTTTTACCTTCTCTTTGAGAAACAGAATCGGACACTCAGGGCTGAACTACTCTTTCCAGGACAGGGAGCGAGGAGAACGGTTTGGGGGCGCTGATTACTGCTCGTACTGCTGCTACAAAATGTGCTGGTGTGAGAAATCTGTTGTGCCCACTGGGGTCTTCCTGGGGTCAAGTGCAATGCCCATATTTCACCCGAAATGGTCATGTGCAGCAAACAGTATTTCCAGAACTTGCCATTTGTCTCTGAATGAATATGTTGGCCATTTGTCTTTGAATGAATGTATCGGTCTCTCTCCTTGAGAGGCCTTGAGCAGAGTCTGATTGACATGCCAGCTTTTTTTTTTTTTTTTTTTTTTTTCCCCCCCCAAGAGTTCCTGAGTTTTTTTTTTTTTTCTTCTTCTTCTTCCTCTTATGTTATAATTTCTTTTGGGTTTTCATGGTTCGTGTGCTTCTTCTCTAAGCATGATATGACTACTGTTTAAATAATGCTACTGTAAATAATAATTACTTTAAGAGCTCCCGTGTCTGGTGTGAATATGGTCAATTTTTATTTAGCCCCGTATTATTTTACTTATGGGATGGATTTTGAAAATGTCTATTAAAATGCAGGTTCTGCCTTTCTATCTTGGGCTGCCGTGAGTTTTTGTTTTCTTTGGTGTCAATGTTATTCTCTTATAAAATGCAGTGGTGAAAACATCTTGAATGGTTCATACAGATAGTGATGATTAATATTTTCATATGTGGTCATATCTCACCAGCGCATCATGGATGGACACACACAATTAAAGTATAGACAAGCTTTGCTTTTTATATTGAGAAATACACAAAAAAAAACATCAAATCAAAGCATCATGGGACTGCCTTTTGTAAGGTTTTAAAATACAAAGATATACTCTCAAAAAATATGAAGTGACACTCCCCTCACTGTGAACAAACATATACTAGTACACACAAAATACAGTTATGACATCAAATGACCCTCAGTTTCCTTTAGGCTGTCCCCTCATAATAATCACAACAAGCATCAACAGTTATTGTATCATGTCTTCTTGTTTCCTTGTAATATTTTTAAAAGTAGACTCACACTACCTCACAATAAAACAGAAGCACAACACACTTGCCATTCTGCATTTTAAGCTGAAGGCAAAAGCAAAGATTCTTACAACTTCCTGTAAAGGAAAATGGGAGGTATGACTGGAGCTGAATTTTGTAGGGCTCTACGTAGGGAGCAAATTTACCGATTTGGCAAGTCTTTTTGATCTGTGGGGAGCAGGGATGGGCAAGCAAGAGGGGGGTTTTCAGGTGCATTTGCTCATGCAGAGCAGCAGCTCCATTCGGACGGCGATGCGTGTGTGCCATCCCAGCGGCAGCAGCCGGATGTAGCGAGCCACGATGGGCGGGCGGAGCAGGTTCTGCACCGAGGAGCTGCGGTCGGAGTTTCCGTAAAATACCTTGGAATAAAAGTAAATCTATCAGGGACCATCTGGCCTGCTTCACATTGTTTCAACAGTTGAACGATATGCGCTCCCTGATCTCAGATCCCTAGGTAAGGAGCCTGCAGATTTTAATCAATACTACTAATAATAATGATAATAATAATAATAATAATAATAATACAAACCCCAATTCCAATGAAGTTGGGACGTTGTGTAAAACGTGAATAACAAGCGGCCCATGGGCCTTAACGGTCACCTGAGTTGTATAAAAAGTCATGTTACTGATGTCAATGAACCACATGTACCCAAAAGTATCACTTTCCAATATAAAGTATTGTAAACGTCTCCCCCCTCCTCAGGGGCAAACATGGAGCCTGGGGGCCATGAAATGAACAATTTTGATAAAGCACGTCAACACCCTTCCATCTATGAAGAGTACTGGTTTGCAGCCTATCACGGTCTGGAGAAGAAGATTGTTGAAATTTTTGGCAGTATGACCCCATTTGGGCCCCACCCCTCAGCCCCTGGGGAAGAGACAGGGTCAAAAATGTCATAGTATCAAACGGTCATCTCAAGGTTATAATGCCAATCAAGTTTGAATGATTTCCAGTAGAAAATGAACAAAATATATCACAAAGTGTAATTTTCCTATATAAACTTAAGTAAATTTCTCCCTCTCCCCAGGGGCAAACATGGAGCTCGAGGGTCATGAAGTTCACAATTTTGAAAAAAAAAAAAAAAAACACCAAGAGCCTTCCATCTATGAAGAGTATTGTTTTCTAGGATATCTGGGTCTGGAGAAGAAGATTTTTAGCATTTCAGCCAATTTGACCACTTTTAGCCCCGCCCCTCAGAGTCCTTGGGTGTGGACACCATATAACTCACAATTTTGGTACATATTTGATCAAGGAAGATCCCTGCAAAATTTCATTGAAATCGGATCAGCAGTTTCTGAGAAGAAGTTGAAAATGTAAATTGTTTATTCATTTTAAATTGTGCACGACAGACGACGATGGACAAAAGGCAATTAGAATAGGTCTCTCTAAGACTTTGTCTCCGGTGACCTATAAACAGACTATAGTGATTTGCAAATCCTTTTCAACCTATATTCAATTGAGAACACTACACAGACAAAATATTTAATGTTCCAACTGATAAACTTCATTGTTTTTTTTTATTTGATACCTGTAACGCGTTCCAAAAAGCCTGGGATAGTGGTATGGTTACCACTGTCTTCCATCGCCTTTCGTTTTAACACTCAATAAGCGTTTGGGAACTGAGGACACTAATTGTAGAAGCTTCGTAGGTGGAATTCTTTCCCATTCTTTCTTGATATACGACTTCAGTTACTCGACAGTCTGGGGTCTCTGTTGTTGTATTTTCCGATTCATAATGCACCACATATTCAGTGGGAGACAGGTCTTGACTGCAAGCAGGCCAGTCTATTACCCACACTATTCTACTACAAAGCCATGCTGTTGTAACACGTGCAGAATGTGGCTTGGCATTGTCTTGCTGAAATAAGCAGGGACGTCCCTGACAAAGACATTTCTTGGATGGCACCATATGTTGCTCCAAAACCTGTATATATCTTTCAGCATTAATGGTGCCTTCACAGATGTGCAAGTTACCCATGCCATGGGCACCAACACATCCCCATACCATCACATGCTGGCTTTTGAACTTTGCGCTGATAACAATCTGGATGGTCCTTTTCCTCTTTAGCCCTGAGGACACAACGTCCATGATTTCCAAAAACAATTTTAAATGTGGACTCGTCAGACCACGGCACACTTTTCCACTTTGCGTCAGTCCATCTCAGATGAGCTCGGGCTCAGAGAAGCCAGCGGCCTTTCTAGGTATTGTTCGCTTTGCACGGCAGAGTTTTAACTTGCACTTGTACTGCCCTACAAAGGCTGAGTGCAGTAACTACAAAACAATTTAAGATGTAAAAAATGGCTTCAGAGTTTGTTTGCTGTCCCAGCAATGGAGTAGTTGGTACATCTATGATAGATAATGGTTAATTGATTTGCCATGGTATAATTTCTATCCAAATAAATCCTGACCTCCATATACTTTCAGGCCCAAAACTGCACAACTCACATTTTGTCCAATATGTAGTTGCCGTAATTAGGCTTTGTAGGGCAGTGCAGATGTAGCAACGAACTGTGTTAACTGACAATGGTTTTCCGAAGTGTTCCTGAGGCCACCTGGTAATATCCTTTGCAGAATGATGATGATTTTTAATGCAGTGCCGTCTGAGAGACCGATGGTCACGGGCATTCAATGTTGGTTTTTGGCCTTGCCGCTTACGTGTAGTGATTTCTCTGGATTCTTTGAATCTTTTGTTGATATTACTGACTGTAGATGATGAAATCCCCAAATTCCTTGCAAGTGAACATTAAGAAACGTTGTTCTTAAACTATTGGACTATTTACTCACAAAGTGGTGAACCTCGCCCCATCCTTGCTGGTGAACAACTGAACCTATGCCTAATGATGCAACACATTCTCATCCGGACTCGTCATATGTGGACGCGACCTGACCAAGCATCGATATACAACGCAGAAGGAAGCTTTTGATGTCTTTATTTTACAGTTAGGGTTAGGGTTTGGGTTACGCGTTAGGGATTAGGGGTTAGGGTTCGTTTTAAACTGGCGTCAAATGAGGACGCAAAAAGTGACCTTTTGCTTCGTATATCGACGCTTAGTCAGGTAGCCTCAATATATGAGGCATCGGGATGAGACTGCGCTCAATCATGACTCTCACCTGCTTCCAATTAACCTGATCTCCTGTGGAATGTTCCAAACAGGTGTTTTTTTTTTTCTTCAACTTTCTCAGTCTTTTGTTGCCCCTGTCCCAGCTTTTTTGGAACATGTTGCAGGCATCAAATTCAAAATGAGTGAATATTTCCAAAAATAAAAAAACCAGTAAATTTTATCAGATTGAACATTAAATGTTTTGTCTTTGTGGTGTACTCAACTGAATATAGATTGAAAAGGATTTTTAAATCATTGTATTCTGTTTTTATTCACATTTTACACAACTCCCCAGCGTCATTGGAACTGGTGTTTGTGATGATGATAATAATAATAATAATAATAATATTTTACTCCAAGTAAAATTCCTGCAAATAACTAACAATTATATGCAGAACAAAGTATATCACATTATATTCTGAATATTTTGGCCACTGTTTCAACAAAAGTCTAAATAGGAATGTTATCAAACTCTGAACATCACATTGATAATGTGATTAACCTGATTGATAATTTCAAATATATATGTTTAGTGCATAAAACCAAGTTGATATGTATCCCAATACCGGTCAAATGCTGCTGCTACAGAAAGTAGTACTACTAATTTTACAGCTGTTACTACTACTACTGTAACCATTACGGTTACTACAACTACTGATAATAATAGAAATAAATAAATAATTATTATTATAAAAGAAGAAGCATGCATAGAACAGGAATGAGAAGAAGAATGCAAAACCAAAGGAATCGTACCCTGTTGTTTCCAGTCTGATCTTTGTAGTAGATCCAGTTCAAGTGGTCATATGTGCGGTACTGTACACTATACTTGGTCACCCACTCGTCTGCGTCACAGCGTCCCTGGGTCAAGATGCCTGAAACCACTTTTATCTCTCTCAGGTCAATCTGAATCCACTGGTTGGTGTCCTGGAACTTAGACAGCCATGCACACCTACAGCGGGGCAAAGAAAGACAGAAAGAGGGTAGGAGAGGGGCAGAGTAAGGATCTCCCCGCGTAACTTAAAACTCACCCCTGATTTATTTCCCAACAACGGCAATTGCATGTAACACTGAAAAAACAATATTCGACAGGACAGAACTGTGAGAAAGGAAGATTGGGAGTTAAAGAGGGAGAAATATGCAACCAAGGTTGAATTACCAAATTTGAACTACTGATGTCATACATTGTCACAAGCAGGTAGATGGTGCTCCAGTGGCCAAATCTCAAGACGACAGCTTTCAATTGGACACATTAGATATCTTAAGTGGAAATGATTCACTGAACCAGATGGAAAAACACAAATCTTGCATGATTTTGTTGGATGGTACCCCAGAAGAGCAGGTAAGATTGGGGGCCTTGCAGTACCTTTGGGGTTGGAGGAGACAAACCCTGCGGGACTCACCCAAAGCCCTGGTTGTTGAGTCGGGCCTTACTGGATGTCCAGGAGGAGAACCAGCCGCTGTACTGGTCTTCATTGGAGCAGCTGATCTGGTCGGCCGAGACAGATCCTGCCTCAAAACCAAGTGGTTTGTGGTAGGGGCACTCTGGGGACACACAGCCCTGCAACTGTTATTCCCTCCGGTGAACCTCTTCTGAGGAACCAATAAATAAATGGTCTCTCCCGGATAATATTTAATAATGACAACTCTCAGATGAAGTGAATAACGATGATTGTCTTACAACAATGGCACCTGTCAAGGTCTGGGGTACATTAGATGATACGCGAGTAGTCTGTTCTTGTAGTCAAAGTGTTGCATGCAGGACAAATGGGTAGGTGTAAAGACATTAGCAACTTTGACGAAGGCCATATCATCAAAATGATCAGAAGATCGGGTCTGAAATGCCTGTGGAGTGGTCCTGGTCGGCAGTGTTATCAACTGATAGTGGTCCAAGAAGGGACAGACAACAAATCGGCTCTAGAGTATTGGTAGCCGAAGACCTCATTGACACGCAAGGGCAATGAAAGCTTCATAATTTTATCATTTCTAATAAAGTTTTTGTTTATAGCATATTTCAAACACCCCAAAACAGGAAAACAAATATTCATTTCAAATTAACTTTGAATGCACATACAGTACATTCAGAACTGTACATTTTTTTCTTGTCTCCTCCCATCCAGCAACTTACCTGTCTTTTTGGTGTATTTGTTAGTGATTGGTTGACGTATCCTGTTGGTTTGCTCCCGGCTGTTATCATAGACTGTTTAGCCTAAATGCATTTCGGTTCTCTATTTCCTCACATATGTGTTGGCGTGTATATACCCCTTACTGCGAGTTTGCAAGTTGCTGGACATTTGCTATTTGGACGTTAGCTTTCAGTCCGACCCTGCCTTTAAATTTATCGGCTTTAGTAGTTATATCGCAGTCTTTAATGATAGTAATACACGGATGTACTCCTCTTCGTGTAGTCATTATGAATAAACTCCAAAGCCCTTGTCACGTTCGGCAAGATTGGGGACCGTGTTCTTGTTAATCTGTTTCAAGTTTTTTGCTTTTTGCCCAGTTTGTTAGGAACAAGCTTCCAGGGTCAAGGACGGGGACCGCGTTTCCTCCCAAGAAACCACTTCACCCCCTGGTGCAGTTCAGTGCCGGCGAAGCCTACTAAACATCTCTCAGCTTACCCGAAGCCAATGACTGGCGATTGCAGCCCAGTTTAGCCAATTACAACTGTGCTGAACTACCTCCCATTATGTGGGGGTTCTGTCCCCATCTTGCACTGTACTCCAGTCAATGAACTACCATTTGAAAGGCGCTTTCACACAGGACGCGAAACGAATTCTTGACGACAGATTACATTCAAAGTCAACGCAGGCGTGTATTCGCGTCTTTGCGTTGACTTTCAATGTAATCTGTCGTGCGAAAAATTCGTTTCACGTCCGGTGTGAAAGCAGCTGAATGTCTCTGCACTTCATTCCAGGTCTAGATTGTAACAATGCCTACATGTGCTTTCATGTTCTTGAAAGATTTCGTAGCCCATTTACGGGCCAAAAACCCTTCAGCGTGATGGGCATTTCTTTAATGCATTTCAGCAGAACAGAGCATAATTATCAGCCCAACAGAAAAACACATTGAATGGTGGTCTATCAATGCTCAGTTAAGCTGCTAAGCTGTCCAACTGGTTTTTCAACACATCACTAATTCCAGTGCCATCCATGCTACGCATCTGACCAATGCTTATCCATTCACTGTCTGTAAAGCTTTCCTTCTAATTCTTCATATTCAGATGTAAACATCCATTAAGACCTGACAGATGGGCATGTTCTAAACTTGAGCCTCAGCTTCCATAAAGAGCCATTTACTCCTAGCAACGCCTCGCACTGAGTGCAGTACAATAATGTATGCAGTGACTTTATCTGTCATTCGACTCTACAATGGTGATGAAAATGCTCAGGATGCATTGCCCTTCGCAACCGATAGTCTGTTCAACAGCAAACTATATATTCTACCTGACAAAGTTCTATCTTAGAGGATACGGGGATAGCAGGTTTGTTAATAATTGTGCCATCTGGACAGCTTTGAACATAAAGCTTTAAAAATTAAATTTCCCTAATATTCATGTTTAAGTACAAATCTGCAGCCCAAAACATGGACTGATGATGGACTAATACCGAACATGTCATCCCAGTATTTCTTTACAGAGCTCCATTATACGTGTAAAGTATGGCCCAGTGATCTACAACGCTTTGCAGTTCCAGTAATGGGATTATCTGGTCACATTCTGGCTCTGACATTCTGTTTACTTCCATCTCTCTGTCGTTCCCCGTCTCTCTGTCATGCATCTCTTCACCTTTATTTCCCATGCAAATCGAAGTATTTAGTTTGGATCCAGTAATAAATCCACCATATCATTATTATTATTATTATTATTATTAATATTATCATTATATAATTTTATTTTTAACTAATTAATTACTTCTTTTTAATCCACGACTCCTCCAACAGCCTTGATGCTACAAGCTCAAAAGCTGGAGAGCAGCTGAGCTTCAGGATATACAAACACGTTGCTAATGGTTTCGGATGGATCCCAGACAGCAAATAGATCCGCGCCGGATCTGCGCCGGATGTAATCCAGCATCCTGAAAACGATCCACTCCAGATAATTTTGCTCCCTGGCCCAGATCCAGCACGGATCCAATTTACAGTTCTGGAACGGATCCGGACCAGATCTGAACCGGATCCACGACAGACCAACTGTTTACAGCCCATATCTGGCACGGATCTGTCAGGCGACTGTCAATATGCCAGATCCGATGCAGGTGCGTTCAGCGGGTCTGACTGGTAAACGAAGGTAGGGCAGAAGTGGCCGAATCCAATATGGACCTTTTTGCTGTCAGGGATAGCTCACTATTTTCTTTTGCTCATTTTTAATCCATTTTCCCTCTACACTCATATTGGGCCACTTTTTAAAACTGCTCATACTCATTGTCACGGTGAGTGACATCAAACTAGCCGTGTAGCTTCATGGTGGGTCAGATTCGTCGTCGTCGAGTTTGCTTGATAATTACACTCCCCATCGTTCCTTTTTAATCTCTACTTCTTAAGATCAATAGGCCTCCATTCATTCTCAAAAATACTCATATCCGCACAATTTTATAACTAGGCCTCCATACTTCTCAGTTTCAGACCTACCCAATGGATAGACCTTAATGTCTCTGTGGCCCAGCCTCCCTCTTTCTTTTTTATCATTCCATCCTTCATTAAACTCCAGTCATGTGCCAAGTCTTGCAGCTTTCCTGCCAGAGCCTTCAAACTTGCTTCACACTTGAGACTCTCCCAACATATGGATGCTGATGTTTCAGATGATGTGTCATGATAACGAAAATGTCTAAACCAACAGGAGGTGATGGATCTTATATTTGTGATGGATTAACAAAAAAAGTAACTAAGAAAATGAAGGATGTGGAAAAGATATGGCTGGACCATAGAGATGAGACTCTGAGCAGTTTGTCAGAACGGCATATTTTCCCCTACCTGCCAATAAAACTTTGGAGCATCTGCTTTTTATCATGCCAGGCTGCAACTGCCTGCATGAATGAGATCGTGTATACTGCACGGGTAGGTTGGGCTGATGAAATGTATACTTTCCAACAGCAGGTACACCAGGGTTTTGGATATTCTTCTGTTGAGAGCCTTGCGCACATTAAACATTTAGGCGACCTTGGCATATTCCTAAAGAGATCACGGAAAACAAATGCTGAGGAGGTTACTGAAACACCTCCTCGTAAAAAGGCAGACAGGTCCCAATCAGCTGGGACAACGGGAGACTTCACTGCGTTGATAAATTACCTCCTGCCTGAATGGAGATAGGAGCTCATTAAGGGCTCCTTCATTTACAATCAGCTGTTGAAGTCCAGTATTATCTTGTGGTTATTTCAGTGCAATGTCACGGCGCACGGCATGGTGCAGACGTGTCTCCAATTCTTGATCAAGGCGTTAGTGTTTGTTTGTTTATGGCAGTATTTTTGACTAACAAGAGGAATGTGGATAAAGATAAAGATCCTGTGGACAAGGGAAAATATCAGGTTACTCCTTTCTTTAGTTTTGGTTGGTCATCGAATGTACATTTATGGTTACACCCTAAACCGAACAATGAGTTGATAACAAATGACGTGCTGAACGAATACCTGAGGCTACCTGATAAAATGAGGGATGCGCCAAAAGAAAATTTGTTGCTGAAACCTCAGAAATACTTGTCTGAATACCAAATACCAGTATTTTTTCATTTATTTGCCAAGTGGTACATAACATTAATTGAATAAAATGTGCCTTTGACTTTTACTTTTCAATGAGAAATTCAATTATTCAATGAAAAGGTGATGAAAAACATTACAACCGAGGAGATCACTGCAACCGACTTGGTGACCCTAGATCAGTAATATTGCTCCCACAGATCTGTTCAGCACTTGCTTACTACATAGTGTGCGCTAAGGGAACATTGCATTTGCAAAATACAGACAGAAATTTGAGGATGTGGGTCACTGTGCTCCTGTAAACAGGCCTTGCATCTTTACAGGTGATGTATTGTACAACCAGGGTTGTCCACAGTAGCTATCAGACACAAGTACAGGACCATTTAGAGATTTTCCTTTCAATCAACCAGAATAAGGAGTGACGTGAAACTAGGTATGGGCAGACCTAACCAAATTAGCAAAGGAAAATGGTACAAAATTAAACATTTAGTCCACACTCAATACCTCCAAAGACTTCTAATAATAACACCTGACAATAAGTAATAACCTGGAGTCCAATAAACCCAGTTTAAAGGATGACATTATCCACTTGAGAAAAAAATTATTTCAGTCAAAAATGAACATTCCAATCAACCACTGATCTAAATAGAAAAATAGGTCAAGGACAATGCATTATGTCAGCTGCACATAAATGTTACAATGCCAGAGAGGAAGATCTTGTATTCCCTTTTAGATGTTAGGCTGCAGGCAGCAGTATAAATCCACAGCTTACTGTCTTCTGAGAAAGCACGTTTACTCATACAACCAAGATATGCTGCTTGGATAATGCAGGATTACTCTTGACATGTATATCAATAGGACATGATAACAACAAAACGATAACAAGGTTACAATATGAGATCATATGGATTAATTAGAAACAAAATCTAAACTTTCTCTGAATTCCCTCCATGTTCCATTGTCATTTTTTTTTTCTTTGAATAAGCATTGAACTCAATATATACTGTATTTAGAACTGTCTGCCTTGCAAACACAAATCTGTGTTGTTTGACGGTGAGCTAATCTTGTGTTAAGATGTGAAGAGTATTCCCACCCTAACGTAGCTACTTTTGACGACACATCTCTGTAATACTTCAGTAATATTAATACTTTTACAGGTCTTTCTTGAGAGGGAATATTCGACAGAACAACAAAAACAGTCACCGAAAGCAGAACATACTTGCATTTCATGTGCTGATATAGGAAGTAGGTGCATTTCCTATTCATTAAATTTTTCTGCAATAAGTAAATAATGTAACCATGCCTTCTTAAACAACCGCAACTTGTTTGCTCAGGGAAGGAAAATGAAAGCAAAAAACAGTCACCATGCAGGCCTTCTAAATAGTGTTGTTTTTGGTAAGGCATAACAATCCTGTTTCCAGTGACATGATCAACCCTCCATAAAATATGCTGACCGTAAACTTTTTAGACGACCTTCCCAAAATACTATCAACAACAGAACGGACACGTACTCTGACAACTCTAATACAGCACAGTCATCAGTTGCTTTACAAAGGGCTGTAACTCAAGGACACACTGCTTCCCTCTAGTCAAAGCTGAAAACCGTAAATTTGACAGAAGGCAATAAATGATGTCTCTGCACCATTAATGATCTTGCTTGCCTGACAGGCAATTTTTGCCACTGGAAACATGCTATCCTGAAGAACTGCACAGATCCTCAGTTTCCTCGGAAAGACATCCGATGAAGTTGCTCAACATTACGCCATGAGATCTTGAATCGATTCAAATCTTGCTTGATACCCAGCACATTCGCAACTACCCACATAACGCGTCCTAATGACACACGGACTGCCTGAATGAGAGTGCATCCCCCAATCCCCCCCCCTCCAATCTAATCATGCACCAGACTGGCAGCACCACACTCTGCTCTAATTTGTGTGGATGGATGAGCTCCCTGGCATCGGGGATGATACAGCTGGCCGTGAAGTAGGTCAGCCGACTCTAACCGAGCCGCTTACCAGGCATGCAGTCCAGCAGGCTGGTGGCAGGAGGGGAGAGGGTGGGGCGGTGGAGGGCGGTGAACTCAGTGGTGGGCTCGTCCTGACAGTCACACCGGCAGGCTTTGCTGGACCAAGTCTCGCTGACTTCCTGCTCATCAGTGTCCATCTGGGGTTGTACACACACAGGACAGCATCGGAGAGAGTAAACGGGCATGACCGCTCATCGCTTCCACACACCATCGCCCGCTCACCTCACAGCTCCCCCACGTAACATTTCAGTCAAGACACAGAATGTGACAATGCAAAGTCATACCTCCTGTCCGTGCGCAGTGTGCACTTTGACACAGAAATGATAGATTGAGCAGCCAATGCAGCAGATACAGAAAGAAAACACATAAAAAACTGCTTGAGTCTGCCATAGCCTGATCCAGACAAAGCAAAGCACTCATACTACGCTATAATCTGTATTAACAACAGCGTCCAACATTAGATTAATACAAAGGAACAGCAGGAGAGTTAAAGCTACCAGAACATGGCACTTGGAAGCACCCAAACTGATCTGTGCTTTTGGCTGAGCGGAAAAATATGACTTCTCACTCTGAAATGGTGTTACACATTATTTCTGCATTCTAAAATGCTCACATCTTTGTATGCCCTTTCCAGATTGATCTATTTGAAATGCTCTGTTTCAATTGTCATTCAGGCTGTAATTGAACAAGTTTGGCAATATTTAAACTGACCGGGTCATGAACTTCATTAATTCATTGTAAATTGCTTCTGGAGGCTCTCATAGATGATAACATCATTTTCTAAGGTGCTTCCATCATGCTTTTTTTCAAAATCTATAAAAATCTGCATGGTCAGCAATGTTGAACAACTTTAAAGTTGGGTTAAGAACATCACAATTAGGAAGAAGTCTGACTGAATGAACGGAATCATACCTGCGGAAAGGAACAGGGCGAACAGCACAACACGCTGCAGACTGCTCTCCATCTTCACTTGGTGTCGCAAAGCTTGAGTTACGGGGAAGCCTCGGGCAAAGGTATGGGATTACCATAATCCACAGAAAACGAACAGCTTTATCTAATGCCCTCCAATCTCTCCGCAAAGCCCTGCCTCATCTGCTAGGTCCAATGCGGCCAATGTGATACCAAAGACCTTCCCCCCCCAAAGGTCCATCACGTCATTTTCCCCAAATCTCTTCTCTGCTCGAAGAACCACCCTGCTCTTGATTACTCTACTGACACCCTCTGGCTCGGTTGAAAACCGGCACGATCGCACCTCTCCGTTGCTCCTGTGAGCCACTGGAGGGAACACTGCACTCACTTCATGGTGATATTGAATTAATCATTGAGTCACCATTGTTATCTAGCGTGTGTTGCCAGGATCAGGGACAAGTTTTTAGCTGCATTAGTGTACTTTATGCTGTAGCTTTTTGAAAACAACCGACATGGATGCAGTTGTCATTTTAGAAACCTTTTCTGACACCTCTTTGTTTGCCTAATAACATTGGTGAGCATTTATTTACCTACATAATCAATATTGACAATGGACCCAAGCCCAATATTTTGCCTCAGGGCATTGTTGTTTTTTTTAGTCATTATTTCTCTGACCATCAGGCGAAATGGCTGAAATAATGAGCAATAAAGTTGAGACCAGGATGCCATAAAAATAAAATGATGCAACTGAAGTTAAAAATGGAAACAGTACTAAAAAGCCACATTAGAAAGGAATTAAGGACTATCACAGGACCTTGGCAATGAATTTGCAAGTCAAGTAAGCGACACAATATTTTGAAAGGATTTGAATTGCATGGGTTCTGCAGCCTATTACGTGAAATTATTTTTTCAGTGCTTTTGACGGCAAGTAAAAGACCGGAATTTTTGCTGTCGTTTTTACTGTTATGGGAGTGCATGTGGGAGTCTATAAAAGTTAGCTAGATGGCGGATTCTGACAGTACTAAAATAACAGAGATGTGCTGGTGAATATTATGCTACCCCCAGTAAAGCTAATCCCATCTGAATAGTGCAGAAGCTGTAAAAATGATTAAATGCGTTACCTACCCAGCACAAAGCAGGAGGTTTCCTTCCGGCCTCCTGACACTTTTTGGCCATCAAGGCTTCAGACTCGACAACATAACTATGGTCTAACTGGTCAGCTTGTCTAACTGCAGCTCTCCAATTAGCTTCAACTGTAGTGGCTACAATCAGGCAACGATGTGATGAAACTGCCACATTGATGCTTACCAAAGTAACACAAGCATACCGATCAGAATTACTGCATATAAGTTAACCAGGAACATTTTTAATTAGCGCGACACAAACTAACATGCAGTAGCTGGTAACCGAGCGGTCATAACCAGAGACAAACCCTTGCAATACAGGTTTTACAGACAGCAAGTTCTGTTACTGTGAACAGTTGTACCAAGCATCCAAATTACAAACAAGTATTAAAAGTTAGCTTCAAATGAGGTTTATGTTCTCACACCTTCTGTAGAATTTCCCCTGATATTACTCTTGCATATTTAAGACACAAACATTAGCAACAGTAACTTGGCTACGTTAGCCACTGTGCTACAGCCACAATCAACTGGTTAACGCGTCAGGTTGGCTTATGCAGTAAAAGCAACTTACAGCTTCTGCGTCTGTGAGTCACGGACAGTCGCGACCGATACAGGCTTTATCTTCAGATATGTTACAAAGCCTGCATTTGAGGCCAGTTGCTAGTGCTAACTATTGTTAGCGGCCCTGCTAGCCACCGGTAACGTTAGCTTCACTTACATTATTTGCTGTTATATGGTTAACTACAGCTTGTGGCTTGATCAATGCAACTGCTTCAGGTTTGAGAAGCACCTGAAATGCTTACGCTGTGTCGAATTATCCTTTATTGACAAAGCTGTCTTTGGTTAAATGCTGAGCACAAGCAGCCTACATTCCCTTTGGCCGTGGCTGTTTGCTGCCAGCAAACAAAAAAAGCTATCCACTGATTTCTGGTGGCATCGTCTTTTGGTAATATATTTGTTTCTCTTCGCATCCAAAAGTAAACAGACAAGTAGCTTTGAGAGAGATACTAACAAAATTGCACCTCAAATGATCTGGGGCTCTTCTTTTGTACTTCCAAAAGTGTCAACGCTACTAAAGCATAGTATGATCTGCCATTGTTGGTGCCTGCTAGAATAGTTTCCAGTGTGGGCAGGTCCAGCGCAGTGGTTGGCTCTGGCTAGGTCTGTTCTAATTGGACAGCACAACCTGACGTCAGGTTTTACCCAGATCTCGTGAAGATCTCGGGAGGAGCTGTTCAGAGAGGAAATCACACTCACAAAATCACGTTCTTGGATTACGGCAAAATCCATGTATCTTATGTTAAGAAAGTTTTCAGAGGTTGAGCATGGACAACCAATAACAATACTAATATGTATTAAAAGAAGGATCAGCATGTTAGGTCCCCTTTAATAAAAAGATGGCTTGTGCCCTTAGTGGTTGCTTAGTGCATTCAAAAGGGATTGTATTTCTTTAATATTTTACTAATTTTAAAACAGAGAGGACAGGCAATTTCATAAAAACATTCGCCTATTAATAATTGTTCATATTTGATTTATGTATGACATCTATATTACACCTCTAGTCATCAGACACTTTAACTTCAGTAAAAAGGACCTGTAGATTGTAGTATGGCACAGTGTGATACGGGTAAAAAGGTGCCCATCCCAAATCTCTGATTGCGCTCCCGATCAGAGCAGTCTAGTTTTGTTGAGCGGGCCTTGAAAGAATGAACAGTGAATTACGAGTCTTAGACTTGTTTTTTCTCTCAGCACTTTTGTGGAAATATTTTGTTTCCTGCCAAGTGTGAAGATTGGAGGGACAGTGATCGCCCAACTGCAGCATTGCTGTGGCAGTTGCTCCTGCAGCGGCACCCCACATTCGCTTAGTCGGCTTCTGTGGATTGACAGCTGAGACGCAAAGGAATTTGCCCAGGATGAGTAGCGAGACAATTTTGCTCTTTGCGTTCATGTATTGGCTGTTCAATCAAGAGGGTCAAATTACTGGCCAGCATCAAGCAAAGAAAACCGCTGTTGGGTTTGCTGAAATCACTAGTATTGGGTTTGGGTCTGACTTAAAAATCGAAATTGAATTCTGACTGAGAGATTGATTTAATTGGAGGAATAACGTGATGAATGTGCCCCGCTTGTTAATGAAGACAAAACCAAATTTGTTCGTAAGTGTGAAAATATGATCGAAAGAAGGAAAAAGACACAATACCCACCGAGCCATCGTACTAGATTTGTTCGTCCATCCACTCTGTGAATAAGTTTTATTTGTTTTTGGGTGTGATCTCACAGGCCGTGAGTGGTAATGGGAAGGTAGCGCTGTACAGCACCTGAACAATGTGTGTGCCGCAAAACTGGCGTAAGAAACAAAGAACACAAGCTGCAGCGTGGCCTTGTACGGGAGATGCCCGTGTGAAATGTGAACACGACTCCACTCTGCAGTGCTCACTCTCTGTAAACACTGATTAAAGGAACTCTCGCTACATTATGTTTCCCTTGTGCGCTATTGGAGCAACCGCAAGGTTTTATGAATGATGACTGAATGATGTGATGATGTGTTTCCAATTGTGTTACCTGTAATAATTCCTCTATTGGAAATATCAACTATCAACTGACAAAATGCCACACTTTTGTACTGAGCCTCTTTTCTGTTTGTTGTAGAATCTTTTTGTGTGTTGTGTCATGTGCTGATGAAAGCTTGAAAATCTGAATGGAGATGTTCTCAGAAAATGTATGCATATGCCTACTGTGTGCACGTGGGAAAAATAAATGAACTGAGTGCAAGTTGGTCTTCAGTTTTTTTTTCCTTCCTTTACATTCTGCAGCACTTTATGGCAGTCTTTGGAACCTGACTGGATTGATGAACTTTCGTCCAGTCTTTGCAATGGAAAGAAATGGCTTGTTAATAATCAAAAATGTGAATATTGACTTTATTTTTTTGACTGTTTGATTATATTGACTATAAAAGAGCATGTTGTTATTGTTTCTAATTGTGTATATAATGTGTCTATCTTGTTTACATGTGGTTTTTTTTTGTTACCTGCTTTGAATAGGATGCCTTTTAACATCAGACAGAGGGACTACTGATGAAAATTAGCTTTTAGCTAACTCAGGTACATTTACATTTGTTTTTATAATGTTTTTATTAATGTACACTCTCCCTTTTCAAATAAACTAATAAACTAAACTTTCGTCGTCGGTTCACGTGCGGAACCAGGGCGAGAAAATGATGTTTGACTTGATTACATGGAGCTGTGTCTTGAGGTATGACTGGCAGAGAATGTTGTTTCTCTGCTGTTGGAACTTGCATCATGATTGAAGGTATTTAGTGCCATCTGCTGGTGACTATAAGTAGTGCTTCTTTCGGCCTCTAGCAGAATGGAAAAACTTCACTTAGTATGAAATTGTTTTTGAATTGGTGAAAAATGGCAGCGGCTAACCATATTTTTCAGGATAAGAGGGCTTGAGCACTGAAGTATTGTGCGTGCAATGGGTAGGAAAGGAGACATTATTTTATTAGAATATATATATTTTTTGTTCCCAAAAAGTATCATGCAATGTTAATTTGCAGAGAATGAAAGTAGATTGTAAACCTGTAGGGAGTGAACTTTTTACAGGGATACAAACAATCTTCTTTTTCTTCTTTCTTTACGGCATCGGTAGCCAGTCACGGGACCTAGCTGATACACGAACGCACTCCCCTGCACACAAGGAGCACACCCCTCCCGGGATTCAAACTAGAAATCTCTGTGCACAAGACCCTTGCTCTTATCCACTAGGCCAGGGATCTTCAAATCTGGACCTTGAATCCAAATTTAGGCCAGGTTTTCTTTTTATTTCAGGTAAGTAAATGAGCATTTAGCCCCACTGATTGGCCAGACTGCCTTTACACCTGACTCCCAGGTAAAGAGACGGAGGAAAACCAGCAGGTCTCTGACCTTGAGGACTGTGATTTGAGGACCAGGGCAATAGGTCATCATTTCCGAGGAAATACTCCTAGCGTTAGGGGCAGTCACCGCCCAACTGCGGCCGCCCAACCTAAAGCCTGCCCCAGACGGTGCAACTTTGCCTGAGGCTAGTGACACGCAATGTTGCACCGTGTGGGGATGGTTTTTGCTGCGAAACTTCCTCGTGTGACAGTGCAGCAGTGTATCTAGCATGCTAGATATTTTCGTGTCACGCGAGGAAGTTACTCACCGTGTGGGGGCTACCTGCTGCAATGTTACATGTGCTCACCAATCACAACATGCAGACCGGTCATATGATGTGCAGCTGAGTCACATGATACAGAAAAATGGCAGCGCCCTCTGAAACTGTGGGTGTGTTTGAGCGGGTCTGCAAGTAAACCGGCTGCGCAAAATTCCCGAAAAATTACACGAGAATCTTGCCGAAGTCGCGGGATAAGCCCTCCCAACCCGGCGATGGCAGCAGGATCTTGCAGCTATCGCAGAGTGTGTGATTGGAGTCAGAGAGTGAATAATTAAAAAAAAATAAAAATAAAAGTTTTAATCGCTTTCATTAATAAGCTACATTTCACACACGCACAAAAAAATTACTCTGGATTTTCCGTGTTTAACTTTGGCCATCAAAACTGTGCTTCATGATCGAGCCCAGACACTTACTTTTGAATATTTTTAACAATATTTTTGCAGTGTTGAGGAGGGTAAGAGAAGAAAGGCAATGACAAGATCAGCCCATCCTACAGTTGTGGTGAGAAGGTTTGATACTTTTGGAAATTTGGAACAATTGATGCTTTGTCTACTTGGAGGAAATGAAGAAGGCACTAGTCAGAGCTGAAATAACTCCTGGGAAGGATGAAATCTGTTATATAACGTTAAAACATTAGGAGTATTACTACCATCCATGAAGCTGCTGGGGTTTCACAATAAAGTATGGGAGGTTAGAAACTTGACATTTAGTTGGAAAGAGGTAATGATTATTCTTATCAACAAACCAGGGAGGGAACCAGTAATTTCACTGAAGTATAGGCCAATAGCACTAACATCACATCAGAGAGATAACTGGAAGAATGGTTACAGAAAGACTGCTGCCATTTTACATAGATGGAAGGGAATGTTAACACCACAACAGAATGGTTTTCGGAGGTGTGGGGGAACTATGGACCCAGTTTTTTTTTTTTTAACACAGATTATGAAATCACAGTTAAATTAAGAATCTGTTTTGGTAGTTTTTATGATTGAAAGTACCAGTAGAACGTGATTTGATAAAAAATTAATTGTTTGATAGATTTATGCAAGTCATAATTGGCACAGCTTGATCAGAAAGATATTTGATTGATAATAGTACTCCCCAGGGCTGTGCCATGAGCCCAATACTCTTCTCCATTGTAATTAATGATATTTTTACTCAAATTCAAGGTCATATTGGACAGCCATTGTTCGCTGATGACTGAGCCTTCTGGAAAAGAGGACAGAATGTTAATCTTTCATCCATTATTTAAACCACCTCTTCCTCACAAGGGTCCCTGCTGGGTTTGGGTAAAAGGCAGGGACGCACTTTGGAAGGCTCATCAATCCTTTGCAGAGTACACACACTATTCACTCACAGCAACAAGCAATTTAGAGTCCCCAATTATCCAGAGTTTGGACTGTGGGAGGAAACAAGAGTACCCAAAGGAAACCTATGCAAACTCCATGTATAAAGGTCCTAGACCTGGTTTAAACCCACAACCACCCAGCTGTGAGGTGGCAGTGCTGCCCACTGCACCACCATGCCACCCATATTAATCCTCTTTATGTGGTTGCAGGACGGTCATATTCTTGGGGAACACGTGTCTTCTGTAGAAGCCAAAACAGTATTGTTCACTTGAAAGAGTGTTGATACACAGAAAGCTGTATGGGCAAAGAATGGAACAGGTGAAAGACTTTGGAGTTTTGGGTGTAAGGATTAGCGCAAAATTAACATGGAATTGTAAAATTTATAACATATACTCTAAGTTTAAAAAGAATCTCAAAAAAAATCTCTTTCTTTTACCAGGTAATTATTTGGTATTCATTGAATGCTTAATGAGATTCTCACGCGGAATTAAAATCTTTGTGCGCTGAAGTTTCTGTTTCACTTGCGTGAAGGTGCACCTCACCACAAGTAACATGGAAAGCGATTATGACTCCGGACTTCCCGTCCTTTCTGGAAACAGTGCATGTGTTTCATCAGAGTGTATAATCCAGGTTCAGAAAGTAAAAG